>CM077111.1:9862003-9918330 GCA_039619505.1 Cimex hemipterus | reverse complement strand
CTCTCTCTCTCTCTCTCTCTCTCTCTCTCTCTCTCTCTCTCTCTCTCCCTCTCTCAAGTTCGTAAGTGTTGCTACTGTAATAACACTTCTCAGCTGTTTGCTTTAATTTGTAATTATAATGTTAATAATAAATTTTTCAATTACATATATTATTTGGCTGTAATAGTCTGCCTTCCTTGATTTTGCAGTTGTGGTTGTTATTTGTTCTTGGCGATCTTCCTTGCATGTATGTGCATTGTATTATTATGAAATATTGTTAACAATTTATTGTACCGCAAGATTGGAAAGGAGGCAGATGGGCCGAATTAAATATTATAATTGAAACGCTGGTAAATCTGTTTTTACGGTCCGACAACCCGGAGGAGAGGGTGGCAGAAGTAAGGGAACCGGTAAGATTTATCTCGCCCACCCCGACTTTATCATCCCCTTTCCGAACGGGCCCAAGTCGTGTATATGTTTGATGGCCCCCGGGGGAGCCCTAAAGCCCCCAACCACAACAGCTTCTAATCCTCAGGCCCTTAGGACCGACAATTGCCCTTTGATTTTTTTATAACGCCAGCCCCGGGGTCCGCCATCGGTGATTTGTTGCCGGTGTAATGGCCCGACCCCTTTCCTTCTGCCCCCTTTTAATTACGGTTCCTATCGCATGGTCATCTAATTTTAATCGGCTTTATTTTTCTTCTTTAATCTATTCAATACAAATATATTCTAAAAATGTATAAAATTGAGGTTGTTTAAAATTCATATGTTTTCCCTCATGTAAAACATCTTTTAACTCAGCAAGCCGGTTTTTCTTCGTTCTGCGGCAATTTTTGGACCATTTTAATTGCCCCATGCCATCAGTACCAATGGGGATGTTGAGATTATAGTGCAGTACCAAGTGTCGCAAAAATGGACGCAATCCATAGTCCTTTGCGACTTGATTTTTTTTAGAAGTCAGCAAAGACAGCACACACTCCCCATGGGTCGGATGAAAGATATGTAAATAAGACAAAGAGACTGGGACGAAATATGTGCTTATTGTCCATATCACTTCTATCTGTAACCCTCAATGGTGTGGAGTTAATTACTGCGATAATATAGAGAATAAGTTTCCAACACGAAGTATTCCGTCCTATTGCCGTCAGATCTAGGAGCGAATTTGTTTCGCTGGGTGACGGAAGTTCGGGTCTTAGGGAAACTTTACCAAGAAACCAAATGAAACATGGAAAAAATGAACGTTGAATAAAAATTCTTTTTATGTGAGGTCTTGGTTGAGGATAAAAAGTCAATGTCATGAGCAAGAATCGAACCTACGACCTTCGGCTGCGGAAGCGACTGACTTTTTTTATCTCAACCAAGAGGTTACATAAAAGAATAGTTTATTTTTAAAAAAAGTAAGTTGGTCAATTGACCAGTAAAACATAACTGAATAAAAACTTTGAAAAGAATATCAAATCCCAAAACACGAGATTTAAATTAAAATGAAATGAATGTGCGTTTCTTTTTAGTAGACTATCAAACAACCTCGTTTCTCTTTTGATAGTACATTACCGTCACTTCTTCAGCTTATTTTATTACTTATCATTTCCTAATTAGGTGTTTTTCACTCCTCTTCCTGAGATGGTGGCAATTACAAAGGAACCGAATTCCTTGTAGATATCAAATATAATAAAAATACTTTTAGACTAAACATTAAATTAAAAGTTAATTCTCCAACCAAAAACGCCGGCATCTTCAGGCTGGCAAAAGTTTGTTTTTTGTCAACCGCGTTTTCTTCCAAGGCTTTCCAAATTTATTAAGGACTGGGTACATCGTACACTTTGCCTTCCTGTCTCCATCTTCATCGAATGTTTTGACGATAAATATGAGTACTTTGCCCTCAAGTCGAAGATCGCCACGTTGAGATCCACTCCTGTATCGTTTTCTGAGTTTGCACTAGACAATTTTGTCCGTCAGTTGAGCTCCTATCGGGAAATTGTTAATTTCTCGTCGGCCGATTAAAACAAAATTGACGTTGATCCGTGAACGGCGATCCGGGATATCGTATTTTCTTGTCAGACATGAGAGATTTGTAATTGTCCGCCCAAAACGCATCTTCTTTTACGGATTCTACTGCAAACATTTTCGGAAGGCGGTTGCCAGGCATACAGACCCCTAGGCAGTATCAACGTAATTTTCAGCGCAACGCTTGTGTCATTTTATTAAATCAGGTCTTTCTATCTGCCTAAGCGTAATGCTTTTGTCTTTTTATTCCCTAGAGTATTTAAATCGTTGTTATACGCCTCCAGCTATGACAAATTAGACCCAACATATCCAAATTGTGCAAGCTAAAATAACGCGAAAATTAATCCTTTCAAATTTGGCTTGAGTTTTGATTCCATTAAATTTTTGTGTTTGGGATTTTGTAAATAAAATTAATTATGTAAATAATATCCCGCTCATGTCGGTGGAGAACACAATGACTACTGCTACAAAATAATTAAAAAAAACCTTCGTTTTCAGTACTCATTGTCATTAGTTTTTTTTTTTTTTTTTTTTTATTTATTCATTCTATGTTTCTTTTTGTAAGTTTTAATTTTTCTCGAAGTTCAACGCGAACCTCATAGATAACTTCGGCGGACCCTTTGGGACTGCTGTTTGGGAAGCCATGGTAAATATGTATGTATATAAGTAAGATATATATGTGTTTGTCAACACTCCTACCGCTATTCACTTTCCTCACTAGGGTGTAAATTGCGAAGCCCACTAGGCGCCTTGGAGGATTGTCGGGATGAAAGGCCTTGAACTATAGGACACTAAGGTACACTAACTAACTAAGACTTCACATAACTAAGAGACTTCAGAACGTAATTCCTGCAATTTTGAAAGTGCTTTCCCACGAGGCAGTCGCTCTCCTCTGTATGGTGAAGTCAGAAATGATAAACGGACTGTCACATAGTATTGTGAAAAGTCTTGACTTCAATGGCCGCGAATTGATATAATTTCAGACTCGTGTAAAACTGGCTTTTGTTTCATAGGTAAAGCATTTGTTGTGACTCCTCATATAAAAATGTCTTTTCCTTCCCAACGTATATAAACATAAAGCAACAATATCACACTGGCACTTTCAGCACGACACATAAGAAGGACAGATCTACACGGAAAACAAACACTTTGAGAGAGTACAAATACTTTGATTGAATCTAAAATTTTCAAGCATTGTATTTTTCATTCTAAAATTTTCTAGCATTTTATAATATCATTTTTTCATATCCCATATGTATTTGTAAAGTTTAAACAATGGATATAAATCCCAGGCCCTGATGATGATCTCAATAAAGATCGAAACGGTGACCTACGTCACACCAGACTGCACGATCTCCAAATAGTTAAATATTAAATTTTTTCGATGGTCTTGGTAGACCACAGATCACAGTACGGAAATGCCCGTTTAACAGTGTTATTTAATCTTTCTTTTAACATTGCACGGGTCAAATATTGTTAGGCCAACTTGGAGTATAAATAAGAATGTGGAGCGGCCAACCAATTTTGCAGGTGTACAGAAAGTGCTCAGGGGTAACTTCCAGTAAACAATTAGGATATCGTACGACGGTTAAAATAAGAAAGAAAATAGAGAATAAGGCGTGAACGAGACGAGTTAACGATATATGGAGAGCGTGATGTGAGATTTAAATATTAAGGAAGGCGAGAAGAAAGCGATTAGTGATAAAAGCGGATTAAACCGTGTAAGAGAATGTTGTGAGGAGGAATTCCTAGGTTAATTAAATGTTAACGAGCTAGGAAATGTAATGACACGTCGGTAATCATGATGGGCCGATTTTCGAAATGTGTGGAGGGGCTGCCAGTCGGAGAAGGGCGAGTTTTCGGGTGGGGCGCGAAGGCCTGCTTGCGATCGCTAAGATGGCGGCCGTGCCATGGCGGAGATCGATCACCGCTCCAGGCCCGGCTCCCCCTCGGCACCGATGCTCACACAAATTAATTAAACACACATAAAACTTCATTTCTATTCTATAATACCATGTTTGATGGATTGAATAGAATTTCAGTCCTTCAAATGTCATTCGGTCAAAATGTTTCTGTAGAGAAGCGGCTTTCGGCTCATCCATCATGATTGTCTTTTTATAATATACCAGGTGTCCTATGTAGAAGACCCAGCTGAATTTCTCTTGAACCAAGAAATATCAAAAACCCAATATATGTCAAAAAGCTTGAAAAAAACCGCAAACAGGCATTGGCTTGATTGTTTAATGTTCGATCTATCTGCCTTGCGTAAACATCCAAAGTTTTGTAACCCCTCTTCACCGGTCCTCAGAGCGATAGAGTAATGGGAGATGGATTGACAAGCATTTTCTATTCTTTGCCGCCGTTCTACAACCGAGGTTGCCGGATTATGATTTACGTAGATAGTGTTCGAGGAGGCCAACAAATCGGACCGTGAGGTCCTTCCTATCCACCTATACCGAAAGTGATGATTCAATAATAACGTCTCACTTGTAAAGCGTTGTGTGCGGGTTACTTATTGGGGTGCTGGTCTCCTTAAATTGGATATTACGTTTTACAACCGTGCAAAGGAAATTTCAGTAAGCAAAATGTCAAAATTAGTATGTCCTTGGAATATTCATAAAATAAGGCAACTTTTTGTGAAATCTCCGAAAATTTTCATGGAGAAATCCTTGCACGAGACACAATTGAACATCCCCCCCCAAAAAAAAAAAATTAACCCTCTGTTATCGTTTGAGCGGTTACTGTGTATTCAGAAGTTTACGAAATAAAGGTCAGATTTGTATTTTAATGACGCTAAATTTGAGAAAATACAATTCTATCTTGGCAGCGCGTTTTATCTAGTAAATCTACCATGGCAGTATTGACATTTAACCCCATTTTTCCAATATCTTATTGTAATCTGCAGTTTTTTATTAGACTATCTAATATGATAAACATTTGTTTACAGCTACTTACATACATACATGTGGGGGGAATTAATATTATTCTCCAACAATTTGACAAAACTTGGGCGAGATTATTTGGGTGATGGTAATGATTACTGTGGCACTTAACTGGTAAATATTCGGGGGATTATAAGTGAACCAGCTTTTACTCGCGTCTTCGTCCATGCAGGACTCAGTTTTCTTCTACCCTTCATATTGTAATGCAAAGTGCTAATACGGACAAATATTCTTTTCATTTCTCAAATTTCTCTCTTCTTAGTTCACTTTGGTCTATACACGGTGTAAAATTGCCCGTATAATACCCTTAGGGATGTTGTTTTAAAAAACCCTTTCTCCGTCATTATAGCTATGCACGGTCGAAATGTCATCCATTCAGTTCCAGAGGTTTGGTCTGTACAGTGCACAGAACTGTTCATTATAGGAATACATTGTCGAAAATTTGAAAAAAAGGGGGTTTGGTCTGTGCGGTCAGTCACGAAGTTTTAATTATGGTATTATGTATATAGATAAATGGAATTTTAAGGAAGTTATGGATGGTAGCATTTAGAGGATTTATAAGTTATTTGAGGAATTTAGATTGAAAGGAATGAAGCCGTTGGATATTGGAAGGTTTACCGGTTCCCCCCAATTCTACTAAGCTCCAATCTGTTGCAGTAGTGTTTTATAAATTGTAAGCTTGTTTCGTCGATAGGTTTGTAGAGTAGACTGTGCCGTCTTTTTGTCTTGTCGCTTGAGTCGTATGCGCTGATCCCACGTTAGGCGTGAGTCTAGAATACCATAAATAAGGGGTGCAGTAAAAATTAAATTTTATTTAATTGATGGACTACATAATATATTAAACTATTACAACACAAAATTATAGAAAATGAAGGAGCTTCTGAAACACGATGCAGTAGGCTACTTAAACAATGCCTAAATTCTAATTTAATAGTAAATTGTATGAAATGAGAGGGTCACCATTGTCCACCATTTGTGCCGAAATATTGTATACATAACGAATTAATTAAATCTATTTTTGGGGAAGACTCCAGCCACCATGAAACATGTAAGAATGTTGATATTTGTTTTTTGCACTACTAATATACTCTGAATATAGCCATTGCCAAGAGTATAATAAATGGACTCAAAATCTATTGATAGCTTTGATAGCCGTAGCAGTATAGCATTTCGACCTTATGCATAAATCACCTTAATTAATCGCATTTGATAAAAGCATATTTTGATGTTAAAAATTTGCTTCCTAGACAAGAATCCTCATTTACACGTTTATTTCTGTTGGCTAGAATGTTCTGAATATATTTTTTACGGATTTGTTCTTACAAATATTTTTTATATTAGTACTTCGGTTCAAATTTTTTAAGTTGGTTCTAATAATTCTGACTTTCATGAATAAATATTTAAATTTAAAAGATATTAAATTATTAAAAGGTATTAAATAAATCTATTATCGTTGAACAAATATTGTCGTAGAAATAAACGACTTTAAGTTACTTAAAAATGAGTTTTCGATTATTATAGTAATAGTATAGTAATTTTTATATTGACTTTCATGGAGTTTGAACTACAATTTTGGCTCCTCACTTAATAATCGTCGCCCTTTCCATCTTGGTGAGCATCTGTCTTCCAGGTCGTACTTCCGATGAAGACCCGATTTAACATTTTGGCCCTATTAAAAATTCCTAGACGGCGAGTACAACATTCTCTAAGGCGTGGTTGAGAAAAAAGGTATGAAGAAGGGTATAATCAAGTTTGTGAGATAATTGAGGGTATCAGGTATAGCGGCAAACTAGGCCCGAGCCAGTCTGTACACAACGTCTCAATTCAAACATAACTTGATCCCATCTCTACAAGGCTTTGACGTTACAACACATAAAATTTTGTGTATCATAATTAAAAACTGATGTTAACTAGAGTATTAACCTTAACCTCCGGACGGAATGCTAATGCGTTTATATCGCATGTTACTTAAGAAACTAGATGTTTTGTCTAATAAAGCTCTTTACAAATAAGCATTCCATTTGAAAAATTTACAGTACTTATAAATAAGTACAGTTAGGAAACACTAAAAAGAACTTGAGCGTTTAGCAAGTAGTACCGCAGACATATCTACTAAGCAATTCGAAAAAATGCTAAATGCTAGTTCGAATTTTACTTGTAAACGTTTTTGCAATGTCAACTATAACGAAAAAAGCATTCTTGACTAATTATTAAGCAATTAACCAGCTGCAAGATATCTTCTCAGCAACATATTATGGGTATTCATGATGTTTGTAAGAACTCGTTAACTCGAATAAAGAAATGTCCAGTAGATCGTGAACACCATCTTCTTTTATCTTAAATGTTTTTCGGTTTTTCCGCAATGCTGCGCGTGGTGATTGGTAGAACCAAAAATAAAGCTATAGCAGTCCTTTAAGGCTTGTTGTTTTAGTTTTCTTTTGTGTTAAATTCTAAGATGCCAAAAGTTACTAAAGAAGTAAATTAATAAACCCTTTCATTCAAAATGTTATATATGACTTCGAAAAGTACTAATAAATGATACGCTTCAATTCGTGCCGACATACCGGCTTGTATCCTAACCTCTAACAACCTACTACTTTATACGATAGAGGATGTATGAATGAGACTATAAGGACAAGTCAGAAATTAACAAAAAAATAAATTGGCCTGATTTACTTAATACGTGTAAACTGAAAGCAGCTTTTAAATTCATGGCTGCCGTGTTGGTTACTTACCCCTACAGGATAGCAATATGACTACATTTTCGACCTAACATCCTGGCCTGTTAGATCGAGCAATGTTAACTAGGCAATTCTTTTAAGCCTATGTCATCATTTTTCTCGATCTCACACGACCTAACAGAGTTAACAGGGTTAACACAAAGATGAATGCCCCTATTGTATTAGTGTAAGCAAAATGAAAGGAGATCAGGTATTCCTGAATTTTAATACAAATTTATTTATTCATTTTTGTTTGAAAGGAAATTCACCAAAACACCGGAAAAACATTTTGGAATAGATAAAAATTTAACATGCAATATATTATCTTGTGTGGCACTTAATAACGCGTGTTACCTCCTCTGCGGAGGGCCTGAAGTCTCTTAGCCATCTGCTAAATAAACGACTGAATTTTATCTTGTAAAACAGAATCCCCTTCTTCAATAACAGCAGTTTGAAGACTTGTAGGGGTGCGAATGTCTACTTATCATGACTCGTAAGTGGTCTAGAGGTCAGTTATATGCGGTCGAGCATTATCATGCATTCAAACGAAATTGTTCGCAATAAATGAAGCGAATGAGAACACAGCTACCAGAATCAATTACTCGATTTACCTTAGTGCAGAGAAAAAAGCATTCTGAGTGATAATCACTTGGAACGGGCATAGACGTAGTGGTGTTAGAACCGGATGTGGAACGTGTCTATTCTCAAGAAGCCTTCTGATGATGGGGCCTAAATCGCCGTAGACCGTCGTGGACCAGGTCTTGGGTTATGTACTGGATGGATAATTATTTTTTACTCAAATGAACTGCTGCATCAAGGAAAATAATGTAAAGAACCAATTAACATATTCGACAAGTTGAGACTGAAACGATGAAATTTGCTGTATAAAGGAAATGATCTGGAACATTTGAACAGTTTTTATATTATTTTATCTCCATTGTTACGGAATTACACTCATTAAGATCTACTGACAAGGGATCGCTACGATAAAGAAAAACGTTACACAAATTCACGGAATGTATCATAATTGACGCGCAGTACTGATAAATATCAAACAATGAGATAGGGTGAGCGACCTAGTTGTTTTAATTTTAATTTACTTCCTCGTTAAAGAGCGGAACATTCTTTTAAAATCGAAAATTATTTTACAAAAATTCATTAGCGTAGGAGAATAATTGGGGTGAGCCACAATCTTAATAAACATCTCAAATAGCCGAGGCAACTGCCGGGAGCGGCTATTTGCCTTATGGTAATCGGGGAAAAGAACTGTAATGACTCAATAACTCCGACTAATTGCATCGAAGAACACCACCCTCTCCCAGGAGAACATTTTTTTCGGTAATTATCCAGGGCTTGAGATTTTGTTTGATCCCCCACTGTAATATAAACCGACTTAACTCGGCACGATTTCCAATTTTGTGGTTTAAACATAAAACCGTAACTATTGGATCATGGATTTCAGTCACATTTATTATCAACCTATTTGAACGTAGGAAAACTAGTGAGCAAATGAAACTTCTTCCTCTTTTATGTTGGTAAATTGCGAAGTTTCAAATATTTAATTTTTACGGTATATAAATTGACGATAATGCAATTTTATCTCATAACTCCAATCTTATCCAAGCAAGCTCCAATGCACAAGAATGGTGCAAACGTCAAAGTTGAAACTGAACGAGCTGTAACCATTTTTTTTTTTTTTCATACGTTCATATTAAACAAACACCCTTGCTCCGTCTAGACGTTAACGGTAAAAACTAGCTACAGCGACACAAGTAAAATACTTATGGCTTTATTTAAGCAGTAGACTGAATCCTCACACAGGCTCTAATAAAAACTAAATAGATTGGACAGCAGTGAAAACTTGTAGGATTGAAGTCAGACATGACGGTCAAAAACGAACTAACTCTATTCCCAAAAGATTGCTTCGACCTAGTTGGACATAACGAGTCGAATTGTGAGGTACCACCAAACCATCTAACATCCAACGAATTCACGCATTCCAAACAAAATAGTTCAGAAGATTTCTCCAAACTTCCTACTACGACTCCAATCTCACTTTACACAATGACCTTAATATTATCTTCTTCCGATAAGGCAAGTTTCATTGTAATCAATTCAGCCGATTCTAACCCTACTGCCGTCCACTACTTCCAATCCTTAGAACCTCTCAAACAAAGATGTCCTCGAGACCTACTGCCCTTAACCTGATAACAACAGGATGCCTTGGCTCCTCATAACATGTGTTCTTCAGGAGCAGTACTGGCCGAAA
This sequence comes from Cimex hemipterus, assembly GCA_039619505.1. Lineage (NCBI taxonomy): Eukaryota > Metazoa > Arthropoda > Insecta > Hemiptera > Cimicidae > Cimex > Cimex hemipterus. Next base: position 9,908,413 of record CM077111.1, on the reverse strand, counting down.
GTTAATGTTTCATCCTGGATTTTACAGTATTTATACTTATTTGAATGGATATAATTCATGTGTTCAGATGAAAAATAATATAAAATATATTTATAGAGCCTCGCTCGTACATGCCAAGGATTAACCTCAACTTCTACTAAGCAGAAACAATCAGCAAAACAAGTCTAGAAGATCCGCGTGTACTTTGAATAATAAGCAGAAAGGTTGAGCGTGAGAGTATAGTTAAGTCTACCGCCTGCCATCCCGTTTTGGCCTGGCGGCGGCGTTTCAGCTTCTGGACATCTTCAGTTTTTAACAATAATTTTCATTGAAACCCCACCAATGGAGATCTCGATAAGCCGAAAGGCGGCTGACAGAATAAAACTTTCGGAACGGACCAAACTACTACAGGTCTCACAATTTTCAGTGAAAGTGCAATCTGAAGTAAACAAATCTGACGGCCACAAGCCTTAAAAAATTAAATTTAACTATAAAAAAATAAAATCAAACCATATTTTAAAATAATTCAATATCGATCGATCAAAACTTCCTCGGATTAACAGTACACTAATGCACTACCCTACTCTTATTTATGTTCACTCAGATGTCCCTAACAGCATACTATTGAGCCTCTAAACTCGTTACCTGTTATTTAATCCATTCCGTATAAATTAATTAACACAACTAAAGACTATAGTGAGATTACTAGTAACAAAAATACAATTGTTACCGTTATTTGAAGGAACATTTTCCCTTTAAAGTGAATCGACCTTGCTTGATAGGTAAATTCTTACATAATTAACGTTTAATTAACTACGCTTACCTCGTTAGATCAATTTTTTTAAATTCCGTCGTATATTATGGAATAAAATTAAAGGAACGTGGAAATGAGCGATCTAGGATAAAACCGAGAGGATATAATGCGCGTACCGAGGAGGTGAGTACATCGACTTAATTGCACTTTAATAACACACCTATTCTGATTGATAATTATCCCTGAATTAAAGTCGGCTCAATTCCCATTAGGTTAATGTACTACGTAATTAAAGGGAAACGTCAATATTACTTCACAAGGGAATCGGAATAACAGCTTTATGCTTTATCAGTCAGAGCCACGGTGCAATACTTTTGTAAATTTATCACGAACTGAACCACTCAGCTTCTATCGAAAATTATCTACGGAATATTACAAAAATCCATTGACTAAGGCTAATTAAGAGAGAGAGAGAGGGGGGGGAGAGAGAAGTGAGGAACAAGAGACAAAAATGAAGAACGGGAGTACTGAAATTTACTGTACACTTGTCTGAGTTTCTCATGTGAGGACGCTTTCGGCTGGTTGCCAGTAATAATTCAGGGATATCTTAAAACAAGAAGAGATCATCAGCCGCGTATACTGGGAAAGGACAAAGGATAACTAAATGATGTAATTATCGCATTTGGAGCGGTGTATAAGACTGGTGATACCCCTCTGCTAATGTCTCTCTAGCACGCACAGCTGTTTCTCTTTTTCGATTTACCCATTGAAGCCAAACTATCACAACTGACATCATGCGATGAATCCTACATAGTAGGACACTAATTTTTAAGATTAATTTTTAAATAGTTTTCCAATATTACTATTTGAAAATATTGTCAGTTCACGTCTACCTATTTATGTCTTACCAAATGAGTGAGCGGTAAAATTTCATCTTAGATCCTTGAAGCTACAAAGCTCTTGCCCTACTCCAAAATAGAGTTTCGAGCCGATCAGTCATAGAATTTTGTTCATCATTGTCTAATAGTTGTCTTTCGTAAGCGTCCTTTTACGTCATCGAGTAACTGCAATTTAGGTCGTTTTGTTCGTCTTAAACACTAGGCACAGTTGTACGTGGTGTTCTATTCTCATCGGTCTCTCTCATGGTCGGTGGCCCATCTAGCCATTCTAGTAGGCCCTTAATTTATTAGTCACAATTTACCACTGGTTGCACTTGACTTCTCATCTGCTATGAACTATAACTTTTTTTAAATAGTTTGTGTTTTGCAAATTAGACAAAGAACTGCACTTAACCAGGTTGGATGTGGAAGAAGGGCAGCGCGATAGAAAAGGGGCGACGGTCGGAATTGCATCCACGACCGCGGGCTCTACAATCCGAGAGATTAACCCGCTAACCACTCAGCTACCGCGGTCTCTCCGGTCGTAAATCTTTGTTGCATAACATTTTCCCCTTAGTGTTTCCATCCAAGTATTCCCTGTCAACATCCTGCTTTCTTTGTTCCACTAGGTAACCTTTCTTTGCGAGGGTTACTTCTCAACACCTTGCATGCTATTCGGAGACGAGTTCTTTGAAAATCCTACTTCGCCGGGCCGTGACATCTTATTTCGACTTTTACATTCTCCGTTAGGCCAAACTCTTCAGTTCTTTTTCTAATTACTTGAGCTCTTTTAAAGCTGCTGGCTACCACAAAGTGGCTACATGATGCGCATATAGAAGTTAGCCGATCTATCTGCCGGTTCAGATTAGATTGTGATAAGATTCCCTAAGATTCCCTCCTGGATTATGAGAACCAGCTCATGTATTAACTTAGACAATCTCACCATTCTTATTAACTTTGTCGGTAAACACAGGTATTATTAGTTCCTTAATTAGTACTATGTACAGTAGATGCAAATTCAGTCCGTGCTCAATCCTTTTTAGTATTATTCTTTTCGTAAATATGTGGTATGTCGCGGTCTCCTCTTACGGCACTCACACTGGTTCCCTAGTTGACATTCCTAAAAGAGAGAATTTTACAGATGGTGCTACCAGATATTGTACACCCCCAAAATAAGCATAGTTCCATATAGTACTCTGCTAAACTTCTCCATAGCCATACCCTTGGAATATACTTCCTGCATACTCTCAATCACTTAACAAATTTTATTTTCTTTATTTTTTCTGGGTTTTTATGTTCTTTTATGGCTTCCAATAAGTCACTGAAATTTTCCTTGCCAGGAACTCAGCATTTTCAACGGATGGATCCATTTTTTATTCTCATCCACAATATTATTATGCATTTGATCAAGAGGTGTTAATTTGACACGATTCACAAGTCTGCGGAACTAAATAATTACAAATTAGTTTGTGTTCGCAGCTTTCCTATAATAGGCACCTGAAATAGTTGGCTCTCTGGCATTGGGAATATTTGTGTTAATTAGCTTTGCAGTTTGATTTCCTTCCCTCGGGACTGGTGCTAAAACTTATATTAATTAACGTACTCGCCTGTGGGGAACTCGTTATAAAACTGTGTGCATTTAATTATCTGTAGATATTTCAAATGTTTTATGTTATACAGCATAAAATTGTTGGTTTTAGAAAATTATTTTGTTTATTGTGCCAACGTTTTGATCTTTATTGAGACCATCTTCAGGACGTCGGACACATAAAAATTGTTTAAATTTTAGAAACGAACGTAAGATGTGAAAAAAGAAGTTATACAATGCTAGAAAATTTTATAATAAAAAATGAATTTATACACTGGTAGACAATGTTATATTAAAAAAATTATACAATGCTAGGAAATTTTCGATTTCTAGAAAAATTTTCGAGCATTGTATAAATTCATTTTTTATCTAAAATTTTCTAGCATAGTAGAAATTAAATTTTTCACATTCTACATGTATGTGTAAAATTTAAACAATGTTTATAAATCCTAGGACCTAAAGATGACCTCATTAAAGATCAAAACATTGGCACGATAAAGAAAACGATTTTCTAAAACATACGTCACAACAGAGTGCATATCACGACCTTCAAACAATCATAAAGTAACGGTCATTAAAAACCACATGTGTTGTTAGTTTTTGACGGTTTCGAAATATTTACGAGATGAAATAAATTGAAAGTAATTATGCGATCATAAACACTTTTTTATTTTAAAGTCTGACAGTAACTATCTTCCAGATAATACATTTTTCGCATATTTCTGTTAATAAATCTTATGGGAAAAAATGAAAATTATAATAATCGAAATTCAACTCGGTAAGAGCAAATTTAACATAAAAAATTAATTGTTTTGGTTTAATCGTTCAAAATTTATCTAGATTTACTTGAAAACCGTATCCTGAAATCAAGATTGTATTAAAATTATTAGTTTGGTCATTATTTTCATTTTATAAATTATGTCTAAATCAAGTTTGTCGGTGTTAAGTCAGGCTGTCACTCTTAATCGGTTTAATAGACTTCAGAGATGAACTATTTAATAACTAGCAATCAATGATATTTAAATTTTAATCGTATTTAATCATTTATCTTATCTGATATTCTACCGTTTTTCTGTTCTAGGTCTGGTTTCAAAACAGAAGGGCGAAGTGGAGGAAGAAGGAGCACACGAAAAAAGGCCCGGGGAGGCCGGCCCATAACGCCCATCCTGTCACATGTTCCGGTGAGCCCATTCCCGAGGAGGAACTCCGGAGGAAAGAACGCGAGAGGCGGCAGAAGAAACTTCTGAAAAGCCTCGAGAGACAACAGAGGAAACTCGCGGCCAAAGGGGTCACAGTCGACCTCGAGACCCTAAAACGGGAGTGGGAAGCCCAACACTCTCAAGGTAATTATTTAAATCTTCCTTCTTAACTCATAAATCACGAAAACATTCCTTCTGTTTTATCGATCGCCCACGATTGCAGGGCCATCTGGTTAGTTGTTGGGCAAAGTGGTATAAATAAGCAAACTTGGGTGTGGATACAAACAACAACTTTGAATTCTAAAAACCTACCAATTTATAGGCTTTTGGTTCAAATTTTATGATTTTTTTTTTTGTACGATCCATTCGATAAAAGAAAAAGTTGCGCTACAATCGGTGATCCCAAGCCTATGTTTCTTAAGTATTTTTATAATTAGGCCGTTCCGGTTCATTTTCATGTGTGTGATGTGGTTTCGGCTCGTCGCCATCATCAGCGCTGGGTTCAGGCAGACCCAATTACAGGATTTTTGTTTTTTACTTCAATGAATAGTTTATTTCTCGCCCAGAAAGAAGGTATTAAACTATTTGCCCATCGATGGTAAATCAGAATAAATCTAATGGTAATGGTAAATGGTAAATCTGAGAAATACTACATCAAGAAAAATCAGATATACCTGGACGCCGTAGAAATTGGAAGTTAGCACGACTACAGCAGCGATTTGTGGAAGAAAATTATCCTGAAGAAATAACAAACAAAAAATTCAAATTCGGTAAGGCAGATGAACTTTCTTTGTTACGAATGAATTGCTTAAATGATTACTAAAGTTTTCCATTCAACTTGTTTATCATTTACTATTTGTTTTTTAAAAACATTCAGCAAAGGACTTTATCTTATTCATTTGAAATTTTTTGTCATTGGTATATGACCGATTTGTCTTGGACTTTTTTAAATTCAGCGTTTATCAAACGGAGTCTCTAGTCTCTGTTCCATTTTGCAATTTTTTCCCACATTCATGATATGTTCAGTCATTTTCTATTTTATTAATGTATTTAATTCTTTTTTATCTACTTTTTCGATCCACTTATCGTATGTTCCGTATGTTCAACACGGTCTGCATTGATCAGTGTGCAGTTGAACAAATCCATGTGCATTTCAACATATATCGTGGAGGATCAGTACAAAAAATATCGTATTTGTGTGTTTTTGTTAGTTACCTGTTGTTTCATAATTGAATTGTTGAAGTCGTGAAGATAGGTCAGGAAAAGAGGGAGGTAATTTAGAAAAACGCCTTTTTTAGTTTAGACCTTTATTCGGGGTCATCTCAGGGCCTGGAAAATTAAAAAATACATTTTGATTGGAAAAAACACAATTTATGATGTACGTATAATTTTTAAACCAAGTATTTCATACTTACATAAAATGTGGTCCTATTCTTGTAGTGTCACATTTGGTTTGTATGTGTTCACAAACTTTCCCACAAAACCAATATGTGAACAATATGACACAACAAATACTTGGATTTTTTTCGTATCAACTTATATTTTGTAATTTACACAGGCCCTGAAGATACCGGAATAAAAATCGAAACGTCAGTAAAAAAAAGTAAAAGGTGGTTTTGTAGTGTAGAAAAGGTTATTAATTAATCTGGAATTTCACAATAAGGAAAATTTATCCCCGGTCTCCGAAATGTTATGTCGTTCTTTTTTTCGGTTGAAAACGTGAATTTATGTTTCAGACAAATCTGGAGGCCTGGGAAGCAGCAGGGACATGAGTATTCAGGATACATCCTCCTGCTGTTCGGTGGCCAGCTCCGCTGGTACTCGGGACGTGGAGATCGACGTGGTCGGCGACTGCGGAAGCGGCAGCCCCTCGCCGCCCCCGTGCCACACTCTGGGGCAGACCTCGACCGCGGGTGAGCCGCCTAGACCCACCCTCGACCTATCCAGGAGGTCCAATCCGTTCAGTATAGAGTCCCTCCTAGCGAGAGGCGCGCTCTGAACGGGCCGGGCAACGCCGAAAGCTTCCGCCACCAAGCTCCAAAGTGGCTCCTACCAAAAGCTTTGTTTTTCTCCTTTCTCCCGAGTGTTCGATTCACTATAAACTGTCAGCCTCGCCAAGCGCCGCCTGGGGATGTATTGGTCATCAGATAGTTTCTCCGATCTTACTAGTCAATTTTATTATTTATTTCTCCGCGGCGTAAGACCGCTTAGAGAATAAATCGTGAAGGAGTGCTCCCGTCATTTTTTAATAAATATTTTCGAGATTGATGTCGTTTTTTCTTTTCTTTTTCGAAACGACTCAAAGACAAAAAAAGACTCAGTAAAATGAAAATGTTATTTTACACATACATCGTCAAAAACGAAGAAAGAACATATCCTTATACATACATATCTTTCAAAAACGTTATAAATGATTACAGCTACACATTTCTTGTATTCAAGGTTTTAAAAGGTGATACAGATCGAATCGTTGTCATACCGTCCTACCTCAGCTAAAATCGGTAATAACACGTTATTCAAATCAGATAAAAACCAAAGGCAGAAATTACCTCACTTAGTCATAAATTCTGACTTCCTTAATCACAATAAAATAAACAGAGACGTTAATAAATTTTTTGTCACGAATTAAAACAAGAAACTGTTACGGTAATAACATTTTATAGTTTAAAACAATCTTCAAGAACCAATGAAGTCGGAACAAGACAATACATGAATTTATAAATTTAACTATTCAAAATAATTTGAAAAATATAAAGTTAAACGGTCTATTGTGTTCCGACAAGGACTGCTAAGTAAATCATTAAATAAACTCTATAAACAAGCATGAATTTTATATTTAATATTCTTTTATTACAAAATGTAAATTTACATTAAACCATTAATTTTGATATCTTGTAAACACTTGCACAATTTAGTTCAATGAAAAAATATAAGTAATATCAATTCAACAATAAATTTTTGTTTGATTTTTCCGTGATAAAATTGACGAAAACGTTTTTCAAAAAAGCAAAGGAGAGAGATGTTAATTAATACAGTAGTGGATTTGTGATTATTGTAAACTAGTACCCAACGACCCACCTTTTCTGATCGATCGCCCTTGTAAGGCCGAACCGAGGAACCTAGTACATTTAAGTGTGTATAAAGTTATTATTTAAATATTTCTTTTTTTATTGATTTTTTAAAAAAGTTTATCGCTTGTAAAATTAAAGAAAGACAAATGTGGTAAGGCTTGTACATTATCGCTTGATTGAGTAGCGTCGCCCGCTTGTATATTAAAAATTATTTTGTTTTACAATTTTATTACATTATTATTTATTATGTACGAGAAAAAGTTCCTTATTAACGATTATCTTTTCTTTCATATATTTTGTTTTAACCTCTACCCATCATTTATCGTAGATCGTTTTATTATATAAAAGATGTTTTAAAAAATTTAAAAAATCGAGTCTTTAGTTAAAACAATAATTAAAAAATATAAAAAATGAAAATCGCAGTATTCATAGTTATGTAGATAGGTTTTGATTGTTGAATAATGTATAGTTGCGACTGAATTGTGAAATAATAGAATATGTTCTTTAATAACTATGACATACAAGATATAAAAAAATGAAGTACTTGAAGAATACAGTTTGTAATAATATGTATTTTTGTTTACATGACGTGATGATGCCCGTTTGAGATGGAAAGGCATTCCAAGTTGTATAGAATGTATTATGTATAGTTAATAATTATTATGTTATTACAAGAAAAAGACAACTCTGTATACAGTATACATATAAATATATATTTATTCCTGAAGTGTTTTTTTTTCAAATTTATTCTTAACCCAAATTTTGTCTTCGGTTATCATTCTACAAAAACAATACATATCCCCCTATGCCCCATCCCCAACACAACAATTTTATTAGGTGAATAAAGTAAGTTTAGCTGTGTCAAAAAAAAAAAAAAAAAAAAAAAAAAAAAAAAAAAAAAAAAAAAGTTAGCTAAAGTATGTAAATTCACTACTTTCGTGTAGCGCTCGACCAATTAATATATCACAATTAATTAGGTTTTTAGTTGAGATGAAAAAAAGTTAATGGCACGAGAGGGATTCGAACACAAGACCTTAGGCTAGATACGCCGCTGAAAAAAAGCCTAAGGTCGTGGGTTCGAATCCCTCTCGTGCCATTGACTTTTTTTCATCTCAACTAAAAACCGTAATTAATTGTGATATATTAATTGGTCAAGCGGACCACGAAAATAGTGAATTAATGATTTAAAATTAAGTTCATTTCACTAATGCTCTCCGTCGCCATTTCAATTTTCGACGAGAATCCAAAAAGATTCACCACATTTGAAATATGGCAAAAGGAGGGAAAACTCGTAAGGTGAGGTTGAGATGGGTAGTTGATGTCCGAGTGGATCGAGGTCACGATAGCTCAGGTGGTAGAGCAGCGGGCGTATGTAACCTAAGGTCGTGGGTTCGAATCCCTCTCGTGCCATTAACTTTTTTTCATCTACACTAAAACCGTAACTAAAGTACATAGTTGTTTGTTTTGAATGAATGTTGCAATATACTTTTTAAGGATTTAATCCTTAATCGTATGGTTTTATTCTCCAGGAAAAATTTTTTGAGACGTAGGATCGATTATACATTCAAATCACAATATTTTCTCGTAGACAATTATATGAAACATGCTAGCTCCCCGGAGTTGGCGGCGGAAGCGAACAACGGTCCGAACACCAACGTAGACAATGAAATAATTCATCGCAGCTAAGATCAGGCGAAGGAGGACTTGGCGAAGTTTTTTTTTTCAATTTTCGATGGATATTTTGGCACAGGATATTTTACTGGCTATTGCTCTGTTTATTTGTAATGTTTGGGTGCACGGTATGTCAAAATCAGTATGAATCTATGCTATATACTCAGTGTCTACGGAGGTGCTCCGACCATGTTCACTTTCCACGCCAACCTCAACGTGATTCATAAAATTGTCTACAAGGAAATTTTGTTTTTTGAATATGTAATAAAACCAACAACTCAAAAATTTGTCATAGAGACTTACTAACAGTAACAGCAAATATTAGACGGACTTGGAACCGTAACCGGTTGGAATTGTAACCGTTTCAGACAAAGGGCGTTTCGGTTATCTACTCATATGTCCAAATTTGTTCGATACATCTTTTTTTCTATCAAATAATATTTCTCAGTGTAGTATTGTCCTTCTTACTTTCGAACGGGAACCTTTACACAAATCGTCTCCTATAGATGTATCAATAGCATAACTGCGTTATGTTTTCCTTTGGCGCCCCTACCTTAAGTAGTTCGTAAGCAATAATTGAACGGAACAGTGAAAATGTAGGAAAATTACAATACCACAAAATTCTCATTTATCAGTCTTTGGCTTAAATTTACATTTAATTTCAAGATAATTATACCTTCACATAAATATTTTGCTCTTTGTAATTTTCTAAAAGTTAAACTTTTAAAAGGCGTTATTGTTCGTTGGACGAGGATTATACACAACTGCAAATATATGTTTAGTACCCTGGGTAAAGTTTACAGTGAAACTAAAAAAATAATCGTAAAATGAAATTATTCAATAAATTCTTTTGACCAAGGTAGCAGTCAACTACTTCGAAACGCGTTGAAGATCGAATAGCGAGAAAATCTAAAAGTAAATAGAAAATAATAAAACATAATTGCGGAAATGAACAAGAAGACGTCTAGAGGACATTAACTGTCTGGTTAATTAAAGTTTTTACTAGTTTTTAACGCTATAAACACACTAGTAAAAAATATGTAATTGTTTTAAGATAGCTCAAGCTGAGGATAAATGTTCAACAACACACGGGCAATCCAAGAAAACTTCATTGTATTGCAATATCTTCCAAACGACTGCAACAATGCCTTTTAAATGGACATGTTCACACCTAACATGGAATTAAAGGTAGCAAACGTGATGATACGAACCGGTATACAAACAATTTAGAGATTTCGTTGATAGAGAGTGAAGTTTCAACCATCAATTTGGAGCTAACATCGATAGCCGTTGTGCTATCAGATGTATTATGTCTTAACTTCCCTGTACGTGATTAGCCTAGATAAAGTATTTATTACCTATAATTATGCCTTCAAAGTACAAGTGTCTTAGTTTAGAAGGCATTTGAATGTTCTGAAGTGTTTATTTTAAGGATGTAGATTTTAACTTCATTATTATTATTACTTTATAAATTAAAAAAAACATTTCCGACTTTTCATCAGCCTTCGACACCGTGGATCGAGATCTCTCTTTTTTAAATTATTTAATCTTGGCTAAGCAAAGTCATATGCACTATAAAATCCTTGCAGGACGGGTCACTAGAAACGGTCTGATCTAAGGTGGGTAGAAGTACCGAGTTTAATGTACAATAAGGTATTAAACAAGGGTAGCTTTTTTCCTTAAATTGAGGAATAATTTAGCTTCAAAACTATATTCAGCTTATGACATATCAATAGCATTTTTTACATATCCTTTTAAAAAGCAATAGTTTTAGCCCATATTTTATCATGTTTGGAAGTAATGATTCATCAACTAGTTCAATTTTTTAAATGGGAGTATTGCAAAAATCATAAAATTGTGTAGGGTTGCTCGTAACGAAGAGCTGCACTTGGCTACAATTGGTATAAAATAATAATGCAAATAAAACATAACAACCTTGATTGTTTGATATCATGGAAAATAAACCATAGAACCTGGCAAGATTTTTTTGCAAGTTGCAAATGAAAGAAGGTCCATCGATTTATTTGTCGGCGAGGGCCAGGTAAGCCGGACTCATCAGGCTCCACAAAACAAGTCATTAACGTCGACCCTTCTCCGTTTCTGCCTTTTTCTTTCCCTGCCCTCTTCTGACATGGTTGTTTTATTCTCCTCCTTTTCGTCCTTTGACTCACCGACCGTCGGCTTCGACTTTTATCGAAAATTGATTTAGGCGCCTTCTAGTTTGCGGTTTCACACGCCCTTTTCCTGCCCGGCTGATTCGGTTTATGTGTTGCCTGATAGTCGAAACAACAGGATTTCCTTCGTTATGAACCATACTTGTATGATTCATGAAGTCCGAACTCATGTACTTAATCAAAAAGAATATGATCACAATCTTGTTTTTTTTTAATTGACGTTTTCTTTCGCCGCGCCAATAACAGACTTTTATGTAACCTAATGTCAACATGTTTATGGAGATTATTGTATATTTTAAAGTGCACATATTTTTATAATTTATAAATATATGATTTATAATTATTTATATTATTATTTATTATTGTTCGTTTTAACTACATCGAGACTTGGGTAAAACGCACGTCTATTCGCGTTTGGTGCAATAATTTCGTTTATTTATTTATGCTTTTGTATTATGTTATTTAATTTCTAGGAAAAAAGATGTGGTAAATTTTAATTTAATATATAACTACCTCTTTGGTACATTGTAAAAAAAAATGTTGGCATTCACCTATCAATAACGATTGAAGATAATTAAAACTGGGGACGTAAAAAATTTAAACTGGGTTGCTAAATCAATTGGAGATGTGTTTGCTGAGAATCATCAAAGAAGGCAATAGTGGATTTCAAAAATTGAAAAATATTGAACACACATATTGACAACATAAACAACTGGACCAGTAATTTTCACAAATTAATTGCAGATTTCAAATAAACCTGAGTAAACTAAAATGGCAAGAAATTATGAAAAAATGCATTTATTCATTTATTATTATACTCTTTTTAACTTTTGTTGTCCCCCTAATGATTGGGGCTATTTTGGTGAAAACTATTCACGATAATTTACGACAATCGGAAGCCTCGATCAAATAGGAAGGAGTGGTTGACCGCGATGTACTGATTAATACTTCATAGAAAAAGGGTCAAGTCGATTACACTGAACTAAGAAACTACAAAAAAAGATTGAAATGTTCGTCCCATGAAAAGTCTTCAACGGACGGCAGTGGATTCAGCTTCGTGAAAAAAACTTTTTTTATTTCAAATCGGAATTCAACAAGCCCGCCACCTGACCCCGATTGATTCACCTATCTGCCCAACACCTGCCGTATCGATTCTTTTCTCGGTACACCATCTATCAAACACATTTCAGGTTGCGATCAGTCGTGAACGAGCCCGCTTGAGCCAATTCAACTTGGAATCTAATTTTTTGTTTCCTTAAACTATTGTTTAGAAGAAAAATTCCCAACTAACGGAATAGACCAGATTTCACTTCTAGCTTTCAATGCTGCTCGTCCATTAAAAACCGTTATTTTTGACAACCAATAACTTGGCAGTTTTAAAAACTTTGATGTATATTTACTAAACAATTTACTTCATGCCTCGGCCCTCAGGTTTCGGAGGAGCGATGTTTCGACTCGTAGAGAGGCTTCAGTGGTTAATGCTGTCCTAGTACACCTCCACAGCCTTCCCTTAAGCTTGCCGATAGGAAATCAAAGTCTACAATATATCACATTGATTACATTATCCGAATTTTAACTTATCCGATAATAGTTCATTGAAAATTCTTTCCAGGCAGATTATAGGATCAAAGTTCTTTATTAGAATGAATGGTGGTGATTATCCAAAATTTCACTGTGTAATATCAAGTGCTATGGAGTAGTGTGAATGAAATTTATTAGCGTGAATGAAAGTCATATCCCCAAGTACTCCGGGTATATAGAAATTCTGGGGTTAACACAGAGGTTAGCAGTAACGTTACCGGAAGAGAGAGTTGGTTAATCTTTTATTATACAACATAAATTGATGTTAGAAGCAGGAAAATAATAGGTTTAAAACTTGAGAAAGACAAGAAAAGAACAGCTAAGGAAGAGAGGGCTGATAATAGTCATTGCACTTTGCTGACCTTAAAACTAAAAAAGGTAAATAAATAAAAAATAGACATGTTTAAATGCAACTGAAAATGTTTTTTTAAATTGAAAAATGGTTAAGAATTTAAAATAATATGCATATTTAACCAATGAAATTGATTAATTACTTTTTATTTTGAACTAAACTACTCTTGTCGGAAGGATGTTGAATTTTAAGCTTGACGTTGATCAATAGTTTATTTAATAAATAAAGTAATGTGAGTGAATATAAATAAGGTTTGGATGACTCTGCTGGATGAGAGGACGGGGGATTCGTTAGTGCCGGTGACTTCACGGCTCTTCAGGCCGACGGCGTCCCTGATCCGATATTAATTAACCGTCTATCAATTAATACAGATCAGGCGTTAATTGGTTTCTTTCTCTCGAGAAGAAAAATGAACAGGTTGGAAAAAAAGAGAAGAGTGTAAACAGAGGGAAAAGAGGCCGACCGATAAAAACAAACGCCTTGGGAATAAAAGGGGCGGCTTATTATTGTAAGCATTCATTGTCCCGTGATGACGGTGTATAAGATCCGAGCGATACGTCGTTCTTCAAACAATAAAACTGATGGAAATTAAATACATTAAATCATAAAGAGTCAATACACAATATGCCACGATAGATTTTCCCTTCGACAACCGGCCCGCATTAATTTGAAGTTTGATAAATCGGCGGAATTATGTTATGCAAATCACGGTGCCGAAGGTGTCGGGGCCCCTCGGCTTGTAGGCCATGTAATTTATCTGGACTGTGGTAAGGGGGAAATAGTTCATGAGGCATGCGATCAACAACTAAGACTAATTACTCTTCCATCATTTCGTCATGAATATTACACACTTCCAAACACCTCCGAATTGCATTAACACATGCACAGTTTTGGACGCTACTCTAATTTTCAACGACCAAGTAGGAAAAACAATTTTACGACGGTTTTATACAACTGTAATTAAAACTGTAAGCCTTAATTAAAATGGCGGAGAAAAACTTAATGTTGTCCGTAATAACGACACGAATGGCAAACTGACTTTAAAAATGAATAATTGCTTTTCTGTCTATAGCAAGTTTTCAGGTTTTACGAACAGCTAATGAAGGCTTTTGTAATAACAGTGACGCTTGTACTTTTGTCCAATGTAACAACACTAACAATAGAATTTTTTAAAAATCCAGATTGTACAACGTCTAATATTCGGTAATTCAGCGATTCTCTTATTTTCCGAAAGTTGTCTTTCTTCTTTTTCCATTATGGAAGATTTTATTTTTTCAAGTTTAGTAGGTTCACATCTTTCATAGATTAAAGATAATATTTTCAGTTGATACTGGGTGTTCTGCGAGAGGTGAACTCATTCTGGGTTTTTACTACCTTATTGGGTCCATCTCACCCTCGGGTTGTTGAACTGAACGCGTTTCAAATTGAGCTATCTTCAGTGAGGGACACGGAAGCGTTCAAATAGTTCAACAAACCCGCGAGTGACGAAGGCCCTTATAAGTAACGTGCTTTTATCAATTTACTGGATGCGTCAATACAAAAGGAATTTCAACTTTTAAAATCAGGTACCTGGTTAATTTGTGTATATGGTTTCTTTCTTCTATTCACCCCAGTGACACTATAGCCAGTTCTGCACCCGAAAGACATATGTTAAAATGAATCAGCTAATGCTGGTATTCATGTGAGGGAGTGTACAAAAGGGTTTGGGCAGTAGGATTATAATGTCTCTTTGATAAAAGTTATATTGAAGAAGTTGTGAATAGTTCGGTTTGTAATGAAATGATGACTATCAACCAACTCCGAACAAACGGTGGTGGTATCCCGGACGTGGTCTTTTTAATAATGAATTCCTATTGTAATTTTGCCAAAATTTAGATCTTTTTTTATCTTCATCAGAGCTCTACAACAATTATACGCACAAAAATTAACTCAAAACAGTTAGTGACGTAGTAGTCCCAGGACATTTTGTAAGAAAGATTAGATCGTCTGGATATTGGATGGCTTGGCGGAACCGCACAGTTTTAATCTACACAGTGGTCGCAATAATGTCTTGAATAGAGTTAATTGAAGTTTGATGGTTAAGACCCATTTAAATCGTAGTAGTCTATGAATTGTGTTATAGTATCTCTTAAGTTTTGATGGGATTTCATGTCAGTCTATTGACTAGGTAAAGAAGACTTACGGGTTTTTTTCCAAATTCAAAGTTCATTTGTGGAAGATACTCAAGGTAACCATGCTGCTTGGATAGTATTCGAATCACCACAGATACTGTTGACTCGAAAAGATAGTGAATGTATAGAAAAGTCATCAGTGCAAATGGTAAACAGGATTGGACCAAGTGTGCTTATTTGTGGGTCTGCTTGTCTGAGCCTAAGTACCACATACCGCCGTACTCCACTTTGAAGCAGTGGTCAGTTAACTAGGATTCCAAGATAAGGTAGGTGGGTGGAAAGCATTCAGGTTTATAGACGCCGCCTGAGTTGTCCTATTCAAAATTTGGGCCAAATTTAACAAACTCTTTCTTCTCTAGAGTGGAAAAAATCTTGCTGGATCGTGGAATGATGGGGACGAAAGCCGAATTGTTAAGAAGGAATGATCTATGGAAATCTAAAATTGGTGGCAAACTTTCAAGAGAAGACTTGGGGGATTTGGGACACCACAGGATAAATGAAGTCTGATGAGTCTGTTGGAAGATATATGGTTTGGTTTGGGAGCCTTAGGATTCAGGAAGAAAAACATAAGACTTTCGTAAGAGAGAAATGTGAGTTGTACTTAGACGACATTTTAGTTTATCTCGGCATCCCCAGAATTCTAATCTAATATGATTTCTCGGAAGAAATTTTATATTAAGTAGGTGATAATTTTCAAGCAATAAAACTAGCATTTCAATAGAACTTGGACTTTTAAAATATTGACATTACACAAAGATTTGTGGATGGTAAAACATTCATAATTTTTATCTTTTAGAAAAATGCATATTTTGTAATTATTATTAATTCATTTTGGACTGGGAAACCTTGGTGCAGTATCTTGAGTTTAGCGTGTTAATTTAAAGTCTTTCTACATTGCCAACTCCAAGGGGATGGAAATTGTCTTACCAGTCAGGTTACTAAATTGATAAAAAAACCAATTGTTTCTAAGATAAGGTGGAAATAATGAGGTAAAAGCACTAAATGAAAACTAAGTACCGTTCGTGACGGAGGTGGCTGAGGATCCTGACACGAAACTCTGCCCCGCCTCTCACGTGAGCCGCGTACCGTAGGTAAAATATGTACAGAGTGGAAAAAAGGTGCAAACACCCCCACACAGTCCACCTAACGCCTTCAACCCTAATCACGCACCACTTCCACTGCCCATTGAGCACCATGAAAACCAATTAATTGTGGGCCTTTTAGTTTAGAAGGGCTGGTGTTACGGGCAAAGTAAGTCCAATAACCCAGGTGCGCGGATGTTGAGATGAGTTCGGGTGGCGATACCGTAAAACGGGACTTGTGCAGCAGGAAGCCATGTCGGCTGTTAAGAGTAGGAAAGATGGAGCTGTGTGTACCGATGTTGCTTTTGCCAGTGCAGCTTTAGCCCCTGCTTATATACAGTGCTGCCGCAAGCTCATTGGCAAGAGCGTGGAGACGGAAACCAATGTTGAAGTAGAGGTGACACATAGTGGATAAGTTGTGAACCACAGGTAGTCACCAAATTACCCCCATTGGTTGATACGCGATGAAGAAAGGTGGCTTATTCTGTGTAGTACGTTCCTCCCAGTAGATAAAAAGGTTCTTATGAACAGCGTCCGGGTCTCCACTTCAGTGACAGGCGCTGACAAGGGGTGGTTGTTACGGGTGGAGCCAATGGTCTAAATTCGTATACAGATGGTTCGGATTTGATTCAGCGATCTAACCCGCGTTGGTGAGAGACGTTGCAAATACGCTTGTTGCCATAACGCACCTAGGCACAACAGTTTGTAAAAAAGTATAAACCGGCCGAAATAACGCGAACCAGCGAAGATGGTGAAAGTTAAAAGCTCAAGTAATTTTTCGTACAAGGTCGACGAAAAACAAGATTCACCCAATACGGTCATATTGCATTGACTCTATGGAATTTCTTCTACAAGTTTATAATTTGCCACTGCCGCCTAGTTGTGTGTTTTAGGGATGGAGACGTTCTAAGAAATGTCTGAAATAGATCCATGCACCGTATCATTAGCCGGTCGTCATTATGCCTACCCCATGCTCAGGTAATGCCCCGACTGGCTTTTGATAGAAACATTCTTTGTATGTCGAAACACGTTTCTTTTTCAACTTGTTCTCCGGGAAAGAGATTCGTCAACTGGTTAAATTCGAGTCATATTATTAGGATATTAACGCTTCACTTACTATAATAAATAAATACTATATATGACGAAAGAAAAACTAATAAAAACCCTACTTGCTGTTCACCAAAAATGTGTCAATTTCTAATGTTTTATATTTACGCATTATTTACCAGTGTATTATCTTTAAACTCCAACAAATAATTTCTAACCCCTTTAAAATAACTTTTTTAATCATGTTATTTATTATCCTCATTTTCATAAATTGGATATCGGGCTGACTTAGTTTTACTTGTTTTCAGTAAAAAAATACTCAGATAATTCCTTTCTGATATAATAGAAAAGAGAATAGAATAAGAGAGAAAGAAAGGAATAAAAATAAAAATAGTTAGTAATAAGTAATAGTATTAATTAGTAATAATAATAGTAGAGAGAGTTCATAATAGAAAAAGAGAGGATAAATACTAACCGTAATTGTTTAGGTTTTATAAGCTATTATGTACCAGTGCGCGTATAGTCATCATTAAAAAAATTTGAAGTTAACATATTGTACTGCTATATCCTTTTTAAAATGTGGACGCAGAGACTAAAAATCGGGTCGGTATTTCCACCAGCCCCCCCCCCAGCTACATGAATTTTTCTCGTTATATTTTTATATAGTCGTCAATTATTACGTATTAATGATTACTTTTCGTATATTTATCTCTTCCCTCGTACTTATTATCGCATCCGCAACTTATTTGTTATTCGTCTGTTTATTTATTCGCCTTCCTAGTCTCCAATACATGTATATACTTAAATAGGTGGTAAATTTCGTGTTGTTTGCTTCTATTGAACCAACTTCTAAAATTTATCTAATGCAAATATCATTGAACCAAAGTGTAAACTTTCCTTCCTTCTGGTCTCACCTTCCTCTAAGGTAAGGCTAGGAGTTAGGAGGACGTTAAAGTAAATTTAAACTTCATTAATTCGTTAATTATTTAATAGATTTCTTGTTTCTTGGATGGGTAAAAAATATACTTATTTTAACATCAACTAAATTAAACGATATCAGAAATTAACGGGTTTTAAGAAAAAAAAAATTGAGCGAATAATACGAAAGAAGAATGACTGAAAAATCTTGTGGAGATGGATTAAAATTTAACTTACGATTTGTTACTTTTAGAGTAACTAGTTTTTAAAGTTTAGAGTAAGCAAATGATCTGTGATGATTATTTAGAAATCGTGAGATGCGGTCTGGTGTGATGTAGGTTTCAGAAAAACATTTTCTTTATCGTGCCAACGTTTCGACCTTTATTGAGATCGTCTTCAGGGCTCAATAAAGATAGAAACGTTGGCACGATAAATAAAATGTTTTCTGAAACTTACATCACACCAGACCGCATCTCACGATTTCTAAATAATTATCGATTAACGGTCACTAATCACCACACGGATCTGTGTTCAGTTGGAAGAGGAATTTTGAAAGTGGCAATTGTTGGTTGCGAATATGTAGATGAGTAAGCTAGACTTTTGTTCAATTTTTATGGAGTGAGTAAGCTATGGAAGGGGGCTTAGGCCTTTGCGGATTTCTAACAGTAAACAAACGTTGTTTTGAAATGTGAAGACTTAGATTACATTTTATCTCCGCAACGACGGGTTGGGAAGAAAATCGAATCCTAGCGAATGATCGACTGACTCAGTAATCAGAAATTGTAAAAGGGTTTTAAGATCCTTTAAAACAAGTTCAACAAACTTTCCTTTATTTGTCTGTAGTCGTTTAGATGGGAAATGCATATGAACGAAAAATGAAAGGAATTACGTCTACAGTTCCCATTTTTTTCGGGAATTAGATAAGGACAGAAATAAGTACACATGATCACATATTTAAACGTTTTATCTCACAATAAACAGGGTAAAACAGGCTCCTATTTTTAAATCCGGCAACGTTCTACTTCTAGGATCATGCGTGTAAATTGTTTCCTCCGAATTTTCTCATCCATCATTCATATAATTGGAAAAATTTCGGCGTTACATATCTCTATTACGTCTCGTTTTTTTTTTATCCTCCGAGGGTTTATACTAATAAGAAAATTGTGAGGCCGTACCTACGGAGTCGGGGCCCGCTTTGACAGGTATAACTAATGAATTGATTAATTTTATCTTTTATTTCTTTGTGTTATTTCCCGTTCTTCTGTAAATCCGGGACCTGCGCAGGTGCCCTGCGGGGCCGATTTATTATCTACACGCGAACTCCTCTCAATTAGTACCTAATAACACGGAGGCTATCAGAAAGCGAAGGATTCTTTACGTTTCGAAAAAAAAATAAGAATCGAGGACTTAATTTTATAAGCATGCGATCGTCTTTCAACCGATGGGGGTTTTTCTAATAAGATGTATTCCTTAATTCTCAACCATTAACTTTCCGTTAAAAAATGGAAGACCTGAAGTGGTATGTCCATTTATTTGCGGTATATGCAATTCTTTTCTAAACGACTCTAGAAAGTTTTTAAAAAAAGTTGAAACACTGAAGGTCGATAATGATTTTACATTGTTTCAATCGTTATGCATTATTTCCTTAAAAAATTTAAGGTTATTGTTAAGGTAATTTCTTAATGAACCGTTTACAGCCACATTTAAAACAATTTAACTTTTCCCATACAATTAATTAATTGTATGACTTAATTAAAGAGTAAATTATCTACTTAATAATGTAATAGCTTACAATTAGCATAATAATACTTCTCATGTTATTAGTCTATTTCGGATTTATGTTAAAATGGGTCAATTTTTATTTAATAATTATTATTAACGATATTTTCAGATGTTTTGCCTAAATGATAAGTATTAATCCTCCAATCCTCCAAATGTCATCCCGTGGTAATCTGATTCTTTTTTTTTAACTCAGTAAGTTCTATAACCCCTTATTTTCTCGATTTTACTACACATTAATATATTTGTGTGTTTTATTATTATATTATCTGTCATATGATTGGGAAATAATCAGGATACAGGGACGAAGCAGGGATTAAAAATAAGAACCTGTTTTACCCTGCGTATTGTGAGATGAAAAATTTAAAAATGTAATCATGCTATCCATAATTCTGTGTATAGGATGTTCCGGAAAAAATGGGAGACCTGATGGCCTTTTATTTGCCATTAAATAACGCACATCTCGTCCACACGACTACAGTCAAATAAGCGAAAGTTCATTGAACTGTTTTTTAAAAAAACCGTTTACAATAGAAATAAATGTATGTCGAAAATTTGAAGGTCTGTAGACAGGGACGGATATCTGAGACAGTCGATCATTGTCAGGGTAGGCTATTCTTCCGAATCGGTCATTAGGAATATAAAAAGTATTCTAGGTCTTCACATTGCAAAACGATCATTATTAACTGTTTAAAATGCACAAAAGAGGTTCTAATCCGAAGCCAGGCACTTCCATTCAAAGCTCACTCACTCTGTAAAAATCTAAGAAAGTTCTTGCCCGTCTTCTCAATTTTTGCTACCAACAACTGTCGCATTTTAAGTCCAACTTGTAACACATCATTGCCCTGTGACACTCAACTACTAACCGATTCATGAGTACCCACCATTTTGCAAACCACCCCAGTCGGTTCAACAGGAGGCTTCCTTTCCCGTAGGGAAGCTACTACCCTCTTGCTTCACCATTTTACATTTCTTGGACTTTCCTTTGGAGTAGATTCTTTACTGTCCAAGGGAGACATGAAATGTGTAGCTCCGATTTTTAAATATCAACTATTACATACATACATAAAAAATAACCTTATCAACGACTGGCAACAACTATTATCAACTCTTTTATTTCATACAATTTTTTGCGAAGTACAATAATCCGAGGAGAAGAAAACAGATTTCCATTCCTATCTTAGGCTTTTACAAGATTTATGCCTGTTTGTGTTGAAAGTGGCACAATTTTAATTCGAACCGACACCGTAGGAAATTGGTTTCAGACGGGCCCCATCTGTCTGTCGAATGGAATTAATCACCTCGCACAACAACTTGCCACAATTTTTAATTAGCGGCTCACACTATCGAAGAAAGGCAACACGGTAAGCCGGCACGCTATAATTCGCCTTTCGAAACAAAGCAGCGTTATGAATAACATAATAATTTAAGTAATGATAAAAAAACACAACGGTGTTCACAATAAATCTGGCATGTTTATAGATCAATTCACGAATTGATCAACAGAAAAAGCCAATAAATTACTATATTCAAATTAACTATATTGGGTTATAATAAATAAGGAAAAGAGGTATAAATGTTATGAATTCCGTTCTGAATACAGTGTTCATTAAAATCATACCCTCATAAATAAAACCAAATAACCATAAATTAAACAGTGGATGAAGATATTATTAAA
This sequence comes from Cimex hemipterus, assembly GCA_039619505.1. NCBI lineage: Eukaryota > Metazoa > Arthropoda > Insecta > Hemiptera > Cimicidae > Cimex > Cimex hemipterus. The sequence continues at coordinate 9,886,491 of CM077111.1, read as the reverse complement.
CGTTTAATTACTGTAAATGTGTGAAATATATCATTACGCAGGGAACAGCTGAACAATACAAGTCTGCCACTGCTAACTCGCCAACATTCGTCTACTTCTAAAGACCACGATTTTTTATTTAATGAGATTAAAATTCAAGTTCCACTCATTACAGTATAACTAGCAATTCAATGTTCTTTTGAATGCCTACAGATTGAAATATTATTATTTTTCCGATATATAATACTAATAAATATTGTTTACTATATCCGAGAGTTTATTTTGTTGCTCCCTAATTCGACTTCATACCTTAAAACCGAGTTATGAGAAAACTGTATTGGACCTACAGGACATTCCTTTCTTAACTCAGAAAAAACACGAAAATTATCTAAGGTAACTCTTTCCGAAAACAGAGCATTTAGTCCTCAAAAACGTCAGAATAGTTTAATGTCAAAACAAAGGCCTTTAAACTTCATGTTAAACAATTAATATATGATGATAACTTAACAGTTATGTTGTCGATATGATGTTCTTTAATTTAATTTTACACAACCTTCATATGTTCTATGTGGTTACTTGTTTTAGTGTATTACACAGATGTTTACTAATATCACTTCTTGACGATAAAACAAAAAATAAAATAAGAATAAAACAATTTTGAATTGTAAAAGGGGTAAAGTAAATGAATATAATACAAATCTTTATGTACGAAATATTGCCTAGGATTACTGGTCAGTGGCGATATTACTTGAAAAATATATATTTATGAAAGACCAAAGAACGGTTGAAAAATGTCAGCCTTTCAAACGATGTTCGGCCGACAATTTGCTTAAAATACGAAGAAATAGCCATTGTCTTATTTATTTATTTTTTAGTTAATCAACCCTGTTTTTATTGTAACACGTGGTTTTACCATAATAAATAAAATAAGACAAGTTGTAATTGTTATTGCATATGCATATACGATGATAACAAAAGATAAATTTGAATTGAGAAAACTTGATTAAGATGGATGATCTCTAATTGTCGAAGATGGGGTTATCTGATGAAAGAAAACGGAGAGGAAGGCCAGACCCCGAAGGATTTTGTGATGTCGGGTTTGCCTTTCTTGTCCAAAAGATTTGAATGCTCGACCGTTTACAACCGAGTATTATGAACGAATTGAAATAAAATATTTTATAATTTATATGATTTTTTAAACTTAATAACCATCTTATAATTGTGTTCAATCGTTATTATTTATCCTTAAAAAATTAGGGTTAATGTTAAGGTAATTTCTTAACGAACCACACAACCATATTTAAAACAATTTAACTTTTCCCATACAATTAATTTAATTTTATGACTTAATTAAAAAGTAAATCATGAACTTAATAATGTAATAGCTAATGATTAGGATAATACTTCTCAACTTATTAGACTATTTCGGGTTTATTATGTTGAAATTGTACTTAATTATTACTATTAACTATATTTTTATGTTTTGCTTAATTGATGAGCATTAACTAAGCATGGTAATATGATTCCTTTTTAAGTTACTCTTTTCCATAATACGCTTAACTTCCGATTTGCCATAGTAATATATTTTGTGTTTTTGAATTTTATGTTACGTGATATATGAGGCCTTATGATTTGATGGCTTGGAGAATAACCTACTCACACTAAGTCATTTCTGGGTCAGTCCGTCTTCACTTATTTAATCATTAACAATTAAAATTATTATGTCTATCTCTCTTTACCTTTTTATATCATACCAAATGCATGTTAATCAGCACGAAATTAATGGACCGAAAATAGTATTTTTTTAAATATATAAACAAAGGTTTGTGCTGTTTTAATTACGACTAAAATTAGATTTTGAAAAAGCTTCATCAACGCGATTAAACCCATTTTTTAATAATTCCATTAACTATGATATTCATAAGTGTAGTCAAAATAGAGAAATTTAAATGTTTAAAAAATTATATTTTCTAGTTTCTAGAGGTGCTAAACCGAAATTTCATATTATGGTCACGAAAAATCTATGATCTAGTTTACTGGGGAAAAAAATGGTTTATAATTTTATTTTGTTATTGATAAATCTTGATAGTTTTTACTATATTTTTATTGCAATCTACATAAAAATTATGTTAAACGATAAGTTGATATAGTTGATTTGATCAGTAGAACGGCGAAATAAATATATTATAAAACGAAAACATTCAATTTTTTTGGCGAAACCGGGATCTGTTCATAAGAAATGGGGGATGCAGTTCAAAATCAGTAAAAAAAGTTTTGGTCCAAATATGTGACACCAACCCGTTCGTCCTGTTTTTTAAAAATTATTTTTTATTATTTAATATAAATATGGTCGATTTATTGTTGTTTTCTATTTCATTTATATGTTCTTTTATTGTTTTTCAATATTTTTTGGATGGTGCTTGTTTTCTATCCGTTTGTCAATGTTAATATGTTGTTATTGTTTATAGTCCTTTGTTGAGTGGGGTTGTTTTTAATTTGTGTCATAGGGCTGCAATTTTGGGTTAACCTGTGTCGTTCGAAAGTACTTTTATACGTACATTTTCGGTTACTGTGGGTTTTTTGTATATTTGAAATTCGTTTTTATTGTTGGTTCTGGTGAGTTAACTCGAAGAAGTTAGAGTTGTTGATATATTTTTATTTTCTATATAAATTTTCCTGTATTCCGTCAAGGACATTAAGGACGTTTTCTGAGATAGAATAATATTCCTTTCTGAACTTTTGGTAAGTAATTCTATCTTAGCTTTTGCCGAAACAACTTTCGGTATTCCGACACACCAGATAAATGCCCAACTACAGTTTCAGCATGAATTGACACTAGCAGACTAACATCCAGCATATTGCTACATCTCATTAAATAGATTTAAGACAGACTATAAAACATGTGACGAAATTTTCTACTTGACTACTCTTTACATTCACCTTTTATGTGATACCATTTTTCTCCTGGTTGAGCAACGTCAGCTGTGATTTGTAAGGTAATTTTAAAATACAAAACACCCTGCATTTATTTATTTCTTGCTAGATGCTCAGGCCTGAACGAATTGAAGTATCTGTATGTAGGTAGGGGTTTTCTGACGGGGGAAGAGCTCATAGCTCTTCTGAACGGCTCCGATTGCCAGGGTCTTGTTGATTTTGCTCAGAAAGCCTGGTTTTACAGGTATGATTACATTGAAATGTATGGAATCAATATTCTGTTGGTCTTATTTTGTTTCTTTTTGTTGTCTTTTTTATTTATTATTTATTTTATTTTGTTCTGTTTGTATAATACATATAATTTCTAGTGTGTAGGCATCTAAATGTGAATCTGTTTGCCTGTGGGGGACCCGTTGTAAGTTGGAATCCTTTTGTCCTTTGAGGTGTCATTTTTATTATTTTCAAAGCTTATCGCAATTCAACCTTGCAATTCGAAAATCCTGTAAATAATTGTAACAACATAAATTCCATATTCTATATGTATTTTCTAAATGTAAATTATGTTTGTAAATCCCAGGCCCTGAAGATGATCTCAATAAAAGATCGAAACGTTGGCACGATAAAGAAAATATTTTTCTGATACCTACATCACACCAGACCGCATCTCACGATATTTGAATAATAATTGTAACCACTGAAGTTGACATTTTAAATTCTCCCTTTCTTATAATTATATAATTAAGCATATTCTTGGGATAGTTATACACTCCGAACTGTGGCTGACGGTTTTAACACCATGCGATAATAATACTGTTTTTATTTTTTAACTCTATTTTTTTTTTTTCATTTTGTAAATAAAGTTTATCTATCTATCTATCCATCCGTATCTCCACTCTTTCTCATACAAAATGAAATGCTGGAGTTTAAAAAAAAACGAGGTAAAATAAGAATAATCTCCGGTAAAAACATAATCTAAACCCTCATCTTCAGCATATCATAAGAAAAAGTACAATATCCATGAAGGCAAAAAAAAATGTAGTCAAATCTTGGGTTTAAAACCTAAAATAGACAATTGGATATAAACGGCAATAAGAAGATCCAAACTGACTTACGGTTCACTAAGTGGTGGAAAGTTCAGCAAGAGAAACATGAGGCAGCGTTCGAAGACTGATAAAACTGTGTATTTTTTGGACCACCTTTGATAAACCCTGGATTTGACAATATATTGGGTGGGTATGTCGTCCTTGAATTAACACATTGCAATACACATATATCAAGCTTTCACCTCTATATTTGACCGCATGGCAATGAACGTAGTTACCAACAAAAATTATAATGAGGTGCGGTCTGGTGTGATGTAGGTTTTAGGAAAAATATTTTCTTTATCATGCCAAAGTTTCGGTCTTTATTGAGATCATCTTCAGGTTTTCTGTGTAGATGCGTCATTCTTATGTATCGTGTTGAAAGCTTCCTCCCAAGATGGTCTCAATAAAGATCGGAACGTTGGCATGATAAAGAAAATGTTTTTTCTAAAGCTTACATCACACCAGACCGCACCTCACGATCTCCAAATAGTCATTGGTTAACGGTCACTAAACAAAAAAAAATAAGAATATAAGACACATTGACAGCCGATATTTACATTCTCTTTTGTAAAGCAACTCAGTACACCTTTTAAATGTGAACAATTGTTACGATCTTTTAATTAGATGTACGCGTTTGGTGTGGTTTTCAACGGCAATATTCAAACGTGGGACGACAAGCCGGGCCCCGGCCCATAAAGGTAACAAATTGAAATGTTCTCCAAGGCCGAGCCGTGGTCGAAAAAATTAATCAACGCCAAAGAAATGCCGAGTATAATTAGCCGTAGCGACGCTGACATGTCAATATGAATTAATAGATCCCATCCATTACACCGTCGATTAGTCACTATACTTCTAGATAATTAACAAACACACACGTGCGCAGGGCTTTATTCACTTTGAAAAGGTTAAGTTTAGCGTTAAATAACAATTCAATAACACTGCCTGTGTATCCTGATTGAATTTTAATTTCCGACAATGATTTCCTTTTACTGAGTTGGATAAATTTGGCTTGTCATTCCCTTATCCTTCTTGACGTGATCTAAACGTGATAGAAATTAAGAGAAAAAGATATATACAACTAAGTGAAATTCTACAAAGAGATGTAAGGTCATGCCAAAACAAAACATTATAGAAAAGAATAAAACTACAAGTGAACTGATAATGACAGTAAACAGGCACCTAGGAGACTAGTAACACAAAATGGTTGGACAGTAGTAAATAGGAGTAAATTCTACATCCCAAGTACTAACGAAAAGTTACTTTAAAAATAACAACAAAACCCCAATATGGCATATGCAAATATCGACTGAACATGCATATTAAAACTACACTCAAAGACAAAAACAACAAACACTCGTATTTTGTGGTTTATGTAATAACTGACTGTATTTTTCTTGTTATATTGCTAAGATAATAAGTTTAATACACTGAGAGGCAAAAAGGTTACTTCCGTTAATATTTTAATTATCCCACTCATTCTTAACTGATACATCAATATTTGGTCCGTTTTAAAGGATTAAAGGTAAATAAAACGGAAAAAATCTCCCACTTTTGTTTACAATTGGATTTTGTAGATAAATTTACATTGAAGGGTCATCCCTTTGATGGCTCTTCTGTAAAGCTTCTTTCTAACGTCCCGGTGGTTATTTTTGCACGTTGTACCATTTACAAGTTTCGAATTGTTTTGAGTGATTGTTTTAATCATTTGGCTATAATCGTTGCATCATTGGAAGGTGGAAGAAGTCAAGAGTATATTGCCAGAACGGCTGTCCAAAGGGTCTTCCCTCGCTTCCAACATCTGGAGGTTACATAGATAAGAGGGTTCAGGTCACCATCGTGTCATATCTCAACGTGCTGTCCAATACATTATGGTAATACCTACATCCTCCAAACAACGAGAACTACCCTGCTTTAATACGAATTTGTCCCCAATAAATTAAGCTAGCGGAACAACCGCTTCCGTTAGCTTCCCATCAATTCGGTATGAATATGGACGTTCATTCCACCTAACTACCATCACTGGCTGACTTTGAAAAGGCTGTGACTCACGCAAAACACACTAAACAAGGCATATTCCATGTCTTCTCCATTCACAGCCATTGTCATCCGATTGCTGCATACAAAACCGACACTCATCTGTAAATAAAACATGCCCCCATTGCTCAGTATCCACAAGAGATGCTAAGTTCAGCATAACCCAAACTTTTTAACCACAATACGCTTTTAACCAAAGAAGGGATGTTTCTCTTGGAAACACAATTTTCCCATTTTGTCAGCCATTTAGATAAGGCTTGTAAATCCCCGAGTGCACTTGTGTTTCTACGCTTAACGACAGATTGAAATCGAAACGGGACACAGCGGAGACGGACGTAATATTATTACAAGTCGAATACACTGGTGGCGTTGGTAATAGTAGCGTGGCCTATCGAAACCGGCATTAGGGCCGCTGATGAAGAATCGATGCCCATGGCTGGAAAGGAAAAAGAAAATGCCCTTCACTCACGACTACCACGTGGACGCTCCATTTTATATATATATATATATATATATATATATATATATTTTATTAAGTGAAAAGAAAAGGTGAATTTCTCTGTAAAAAAATAAAATGCTCAAAAATGAAGAGGGATATTTGTAATTTATTGTTGTTCTATTAATTTTAATTATATTAACAGAGATATTCTTGTTAGTTGGACAAAACAAATAAGACAATAGAAAACCAAAAACAACGTTAACCCTCCTACTTAATAACGAATTTACTTACGAATAGTAACATAAAAATTACTCATTTTGTAAACCAAAACCTTCTCTCCTCTTTTCTCCATTTTAATCCAGTTATATTCTCTTTAACAATGAAACGACTTCATATTGACCCAGAAATTCGCGATATTATTGTGTCAATGAGACCTCGAGGTCATTGTTTAACAAAAGTTTAATGGAATTTATAATTAAAATAAAATTCCTAGGGAAAGTAAATATTCGTTTTTGAACGGTTTATTAATTCATAAGTTATAAGCCCAGTGCTAATGATAGAATGAGCAGATGAAAGTTCTGTTTTTTACTGTTCGTCTCAATATCCATTACTTCTGAATAGCTTTTGAACTAAAACAATTTTTAGTCTTTCTGAAAAATTAATTTTCAGGTAGCTGTGTTTTAAATAGTTATATTTTAACAGTTCGTTTTCTGTCTTGGGAAATCGTGTTTAGACTGTGTTGACACTTTAGAATCGACACAGTTGTGGAATTTTCAAATGGTATTATTTTTTGGGGAAAATTGCTAGGTTTTCTTCTGGCGTGAAAAATCCGCAAGTGCGGTCAATCAACTAAAAGGGTGGCGAGTGAAAGCGTGAAGCTGTTACGGCAAAAGGCAAATAGATTTTTGAGACAATTACACTCTCTTACATAAAATCTAGATAGTTTTAAATAACGATTTTTTTACATACAAAGTTTTTGCACGTGCAAATTGACCCGATTTTGTGAGCATTTACCACTTCAATTTATTTTATTTTGAATCGGTATAAATAAACTCAGTAATAACGTGACTAAAGCTATCGCAGAAGAACTCAACATCACTTTAATTATATAATTAAAATTTGCCTTCATATAATTACATATTGTAGTAATTATTCAACACCTCTGAAAGTTGTTTATTGATGTTAAATGACTTCCTATAATGTTGAACCGGTACTTAGAAGAAATGATCGGTAGTTACACAAGAAACTTACGTTAACAAAAAATTTATATTTTTTCTAACTAAATAATGTCCGAGTGATTTACTTCTAATGACAACATTTAAGAAACAGTTTTCGTGGTTCAAAAGGTTCAAATGCGCCCGTTCCATATAAACTTCCTAGTGTTTGGATCGGAGGTTTGACATAAGCTTGTGATAGAGTACTGTTCAATATGAAGTATTATAATGTGTTCCAGTGTTTGAAACAATAGCAATCTCAGGAATTTTGACTCTGAGGAAACTGAGGGAAAGATAATTAATAATTGTTAATAACAATTTTTTCTCAATCTCATGAGTCGAGGATCAAAGTCAATCATTATTATCGAAGGGTAAAAAACATTAACAGAGACATCCGTGTCACTTTGCATACGTAATTGCACTTGGTAGTGAAAGATTCTGGAGGAGGGATGCGATCGCGTCCGGAGAGGCCACCTGACACCCTCCTATGTCACATGTTTCGTGTTTTCGGCGTTTATAAAGGCAGGTGTCCGCCGAGAACCCTCCTTGTAATTATCTCAACGAGCCGTCAAAATATAAATACTCCCAGGCCCGGTCATTTTAAAATAAACACACGAGATGCAGAGAGTTCAATAAGATCCCCCGAGCTTTCTCACGACTTTATCTCCGGAATCCGGCCCAGCCGCCAACCCCGTTATGCTCCAATGTCCAATCGTTTACAAGGGCATTTTCCCAATTTGGGCCGGGAATTGGCATAGAAAGTCAAAGACAATATCACAAAACGGGCCGACATTTTTTTTTTTTGTTAGTAAATAATAAAAATAAAGCAATTCCTGTGGTACGAGTTTGTCAACTACCCGTTGGGTGTCAGGGACGAGAGACTTTTTCATACTATAATACACTGTAATCTATTTTTAAAAAACATGATCTCGACTGAGATTCTAATTCACTGCCATGACAAATACGACTCGGACGACCTAACCACTCGACCACCGCTGTCCCTTACGGCTTTTGTTAGCACGGAATTATAAAAATTTAGCAAACAATCAAAACAAAAAAAGTTATATATTTTTTGCCATATAATATTTACCTTGGGACTTCGTAAGGTTATGGATTATGTTGGTCTGCAGACTTGTTTTAGCTTTTGTACATGATGACATCGGTAAAATAACAAGGATAGGCAAATCAAATGAGGTTAACTAAACTTTAAATCAAACGATATTGTGATATTTTAATTAATGATTACCAATTTTTATCATTTTTAATTCTTTATGCAAAGAAGGTTGAAAAGGAAAACTAGTGTCACGAGCGGAACTAGAACCCAAAACCTGGGGCGTATAGCGCGGTGAGTTATCGTGATCTCGATCCCCGAGACACCAATTCTTTAGCAAAACCAACCACTATTTAAATTTTTCCCTTTTGCAACCAACATTCGTAATACATGTAGTTTCCCTCAGACTTGTAATTTATCAACAGGTAAATTTTCGGTGGGGACGACCATCACTCAATCATAGGTAAGGACTACAATTTTTATGTTCTATTTCAAAGTTCAGTTGGTATAAAACCTTAGTAAACCTTAAAGAATAGTGTTTTCAAATGTAACCGTTTGTGAAGTTCGATCAAAAATGTAATTGAAATGCATAAATTACTCATACACAAATTTCTACTCGAGAAGTTTAAAACGGTTGATAATTTTTTTAAACATTATATTTAATTCATATTTATTTTGTTTTGTGGCTTTCTCGTTAACAAATAGTGTGAGAAGAAGAAAAGAGAAATGGGCCAAACAATTTATTCTTTACAACTATATGCATAATCAGGTGAATAGATTATAACCACCGATTAAAGACAGTAAAAAAATAATAACGACAAACTAGTTTATATTCTAACATGCTCAAGCAACAAAAAATAGATTGGAAAAACAATACAATTGCAAAAATAAAATAATAAAACAACTTAACAGTAGCGTCATGCAAGAACAAAATGTCACTGAACTATCACAACATATCTTAAAAACAAAACGTATCATAAATGATAGTAATGTAACGCTTTTGGATAGAGATCGGAATGGAAGTAAACTTACTGCATATTCATAAATACGAATGAATCATCAATTTACCGTAAAGCTCCGAAAAAGTAATAGAAAAATATAAGAATTAAATAAATATTTACCAAGATAGAAATAAGCGTTAATATTATTTGAAGTTCTTTTCAGAGGATCTTCGGAAGAGGTCAGAGAAACTTCCTTAAGGTTTAACTTACAAACTGATAGATTGGGATCCATTTCGGTCTTTGCAGACCTCCTAAATGATTGAAAAAAATTACCCCAGTGTTACACAATCTATAAAAATTGGTGTAATGGTGGTGCTGTATTTTCCTTACGGTATTTTTTATACCACATTATGGCTAAGGCCCGTAGCGGTGTGGTAGTGATAAAAACGTTTGCGTTCCCCAAAGGTGCTAGATTTAATTTAAAATGTTTTTATTAATGTAATATAAATAAATTATATTGTTAATTAACGTAACCTCATGGTTGGTGGCCAAGATGATGGCCACGAGATGCACTGTGGACAAATAAAAATAAGAAAAAAGGTTATACTCTAGGTACAACTAAAAAGGAAAGAAGAAAATATCAAATAGTGTCAGTTGGGCATTTAAAATAAATAAATTACTTAGTTTACAAAATTTCTGAGCAAAATGCATATAACAGATTAGTAAAATTAGTTAAAAACTTTCCCTTCGTTAAAAAAACAAAGCCTGAAAAATATTTTACATTCGGGAAAATGCTGATTATTTATACAAGGTTCAAGTATTGAGCCACCGCAACTTAGTGATAAGTGCATCTTTTCTCTTCCAGAAAAAGATTTCATCGAAAATTTTGATTATACAAGTTACTTTAAAAGGAAAAAAAGACGATAGTTTCTTATTGGGAGAAAGTCAAAATAGATGGCAAACGTGCGGTTCATGTTTGCATGTGAAACCATTGGACTTGGATTTACACGAGTGACGAATGATCGTGTAGAACTGTAGAAGAGAGAAAAAAAATCACAGCTAGAAGAGGGGGTTGAATCAATGAAGCAGTTGTTAGAATATCGTTTTGATTACTGTTACTGTACAAGCCCCGCCTGATTGAGTCATTAGTCCGTAAAAGAGAGGCCTAATGCAAAAGCCACACCTTTTTTGTTTAAAGAGGAAAAAAACTCAAGATGGATAATCTTTAATAAAATAATCAATTTCTTTCCCCAGGCTCCGTCCGAGGAGCTCGATGTAAATAAGACTGGCTTTATTGAATATTTAATTTTTTTTTTTTCAATTCGCCGTTACGAAACGTATCATTAGAGACCGTTCCCGGGCCGAGAATTAATTTTATATCGCTTCGTTTATATTCTATATAACTAAAATGTGAATTAATTACAGAAGATTTGTCAACCGTAACAATTCAATTTTATGGGTGGTGAGTGGTATCATTTTCTCATATCGACTTCAAGCAATCGCCAGTGAAGTCAGATCGTTTCGGAAAAAATGTTTATTTGTATAATAAATATCCGTCAGTTACATTATTAGATTTTATACCACATTTAAATTTCAATAATCTCGTTTTTAAATACGTTTTGACTTCATACAAACATAAATTTTCTCAGATTACGGTGTACGTGAGATCCTGGGATTTGACAGGAAATATGTACTTAAGTGAGATGGTAGGGGAGAGAGACAAGAAGAGTGTAAGCAAGTTAAAACAAAAGGAATGTAACTAAATGCATGAAAATATTCGAAATTACGAACTTTCAATCAAATGAAAAATACGTCTTGCAACAGATAATATAAGTAGCAGTTAGAAATAATAACGAGAAGGTGATTTAAAATATGTGTGTGATGGAAACAGGGAGAACGTGAGTGAGTGGGTAAGTGTGTGTGTTTGTGTGTATTTGTGTTTACAAAACCCAAAAAGAAAAGTTTGCACCCGTAATCACTACAGTACAATCTCCCTTATATAATATATCAAAATGTCCATAGAACCACTGATCAGTATAAAGAATTTGTATTACTTTAACATAAACAACTCCAGAGCAATAAAAGATTTTCTCAAAATTTGAAAATTCAAAAAAGATTCCATTTTAGTTAGAATAGATATTGAATTCATTTTCATATTTAATAACTTAAAGAATCTAGTGAAAATATGAAGGCTAAATGGGAAATAATAAAAGGAAAAGCAAACCTAGAGAAAATTATTTTTTCAAATTTTGGAAAATAGTATATTATATTCTTACGTAATACGTAACAAAAATATATAACAAATTAAAGGACAACTTACGGGCGGATGCTAATCCCCCATGATGTCAAATACGTATCAACGAATTAATAAATAAATTAGACTATACAAAAATGAGGGTACAGTATTATAATGGCAGTCCATAAAGATGATGTAAATGTAATGCTAGACGAGTTTATAAGTTACATAGGAAAATAAGTTTTACCTTGGAAAAAGAAAAAGAAAATAGCAAAACAGCACTATTTTTGGATTTAATTGTAACTAAGACAAACAATAATAATTTTGCAATAAATTTATATAGAAAACCAAGTACATCAACATGTTTATTAAATTACTTCTTGTCCTATACAATCGATCTCATTTTTTAGTTTCAATGTATTATATTTGCATATTTCTCAATTTTGGTCATATAGTTTCTTTTCGTTCTTTTTATTATGTCGTTTACTAATTTCATTTTGTTTATTGTCGACGGTTAGTGATGGATGGAAAGTGTGAATCGCTGAAGGTATGATTATGCCCCATTGGTCCCTAAAAGATATATCTTTTCGGTATGCGTTGAATTTTTGAACCGATCTATTTTACTCCCGGTTTTGCATATTATGCCGCGTTTACCAGTTTTGCCAAGTGAGAAATTTTTGTCTTGGTAGTTTGAATTTTCGTATGTGAAGTTGGTGGTTGGAAGTCTTTGAGTTGTGTTTCAGTTTTTCTTTGTTTTTAGTTGGTTTTCGCCCGTCGAACTCTTCTTTGTCTGCGTGTTGTGGGAAGTTTAAATTGTACTGGGTCAGTTTTATTCGTTGTTGGTCTAGAGAAAATGTATTGTTATTTGTTCTAGTTTTGCCATGAATTGTAAATTTTTGTACAAGCAATATGTCATTTATTTTGTTGTTGCCGATGTCCAATTAAGTCATCAACGTAAATTGCTGACAGGACTCCGGGGTCAGACCTCGGTTTCATCCATCCAGCAGACGAGGTTGTGCTTTTAACCCCCCAATTAACCTATCTGTTTGTGTGATGTGTTTTTCTAAAATTTCCTAGAACTATTCGTACTTAGACTTTCGTAAAAATATTTTCGCGAGTATGACTGAAGGTTTACTTTATTATTCCTAGCCAGATAATGTACCATTTAAAAAATTGAATCTGATCAATATTTGATGTTTTTTATTAAAGGATTTTCTTCTTTTTTTCTGATATGTGGTATTCTCCTTAAAAAATGTATCAAATGTAGATCAGTCCTACTTGAAGAAACTCCATATCGCTAAGAAGAAATCATAGCTGATACATTGGCGAAAAGCGATTTCATATTATACAATAACAACAGTACAAGACAAGTTATTATTATTGTTATTATTATTAATTTTTAAGGGCGTTTTAACGACTAAGGTCATTTCACGCCCTAACATCCAAACATTCTAATTTAGGTTAGCTATATCTCCTCTGAGTGCTATAAAGTTCTGACTCCAAACATTCACTCGTAATCTAATTTATACTATTGCCATCCAAGCTTTGATTTTCTTTTTAAAATTCTTAATTCGGAAGGCCGAGTGTATGCAAAATTCCCATTTTAAATTACATAAAATTTAATAAAATTATAAAATTTATTTCTGTCACTTTTTTTTAATTTAAAATTGTGAGTTTTCCATAATTTTAAATTTCCCCATAGGCTTGTATGGCTAATAATAATAATAATAATGGAGTCAGACTAGCAAGTCTCAGCATGATTATAGGCTCATCGTTATCCTTTTATTCTTCCATTCAAGTATGATTCTACATAATAATAGTAATAATAATAATAAACAAAACACAATAACATTTTTTAAATTTTTTTAAGGAGCTATTTTTTTTTTAATTGCGATATTGGGCATTGCAGTGCATTACCCCGTAATTTGTATTGTCTTATATTTTATTTTTCCGCTCCGGCAGCCTCAAAAACTTCTGAAAAAAGAAATCATGCACGCACAATTCTTATGCAGACATTAGCAGGCATTCAATAGTAAAATAATTTGGGAAAAGGCCTAAATCTCATAATAAATTCCAATAAATTTGAGAAAACTGAAAAGCGCTCTTCGAAAGAAACACTGGGGACCCAGTAACTCCTGTAAATCTCTCGAAAGGTTGAGCCTTTGCCTAAAGGGTTGTAAAGTGGGGCAGTCGACCAAAATATGTTTTACTGTCAAAATGATGCGTTCTCCACTTCGCGTACGTCGAGGACAGGTTGGAAGGTTGTTGCCTATTGAAAGTGTATTATGAATTAAACCTGATATGACCTATTCGCAATCTAGAGTGAATTACGAAGTTCTTTTCTCTCAAGTTCTTCAGTTGGTCATTTACGTACAGCTGGCTTAATATCTTTCATACTATCTCTAAAGGCATTCCATCTTGCCGCCCGCTTTCGTTTGATAATGTTTCAACATAATACAAGACAAGTTGTTTAGATTTTTCTTTTAACACGCAGAAGGCCATTAATATTTATGGATAGTGTTAGAACAGCCATCTTTGTCGTTACTTATTCCTATAATTGAAAGCTGGAACTACCGGCCTGATTGATGCTTCGCCACGCCTCCGAGGCTTGCTAAGTTCCCATTAAGACATCGGTCCGCGGTACTAAATAAGAAATGCCGGTTTCATTATAGCTTACACAATGCCATCTGCTACCTCAGCTCTTCGACCTCTAAATTTAATTATCCCTAACGACATCGTCCTTGGGGTGGATAATATTTCAATTTAATGTACAACTTGAATATAAGAAAGAAATACTAAATAACTGTAATAAAAATTAAAATTTCGTTCCAGCGAATCTTCTATTGTAGAAGGAATTATTTCTATCCATTATACTCTGTCATAGTGATGTATGAAAATCCTTGGATATGGTAAATCAATCACCTTTATTCAATGGAGCGTCCTTCGGCTTCCGCCGAATCAATTGAAAACGCTTGACATAAAAAGAAATAAGCTCTTTGCAATCAATTGTAACATTTGGACAATGGATGTTAGATGACCTCCGCTTAGCATAAATGGAATGGTTTAATTTAAATGTCAATAAAACCTGACAGGAATAGCACTTTCAAACACGCTTTTATAAATTGCCAAGTAAAGTAATAATACAAGTCTATATTCATTTGTACAACAAGATACATTATTTATTTTAAAACAATTACTATATTTTGGATTGTTAGAACACATTTCCATGTGTTTTTTTAATAAAAAGTAAATATAGTACGTATTTATTCGTGCTTTTCGGTAGTTTAAAATAATCTTCAGCATGTACATTTTTTATAAAAATACGTTAAGTATAACAATAATATTCATATTTTGCAAGATTTCATTTTATATTTTATTAAATGTCTTTTCCGAATTTCGAAAAACTTTCTTTCATATTTCATAGAAAAATATTACTTGCCGATAGGTTGCATGGCCAAGATAAAAAAAGGTTACCTATTTTTTTTAATTTAAATTTTAATTAATTTATTTTTTCTTTTATTGGGCAGTTTTCTTAAACTATAGGGCAAATGTTGTTTTGATATATACAATGTTTTTTCTAATTTTCGAAAAACTTTCTCTCGTGTCTCATAGAAAAGGGCAACCATACAGTGTGTCATATGTCTTGCTTTTTCATGGTAGCCTAGGTTCAAGTCCAGCTAGGTGAGTGTGTCAAATAGAATTAATGAAGGTCCCTTAGGTCCGTGTCGAATCAGAATCTATGAGACTTTTAAACCCAAAGGACAGCCATATTTTCTTAGTTCATGAACAGATGTAAAAAATCTATTTAGTTTGCAATGCTTTCCTTGTTCAGTGCCAAATCTCATCTTAATGACTAATGGTCTTATCCATTAGTTTGGTTATTCACGCACATTCTTGGAATTTTGTTGAAGGATATTTCAAGTTGTTCATTGATGCTTTCTTTGTGAGCATATCTGGTTCTTCTAACGAACCCTTGGTGCGCTTTGACCCAACAAATATTCCAACCATTATTCCGCGTTTCAAATGAAAAGTTTGTGTGGAAGTTTTTTAGTAGGCGCGAAAATATTTATTATTAATTATTGTTTGCAAAAGTCCAAGTAAGTAATAATATCTTTTTAAGGTACAAATACATTTAATCACCCAAATATTGCGTTTCTTTATTCATTTCTGCAAATATTCATTAGAACTGTTAAAGGTTTTTTCTTTTGTTTCCGTATCAATATATAAAGTACAATTATTCTACTATTATTAATTTTTTAAGGAAGTCACAAACACCTGTAAAAGCCGTTTCTTTTAAATTAAAATACGATGTTATTCGGTTCTTTGTCACGCCCATTCCTTGCTTTTGATCTAACTAGAAATTCTACATTTGTCGCAAAATCTGAATAATTTTTTTACATTCAATGAAATGTTAAGTAAGATAGCAACAACTATTTGTAACGCTTTTTAAATTAGTCGTGAGAATGGTGTCATCGGTAAAACACCAATAGTCACTAATTTATTGATACCCTATTGATGTGCAATTATGAAGTTTTTCCTCACGATCTCAGGGTAATCAAGAAAGGTTTTTCAATATACTTTGCTGGCAAGAAAATAATGCTGTATTTACAGTACATATTTTTGTTTTAATTTTTTTTTCAAACGCGGCATGTATTTAACTATTCCGAGATGTATTTTCTATTGGTTGTCATCTCTCAGGTATCGTGTGTATTCCTTTCACAAAAAAATTCATATATTTTCAGTCCAAGAACTATGAACTGCTGTTTGAATACTTTCAAGGTTGTGGCCATTTAAACTTTTTTATAATGATCTAAATAAATATTAGTCATAAGGTGAAATGCCCGAATAGGATGATGGCTCAATTTCCCAATTCATATAAGTTAACAACTGTTTGTTCCACAAAGCTGTTTGCTAATATACGTAGTTCACTTTTAACCGTTTGCCTTTTTGGTAAAGCTTAAAATACAAGGGCCGGTCTCACCAAATGTGCAGTATTCGTTTTTCCCGTGCATTTGTTGTTTTAGAATTACTGAGGGCACTTGATCGGGTTGACAATAAGCTTTTCTGCGGACTACGATATGTGTGTGCTACATTTTTCATCACATGCTACCAAATCTATGACGAAATGGATCGTAAGAGTGAAGAGCAAATTGAGATGCGAATACACCTAAGTATTTGGATATGGTTTCATCATGATGTGGGAAACATTTAATATCTCTCTAGCCTTTGCATCAATGCGTCATCGCATCGTCATCTTCAAGAACAAAATTTCCTTCTATGAATCAAACAAACTATCGTTGGACTTTACAAACATTTACAACATTAGTACCAAATACTGCACACAAATTTTCACTTGCAATAATTGCAATGCTGTTTCCTTTTGGGAATTCATAAACTAAACAATGCCTTAAATGCGTTTCAACCAAAGACCTGATTACCTGTTAAATTATTTGGCAAATTAAAGAAGTAGAAAACGGCAAATGGACACGTTTTAGAAGAATGCGAACGATTGGCGCCACACAGAGTATAGTGCGACTTTCCTATATATGGCAATTGCTCTGAGGCATGGCAGCGACTATGAAGATGATCGATCTCATTGCATATTTGAAATCAATAAATAAGTTTAAGCACGGAAAACCAACCACACGGTGTATTCCCCCTTTTATTATGAATGAAATATTTATTAGCACGAATGATGAAGGATGCGTGGGTGAGGGTGTGGCGGAATATTAAATATCCACACGGCCAACTATTTCGCTTAGATAATTTAATTTGTAAATTGTGCGAGGTGAGGGAAGGACGGCATCTGTTCGATCCAGTCTGCATGTGTTTCGTAGCGTGAGTGGATGGATCTGCCGAGGAACATAGAATACTCGGCAGACTTGTCAAACACCTAGGTTAGTTAAGTTAATGAAAAAGTGGAGAGTGATAGAGGAGTGAAACGCCAGGCAAAAAGGCACGGCGTCTTGGCAATTGTAATTGTAAATACGGCATGAAACGTTACTAGGTATGAAGGCATTTGTTGACGCGATTGCAGGACTCCTCCCATTTAGTTAAAGGGGTGGGAACTCAATGGGTCATTTGTAGTCTGCCAAACGTAGGGCAGATGAAAATCTTATAGTGGCATGAGTGTGTATAATGTAATATGTGTTCTAGGAATATCGACGTAGCAAACGATTAATTTAACAGAATTATAACAAAATTTTATTACACGTTTGGATCCTCTAGCAAAGCACATGACAGAAAAGTGATGAAAAATAATGACCATACGAGTTAGCCGGTTGGGGGAGGGAAGGGATGAAATTTGAAAATCGTATTGTTTTCTAATATTTTATACAATGAAACAATTTTTCTTTACAGTATGTAATTTGAAATTTACAACTACTTACATATTTACATTGTGGGGGAGTAAATAATCAATATTATTCTCCCACTTCACATCACACTGCCAATTCTTTAGAATGGAAGTCGCGGTGTGATGGAAGGGATTATTTTGGGGAGGAAGTAAATTCTTGGGGAATTACGCTTTGTATAAATGGGAGTTTAAGATCTTTGTGGAGGGTTGTACTAGGGACATAATACGAAGCATTTATACTTGATCTGAGAACTTCAGACTGGAAGGATTGGAGACTTAGGATATGGAAAGAGCCTGCGGTTACCCACAGTTCTATACCGTGTGTAGTCGGGGTAATCGGTTGTAATAGAATTTGATACATTGTAAGTTTGTTTATCGTCGAGAGCTTAATTTTGTAAACGAAAATAGTCTGCACAAAATCCTCTCATTGTGACCGTTGAGTGTTGGGTAATTAATCATATGACTGAAGAACTACATTTCTTTCTTCCTAAAGTAATAATTTAAAACATAAAAAATTGACAATGGATTGATTTCCATATATTTTTATAGCTTCCTATTAAGGTGTTCTATATGAATGGTAATTCAATAGATGTATTGAATGCGTCAACCTTTATTTTTCATTTGTCTAAGTCGGCGGAACAAATAGGATGACGCGGTGTTAACAGTTGGCCAGCATCGATCAGCCGGTGTTTGGTGGTCGGGCTTTTATTTTACAAGATTTCTATTAGAGACGGCGATACGTCCATAATTTCACAACCCTTCATCATTTAATAAATCTAACGTCACCTCCGACCTTTCGACGAAATAACAGCTCGGCAACTCTTACACGTTTCACTTTGAACCCTGCCCGGAGATGGATTTATATCTGGACGTCTTATTAAATTATTCATTAAACGGTGTGAAATGATCGTTAAACAGGCTTTATTGACTATCCCACGGGGGTTTTGATAATCTGCCATATGACCTGTTAATTTGATTAAATGATTTATCCCGTTTGGGCCAATTCCAATAAGTTAATATTTTGGTACTTTGAGTGCGAGTAGCGACACCATTGACACTTTTTACAAATACTATTAACCCTTAAGAAATATTACTTTATTCTATTTATATAAATGTTTAATTTTACTTATTTTTTGTTAATATCAGCTAAAAAGGTTATTTTTGTTCTAGTTTCGCAGAAACCTCTTAAAAGCGGTCGGCAGATAAGACAAATGACTCGGAGAGAATTTCTGGATTTCTTAGAAATAAACGTTGCGATAAAAATCACCCTATTATTATAAAAACTGATAGAATTAATATGTATAGATAAAGAAATCTGTAGTTAGGGTTTCCTTCCAGTTCCGGAAAATAAGAAACATTACGAGGTCAGTAGACGGCAAATTGACCGCATCCGCCGAAAATTCTTAATAGTTTTAATACAAGATCTCAATTTGATCTCTAAAGAACAGAGGATTTTTGCAATATAATATCAAAATCCTGACAAACTCAGACCATCTAAATTTTTAGGTTTTAGATGTTATTCAAAAGCATTTCGACATTGCGACATCTTCAATGTTGAATTTGCTTTGTTTAAAATGCGGAAGCCATTTTAAAAATGATTAACTTAAATGAAAATCATCATTAATTGGAAAATAAAAAAAAATAAAAACTGATTTGGAGTTAACCGGAAAAATAATCTTCCAAGATAGATAGATTATATAGAAGCTGTCCTAGTTACTTGGGCACCGCGGCTGTTATTGGTCTATTGTGCATTTCCATTTTATAAATCTAGTTTGAGTTTTTTTTATCGAACCCCAAAGTTTGTCAAGGGCTTCCGTGTGTATCCTGGAAGCTTGACTTCTCCTCTCCTAGGAATCTCACCCTACATAGACCTTCGGCCCAACTAGAACGTTCCGCATCTTCTTCTTCTTGCAGTATCTGCGTGGGCTTGTTTCTGCTAATCCGAGTCTATATACATGGCTCCAAAGTTTGCAGTGTCCGGTTAGCAATCCGACTATTATTTTACTTCTAGCATGTACTAGATTTAGTAGTTCTGCGATGGTCCTTTGATAAACTTTGTCGCAACCCTCTGCCCCCTGTTCTGGATATATTGTCTAATAGATCCTCGTTTTTGCCAGTTTAGTAAAGCTCAAAAGGGTTCAGGGTCAATAGGTGCCCTCATTGAACTTTCCTTAGCCAAGCTACCTCTTCTTTACCCATCATCAATGTGTTCCTTGGAACAAGACAAAGATAATTTAGTCCCAAATGATTCTGGACTTTAACATCAATTCTGCCGTGTCTCTCCAAGTAGAAGGCTATTCATCAACAGACAATCCCCAGCCTTTTATCTCTGTACAAAGTGTTCAATAGCCATATTTTTGCTTGAAACACATATTGTCTAAGACTTACATGAATTCTAGTGCTTGGTTTATTTCCATAAATGCCAGCTCCTGTCTCAAATTCGGTTTATTTGAGAACCGTCAGTTAAGATGACCAGGCAAGGTCATCTTAACTGCGATCCCTTTCTAATAAGCTGCTACAAGTTATTTTGATTAAAAGTTTTTATCATAACTGAATTTCGGGTTCATGGCATAACCATCCAATCAATCTTCTTTGGAAAAATAACTATAGTAGATAGAGCAACATTTATTAAGAGGTTTAATATATGTTTCCACGTCTACTACAGAGTCGTGGAATTTTTCTCGACGTTTCCGAAAGCTCTCAACTTCGAGAACGTTGGTTATCTCCGCCTTGCACTCTAGGCCAGAAAGTGGGTGTGTTGTAAAGAAATCTATTAAAGTGTTTGAGTTAATTCGACGGCGGCGTGTTCGTGTTCTGCTCCTCCCACGAGATCAATTCACGTCCCGGACCACTTCTTATTTACACCTTAACAAGAGCTCTTTAATACCCGCTTCTAAACGTCGCTTGTTTAGGCCTTTCCGTGTCTCCGGGGCCTGGAATCAAGATTGGCGTTCTGTTATGTCACCCGGATGTCGGAGGAGAAGAGAAAATCAGCCTTTAGAACGAATATTTATCGATTAAAAAGTTTAAAACTTAGCCGTTGATTGTTATGTAAATTACGAAAACTGAGCAGGAGGGGAAAATGCGAAAACAATTATAATTTTAATGCGTCTTTCAAACTCATAGGTCCCGAGAGTTAAGATGGCTTGCTGTTTGAGTGAACCGCACAATTCCAGTCCTTAAATCGGCTAAAATAGTTGATCTCTATCATTCCAAATCAGGCACGTCATGTGGATAGAGTCTATATCAGATCATATCTGGTTTGTTGTATGATTGATTTTTTTTAAGTGGTACTCCCAACACAACACCAAGAATGGCACAAATACACAGAAAACAAACACTTTGAGCCCTGAAGATGATCTCAATAAAGAACGACATGGTGGTAGGATAAACGAAAATGTTTTTCTGAAACCTACATCCATCAAACCGCAAATCACGATATTTGAATAATTATCATTTACATTCTTCTATCAACCAATTTTATTAATATTTTTAACTATATTGGTTGTAGGACTGTTTCTTTTTAATAAATTGAGAATTTACATAATAATAAATTTAAGAAGGTAATGTGTAGACACCGCGACTAATCACTAAGTATGAACTTACATATTGCTTTTTTAAACTTGAATATGGAAATCAATACTAAAATCACACGTATATTGAGAAGATTATTCTCTGAGAAATTTGTAATATTTCCCGTACATAGGCGAATTTCGAGACCACTTTGTTCTTAGCCAAGTCGGTCCAAACGGGAAATATGGATTATAGAACGTCGTGGAGTGTAACACTCAGAGTCAATAGTCACGACTTCTCAAACGGGCACGAAATGCAAAGCATCTCCATAATTTTGTACCAGCCGCGAACCAAGAACGTTTTACAGAACGGATACCAAACGTTGAACAAGTTCCGGTACATTATTCTCTTACAAAATCGGCGATGATTTGATTTTCCGAACCAAATTTTGCTGTCATCATCCGGCGGCTTGATCTTACATATTCGCTATCAGTTAAATGTTCTAAATGGAAACGAGGTTAAGCAAATTTACGCATGGCTGTAGCATCAACCCACGTCCATAAAACTGTCTCAGTCTGTAAGAAAGCACAGAAGTCCTCATTATATTGTTTTTAACTATGTAGTATATCCTTAGTAGCCCTGGGACGAACTATTTCGAATTTTTTCTGATGTCACATTTATTTTAAAATATTTTCCGAAAAAATGTTTTCTAGCATGATAAATAGTGTTCAATTAAACTCAGGGGCAGACAAGCAACATAAATAGTAAATCATTAAATAACATGTATCACTTATTAGATATATGTATAAGTTTCCGAGATACAAATGTAAAATAACGGTGCCAAGAGGATGAAAGTCTCATGGGTCATGATAGTATGGCATATTCTAATTCTAACTAGGACTCCCTCTTCTATCCTTCAATTTCTCTTTTATGAAATGAATTAGCACATATACACAAAGTTTTTTCTCTTTATAAACTTCCCACTTTTCTGAACCTATTGTATTCATAAATATTTATATTTATATTAGAAAAAATCTATTTTGTAAGATTGGAAATCAACAGGTAGCCATCAAAAATCTTGTTATCTTGAAATCGAATTATTCAACTTTCCAAGGTTCGATACATGACGAAAAATAGCCCGTAGGTTCTTGTTTAACATTCACATCCTCCAAGAGCCTGGGGCAAGAGCCACTGGCTACGAGGTCCTCATTAGCCTACAACTCCTGAGTCGTATCGTCTAATCATAAAGGTTAAAACATTTAAGCTACATGTATAATAGGTTATCTAAAATCAAGTAATGTATTAATTTTGATCTGCCTTCTTAATCAAGTTATCATAACATTCATTTGATATTTCACTACAGATTTCTTATTTTGTGAGTTGTATTAATTGAGAAAATTACTCTAATTTTAGTTTTTCGACGATCGATAAAACACAGGTGTTTCTAATTAAAATTTTGCCCTTTTAAAAACGCATTTTCACCATGTGCTTGATAGTCCCGTCCTCTAGAAGCCGAGGGCAACGAAAAGTGCCTACAGGCACTAATTATGAATAGGACCTAAGCTCAACTGCCACAATCATTCTAATTTATAGAAAGATTTACAGCTTAACATTTATTTTGGGACATTGTAACCATTATTTTAACCACATGGACTTGGTCATCAGCCATTTTGAATTTTTTAGTACAGTACTATCAAACGATAACATTCAATATTAAATCAAAAGTTATAAATTTCGTTAGATTTTAAATGGAATTATTCGTTTGTCCAATCATATCTGATAATTTGCGGTTGTCAGAAAACATTATATGAATCTTTCCACTTTTTGCTATAAATTCTTCATAAGTGAATACTTTTTGGAAGAAAATATACTGCAATATTATAGTAACGAAAATGGTAAAAAAATAAAGTATCTAAAATGTCGAAAATTTTTGATTAAAAAAATTTAAATGGCAAGAATGGTTTGGCAAAAGCCGTCAATTGCCTAATGTTCGGTTATTTTATCCAATATCAGGGTGTAAGGTCATGCAATTGATATATTAATTTATCATTTATTATCATTTCATTTTTATCAAACCCTAACTCCTTTATTAATAAAACGTCATTAAATATCATGTTTACTTTATTTCTATTCGTAACAAGTATACTGGCTACTGGTTGAATACTAGTCTGGACGTGCCATACTTGTTTGGCTATATGCTGAATTGCTTACTTTGTTTCCAAATTTTACCAACATCTATTACTATTGAGCATCAATTACCTTTTTGGGGGGGCAGGGGATATTATAAACATTTTATTTTACATGAAGGACTATTTACAAGCAATAACTTTATCAAAAAAAAATATAACTTTTGAAATAAATTGCTAGAATCCTTTCATTATTAATATGTTTTAGGCCACTTCATGTCTCACAATTTTGCTAAACATTATTGTTCTTTGTGTGGGGTTTAGAGAGTCAGTAATTATTCGACGATCGTGACATGTGACGTAGGTTTTAGAAACACTTTTTCTTTATCGTGCCCATGTTTCGATCTTTCTTGAGATCATCTTCAGGCCCTGTGATTTATAAACAATGTTTCAATTTACAAATACATGCAAGATGTGAAAAATTTAAACTTCTTATTTTGTTAAACTTCTTTTAAACTTCTTTTTCTAAAACATACGTCACATGTCACGATCGCCGAATAATATTATATATATATATATAT
>CM077111.1:9836720-9861603 GCA_039619505.1 Cimex hemipterus | reverse complement strand
ATATATATATATATATATATATATATATATATATATATATACATATATATATAAGCCAAAGTGGAACAATTTTTTGTTGGATTTGTTTAACAATTTTTTAATTTAAATCTTTGCTGTTATCCTATATTTATTCCCTTAGCTGGGCAAGATGTTTAAGCCAATTTTCTTTTCTCTGGGTTATACCCATGCAGGGAAAACGTTAACCCTGAACCTTTCTGATCGTAAAATCGCAAATTCCATACAACAGCAGGGATTTTCTTGAAATCTGACAGTCTGATGATTATTGTGAAGCTTGGTCGTTTACATCTGAACGAAATAGACAAATAGGCAGACCAATATAATTGGAAACGACAAGCTACTGACAATTATTTTGTTTCATAATCAGCCAATTTTGTTTTTACATATATATAAATACATATAAATTTCAGCGATATGTTTGTATGATTGTATTTTGCATACCAGACCGCTTAAATTTATGTGGGTTTTTTACAAAATCTATTTTTCTACCACTGATATAGTAGAAATACATAATTATTTTTCTACTTAAATTAGAATTTGTTACCAGCAAGGAAGAAGCAATTTGCGCTGTTAGGAAGTGGAAATAAATTATGTCTCGTTGTGAAATTCATGATCTGGATTATCGCTCTGCGGTTGTACAATTGTCCCCAGTGATTCACAGCTCGGCCGATAAAGCATATTGTCCGCCGGGCACAAAGCCGGTAAATAAATCAGGGAATTTTTCCCAACCGCTATCGCGTCCCGGAAAAAACGCACGATTTTCGAAAAAAAAAGAGAGGAACACCTTATCATTTAATGAGGCGGCTAACTGTTTTTTCTATACAAGTGAATTAGGAATGTTAGAAGATATCGAGTGTTTGATTTACAATTAATAGTTAGTCTAAACTGAGTGAGAGAGTTAAAAGTCGGGTCGTGAGATGTTTTGCCGGATAGGAGGGCCTTTAGCACGCCCGACTTATCGCCTCCGGCCGGCCCTCGCTTCATCATTTTTACTCAGCCTCTCCTCCTCTTTCAAATATTTTCCGTTCAATTTGTGAAGAAACTAGTCAAGCTGTTCCACCAAATAATAAATAACCGTAGGAAAAAACCAACTAAAAACTAATTAAATCTTAATGAAATGTGAATTTCCTCACCTCTTCGTTTAAATTGAAACCTTACACATTTCGATCTAATCATCACATTGATTTTCAAAGTAAAAAGACAGGTAACGATGAAAATAAATTATCGACCTGCTGGATACAAGAAGTTCTTTTCAGAGGATCTTCGGAAGAGGTCAAAACAGAGAAAACTTCCTTACGGTTTTCGCCGAGCTTTCGACAGTTTTATACTGTTATCTTCAGGGCCTGTTTTGTTATCAAATAAACAAAACAATTATAACATGAAAAACCAAGGTTACCTCATAAAAGTATAAAAAAACAACAGGTACAAGTGTTCACAGAAAACGTTTTTTAATTATATATATATACATATATAATCAACTTATTTTAAAATTTAAATAACAATAAAATAGGATCACAGATCAGCACAATAATCCCAGTTAACAATAATCGTCACTAGGGCGATGTTCTCCTTTCCCTACTTTGTTTAAAAATCCTGTATTCATTTAGGAGATCTGCAAAGACCGAAATGGATCCCAATCTATCAGTTTGTAAGTTACAGGTATTTGGAGTGACACTTGTAAATACTTTTTCGATCAATAATCTCCTTTCCAAGTTCGACTCAACGGATAAAATTTCCGGGGAGTCGAACATGAAAAAGCGATTATTGTTTAAAGCATGGGTAGCAAGTCCAGACATCTTTTTTTATTGTCGCAATCCAAGCTGTGTCGGTTTAACCGCGCAGACAATTTTTGTCTTGTTTGACCTACAGATTTAACATTGCATTCACCACATGACACCTGATAAACCACATTGCAATGTTATCCAATTGGTTATTTTGTTTTTAGATTCGCATGTAAAACATTTAGGTTGTTACTATATTTATATGCAATGCCTACATCCCCAACCTTATGTCTGAAGAGTCTTTTTAATTTGTAAGAAACTTCAGACATAAGGTACATATGTGACAGACCTGAAATAATTAAGTTTTGCCAACCCATTCTTTACCAATTCGATTTGTTGTACAATAGCCCTTTGGTTTGGAAAATCATTTTCAATATTCATAGAGTTATTGGTCATTTCTACACTGACATTGCTTACATTAAACTGATTATGCCTGAATTCACCAATTAGTTTATTGATCAATGCCACCGGGTAATGGTTATTTTTAAGTAAACTGAAAATTACTCCTCCCAAAACTTTCTGTTACTTACACCCAACACCCTACTGATTAGGTTCTTGGCACAATTTATCTTTAGTGAAAAAGAATGCGTAGAGCTGAAATCAAAATTGATATATTGGCTTACTAAACTAAAGGCAGGCCTAAAACCAAACTCTATAGACTGCATGCTCTAAACTCGAAGAATATTAAGCAATGTCTCGTCTTTTGAGTCGAGTATGAGGGTTCCACGTAAATCGTTTGTCATGTATAGCACAAAGTAGTGGACTACATTAGTTGGAGGAAAGTGGAAATTATTGTAGCAAACAGTGGTTATTCTCTAGAGGGTGGAAATGACTATTTTTTACGTTACGCTTAATTATCAGCATCATAGGAATAGTTGGTTAGTTTTAGTTATTAGTTAGTCACTTAGTTTCATTTTAGTAAAATACCTCCGGGGATGAAGTGGTCGTAGATCTCATGACTTCCGTCGTTACGATACAGTTTGTACAATTAGGAAAAGGTTGTCCGCTATCGATCGATATAAGTACGGTACCCATCTAATTATTATTCGGTACCGGTATTGAAAGTAAAATTGTCAATTTATAGTTATATTTATAAATCGGTTATAAGTAGGTAATTAGGAGTAATTAACCATATCATATAGTAAATTTCTATCCAATAAAGTATTTATTTTAGTTAGATCTACCTATATATGGTAGCAATAAGAGAACTTAATTTTTTTAAACAACTGTTTACTGTTCAGTTCGGTTCGCAGTTATTAAACAATTAAATCAAATAAAAGTGATTTTGCTTATTGAAATGCAACGTTTTGATTAGTAAACAATGGGTAAATGGATCCAAATAAAGTCGTTTGCGGTACCTAAATAAGCGATTAACTGGTATGACAGACTGAGAGAACACTTTTTCAAGCGGAGCGTGGTAGGTGTTTACTTAGCCGGGGATTGAGCTATCCCGGAGAAGTGGAATCGTCCGAATAGATTTGTCCCGCTCCTAAACACAGTTATTACTGGTTTGAACGGCTGGAAGGCACCTCGGGGCAGGTAATTGAAATCGGCCGATTCCCTCCTCCCTCTCGTCCATCCTTAAAAGAGTGAATCCACGAAAGAGAGAGGCACCATGATTACAAGGCACGACCACCGTCGACTCTCTCCCTCCGCTAAACGCGGCCAACACCCGTCACAGATTGATTGCTTTATTCCTTTCCACTCGCCTCGACGATCGTCCTCTTTGTGCGTTATATATATCTTCTCATCTTCTCACAACAATGTTTTATTACCGTCGATCCTTCTATCAATCAAAATCCCTGGGAATATCATGTTCATTTTAATTACACTATTCGATATCTCAGTGCCTTTGACCGCCTGGAGGGATCGATGTTTCTATCAAAAGGTCGATAGTCATTCAATGCATGCTCAAACTTTTTTTTCATACCAAAATTGTGTTTTGCTGTTAAATCGGGTGAACATTTACCCCCCCCCCCAAAAAAAAAGAAGAAGTTCATTACATTTAATTTCAAAATTTTCAACACAATATGACCTCGTATGGTTGTATTCTTAATTTCTTTCATAAATATTTTTAACACATTGGGTGAAGCCAGAGGGCATTAGAAAACAGCATCTCCACTGCTCTTGCTATTTTTCGAGAAATGGGTTTCTATTTGGCGGAATATATAATATAATTAGTCAAACCCAGGAGCTTTGCGAGTTCGATAAACGAGACATAGGCAGGGGTGATATAATATATTCAACAATAATAATATCAGATTTGACATTTTACTGTCAGCCGTCAAATATTAAGGAATAATATATTAGGCTTAAGATTAAATTTTTTTGAAGTTTTGGAGGATAATTTTAGAAATATATCGGGGCCTTTTTAGATCGACTAATTTTCCTATGTTTGGTTTGATTTACATATTTTTTGTAGAAGTTGTTTTTTGTTTTGTTGTTTGCCGAAATCCTCACACTTATCTAAAAAAGCCTTTCCGACCTGTATCGGCCACAATTTTTACCTCCACAAAGCTCATGAAGAATGGCTGCAGGGTTTCATTCGCCTAAGGATGATGTGTAATGCTAATTTTGGCGTCGAATTGGCTATACAGAAGTCTAGTTTTGACCAGACAAATCAAAATTTTTATATCGAATTGCCCATTGGATGGAGAAGGAATAGGAGTGAACTCTCGGAATTTTGCTTTTAAATAGCCCACCTGTACCTATTTAAAACATTTTTGCCAATGAACACTTAGTTTAAAATATTTATTTTTATCTTACACCTGCAATACAGTATTTCTTGTTTTGCTGGGCGAATCAATTTATTTAATTGAAATGCTTTCCTCTGTAACACTTAGAGAATGACTATATGTTCTTAGCAAAATTTATTTTTTGTACGAAGCCTATTTTTTTTTTCTGAATCCTTTAATCTGTTCGAATGAACAATAATAATAAACGAGGTCAACCATCAACAAGCATTTCTTCTGGCCACTCAGAACAATAGGACAAATAAAGAAGACAATAAAGAAGTCAGGTATAGAGAAATAGAGCGTAGACAATTTTGTCGTAATTGGAGCTCTAGTTGGTAGGTTGTAGAAAGAAAAAGTTTACTCAGTCTCTTAAATAATTGTCGTTGTTATTTTCAAACATTAAAGGAGATGACGTACTTCATGTAATTTGCCTTTAGATTGATCTTTTCGCTTTTGAAATGTGAAAGCACGGTTGAGGTTATTGGACGTTACAAGGGTTATAAATTTTCATGGAACAATACTTTAGCACTAACATCTCAAAGCATAGTTTTGTAAAATAACAGCGTAGTACTTAGACAATGGCAAAATAAACTAAAAATATTATTGGCTACTTAAAAAAATAACACTACTTTCACAAGCTTACGACAATAATTTTAAATAATAGATAATTAAATTTGACTCTGTTTTGGCTAGGAGGTTATTTACAAACACTTTATAACACCCAGATTTTTTCAGAATGTCTCATCATTTGCATAAATTTTTCATAAATTGGTCGATAGATAGAAACCAAAATGTAAAAATGCTGCTAATAAGGTGTGAAAAATAAAACCCAAACTATTGTTTTTTACATAGCTTACACTAAATGTGAGTTTTAATAGCATGAAAATGTTTAGAGAATGTAAAAAATGGTCATCACGATTGTTAAACGAGAACACGACAGAAATTGCGATTAGATTAAGCTTAAAAGATTTAATGTTTTCAGTGTTATTTGCGGTTTGCTTTCGTTTGTCGACTAATCTGCAGTTGTGGGAATCTCCGTCGAGACTAAAACGGCCATAAATCTCGTAGGAGTTAATTGGTGAAGGCTCCAAGCCGTCTGGAAAGGCAGTTTCGATGATGACTCGGTATCCGTGAAGATGAAGAGCTCATCCTTACCTACAAACAGACGTACTATTGGAAGGTGTTGGGGCTGACAGTTGTTATTTATGACGAGCTGGCTTCTCTGCATCTACCGGCACCTTTATATTTCTCTCCTTCTCCACGCCGAGGTGTGAACTTATTAAGACGTGGGAGATGTAGTCGTGCCCGCGGAGATGCTCGCTCTTGTTAACCTTATTAATTTAATATCTTTTTGTAATCTATAGCCTAGTTTCAGCCCGATGCATGTTTATCGCCCGAAAGAACTTCAAAAACATAATAGGGATAGATATATTCTATTTTTTCGGATATGATTGTATATATAATAAATAATACTCGTTAAATTAGTTGTTTAGTAGATGACAGAAAACTTACCTGAAGTTTTTATTTCGTCTTTAGGAAGGCAGACAGCCATACTAAATTTTCTTATGGATGTATAAATTGGTATTTATCACCATTCCCGCCCTTGAAGCATTAAAGAATTATATTGATGATCGACCCAGTTTGTCGGAATTGTATCTACACACAACATTAAAATAAACTAAGTAAACCTATTCCATGTTTTTAATGTGATGATTTTTTGCGTGACACAGATTGCCCAAATACAAATAACGACGCATTTACGACAAGGTTGATTACATATATTAAAATCTTGATATAATCCAATAAACTAACCAACTTAATAGTAAAAACGGACACCTGGGCGAGTCGTGAAGATCTATCCTCGGACTTTGAATCAATGGCTTCGCATTAATCAGCAACTCACTATGAAGACACCTGACGATAAAAACAAACCCGTTGCATACATCAATTAATATTGACCAGTTATAAAGACAGGTTTCTACGTTTTATCATGCAAAATCCATCAAAGACGATTTACAGCCTCCCTTTCTCAAATCGCAGGCATTTCTTGTGGCAGCTCTAATGACTTTTCCTCTTAAACAAGCTCGGGCTGCAACTTTCACGACTCGAAGATAAACAAATACGTTTGGGAATCGTCCATGTTTTACGTTTGTTCTTATAAAATTGACTTTAAAAGAAACTCTCGTTTACGTTATAATGACAATATAAAAAACTGTTTATAAAATAGTAAAAAACAACAAACATTGTTGTATCGACTTACAACAAAGTTTGATAAAACAACTAAATAATATACTCTCCTCCTAAAGTATTTATTCTATCAGACATACGACACACTATTAAACAACTATCTTCTTGAAAAGCTCCAGAATATGATTTAATTACAACATTGTTCCCCCTTTACCTACCTAGGAGCCACGTATACCTTCTGATCTTCCTAATTTTCCGAAGCTTTTTACCCATACATGAAAATTGCAATATTATTTTACATCCACTCGACTACATGCAAGCTGCATCGTGCTTCCTGGACCAAAATAACATTGCTTGGGTTCTTTCTTGATTTAGAACAGAACTTACAGGTGAAGTTTAGAAAAGATATTTACAAATGGTGTTTTGAAATACTGGCACCCCGAGAGTTGATATGACCTATGATGTTGCGATCCCCCGTAAAAACAAATTAATAAAATAAATGAATGCAAGTGTATATACCCTCTAGCTAATGTCAAATATACACGTATATTATCCACTTAACTAACAATTATACTGGGACAATTAACCTTAGAAATAATTTCAACACAACAAATAAAAAACTCTGTTTTGAAAATTGCTCTTTAATTGCTGTTTTAATTAAGGATTCTTATTATAGCTTAATTTTCACACAGGATCATCGACCTTTTTTTTTGTTTTTCCTCTTTATATACATTGTTATTAATTGTTATCTAATCGTCCTCTTCACTGGTAGCAAATCAGCGGCTTGACTGTTTCCTTCCCGTGATTCTCTCCCTCACCACCATTAAAACGCGTTTCAACTACAAACTGTGCTTCCTCAATAACTTTATGTAAATGACTCAATTCAGTAACATTAATGATGGTTAAACCGGTAATTTCCATATGTTTCATTAGGCACCCTAGGGGAACAACAGTGGCCCAACATTTACCGCACAAAGCGATAAGGGTTTACAAGAAGATAACATCGAGAAATTCCATTAAAATAATAGTCTGGTAGCAGTGAGAAAAACGAAGAAAGTGAAATATACGGAGTTAACAGAAAAACACCATCGTTTCCATTGGTATATCATTTATTTTATAAGACCCCTTAATTATAAAGAACATTCACAAAATATTTCAATAATTCAACATAACTAGGGCCTTTTTTTAAGTTTATTTAGTTTCTACATAGACAGTATACCATAAATAATTACTATGAAGAAGTAAATTAATTTATACTGTTAAACGTATTAATTGTAGGGTGAAAAATGGTAAAAATATCAACCGACAAATAAAAACAATTTCATTTTATCTCACATCCCGCCATTTTGGAAATAGTTAAGTAATTGCTCCTGTTCAATTATTATTAAATTTATTTTAGTTTTAAAGCTTCACGGAAAGCTCTAGGTAATGATCAAATTATAAAACAAATGTTTCGATATTTGCCCCACAGAGGGCTTACTGTACTTAATATACCCATTTAACTCTGCCCTCAGGACCACATATTTTCCACTGCAATGCAAGTTCTCTACAATTAAATTGGTTCATAAGCCAAATAAACCTCTGATCTTCCAAATTCCTATCGACCCATTAGTCTCATTTGTATCCTTGCCAAAATACGAGAAAAACTTCTTCTCCGACGATTACTGCCAATAATTGAAAATTCTAATATTATTCCAGATCATCGGTTTGGGTTCCGCACATTTCACTCGACAACTCAACGCTTACATCGTGTTGCTGACAATATACCCTCTTCCCTTGAACAAAAAAAGCATTGCTTGGGTGTCTTTCTTGATTCAGAACAGGCTTTCGATCGAGTCTGGCACGATGCATTGGAAACTGAAGAACATCCTCCTTCATGTATACTATCGTATACTGAGATCTTATCTGACGGGTCGATTTTATGTTTTTTTATGTTATATTATTTACGCATTATGGAGGGTGTGCTCAGGGAAGTATATTTTGCTCTTTTATATTTTTCTATACATTGCATATATGTTAACATTTCGAAACATATATTAACGGATGATACAGAGATTCAAACACGCAATTCGGACCTCTCAATTAACACTGAACCCTTTCAACATCACGTCTCCAATCAATCCAATGTAAAATTCTCCGTCAAATTGTAAATGCTCTTTTTACATTTTAAATTACACTATCCATAAAGACCTTCACCATCCCGTTTGTAGATGAACACATCAAAACCCGATATAAAAAATTTCATCAATCACTTAACACACGCAGTAATCTATTCGTACGGCATTTATCACTTCCAACCCTACCTGAAAATCCTCCAGGACGACTGACCTGAAAGTGGCTCCGAGAGCATCTCATTGTGTGAGACTGAACAAGATTAGAAGAGAAGAACTGTTTGAAAGAGTGTTACCACTGGACAACTTCTCCTGCAAGAGCCTCAAAGATCCTCAAACGATAATTCAGCATATCCGAACATATTTATTTAATACGTCACTTATAGTTGTAAATACCAAATAAATGTAATTTAAAAAAAATAGTTTTAAAGCTGGCACATTCGGTCATTGCCAGCTGTTCTTTCCTTGCCTTCCTCGAATTTTAAAACCATTAATTTCGCTTCATTTTTCTCCAGCAAATTTATGATGTGATAAGGGTAACCACCTCAGGGCCGAATTTCAGGAACAAAATGAATAGTCCGGTCAGCATTCACACTCTCGGAGTGCTTAATATTCTGCTGATTAAATTGGAATAAACCCTGTTACTGACGCTAATAAATACAAACACACATCAAACTCATTTACACTAACCCAGAGTACGCGATATTGAGTGGGTGATTGGAGATAAGCCCCCTTCATTCACACTAATAAATTACCTAGAGTACTCGCCATTCCTGGGGGGGGGGGAGATTGAGTATAAACCCTACCATTCACTTTAATAAATGTCATTCATGCTACCCTACGATATTTGATAGACCTCAGAGAAATTGGGAATAAGCACTTGCATTCACATCAATAAATCAAATTCAAACTACCCAAGAGAATTCGATATTCTTCATAGTAATTCGGGATTAAACATGTCATCCTCGCTAATAAATTATTATAAATCGGGGTTATTAAATGTTGAGAGGACTAAAAATGATGATAATTTTTGTGTATTGACAAAAAAATTAAGTTTTATTTTCCTTTCAAAAGAAAAATGTTGATCTAAGGACTTAAAGAATTTTACAACTGTGTATTTCCTAATTGCAGGGAGCCATAAGACATCTCTTTTAATTTAAGTTTTTGAGTCTACAATTAAAGAATAATTCTTTCAACAATTATTTGTCAATTACGGCATCGACAATGTCAAATAAAAAACTAGTTCTTCTGTACCAAAAATTCATCGGACCCGCTGCACTTTAATGTACACCTGCTCATACACGATTGAGTTTAAAGGCCCACGGTATATGGTGGTTGTGAAAAAGGGTGCAAAAATTCTGGGCAAAGCTTGAAAAATTCATGAGGCGTGGAGATGGCGTTAATGTATCCTTTGTTTGCAATTGTCTGGTAGTGTGCGCGGATCTTTATCTGCTGACCGCAATTAAATCACAACGCCGCTTCTTACGAACAATTTATTCATAAAAGTACACTTATTATCACCTGCATGTCAGAAAACTATAACGTAATTCCATAATAATGAAGTTATTTTTATTTTTTCCTCGCCTGAATTTGCAGATTTTATCTTTTAAGAACCTGGTCCATTAGAATAAACCTCTCGTTTTGAATTGAATTTAAAAAATCTTTTATTTCATGGCAGAATAATAAAACAATCGAAACATTTAGGAGAAATTTAATTTTATAGTAATATATCCACTTTACAGTTATTTCTGTTTTATTTGTGTTTTAAAACTACGACAGCTTAATTGACATGATTATAATTAACGACTGTAAAAATCCATAGTTGAATTCTACCTGAGGTTCTACCTAAAAACTGCTTTTACGGTGATCCTGATTTCGAACATCCGTCTCATCATCAGATTACGCATCAACAAGCATGTGACTTATGACTTGCATAACCAGTTTGTGTGGCGAGCCACCTTTTTGAAACATTGAAATGACATGATCACTCCATCATAACCATTTTTTATTTATTTATAGTTTTCTGCTGCATGTAGACAAGCGTGTATGCAACTGTTTTTTACTGGTTATTGAATAAAATAATTTAATGTAAATATTAAATAAAAAATTAAACTGAGTAAAACAATTTTTCCAAAAATGTTGCTATGAAATAGTGAAGAAAATATTTATTCAATTCAATATGTCATCATCTTACGAGGATCACCACTTACATTCGACGTGGCATCGATTGTAAGACGTGTTGAATGTACTACTAGAGAATATTTTCATAGTCCCATACTTGTGGGGGGATATTTTTAACTCGTCCCAAAGGTGTTCGATTGGGTTTAACCTAGTACTACATGCTGGACACACAAAACATTGAATTTAATCATGTTTCAAGTATCGACCCTCGATGAAGATCAAATGTACGAAGTTCCATAGAAATGTCGTCATACCATAACTCCACCATTTATGTAGCTTCTTTACCAGAGTGCAACTGTTGCGGGGATATACACCTAAGACCTCAAACAAAACCTTGACTCGTACGAAAACTCGATTTTAGTACTATCTTTCTTAGACCAATCGATATGATTT
Source organism: Cimex hemipterus (assembly GCA_039619505.1). Taxonomy (NCBI): domain Eukaryota; kingdom Metazoa; phylum Arthropoda; class Insecta; order Hemiptera; family Cimicidae; genus Cimex; species Cimex hemipterus. The sequence goes on along the minus strand of CM077111.1, from coordinate 9,850,197 downwards.
CATGTGAAACTTAACCGAGCTGTTCCGTGCTTTGGCAGAGGTTTTTGACCAGTGGCAGACCTTCTCGAACGTAAACCACCATTTTGAAAGTCTTCGTCTTACAATACGTAAACTGACAATAACAATTTTAAACACTATTAAAATTTATTATTATTAAAAGTTGTTGCTTCGGTAGAACAGCGAATACGGAATACATTCGGAACATTAAAACTATCATCTCTCCGAGATGTGACACATCGGCGACCTGATCCATACCTTCGTGATTAACCTTAGTATCTTAGTAGCGATGGAAGACCATTTGGACAGTTGCTTAGGAATATTAAGCACCCAGCCCACATCTACTTGACTTCTTCCATCTACCAGTAATGCTACGATTAGCCTAATGATTGAAACTATCACTCGAAACAATTAGAAAATTCATCTTCCTGCAATGATTATTATAACCGAATCTGTTGCACTTAAAACTATCACTAAAACAAATATGAAACTTAAAAATGAGACAACTTAACAAATTCAAGCCATCGGAACGTTAGAAAAACGCTTTACAGAAAAACCAACAAAGAAAAGATTTTCTATTTGAAGATTTATTTCCAAAATCCATTTGTTGGGCTAGACACAGTAAACTTATGTTGAAGCAGCCCTCACCAGGATTGGCAAAATCACTGTTGTAATTGGAGAGGGTTAAATTCAGAGGAGTGCTAGGACTACTAACCTGTCACTGGCATCTGAGAAAACATCTGCACAACATGGCATCTACAACAATCATCCCATCTGCAGATTATAAAGAAGGAGGGGGAAACAAGCACATATCTCATCTTCGAATGCAAAGCAACTGCAAAGCAAGGGAGATTTAACCCTACAGACGAAAAAAGTTAGGGAATCATCTTATAGCAGCGTGAGTTTTCTTGTACCTCTAAGACCTGATACTTCTAAGGAGAATTATTGGGGCTATAGCACTGAACTAGAACTAACAAAAGGCCAGAAGGCTGCAGTGCCTGCTGCCTCAGGAGCACAAACCCCACTTGGTAGTATCCTTATCACTAAACCAAACCATACCAAATCCAATTGTAAAAACTGGGAGATTTTATCTGTTTTGTTTACCTCTAATCCTTCAAAACAGACCAAATATTGTTGTAACATACTCAATGGCAGATTGTTCAAGAGATTATTAAAAAATATTATGGGTAGCCACTTTCTTGACTCTCAATGTTGGGTATACCGTAACGGGGGAATTAAGGCCGATCCGCCGCAAAACAAGCAAGCCATTTTTCGACGTCCGTGGGTTTTAATTGAAAAAACTTAATTGAATAACCCGGTCTGAATCGAGAGACGTTTCAATCAGGATAATGACACATCTCGGGCCTAAATCACGCCCGTTGTAGTTTAATAAAACTAGTTTTCTTCTCGAGAACAATGGGCGTTTTGATGGGAGGCAATGAAGTTATTACCGGGAGTCGCAGGTGGCCTGATTGAATTTTAAAAACAGACCCCTTCTCAACTAGTCCTTTTTGGATGGGCCCTGCCTAAATTACAGAGGCCTCCGGTCGTAACTACTACAATTAGTTTTACCTGTTCTCCTTCGGAAGAAGTAGACTTGTAAGGAAACGTTCGTATCAACTACACAACAAACACGTAACATCATTTAAATGAAGTCGACGTAAGAACACAGCGTCTTTAATAATTAAAAAAATTAATTACTGTTTTTAAATTGAAACTAAATCAAGTCCAATAATACCAATCTTCCCGTATACAGAGCCGTGTTTACCAACTTGGGGCATACGCCCGAAAAGAGGGCAATTTTAATCGAAAGGGGCCATTGTTGCCAACAATGTGCCCATCCTCATTCATAATTGAGTTGAAAAATCATCGAATATTGAAGTTTCTGTTAGGCATGAAATAGGTGAATTTACTTGTCGCACCACGGGTTATTATGATCCTCGAGCATTTCGTGCCATTTTTCAATATTACATAATAATTACTGTCGGTATCTCATTTATACGGAGTTTCATGTAAGGCTTATCGTCGTCGATGCAGTAATTTATTGTTCATTAAAATCTGTGTAAAGCCTCGCTTTATCAAAATTCAGTGTTTTATTAAAGTGTCAAATATATGTATGTATATTAAATTGTAGAGTTGTATTAATTTGGTTTTTAAAGGTCCTACTTCTACAATAATGACAAGCGATTTTTTTTTAATCTTTGGGTAAATTTAGCATTAATATTAATATGCAGGTAGATATGAGTTATTAGCTTTTGTATGAATAGGAAGAAACTTAAAACTAAAATTTTAGTAAATAGTAAATAACACCATAAAAGTAATCATGTAGGATTATATAATTGCCTTTTGCATATCAACAACTGTACAGTTTACTCCAAATCTAATAAGCAATGAGGTGAAAATAAGATATGACCTTTCGATTTCTATATACAAGCAATTCTGTATAATTTATAATCCATATCTTTTTATAATAATTTAATGTTAAATCAAATTTGAGCCCGAGCCCCATAATTTAAGGAACAAATCTATTTAATCGCACAGAACTAGATGATCGAGATGAACGCAAGAGATGATTTTCCTATTGAACTTACATCGCAATATTCCCATGAAATAATATTAACTAGTATTTCCTATTGCGGACTAATATAACTAACTGATTTACGGTTTAATAAGGAAAAATGAATGGAATGAGATACATTCCGAAAATCGTATTATTTCCTAACTATACAATTTACATGAGGAAAACTGCATCTTATCTATAATTTTGTTCAATTTGAAAATTTCAACTAATTCTAAGGTCTGTTTTCAACTAATTGTTTTCCCTTTTCGAGAAAATAAGGTTATATATTTCATATTAAATTTATTATATTATTATATCGTAGATGATGGGGTTTGGTCTGCGAGTTGGCGAACTCATGTTGAACCGGCACACGGGCACTTACTGGGTCTGTCTTCACTCGCGGGTTTTATTGTTTGAGTGTAGTTCATCACTGAAGATGGCGTAATACCGAAACGCGTTTGATTAACTCAAACAATAAAACCCGCGAGTGAAGACAGACCCAGTAAGTGCCCGTGTGCCGGTTCAACATTATTATATCGGTTAACATATTATGTATCGGTGGATATTAATGAATGAACGGCAATTATGTTTTAACGGTGCGTGTGTTACAGCGTGGAAAGTCAACTGTTTTTCAGTGAAGTATAAATCTAGATGTACCAGATGGCCTTTTGAAAAGTACTTTGGACTTGAATCCCAAGTGTCGAAAAAAAATGCTTCCTGATTCGATCTTAACACATTTGATCGCAGTCGATTTTTATTGGTGCGTTAAAAGAGTATAACTTCATTTAGAAATTAAAGAACATAACGAGATGAGTTCCGGATCAAATAATTTATAATATTATATATTATATATTATAATTATTCGTGTCAGGATAGCTCAAGTAGGTAGAGTTGCGCCGTTTTGAGCCGAAGGTTCAAATCCCGCTCGTTACAGTTTCCAACTCAATCAAAACTATGGATAAAGCGTATTATTAATTGAACTAATTAAACAGGTTAATTATGATAGCTAAACATACATGAATTTATTTAGTAACTCGTATATTCGTTTCAACGCTCTTTGCATGGAACATGGTTTTCAGAATTTTTCAAGAATTTGCGTGCTGTTTTGACAATTATTCTACAGTGATTTTCCCAATAATTGTAACTTTATTCAGCCAGCATTTTACTATTACAGATTATGTACGTTAGGGTCGAGGCGTGGGGCAGAAGGGACTCGAAAAAGTCTAAGAGGTACTTGGAAAAATAGTTGGAAACATTGCAGAACAGTATCAATTACAATCAATTAAAGTTTTTAGTTGAGATAAAAAATCAACGGCACGAGCGGGATTCGAACCTACCATCTTTGCCTAGAATACGACACTGTTCTACCTCTTGACCTATAGTGACCTCGATCCACTCGGACACAACTTCTCATCTGAACCCCACCTTTTGAATTTTCCCTCCTTTTTGCCATTTTTCAAATTCAAAATTCAATTCAAAACACAATTTTATTATGTCTGATTCCAATTAGCGATGATAGGGTGTTGAATGAGCATGTCTCAATGCCTAAATAGCCCTTGTTAGTTTATAATCGCAATGTTTTTATTATTTCACAGACGAATTACATTTTCTGGCGTTATCTAAACAACTATAGTGTCGTCAAGTTGAGGACGTAGAGTGGAATTCGAACGGGAAGGGGTCCGTGGGAACCCGTGTGATGGATCCGGATTGAGACGTAACAAGCTTCGATGATGAACGCCCGGTAATTAACCAGCAATTGTTTATTAATAACCGTCTATAAAATATTCATGCGGCAATTTACTCTGCGACCTCCTTCGGCCTCACGGCTCGCCCATCGGCCACCCGCCCCCTCTGTTAAGCGCCCACGCTCAAAAACTGTCGAACAGTCCGACCCAAAGAGCGAATTTGGATTTTCTAACCTCTAATCTGTTCACTGAATCTTTGATATCCAAATGAAATTAGATCTGAGGACTGTTCATAATAACAGTACATAATAAAATGGTTAAAGGAAGTGTCCTTGTTCTTTATTAATAACACTGTGTTAAAGAATGGATACTTAAACGTGTATATCACAACAACCACAGTTTGTTATATACCTAGTCCTCATTTAATCGAATAGATGTTACGGACATTTTATGTTAATTTAATGAAAATCTATTTTATTATCTGAATCCTAACAAAGAATGAAAGTCAAAAATTAATCTTTCATTGTCATTATTAAAATTATTATATAGCTATTATAGCTATTTTATATAGCTGTATAATAGAAAAATTTGGACATTTCTATACGGACTTCTCGCCAGCTATTTTACCATCCGGCTTAGCGATAAACAAATTAATTTTTTTCGTGTTATTCCAACTACAGATGCAATTTTTACTCTTTCAAGCATAGTAAGCCTAAAACTTCAAGGTATGGTCAATGCAATTTTGTTGACATAAAGGCTGAATTCACTATGATTTCAGAAAATTATAGCGGGTCGCTATCATGGATGTACCGAGTTGACATTGAAACGAAAAAGGTCTGACTGAAATGATAGAGGTGGGATGAGGAATAAAGCCAGGCTACCCTCTTAGTCCTCTTCATTTGTCCCTGTACGCCAATGCTTTAGAGGAAGAGCTGCCATGTGGAGTCAACGGTGCATGCACTAATGTGCTAATGTATGCCCATGATACATAATAAATCACTTTCACCTTCACAATTAACACTTCCATCTACTGCAATAGTATCCCTCCACCTCCAGCTCACAGTCAGCTTTTTTGTGAATAGAAATAACAAACATGACTGAAAAGAAGAAAGAACGAAACATGAGATTCAGACTACTTAAAAGATTTCCGGACAAATAATCCAAACTGACTACAAAACAAAGTACCTATTTACTTTATTACCAACTTCAAAACCATTTGGACAACGAACTTGGTGGTTCTACAAAACGTTCCAACGTAAAACGTATTTAATCCCTACAATCCATAATACTTCGAACTATGTTGAATGCTCATTTTAATGTTTCCAATATGAATGACCATTCAGAATGACCTAAATATCCAATTTATCCATGAAGTAGCGAAAGACCGCTACAAAGTTTCACAAGCAATTATCCAGTGAAACGTTTATTTCAGAAACTCATCCCGCACCCTTCCAGGTAATACGCCCGACAGGTGAAGCCTCAATAGCCCAGCGACCAGCTAAGTGACAGTGAACGACGATGAACGTAATTAATGCTAATGTACACGAGTATTAAACAGTAGTTGCTCTTTTTTCTTATTTATGAATTCTAGTAATTACTAATGAGTAGTTCCTTTAGTAGTTTGCTTTGTTTCTGTTCTAAGATCTTATCAAATTTACATAAGCGCAGCAATTGGTACATTTGTAAATAAACAAATTACAAAAAAATTTGTTCTTTTGATAAGTTAAAATAGTTCTGAGGAAAAGAACGATTGATATAATGTTTTTTATTAGTATAATTAACTGAAAATTTTGATTGCGGATATTCTTTTATAAAATAAACGAGTCTGCAGATAATTCCGCAATCAACAACTGGCAGAAACAACACCGAAAAACCAGATAGCTCAACATAAATAAAGCTGGACTCAATTTATTTCCATCTAATATAATTAAGGACAATATCAGAGCCTGGAGTAATTAAGATTTCGATTCTGAGATCAAGCTGATAAATAAATGAAAATCTCAAATCTTTGGATTTATTGCGGAGGCGGTTCGTGTTTCGGCAAATTGCCGATTGAATGATCATAAGCACACCTGGACTGGCTGTCTGGCTTTTTTTCTCCCCGCGCCTCGCACTCCGGCTCATAAATTTACGGAGCCGGCTCTGATTAGGTAGCGGCCGCGGGGTTAATCTCGTTCCCCGGATGTTTACTACTCCCCCCCCCACGCAAACAGAAAAGGAGGCGATTTCTTCATAAACCCAGGGCCGGGCTTTATTAATTAGCATAAATCGCATAAATCGTTACGCCCTCGTTTATCAAGGGACGTGGTGTGCGAGTGCGCCGGTTCGTGCTGCGCGACCCCCAGGGAAAAGCGTTGTCACGCAAATTTCGTTCCATCTTTTTCATTACTTTCCGATCTAACATGTTTTCTCTAACAGACTGGGACAGCATGAATTATAGACTTTATCCAACCGCACAAAGTCTGGACGTACGGGTTTGTTTTGCAAACAAAACAGTTTTTCTCGCTCTTGGAAGTAAATTCAAAATGTTGTCCTATAAATATGAAAATATGCTCGAAAGGTTACAATGATTTTAAAAAAATGCAAATAGAGAATTTTTTTAAATTGGGTATACAACAGCAAAAGTAATATATTTACATATACAGGCTGAAAGTCTAATTTACTAAAATACATTACGTACAGATAAATTATCTCTCAGACGATTTTAACCCATGAGGAACGTCTGTTTTATTTTTGTTCTTTATTCAGTAATTGTTTTTTAGGTAAAGAACGTTTTATTTTTAATGGTCATTATTTACCGAACCTATTTTGAGTATGGAAAATATGAATAAACCTAAATGCAGTACAATTTATGGATGGTACGTTTATTTTGTCCATAGTGTACACAGGGTGCATCAACTTCTATATTCCACCCATTCCATTCGGAAACGATTAACATTTGCATAATATGGTTTTATACAAACCCTAAATTTATTTTGGGTAGAAAATAAGAATTCCATATTTTTATGGTACGATTCGATCCAAGAGCCTATTTTACGCCTTCTAACTGAAAGGAAAAGTTTGATAGGATCGACCGTTTCTCAGTTATGAACGACGGAAGAAACGTGAAGGAGTTATGTTTTTGTAACAGCAAGATGGCCCACCCCGTTTTTTCGAAAACGATCAATTTTAGCAAAGAATGGCCTTATACAAGCCCCAAGTTAATTTTTTGTTAATTTTTGTTACAAAAGCATAACCATCTCACGCGTCTTCTATCGTGCATAACTCAAAAATGGTCGATCGTTCAAAATGTTCTTTTCAACAAAAAAAAAGCATAAAATAAGCTCTAGAAACGAATTGTATAATAAAAATATGTAATTCTTATTTCAAGTAAGTAAAATAAAGTTAGTGTCATTTCTCAGCTAGATGAGAACGTGATGTTAAATCCGTTAACAATACGCTATTGCTAGCCAAAATTTAATTGGGGTTTGTATAAGACTATATTTTGCTAAAGTTAATCATTTCCAAATTAAATGGATGGACTATAGAAGTTGATACACCCTGTATAAACTGAGGCGACTAAATTTACAATATTATAACCTATATTTTAGTGTTTTAAACATTTTAACTTTTTTGATGATGATATATAAATTGATAACTAAAAATTACCAATATGCATTTAGGGACATTGAACTTTAGAAATGTAACTCTAAGAAACTGTGCAATTCAATTATTGGGCATAAACAATAAAAGAACCTTCTAACAAATTTTGAAAGGAGAGAAACCTCGGAAGCAGGAAAAGAGGTTTGTGGAGATTCCACGTCAAGCGTTGGCGATATATAGACTTACATTCATCACCTTGTCCGCACTTCGGACATGGATATTATTGAAATTTTTGAAGACCACAATCCGAATCCATATCAACATCGTAGTATAAGCTCGTTGATCGCATAAGAAACATTATTAAAATTCATTCGAATAGTGGATTTTTTACGAAGTAAATGTGGGAGGAGTTTCACACACAGAAGAAAAATTAATACTACAATGGAACTTTAATTATGTGGACGAACACTTTTTTTAAATGTTAGTATGTGTGATCTTGAAGAGCAGTATGCATGGACATCTTAATTTTAATGCTAACGGAAATGACTACAATTAATACAGATTTATCTATACTTCCTTTTTATTTTAAAATTAAAAGCTAAACCTAATTTAAAATTTAAAACAGGAAAATTTCCAGTTCATTGTCACCAAAAGGATGCAATCTGTTTTTTTAACACTTCTAAACAGTGCTTTTAAAAGGTCTTTCGTTATAATTCGTGTATAAACTAAATTAGCCGGTAATCGTATACAATTTGTTAACATTATAGTAGCGGGTTAAGTGAATGAGGTGTGCCTCCGGGGCGCTGTCCTAGACGAAATAATGTTCCATCCTAGTCTCTAATCGGCCAGGATGTCCGATTTTTTTACATCACACTAGGCTTTTGTGTCAGTCCACGGTGTTTTTTTTCGAAAAGCAGAATCACAACGGCTCTGCCTTCGGAAAACGGCACCCGAGACCGCGACGGTCGCTCTCATTTTTGATTTATCGCCCCTAATTATAGTTGCGAGGATAACAAATAGACTTCTCGCCCCGACGCTAACAGGGATGTCGATAAATAATCCGTGCCAAGCCAACAATACCAATTCTCTTTTATCACACCCGAGGATAAGGCCATTGAAACGACAAAGATTATGCGTTCTCCGGCTGGGTGTGAATTGAATTAATTGAGAGATGGGATCCTTCGATAAACGCCGACTCGGCTGCCGGGTTCAGAGGGAATTACCAGGAATGATTTAGTGGAAAGGCGGGTCCGGCCATCTCGATAAGCCCCCCTACCAATCTCTTGACTTCTGTTTTCAAACACAGTCTACAACTTCATTAATTGACTCGAACTTCGAGAAGAGCCTAAGAATCTTTTCCTCTAGCTTGTCCACTGAGCGTCTTACAGAATGGAACATGGATACACAAACCACCGTCTCCTCCAACGGAAACGTTACCAATCAGATATAAACCATACATTCTGATAAAATGTCAGGTCTAAATAAATGCAGAATTATGTAAGTTTCCAGGACCGTTGTCCTGAACAATGCCTTCCTTGCCCAACGTTGCCTCAGGGCTCCAAATTTAGCGAATTTGCTAAACCTTAGTTAATACCATGAGCTTAGTGATTCGTCAGGCCCTTTTATTCGCAACACGGATTTTTTATCTTCTTTTTCTTTACGCCAATCCAAACTCCCGATTTCCCGCCAAAAAATTGGTAATGTTTGGCTTGTCCTAAGGCAGCATTTGGTCAAAAGGGATAATTAATAACATTAGCCTTAAATTAATCCAAAGTTTACTATTCTAAACCTCATGAGCGGATCAGACTCGTTTTGTTTGTACCCTTAATATCTTTAATAGATTTTTATGTGTGACCTTTCAAATTTACTTCATGTAATAACTGAAGGTACTTTCAACACCCTATACACAGAAGTGGTAATAGAAATATGGTTTCAAATTTTTCAGTTTGGATTGCCAGACCTCACCAGCTTCTAAACTGTGTTTCCAACATCGAGGTATATTAAGTTAGACCTAGACTACAACATTGTCTCAACCCTTTTGTCACCGCAACGCTTTCACAGTACAACATTAATCATTTTTTTGTAATGGCGCTATTTTCGGTATACTTTGCGAATTAGATTTATAGGGTACATTTCAAAAAAATATTTTCTAATAATAATATTCTTTACTTTAAACCGTCCACATCGTTTCTTGATTTATCTGCATTTCCTTATTTACTTGACTTGAAATATTAAAAGCAATCGGAAAGATTAAAAGGCAAGAAAGGCAGGAAAAGAATTGAGGGCTGGCAAAAAAATTAATTTTTAATTTATATTTGATAACAAAATCAAAATTGACAAGCGGAGCTCATATTATCGATTAATCTAGAATTATTGATTAATCTAGAATTATTGAATTTGTCCAGCACGCGTGTTAATAAATCTCCATAACTCTTTCTGAGAAAGGAATTGGATTAAATTAGTTGAACTGAAAACAGGGTTATGGTAATTTATTTTAAATAAATTAAAACGTCACATCACCGGTGAACAGATTGTGAAACATGAAAAACGTGAATACGGGAGTAATATATTTTTGAATAAGCCAGGAAAATCGGTCTGGACTTGTTTGTGAATAAATTTTCTTAGGATCGGGTTTATAACTTCATTACCTTTTGATTAATACCTACCAGACTTAATTTATCTTCATAATCAAACGGTCGACCCGCCCTTTCTTCCTTCGTACCAATTAGCCCCAAAGAAAAAATTGTGAAAAAGGGAAAATAAAACATTTAATTTAATTTCTAAGACGGATAATGAGAGTCTAATGATGGCAGATGTTCCTTGCTGCTCTGCGTCTCCATTATAGTCAGTTTCCCTGAGAATAATAACAGCTTTGCAGCCCCGGGCGATCTTTTTATCATCGCGTTTCGATCTTCCTAACATTAAAAAAAGGCTCAGTATTATGGCCGGCGACTGGAATTTTTCTCCTTTTGTCGCGTGATGTTAATTCGTTTTTAAAATACTCTCTTGTTTTTATTTGTTGCACGTTGTCACCATTTGTTCAAAATTCTTGACATTATAATTTCCGTTGGGCTAGGGCCTTATTGAATAGCAGTGCCACACAGACGCCATAAATCTCTCCCTAGTTGAACGACATTCTATATCAAGAGGGAGAGAATTGTTTAAAAATCGCCCGCTGTGTGTAAACGAATTAAGTAAACACGCAAGAGAGAAATTTGCAGTTTAATCATTGTAATTTGAAAATTACTTATTTTACCTTCATTTAAATTATGAAAGTAATGCAAGGTTTTGCTGTACAAAAGCTTCACTCACTTGTAAACATAACAGAAGATTAAAAGAATTATCGACCTTCAAGAAAATATAATGAATTAATGAAAATATGCTTCAAAAACCACAAAAAATCAGACATAAAAGAAAATACCACCCCTCGATTAAGAATGAGTATAAAGAATTCAGTATGAGGTCACCATAAAACCTTGCTAACCACCATTTAAATCTAGCTTAATTTTGAATATATCGTTTTCATAACCAAAACAAGTGCCAAAATGACCGTAGAAATTAGAATAAAATAAAAGGAAATAATAAAAGTTTAATATATTTCTTCAATTTGAAAATTTGATTAAAATCCGATATTTTTGTACAAATACTGTAAAATTGAACTAAATTTTACTACTATTGATTATTATTAAGGGAGGCAAATAATCAATATTATTCTCCAATTTCAATGCCTACTCTTAGGAAAGGAGGTCCTATTTCCTCTTGTGTCATAGGATTGTAGGAACATATAATATATGTCCGATGATGGGAGATAATGTGGAAATAATTTTTGGATAATTTGAATTTTTAGGGCTTTGTAGAAGGCAGCATGAAAACATAATATAGAGAATTTTTCTGAGGATTTTAGACTGAAAAGATTGGAGACTGGATGTAGGAACGTTTTGTAAAATGTTTTCGACGATAGCATTGAAAGAGTAAATCGTAGCGTCTGTTTCGCTGGTGCCGTTTCAGTCGTTTTCTCGAATCAGTATATCCACGTTACACGGGAGTCTAGGTGGAACCAAAAGTGATGAACGCAATTAGAGAAAATTTGCACCGGAGCAACAATATGACAACGCCTACCAATTTGGCAAGCAAGTGATATGCCTCATATGTCCGAAGCAACTGCTGTGCCAACATCAGAAGATACAAAGAAGGTAGTGTTAGATGTAGTCGGAACATCTTTAGAGGATTTGTCGGGCATGTAAAATAATAAACAAGAAGATAAGACTTACGAAGAGTACTAAAGCCGCTCAACTTGTTCGGTAGTGGAAGAGACTCGTGAGTTGGGCAAGATTTTCGGAAACAATATCAGAATTGCTCGGAGTGATACCTTTGTGCTACAAGAAACATCCTACCGTTTTAAAAAGTATTTATTTCTATTTCAAAATTATATTTAAGTTCAATACACTTCAACCTCTCGTTCATTTAACTTTCAACATATAAGCCTACTGGTCTATCCTAAACCCACGAAAGACTATTAAATAGCTTAATCGCGCTTTCTAGTTTTACATAAAATCTCCATACTACACAACTAGCAATAAGATGTAGTTGTAGATTAGAGAGGGGAAAACTACTCTTTTTAAGGATTCGATCTACTCAATCAGCTCTTTTTCGTGGCACACCACCCGCGCTCACAAAATTAATCTTATCCATAAATCCCCAAAATTTAAACGGGCGAGAACATCGCAGAAACGTGAATCAGGAAAGGGGAGACGGGCGGACACCAGACGGCCTGGAGAAGTGAATAAAGGAAGGAAGATAGCGGAATGAATTGAACAGGGCGAATTCACTTGTCAAGTTACTGAGTGGTGGTGAAGGCAAATTCAAAATTGAGCGGCAATCACTGAAAGGTCTGCTTTAAATAACTCGCTCAATAAAGGGAGTTAACTCTTTTGATAAGCTCGGGGCCGAAGCCCCACCTCTACAACTAGATGTCAAAGAGATGCAAGAACCTGGGGGCGTTATTTCCAAATAAGAACTTACAAATTGGTTTTCTTCGAAAATAGGGGACCACGGGGGTTGATATGACTTCTTTGTTAAGAACCCATTAATTTTTTGTCTTATGAGCTCTCAGTAATTAACGGTAGCACTGGTTTAGTTTTCTGAAGACAAAATTGTAACTTTTTGTTTGTAAGTAACAAAATATACATCATTCTTCCATTCACACAGATTTTAGGTTTCTTTCGTAATATTTAATGATAATACCAGAGTCTGAAAAGCTGATAATTTCTCAATCGTATCTAGAAATCCCAATTTTACAGTTTAAGAAAGACATTAAAAACTGGCCCCGATGAGGTCCGTGCGGCCACGCAGCTTTGGCTCATGACCTGTCGTGACGGCCGACCGGACAAATCACCGTTTTCACTAACCGGGCTCCGGCTGGCCCTGGCGTGTCAACCTGGCAGCATATTTTATTTAATTACACCGATTATTTATTTATTCCCGGCCGACGAGCGAGATCCCATCGGCCAACAATTGATTACAGAACCAGACCACTTCTCGCCTCTGGCCCGACGCTTTTCATTATGAAAAACACCCGTTGAGCTATTTATAATTTATGTACTTCACTCTTTCCTCTCCCTCTCTCTCTCTCTCTCTCTCTCTCTCTCTCTCT
>CM077111.1:9819032-9836320 GCA_039619505.1 Cimex hemipterus | reverse complement strand
CTCTCTCTCTCTCTCTCTCTCTCTCTCTCTCTCTCTCTCTCTCTCGCATATGCAGTATGTAGCAAACTACGTATTAAATTTAGTTAAAGCTAAAAGTATGCATGCTCCATAATAATTGATTTTGTTTTATATTTATTCATTTTTGTAAAACCGAACTCGTTGATTCAAGGTCATCACTTAAATCGGCGAGTATATCAAATAAAGCGTTTTAATTCAATTCTCTTTCTTCTTTCCTGCTTGTATTTTTTGAGTTTGTTTATCCATATCTAACTCACTCTTTCTCCCTTTCTTCCTACCTATTTTTATGACGGTCTGTCTTTCTGTCTCTCACCCATTCTCTACCTCTCTGTCTCTTTATTAATTAATGGATGTAATAATAGGTCGATTCAATTTAAATTCAAAATTTCATTTTAATTTTCTACCAATTCTTTTTCGGTTTCACTTGTACGATATAGTTTTCGAATAAATAATAGTAAAATAATTATATCAATTAAAATGTATCAATGAATTTGCATGACGATTAAAAACTTTGCAATACTAAAAGAATGTTTGCAATCTGCTAAATGATTCAGTTTAAAAATCCTTTGACAGCAATAGATGAAGAATGTTACCACATACAAATACCATTGGAAAGTGATGAATGATAGGTACGATAAAAGGAATAATTTATTTAAACTAAATTTTAAAACGCAACCGGTCGATTCTTTAAGAAAATCGATGCTTTTTTTATACGTGAACTGAGCGGGGAAAATTGATGGAATTAATTAAATGTGGAAAAGTGAGGGTTGGCGGTGTGAATCACTTTGCCCTGGCCGGGTTCCCGCCTTCTCTTCAATGTATGATATTAACAAGGGAAACCTGGTCACGCTAACTTAATGACTCAATTCGGCTCGGCGGCAAACACAAAACACCGCCTCGACCGATTCAATTTTATTCACCCCTAGTCTAAAGAAAGAAAAAAAGACCCATTTTCCCAATTACGTGTAATATCCCTGTATAAGAAGAATTCTCTGGGTGACATTTTTCTCTTTGTTTGGCGTGAAAAAATAATTCAATGTTATCTATAGTAATTTTTTTAAAATACTGAATGTACAAAACAAGTTCCTAGACATTATAAAGGTGTATTTACTGATTAGACTTGTGGATTAGTTTAAAATCAGGTCAAGAACAACCAACAAATGAATTAAAATTAAAACGAGCTATAAAGACAACAAAACGTGATAGAAAGCGAGAACAGAGAAAAATACAATTAAACTTAAGAGAAGGAAGAATGATTGATGAGAATAAGCCAATATAATATAATAAGCCGATAGATGGATGTATAGAGATTTTTTATATGTATGTATGTGTAGTTTTAAAGGAGAGGTGATGAGGGGAAAGGAGAATACTTCCATTGACTGAGCAAATTTCAAACAAATGAAAATTAAGGTAACGACATTCTTTTGTCATTTGAAAATTGCCAAATTTCCTTTGAAGCAAAATGAAATTAAAAAAAACAGCTATTTACATTCGGGGTAGAAGAGTTGGACTAGAGAGCTGGCAGTTAATATTCAATAAAGGTTCAGCTTTGTTTTACAGGCACATATTCACACACTCGGACAGATGTACAATGGAATAAGAGCGTGATCGCAGGCACTTAAGCCGTCAGCGGACACACACAGACGTACACACAGAACCACGGCGGCTACTTGTGAGCAGTAATTACAGGTGAACATGAGACTTAACTGCTTCAAAACACGACACCCACACACACTTGAATAATGAGTCCTTTGAAACATTTAACATGAACATTCAAATCCATCATTTGATTTCTTAATAGTTTTATTCAATACTTTGTAACACGAGGCATGTTCAATATTCTTCCTGGATCATATATCAGATAATTGTTTTTTTTCTAATTTTACATCGTAAAATTGACTTCATCTGTCAAAACTTTAGGTTTTACGAAAGGAAGTCTAGGATTTTCAGAAAAAGAGAAAAAGTTTAAGCCTTCAACGAGAGCACGCGATTGTGCTTTGATTCCTTTTCCCCCTCTTGCCCTCTCAAAAACTCATCCAATTATTTGTCCGGGGCGTTTCGATTTTCCGCCCCAAACAGTGCTATGTAATGAATGGGTTTACATCGGGTCAGCACTTTTTTCCTCGCTTCACCTGTCTCCATCCATTTTCTTCATTCAACGGCAAACATGCCCATCCCTTTAACCGGTTGATGTGTTAATCATTTACTGATCTTTTTTCCTTTACCAGTTCAGTAAACCACAAAAATCGGATTCATCGCTTAGGCTATTAGTATTAATAGTTAAGACCATTTCAATAAAACTATTGAAAATTCTCATATCGATTTTTTATACATCCATCTTTCTTTAAACAATTATTGACCTGTATTATTCCAAAATGCTCAAAAATAAATCATCTATAAAGCCTATATTTTTATATATATCTATATTTTTTAAAATTTATCTTTAAACCTTATGAAGTAGGCATTCCCTAGTGGACATACAGATGGAAAAACACGGTTTATACAAAATATAACAGATTAAAATCATCATTTTGAATCAAATAAAACCCTGGTTTCAAAATAATTATGACATATTTACAAACATTATTCAAAAGTTCGGTTGAATAAAGTGATCGACAACTTTGAGCCGTTTGTCTGATCTGTACCGACTCCGTCAGAGCGGTTAGGGGGTCTGTGACAGGTCCTCCGTCGGCGCTCTTGCTGTGCTCTGGGTACCCGAATACACAGTCTCACATAAAAGGGGACAAGGTGGTTAAAGCCGGAATTTCTCCGGACCACCGCGATCCTGGCCTCTGACTATAAAAATACAATTTTAAAAAAATATTAAAAGGAATTGGAAGCGCGGGTGAGCCGGATCGGAGGGAATTTCTCGTGTATCAACAGCACAGTCCCCTCGGAGGGCCTGATTGTGGGTACGGATAAGACCTCGGAATGCCAACACCTGAGATGGGTGATTTTCTTGGGCTTGACGACAACAGCTATGTAATGTGCATGCCAATATAATTTTGGTCGTTGGGATGGATTGTAGCATTTCATCAGGCATATAGAAGGCGAAATTCCTCCATCTTAACCAAGCAACAAAAATGTGTATAGGAGGTATAAAGACCGCGCCTAGCCCGAGGGTCACATTGGTCTATCAAAGTTTATAGGGAAGGGCTTCCACCTCCGCAAACGATAGACTTCTGACCCCTCACCTGGGCGATTAACACACTGTATTACACTTATATCTTGCGAATGAACTACTCAGGATGTAAAATTATTGCTGATACAACCAGCAGGGGTAAAGGCCAGAATGATTGGGAACGACCAAAATACAGATTTATCATCACATGGATAAAACCATTATTTCGCTAAAAAAAATTAATTTATTGTTGGAGATGCCTATCGTATGGCATGTAATTTATTGCAATGTTGTACTCCAGTTCAATTTGTCAGGTTTTTGAATATTTTTGTGCTTACCACCCTTCTTTTACAGCGGATTTAATCGTTGCAAATGTGAATTCACGAAATTTGTCTCGATCAAAAAAAAAAAAAAAAAAAAAAAAAAAAAAAAAAAAAAAAACAATAATTAGAGCTGTAACCAAATTTCCTCGTTATGTTAGTATACTTTTTCCAAATATTCTGTTTAAACCACGCGTAGCTAATATATTTACATAAATTTTAAGTCCTACCTACAGAATTCTACCATGTTCAAAAGCTATTTTTTTATTATTCTTTGATATTATTATTACTTGGGGTAATTACTACTTTACCCCAGTTGCAACGGCTTTATTCTTCTATGGCCACATAAATAATCTATTAAATAAATGAGGGTTTTAACAGATTCTTAGAAGAGTCTATTCATCCTTCGTTGATTGACTCATATTTTAAAGACGTTCATTGCGTTTGTAATGTACCATTTAGAACCCAGTTAATTAGTACAATTTCTTCGTCTTTTGTCTAATGTGCAATTTTTCGTCTAGTACTTCTTACTTTAATTCCCATTCTAAAATCTTTGGAATATTCAATTTTACTCGGTTTTGAATGCCATGAAACCCGGTAGTGGGTGACCTTAACTGTAAACCAAGTTTAACGCTCTGGTGGCAGTTTGAGAACATATTTCACACGATATATTTATGTTGGTATCTTCTGTATAAATAAAACTAAGTATATATTAATTTCATGAACTTCGCTCAAACTGAAATTAAATATTAAGGACATATCGCACAAGGTCGAACATGTCCATTGCAAATATTTTCCTTTCTTTTTCTAATATAATTTACAATGTAAAATATTTCCTAACTAAAATAAAATTTAAAAAAACATTTAAAAGTAATGAATGTTCGTATTCGTCAACCATAAGTTTTCATGTTTTTACGAAGAGGGAATATTCTTCTTAACGAAGAAGCTGAGTCTTTTCGCTTCAATTAGCATTATTAGTTTTTAAGCCTTATTTTTATTTCTGTCAATGTGCATTTTCGATCAACGGCTTGTATAAATTGTTTGTCTGCTTTATACAATTACAAACCATTTGGAGCATAAGGTATTTTTTATTTAGTGTTGAATAACGGTATGTATCGATTTCATAAATTATTCCATGTCCAAAACGCCTCCCATTGTAAGCATTTACCGTGAATTTGAATGCGAAAGACAATGCACATGCTGTTTTTTTAAACAGGTCACGGTTCCGAAGAGGCATTTTCCATCTGCCTTATTTGTGAAAGGAATCATCTGGAAATAATTTGATGATACGGAGGCGGCGGGTCGTCCACTCAGACCCCTTCACATCCTACAACGCACCCCCAACCCCGTCCCGCAAGGAGCCCTAATTAGCATACAATGCCCTCCGACCCATGGGAACGGGACAACTTGCACAACGGGCCAGATCTCACGGGACGATAAGCGAGATCGACACGGACTCGGATCGATTGTTGTGTAAACAAAAGGCAAGGTGTTTATTGGGATGGATGTGGGAGGGACATTACCGAGCATAATGACTTCATTACACGTCGAGCGTCTTTTGACATTTAACTATAAGAATAATAAATCCGCTTTAAGCTATTTAAAAACAATAAACTTCCACTCCAATGGAACAGCTTATAAAAATTAAGCTATAACTCTTAAATACAAATCCGTTTAAAATTCAATACAATATTTCTTATGCCGTTTTAGTATCTTTTGGATAACAATAATAATATTCAATTTTTTTTAACGAATTTGCTGTAGTAACACCTTGAAACTCTGTCATTTCTCACGCACTTCAGAACATTCGAGAAGACGGCTATGCCTACTTTGTCTACGTTTCCCGGAGTGCGTTTGCGGCTATACCAGAATATTTCTTTCTCTATGAATCATACTCTTCTTTGGAACTATCCTAGCTAGCTACAACTTGGGTTTTAATGTAAGAAAGCCTACTGGTATTGTTTTATTTGATATCCAAAACGCTTTTGTGACTGACTGTTTGGCCTAAACTATACCATCAGCAGGTAATGGAATATAGCTTCCCTCCTTACATAATAAAAATAGACTACTCCTATCTCTTAACCTGACAATTCCGATTTTTCTTTCGATCATCCCGTTCCTAATCGATAGACATTGTTGCTGGTGTTCCTCAGGGCTGTATCGTTTGACTCATCCAGTGTCTTGTATATTTGAACGAACTACCTCGCTGTAGGACGGAATAATAGCTTTTTTCTTATGATATCTCGGAAGATAGAAACACTATCGAGCAAATTGGACAACATTTAATCATAACTAAACGGGGGCAGTAGTTTTTAGCAAGCGTAGACGGTTACCCTATAAACAAAATCGAAACGAAAGCAGTAACTATGTGTGGTATGAGTGGGTCAGATAATGGGGAGAGATTGGACCTTAAACTCATTTTTACTTCCATGATTAATGATGAAGTGTAAAAAGGCAATGCTTACAGGGGGTTATACGTGCACTTTTCCCGCCGTTCTGTCGTCAGTCCAGTCATTCCTGGCATTATATGCCAGTAACCATTTGTACAAGGTAGTACAGGCCGATAACTTCGCTATGATAGGTTTTTTAATCAAATGTCTTTCCCTTAATTAAAAACACTGTCATATAATTAATAACAATTTAGTTAAATAGACGGAGGTCAATATCGTTCGTCAGTGCCAAACTACTCTATTTAAGTATTGTATTATATATTTGTAATAAACAATCCTGTCCCGGAAGACATTATAAAGTTGCTCAACATCTGAAATCGGCGATCGAGTTGGTTTCGGAGATATTTCTTGTTTGTATAGTCTATGAGGACATAATCTGGATGCTCCCGACAAGTGAACCTTAATAATCAATCTCATGTGCCGAGAGTGTTCGATCTCCTTCTGGCTTTTTGCATTGGAGGGGACGTATTTTGGTTTGGACTACTGCCAGATTGGAAGCCTGACCAGGGTGGTGTTTTTCGGCTTTGGTTCCATATAGTTCCCAGGAATAGCTACACTATAGGAGCCCTGCATGTAAGCAGCATGGTAAGCCTAGCTGCAACATAATTAACGTCTGTCTGATAAAAATATTACTGTTAATAAATTACTTAATGCCGTATACGTAATGCGTCAGAACGTGCAATAAATCTAATTTGTTCGTCAAAATTAGCTTAATGAGGGTAATTTAGTTATACTGCGCCGAAAAATTCAATCAATTCCCAACGGTTATAACCTTAATTTAATTTACTTAATTTAGTCTGCAACTTCCGTCATTAGTGGATTCAATTATTATTATTACAACTACTGAATAAACAATCGGCGTAGAGGTCAATCGATTGATTCCATTGTATACCACAATTTTAACATTTACGTTTAAAAAAACAAGGTTATCGCCCAAGTATAAAAATCAAATTTCCCGGTTGTACTTTCTGGATTAGTAAGCGAATATGAATCTCGCAAAAAATGCAGATTCAAAGGGCATGAATAGCTATTAAATGTCACTCTGTAAAATTCTAATGCTTGCCTGTAAATTGGGAGTAACTGTTACTGTCTGCAGCCAATTTGAACACTACCTATCTTACTTCCCCCAGGTAGAAGTAAACTCTGCTTTCAGCTTTTGATGCAGAATGGCAAGCAGCATAAATATCTATGAAATATTTAACTATAAATCATGTAAGTCAGTATTTTCTACTATTAATAGATTATCCCGTTTTTTATGCCTGATGCTATAATCATTTTAATTTTAATTTCTACTACTCTTCTAAAATTTCGCGTCATATTCACCACAATTTAACCATATCCAATCCTCCTGGGTAAACATGCTAGGCATCTTATCTCATGTCTCTACTGACCTCAACCATACGGCTTTGGCTATTCTTTACACATCGCTTGTGAGATCAACAACGCTTGACTACTCTTTTCCTGTCTGAAATGTCTATTCACTTAATTCTTCTTTATAAAACACGGAAACTATTACTGACGATAGGCTATTTGAACACTACATAAATTACTTCATCTAGACACATGTAGATTTTGATATGATTTGTTTAGCCTCTCACTCTTTTAAATATTTTGTTTGAAAATGTTTAACTGCTATATTGACATGGCTTGTCTTAGTCGAATGCTTTGTATGTAACGAGTCACTTCACGAGGGAAATACATTTTTTTCTATTCTAGTAAATATAGTTAAAATACTCTGAATGAATGACTGAATTATGAATTGCATCAATAACTGTCCTCAACATTTTATTTTTAATTGTTCACTTTCTACATCCCGCAACAGGTTTGCATAGCAGGTTAAAATTTGAAATTATCATCTATATTTTTCAATTATTTATTATCTATTATAATATAATTTTTTACATATAAATTACAGAACTTGAATTTTTGTTACAGACCTGTTTCTAACTCAATTTGTTATATGTATAGAGAGCATATTCTTCCGACTAACATTACACCATTCAAGGTTTACCCAAGGGCACTTAATATATGAACCAAAGCTCGTATATGTGTCTTTCTAATTTTTTCTCCTATTTTTTAATTACTGTTTCCAAGTTAATCTGTTAATGTCAGTTATAATATTTGTTATCTGGCAATATGGAATATAGGCAGGAACTATACATATTTTAACTGTATAATGGGAAAACGATCATATTATCCATACTAAAACTAGGTCATTCAGGGAGACTTAATGTGTGGGCCAAAGCTAGTATATTAGTTTTACCTTGATTATCACTCATGTAAGTTTGTATTTAGATATCCTCATAATAGAGGGTCTTGTTTTTAAGCATTCTGCTAGATTGATTTATTATTTTAAAATTACCTTTAACTATAAAGCCTTGAAAATTTGCCTACACAACAGTGTTTCCATCCTCAAACCCATTGCAGCTGTTGCTCCCCAATCGAGCACTGCTTTTTCCGATTGGGCTCAGCTTTTATTTAACTTCAAAATTCAGACGTTTTTCGTAACGTCGACGTAAATTACAACACGACACACTACACAACATAAAAGTAAATGCAAACAAAATTCTTTACTCAAAGATCTCACATCTAAACTTGAATAACTCCAAAATAATTAACTATATATTGAATGCCCTTTACTTAGGGAATCAGTTTCTATGTTGATGAATAGGAAAGATATGAAAATATAAATAAATATGAAATATGAAAAAAGTGGGAAAATCAGATTATATAATTTGTTTCAGTTACAAATAAAAAAAAAACGCATTAAAAATAGAATGGACTAGTAAAGATTGATTTTGTAGTTTTTGTGTGAATGAAGTCATTTTTATGTTGAAACGAGGTCGGATACTTAAACCATAGATATTTATGTTGCCCGTTTCTGGGCTGAGGTCACCGATCTGCAGATCCACCAGTTTTATGCCCATTAAATTATTTCTCCGCCCTCACAATAAAATAAAACATTCCAACTCGATATCCCGTTGGTGGTAGGTCTATTAGAACGATCGAACGGAAACGATTGTGCGACGACGCCTGGGGCTCGTAATAAACCAATTTCATTTTATTACTTCCAATACAAATATTTTATGGGGAGAAATCATTTCAATCTGGGTAGTAGATCCTTAATGGCCCTTACCCGATTTGTCACCGGCCTTGCGTGACTGTGTCAAACATCGTTTGGGGAAGTGACGTATCAATCAGGATCTTCCACGATTTTTCAACTGTCATGCTCACAATGATCGTGATATTACCGATGCTTTTTTTCCAAGACTTGGCGTGGCTGGCGGGTATTAGAGGCATTTGACCAAAATATAACTGGCGATTGATTGAAATTTGTATAAATTATTGCTAACCAAAAACGTTCGAGCTGTTCTTATATGTTGATATTTTCTAATATATTATGTTTTACCCAAATAAGTGATTAAATATAAATAAAAAATTGAAAAACAAATTATTATGTATGACGCGGAAATTGATTTGTATTAGAAAAACTGGTATTATTCAATGAAAATACAATGATACCTTTCTGGCAATTAGAGGTTAGGGAAGTATGAGAGAGAGAGAGAGAGAGAGAGAGAGAGAGAGAGTGAGAGGGAGGGAGGGAGGGAGGGAGAGAAAGAAGGGAGAGAGCGATGGATCGTAAAGCAAGAGTGAGAGTGGTTACATATTTTCGTCACTTTTCAATCTTACTTATACTTATAAAGTAAGATTGAAAAGTGACGAAAATAACATTACTTTAATTAATTCTTTAACCTGTCCGTAGCCCTTGCCTTTTTTTAATTATAACGATAATTATAAAAAAGATTGTATTCGACCTCTCATTCACGACTCTCAAAGGGTAGTTAGACTGAAGTCCTCGTGCATGAGGCGTGATTACATTACTTTGAACTATACACTTCTTGCAATTTTTGTAATATTTACGGTATTTGGATCCAAATTGACACGGCATTCAGTATGAATTAAACGCAAATTTCCAATTATTTTACACAAGGGATTTTTTCAGATTTTCGGGTTCGCGCTATTGAACGCGCTATTCCTACGTATCTGTCATATTCACAAGAGAAATTATTATCACACAAAGTTCTTTTAGAACACCCTAAAATATTCAACTCACTATAAAAGAGAATGAGAAATCAGAATAAAATAGTGTTTGGGTAACAAATGGTTTCAAAACAAGTCAAGGATCCGGCTCAGGCATGGTTTAAGGTAGGCAAGCCACAACCAGAGCAATCAAATTCGTTAGGTGGAGCACTCTTCGATCATTTAAGGTGAAATTCAAGCTATCAATGCTGTCAAAGGAACTTTTTAAAAACGGTACACTGTCAACAAATCCTTATAAGGTCAGACAGCTAAGCAGCCCGACCCATCCATTTTCAACCGCTCAATGGAGACAACCCAAAAAGACCTGGAAAAAAGAATTGCAGCAATGGCATTTAATCACCAGGTTGTTCTTAAGTGTCAGATCAAGTCAACTGAACTAAACCAAGGAACTAGGAAAAGAACAATATGCTAGAAGGGCGTACTGCTTGTGGAATTGCCCAGCACTTCATTCCATTATAAACGTCAAGCAATAAAAACTAAGTGTTTATATTCATGATTGTTAAACCAGTTTTCATGGACTGTAAGTTTTAACCAAACGGATTTATGAATTGGATGCATACAAATTCATTCAGTAAATAAAACAAAATTAAGATGGATTTTCAGTGCATTTCTTTTAAATGATATTTAAATGAGACAACTTCTATTTGTTCAGAAGAAATTCACTGAGATATTTTTTAAAGGAAATGCTGGACATCCGTTTGACAGATTAAACGCAGTTTTCAATGAATCATTTTGTCACTCAACATTCTTAAATTATCTGCGATAATTTGGCATAAGTTGCAATTATTTTCTTGTATATAGTATAGTACACTTTATTTTTCGTGTTGTTCATCCTTTTAAAAGCATTTTCCCATAAAGCCTGCGCATGTTTTACAAAATTATTCTTATTAATCCTTAAGCAGTCAAAGTACAAAATCAGTTAGAACATAAATTTTAACATAAAAGAGCAGATTTAATGTTCAAGTTCTAATCCAAAGAACCATGTTGTTTCAGTTCCAATTTTTTTAAACTTCCCTAAGCCTAATATTCACCAAAAATTTTCAAATTTGTTCGTGAAACCTGACGTAGTTACCTACATCAATCTAATGTTTGCTTTCACTATCATGACACTGTCCGTCACCTAATTAGGAATGGACTGGCAAATTTATCAATTTTAATTTACTACATACTCTATAAATAACTAATTGTAAATATGTGTGGTGATTAGTGATCGTTATTCCATAATTATTCAGAAACCGTGCCATGCGGAAAGGTGTGATATAGGTTTCAGGGCCGGGGATTTAGAAACTTTGTTCCAAAGTTACAAATAAATGCCGGATGTGAAAAAAAAAAGAATCGTATAAATTCATTTTTCTACATGCTGCATGTATCAGTAAAATTTAAACAATGTATAAGGCCCTGAAGATGTTTTCAATAAAGATCGAAACGTTGGCACCATAAAGAAAATGTTTTTCTGAATCCTACATCACACCAGACCGCAGCTCACGATTTCTGAATAATAATTGTAAATACTTGAATGTGAGGGTACATACTGGATTTTTCTTTTCTGTAAAAAAAGGGCCCGTAGGCTAAAAGGTAAGGGAAGACCGAATATAGACACAACATTAAGCTTTTTTTTAAATATATGTCGTGTAAGTATATTTGTTGGGTTGACCATCCGTAATCAAGAAAGCATGGAAATATCATTTGAGACGCAAATTATTTTGGCAAAATATTGTACGCGATCTTCTTTTTTCTCAACTAACAACCACTGGCGCAGGTTCGCCAAGAATTGAAAACGTCAAGGATCGGCTTGATTATGTTATGAGGCTTGGAGAATTTGTTGGAAGATGTAAGGCGAGCGGGGGCGAGAGGGAGAGAAGACGGATTGAAAAAAGGTGAGCCGAGTGAGATGTAGAGGTGGTGTTTATAATTAAAACATAATTGATGGTAGGGGCGAGGGTAATAAATTCTCCCACCTGGGAAAAAGATGTTCCTTACTTAGGCCCTCTACGGAGATTCATCATCTCGAGTCGGCTTGTCCAATGGAGTCACGCCCGCCGCACAATACGGGACAATTCAACATTCATTCGCCATCTAGCGATCAACTACCAAAACATATAGAATGCACAGAGGATGTATCATCAATCTACAGTTTTTCTTGCTCAAGAACAATAAAAATGTTAGGGAACGACGTAATTGCAATAAGGTAGTTGATAATAAAATAAATTGCCTTTTAATATTTTACGTTCAGATTCATTCCAGACCATTGTGACCGTGTCTTTTAATATCCATAAACATTTAAGTTAATAGGGAACTGTATAAAGTGAAACGGTTTAAAAAATAAAATAAAATGAATCGGTACTTGTTGACAGTTACGTAAGATATTGGATATTATGTATAAGTAATGATGTTTTTTAATCTTATGAAAATGGAAGCATACGAACAGACTAGAATGTTTCCAGATTTATATAATCCATGCTATCTAGCGGTGTATGAACAAACTTGCTTGAATTTCTACATTTTTTAGTAAAATTAATTAAAGCACACCAATTTCAAACCAACATTGGGTGTTAACAATTCTTTAGAATTGATAAAACAATTATAGAACATAAATATACCTAACAGCTGTGTTTAGTGTTGATATTCTAATTTATTCACAAATAAACCTGTTAAAGAATGTGTAGAGATTAGTGACCATTAATGGATAATTATTCAGATATGGTGAGATGCGGTCTGGTGTGATGTAGGTATCAGAAAAACATTTTCTTTATTGTCACGACGTTTCGATCTTTTATTGAGATCATCTTCGATTTGGGCACTCTCAACACGACACACAAGAATGGCACGCTTACTCAGAAGACAAACACTTTGAGCCCTGAAGATGATCTCAATAAAAGATTGAAACGTCGGGACGATAAAAAAAAATGTTTTGCTGATACCTACATCACACCAGACCGCATCTCACCATCTGAATAATTAACTGTTAAAGAATGTATAAACTAAAAAGACCAAAACCTACGGAGAGTAATATTAACAAATTGTAAAAAAATGATATAATCTTAAATGTTTGCGTTCTTTCTGAATATTGTAAATTTAATAAAATATTTTATGAAATGAAAGCGTTACCAATCGGGTTTCCAGTATGCCCACTTTGTGCCGAAATATTCATTGAATCCCTATTTGCTTAGTGGTCAGTCATTATTGACCATATAAATTATTCCTTTTGTTTAATGTTTTTGGTTGAGATGAAAAATTAACATTCTACCTGAATCATTAGGTTTAACTATGCTTTTAATATTAATTTTAATCATGAAATTTTTCCTCCCCCAGTTGTTTCGGTCATTTCTAATCCTCCAGGTATGATTTTCCTAGCCTTATAAGTGAACAAACATGTAAGTCCAAACAGATACCACCTGATATATTTACTTTAGTAATTAGTTCAGGTTTAAGAAAATGCATTTTTATCAAGAACATGAATCAATTGGAACCTGACCAATAAAAAATAAAAAATTTAGTAGTAAAAAATAAAAAATGTAGTTCTGTGTTCAACAAAGATGGTATTGATTATGAAATAACTAACAAATAGAACATTTTTAAAAACTTTCGTTTCCATTGGATAAAAGAACGAAACTACCAAAAATTTTAACGTTATATAATTGATACTTTTTTAAGATATTTTTCATAAATTGAGGAAGTCGTGCAATAGAAATTTAAAAAACTAAGTTTTCCTCTTCTCATCAGTTATTATACCTACTGTATTAGTAATTGCCTGCTGAGAAAGAATCCAAGACGTTGGAAAAAGAAAGTTCTTAAATGGTTTTAATGTTTCTCATGAATATTCATACCAGGAGTTACCATAGTAGAACGTTTAACTGGTTGTACTTTGTTGTAAATATTGAAAAGTTTTACAAGTTTCTATTTTTTTTAAATTAGAGTAAACATTTTCTTTTTTCATTTTCCATGAACCTAGTTACGTAATATTTCATTAATCTATACAAAAAAAGAAGGGTATTTACATAACAATAAAATTAACATATGTTTTTGTACGTTGCACTTGAACTCTAAAACAGAGGACAAAATCTCTAGAAAATTGATTCTATTAGCTATTTTCCTGATCCAAAACAAAGTCGAAGCCAATTTAGTTCCCAGAAATTCAAACCCACTTTTCTGTATTGCGAATAATAAATATTTTGACGCCCTCTGTTGATCTTTCTATCATGTGCTACCAATTGTACTTGCATACTAGAAGTGGCCACAATTTTTTTTCTGTTTATAGCAAATCTGATGACCTTACACTTTTTGTTTACTTTAAAGTCATTATACCTTGATCCATTGAGAAAATCTGACAAAAAAGGGTCATGTCATCGGCTTTTATCGAAAGAAAGTAATGCATTATAAAACCGTCCCCACGTCATTGAAAAGTATAACAAACAGTGATGGTCCCGAATGATGTATGACCTCAAAAGAAAGTTATCTACTCCTAAACTGTCTACTTTTTATCGCATAAGAACCTAGACTAAAAGTGTCGAAGGTGTTAGAAAAATCTTGGTAAGCTGAATGATTTTCCAAATGATTCATATTGATTAATAATGAAGTTAAATGTACCGGAGCACCCTTTCATAAAAACCATTCAGTTGTAGTAATTGTGTAAACGAAAAGTTCACTATATCTGCAATCATTGATTTGTCATATTTTTTTAGGGCAACATTCTCTCGTCTTTGATTCAGAAAACTATTACAGTTCTACTAGTAAAATATCAGATCATCAGAGAAATAAGCTGATCAAGGCAAATTCAAAATCAATACTCTTCTATAATACCCTCAAAATGCATTACACTTTCTCTGTTTTACAAAAAATCGCATTAAACCTCTATTTGAGCTAATTTTCGTTTTAGCAGGTATTAACTGGTAGCAGAAGGAAAATTTACAAAATTGAACTCCATTTGGAGAGGTCCCTAGACTCTTTGTGTATCATCCTCATGGATAAATAACTTTGCATTACGTCTTGTGACTATAAATAGGGGTAAGGACAAAAAAGGCTGCCATAAGGCCTTCCGCACCTCAACCTGAGTAGATAGTAGTATATTGTGCTTCATTAATTTTTATGATTCATTGGCCAGCTTCAAGTTATTAGTTAGTGTAGTAAGGATGTTTACTCTTCCTTAGTAAACACTTTACTTAGGGATGTTACTCTTCTAGTTGCACGAATCTACACCTACACAATATACCTTCTCGAAAACAGTATATGCACAGACGGTATATAAACTGTATTTCTTCTTTCAGTATTCTTATCAGGTGCATACGCCTTCTTAGACAGCAATGTCAAGATTCTAAACAGAATATTGTTGTGGTAACGTTCTATAATCCTTTGTAGTGCTTCCGGATGCCCTTCTATGAACCGCGTGCCTCATGTCTGAGGTGTTACTCCACCAAGTTTTGGACTCATTAAGGATCTTTTGTGGCAAAATGTTATGCCAGACTTCGGGGCTTGGAGACCTAATTGGGATCTTGGGCACCTAATCACAAAAAAACAGAAGTTATTTCTAGGCAACCGCTTTAAACCACAAGTGAAATCGAGAGAAATTTAAAAAAATTATTTAGAGTTATTGTTTTTCCATTTTGGGTACCTTGTGGCTTTTCAGTTCCACCGCAGGCCAGTGAAAATGTTTTAATGCCCGAGTACAAAATAAATTTTTATTTTATCTCTATTAATAATTTATACGGTGATATCCAGCATAGGGTTCCGGTGTTTTGAAGAAAAAACCGCCCATTTGGAAATAATTCAGACCGTGAGTTTCGATCGTACAGTGATGAGTAGATGTGTCAACTAAGTAACTTGTGCATCAAACACGGGAGGAGTGTGTGAAGTTGCGAATCCCAGTAAAAATAAGAAAAACTTTGATAAGATCATAATTTTTGTTGATAGGAATCATATATCGATCTGAATCGACGTTTTTCGATAGAACCTTTGATATTTTAAATTTTAAATGTTCCATGTCAATAGCACAATTTTGTCGTCTAACTCAAATGCAGTCCAAGCTTCCTCTTGCATTCAAGAACACTCATGGAAGTCTGGTGCAAAATGTGGAGGACAAGACTGATTGTAGAAAAATGTACTCAGCGTACATTACAAATTAATTACAATATAAAATTAGTGTTGCCATTCATAGTACTTCCACAAAAATGAAGAATAGAAGATTCAAAGAAAGATTTCAAAATTTAAATCGCCTTTATCAAGTTAATTTTATAGATAATTCATGTTATTAATTGGCTACGGTGATGCCGGATATACTATTTGCATTCGTCCCTTACGTCTCGATTGACCATTTGATCAATGAATCAATCAATCATTGACGTTTTCTTTTTCGGAAATAGCCGAACTGTAAAAACAAAGGAATGAATCAATATTAAAAACGAGACGACCAATTTTACCGGAAGGATAAGGGAATTGATGAATGCCATCCAAGTTATCGGATTTGCGATTGGTTCAACGGCCAAAGAAGATTTTTGATAGACGAGTTGTTTGCCCTCTTGAATATTTCTTTCTACGTTGTAAACAAAACGTGGAACATGTCTATTTTGTCTGCCTATTTTGTACAATTGTGAGATTCCCTATTATACATCAAGGATAGAACAAGTGGAACTAGCAGACACTATTAACAAAGACAATGCAAACAACTATAAACAAAATTACCCATGCATATAAATTTTCTTGAATAAATAGAGTATACATTTTGAATACAAATGATTTAAACTTTTTAACGGAAAGCTTTACAATTTGTTACCTGAGAGTGTCTTCTTCCAAAATATTAAATTTAAAAAGCAATAAAACTACATTCACATAAAATCTCTTGAAAAATAATAAGTTAATAAGTTGTATTAAAACAATTTCCTCAAAAATAGAACATGTTGAATATTTTTTCCTTGTTCTATACTGCCAATTCCTTAATTAAGAACATAATAATAATATATCTCATTATCAGAAAGCATACGTGTAAATTTGTGGCGTTTAATTGTCATATACAATAATTATAATATTTCAGCGTTTCTAGGTAGTGACCTGCTGAAAAACATTACAAGTTACGCATACAGTTAGATGTACGCCTACAGCACCTTTATCTGAATAGAACAAATTAAAAGTTCTAAAGGAGAGAGAATAAGAGTGAGAGAGAGAGAGAGAGAGAGAGAGAGAGAGAAGTTTTGTTTTGGAAGTTAAATTACAATTTCTTTTGAAAATAAAATTTCAAATTTGTGTGTGTGTGTGTGTGTGTGTGTGTGTGTGTGTGTGTGTGTGTGT
>CM077111.1:9802671-9819022 GCA_039619505.1 Cimex hemipterus | reverse complement strand
GTGTGTGTGTGTGTGTGTGTGTGTGTGTGTGTGTGTGTGTGTGTGTGGTTTTTAGTGATATCTCAATGTTACCCTCAATACGACGCACGAGAACGACACATTTACACGGAAAACAATCACTTTGAGTCCTGAAGATGATCTCAATAAAGATCGAAACGTGAAAAAGAAAATGTTTTTCTAAAATCTGTCACACCAGACCGCACCTCAAAACTATAATCATTACAAATTAGTGGTGTCAATTAAAGTTTCAATAAAAGAGCGCAAGAGTAGAAAAAAAGCGATAAATAGAAAGTAAAATTAGGAAAGACATTATTCAAGGATACGCCAAAAGACCAGGGGCTACCCGACGATAATCATCTCCTCTGAACAATGCCAGTTCACGGTCGATCGATTGCACTTTTCAGCGAGCGTTCTTTTTTTGCCAAAATAGGAATAGAAATTTATTTAATTGTGACTGGCCTGGCGTTAAAAAAAAAAGAAAAAACTGTCGGGGAACAACAGAAGGTGCACTGACCCAGAACCAGACGTCCGGACAGAGGCTCCCCCTGGCGGGCCTTACTACGCCACGCCACCACCTCGCCTTCAGTTTCAGTTGGTGCGGGGACGCCGTGGTGTGAGTCAAATCCTCTTTACTAAGACAGCCGGCTTACAATTCTCCAACGGTTTATTAAACAAACGTATGTAAAATATATCCATATCTGTTTTTGTATGAAATGGGTTGGATTTGGGTCTAAATAAAAAATACTCGTTCTTTTAAAATAAAAAAACGTATATATAATATTTACGTTGACAAAGGAAGCATTACAAATTTTACCTAAATCGCGCGTGCCTTAGTGTGTGTCTGTAGGAGCGCGTGTGAAAACGATTTTTTAATTTTATGTATAATGTTAGTTTAATGTATAATATTAGTACAATTCTGCTGAAAATCAAGGTTCTATTTATTTGCTTGTATGGGGTTTCACCTATTGGCAAAGCCCTTTTTACTTTGTACTTCAAGTTCCGTATCAATGATATACACACTTAATATATTTTTTAATAAAGGTATTTCAACTACGAGGTTACGAACCAGTGTCAGTGTTTTAGTAAGTTTATCGGATTCAAGAATAATTAGAAAATAATATTACATTAATTAATAATTTATAACCTTTGTTCTGTCGTTATAAACTTCATGCTTAATGAAAGCTGTTTTATTGAAAAATTATTATAAAAAACGGCAAGGACCCTATTTTTCAAAATACAAAATAAGCAAACTGTTATTTTCCATGACTTTTATGCTGCAGCAGCAGCATTTGAATTTAGTTATGGTAGTACATCTTAGATTACAAGGATAAAAACGATAATAATAATAAATTTTAAAAAACTTATGACTTAAAAAGTTATGATTCACCGGAAAAGAGCGGTACGACAGGTCTATAATAAATTTGTGCAAAGATCGGCACTCTAGCAATCATGAGTATCAAATTTTGGCCGGATAATACACCTGGATTTTTGTAAGAGTGACATTTTGAAGTCTTAATTGAGGATAATAATGTACCACCCAGTTGATGAGACCCTGGTCCTCGCACTTGAATAATTCAGTGTAATCATCATAACCATTCAGCTAATGATGGTCCGTACGATGTACTTCATGAAGGCTGGTATTTCCAATTGAATGATATTATTTTTGGCGGGTTTTATTTGAAATTTACAACTGTAGAGCTAAATATAACTTGCTAATACAATGATAATAAAGAAATATAATTGTCTTGTAATGAGAGTCATTCAGTTGTGACACTACGATATAAGTGACCCTAAACAGTCACTTATCGCTTGCTATCACGTAAGATGCGATCATGGCGCTATATGTTTCAATCGGTGTTGGGTACTATCAGGAAATTTGCCTGAGGAAAGTCGATTACTCACGGATTTGGAAGACCAGCGAGTGAGGAGCAGAATTTGCTGAATCTTTGTTGTCTTGGATATCACTCCACAATATGCTGTCCCGGGTCTTACATCAAGGGAGTTAACCTACCTCGCTATGCTGCTGAGTACATAGTATCCCTCTAAGCCAGATGCCCAAGAGATCGTCTCCTCCCAACCAAAAAGGTTATGTGCCAAAAAGTGGAACAGGAGACCAGAGGGAAACTCGCCGACAACCATTTTTAAATTCAGTAGCATGCCAACCCTCTCTGTAAGAAGCCAAGGCATGCCAAGCAGTATATTAGGGGCGTCGGTGGCCTTAACGGTTTAGACGTGGACACGGCACTCATCACAATAATGTAAAGGTCCCGCGTTCGAATGCAGGGCCGCTGGATTGACAATACTTTTGGCCCAGGAGCAGGTGCACAAGTGTCAACCGCGTATGACCTACTCTTAATCAAAAGAACGATTCCTCGTTTTCAGCTATTAGCTATTAATGATTTAGCCTAAATTTTCAAGCAATTAAAGCAAATTTCCGTCCGCCTGTCGCAATAGCAGAATCATCTCTAATATTTCTCGTAATATCCGAGACATTTTCACGAATTACACAGTAAGTCGAATTGGAACCCAAAAATGGTTTGTGTAAGACTCACGCAATTGAGGTATGTGGCAAACTAAACGATTTATAAATCTCTTAAAAAGGAAAGCGAAGGAACTGTTCTCTCAGCAGACGGATTTGAGAAAAATTATAGACTTCTATCAGAGATAGAATAGTTTAGTAACATTTCATTGTGTATTAGAAAGATTTCAATAAGGTAAAAAATTACGGAACCGAATATAAATAATACATTTGGATATTATTTAAACAAATATTGTGTTGAAGTGGAAATTCTTGGTCGTGATGGAAATTAGAAAGTCATCCATACAAGTTTAGGTTTCTGATTGATCTCCAATTATCTAACTGCATCATCAGAAAAACGCCCGACCAATGGTTAAAGCCGAAAGACAACGTTAAAACAACTTGTCAGCAAAAAACAATAAAATTCTAAATTACACTTTAAAAAATAGCGGAGAATCGGAACAATCTTCTATCGACTGAAGCACGTTTTGTCCCGGTCTTAATGGAGTTCGGTAGTGCTCTAGTTCGCGGACACACACCTAACTGTAAACGGCGTCTCCTACAAACAAAACAACCTAACACTAAGTGTCTGCTAATATTACAATTTGCCTTCAAAAGAAATTGCATTACGCCTTTTACAAAATAGGTTTCATTATCATTATTATAAAATAACGTTAAACAATTATGTGAAATTAATTAGGTATATAGTTAATGGAACTTCTGTCACTTAGTACCTACTAACTTTATAAGAAATGAGACATAAAGAAAAACGCTAGAAGAAACTAAAAAAATGTAATAAAATAAAAAGAGAATACCCTAGTACAAATAAATAAATTAAATAGAAGCAAATTTTGAGTTCCACCAAATATTGGCGTGTTATGATAAAAACGAATTGAGTGCTTAGTGCTTAATATATGGCTCAATTTCTTATTTTTACTACTTCCTTCTACTTCCAGTCTTATGTTTCTAATATATAGGAAGTATTTATAGGAATATAGAGGAGCAGCCGGAGAAAGAGAGATAAAGGGGAGTGAGTGAGAGAGAGAGAGAGAGAGAGAGAGAGAGAGAGAGAGAGAGAGTGAGAGTTAGGAGGTGATAAAAGTATACAGATAAAATATGGAAAAAGAAGCATGAAATAGAATGTTACAAAAATAAGAACTTTGATTAACTTTCCGGCTCGTATTTGCTACGTTAGTGGTTCTAGGGACGAATCCTGACACAGTCCTCGGAATTTCACACACACAAAAAAAAAGAAAGTAAAATGTGTTAACCCTTCGGCTCTGACACACAGTGACACGTTGAACTTTGTAGTATGGATGGACAGTTAATGTTCACAGACGGATAAGTATATTGTTTTTCCTCTCGAATTACTAATTGTTATTATTTACTTCCGAATAGTCAATGTAGCTTATTACTAAATATCTTAATTAAAAATGACTGATGGTGGGTTAAATTGCTTACACAGCTCACCATGTATATTTAAAGCCATTTATAAGCTGGCGAATTAATAATTCGTGTGAACGAATGTCTACCCGGCTAATTTATCTCGACAACAATGACAAATTAGTCGCACCTGCCAATTTCTAATATTTCTCTCCATTTGAGTTAACGGGTAAACAGTTAACACAGCTAGTAACAAAGAGGCCTATAGCATTTTCCCTATCTTTATTTATGGCTTAAACTACTAGTTTGAAAATTATTTATTTCATCTTACATAAAGGGCTATTTTTACTTTAAAAAAAAAATTGTTGAGTCAAAATATAAGATCTGAAATGGATCGTTTTTCATCTGATCACGTACCGCTAAAGTCATAGCTAAGTAGAACAGTTAGACTAGAGGTTTTGTCGAAGTAGAACAGGACGGGTGACCGCAGTTTGATCGTAGATGATGCTTATTAGTTTGATCATTTCGGAATTTGTAGTGATGTACAATTGATACAATTTTACCAAATAACCTTAGCTTAGTGGTGTATTGTCCTAGTTAGCAGGACTAATTTTTCTTAGATATGTGATGTCCTTATAGAAACTGCATCAGACTATTTAATCTTTAGGCACCATTAGTTAGTTTACGTATTCTTTTTATATAATTTTTCTTTAGAATATATACTCATACAATCCCTGTTTATCATTTCGTATTAAACAAAGTGGATCGATAAAATCGAGAATTTAGGAGAAAAGATAATAAATGCTAATGGAAAAAAGAATGTTTATTAAATGGAAGATGCATGGGGGAAACAGCATCATCAATGAGTACAATTGGCTACATTACTCCGAAAGTGCATCAAAAGTCAACGCAACTATATGAGATAAAATTAGCAAAAATGGTAAGACATCGCATGCCTTTGCCCATGATCTCCTATAGCGTGAGTATTGTTCATTCCACAGAGCTCGTCTCATTCTATATGCAGTTTGCTGGTGAAAGCGTTTAAGACCATTCTAAAGTTAACACGGCTGTCAATTCAGATGGCAATCTTTTTCTAATTGGTTCACTATATTCCAACAATAATTTGAGATCTGAGATCTATAAGAGCATACAAATTGAACCTATTCTTGGGATAACAAAAACAAACACACAATGATTCTAAAAATGTAACGAGTATCTACACTGCATACAGATACATCTGCACATGGATATGTCTTATGATGACTATTTAAACACACTCGCAAATTATCAGGGAACGTTTATTAATAAATTTGAGAATCGTTTTCATTTGGAAGCTCATTACAACCGCGTCGCGTCACAGACGTCAAAAGCGTCAATCGCACGCGTCATAAAAATCAATCGCGTCGCGTCACAAGCGTCAATCGTGTCACGTCATAAGCGTCAATCGCGTCGCGTCATAAGAATCAATCGCATCGCGACTTTAAAAACACCTGCCAACCAATTCGTCCTCGCGTAACCTTGGTAAACAGTGCACACTCACACGGTCGTCGTAACACACACGCACGGGCGTGGTAACAAATTCCGTGTTAAACTTTCGGACTGACCCCCAGCCGTAAGACATATCCATGTCAAAAATCAAAAGAAAAGTGGATAAACTCTAGATGTTCCTGACAGAGTAAATTTTGTGAGTTGATGTGATTCCAATTTTTAGCCTTATAATATCTTTCTCAATCCTTTCTAATTTTCGGTTTCTGGAAGGATCGTACCAATGAAGCTTATTGGTTGATTGTTATTATTGTAGTTGATTTATTATTGTTTGTGCAAAATAGGGTTGAGATGAAAATGTATTGCCATCAGCAGGACTGGAACTCACGACATTCGTACCAGTGAATGGCTAAGTGACTACTAAGTGGCTACTAAGGTTACCAGTGAATACATGAGCTATCGTGACTTCTGGTCAGGATGTCGTGGTTCGAGTCCTGCTCGTAAAGCTAATTTTTCCACTTAACCGTATTTTGCGTAAAAAATAATAAAATCAATTATTAATATAATGTTGAAATTAAAACCACGCCCTTTTATTTTGTGAACAAACCGGCAGAGATAACTGAAGGAAAACTCGCCCGGTTTGATCGGCAAAGCCTATAATAGGTTTTTCTTGTTATTACCGTTAAATTGCTTTAATTAAAAGCCAAGAATAAAAAAGACTCTCCATTTCGTTACACTTTTGTAGCAGATAAGAAGGTGAAGCGAGCCAGATCGGAATTGGAGAATTAACTGCTAAAGATCGGTCCGTTACCCGCTGGCACTTAATTACTAGCACTAGTTTATTGCCTTACTAATTGATTTTTTGTCTGATAGCCTAGATCTTCGGTTCGGAACAATCTCCAGAAGTGTTCCAAGCTTAGCGACACTTCTAATTGGCACTGCGTTTCGTTTTCTTGCTACTTGAGCAGATAGCGGTCGTTTGGAGTTTCACCAGTAAAACAATTTCTAAAATCTTTTCACTAGAATTTTTGAACATTTAAGTATTTTTTAAAGCCACCAAGATAAATCAAAACATGGTGAAATGAAAAGAAAAGATAGCACTATTAAAACATGTCTCGTTGAACGTTTTCAAATGGTCTCGTACTCCTTTTACGAACATAAACTATACTTCGCAAGTTTTATCGCTTTTAAACAAAGGCCTCTGCCGCCGCGCCGTCCAGTTGGAGGTAACAACCGAGAAACACGAGGTCAAGTTAACATTGAATACTTCCGGTTGTAGAGGTCACAGTTTCCGGATGGTTCTTTACCGGAATCGCCTTAATTACAACCGTCAAAGTATTCCACAAATTATATGTGATACATAATTAATCATATATCTCCCAGTAAAAGTTAGTACATAGGGAAGTGAATTTGACCAAACTTGTTCATTTGTATCGTTTGGTGATGTACAATATATGAATTATATCCCTAGTGTCTATGCTTTAGATGAAAAATTTAAGTACAAATGAAACGCTAGGATTTTAGGATATCGATTTAGTTTTAATACGAAAGCAAAGAGTAAGTAACAAATCGAGAGGCTCAAAGGACTGATGGTTGAAAAATACGCATAAATGACTGAAAGACCAGTAAAAGTAGTAGAATCGTTAGAGGGCCAGCGATGGCCTCATCTGTTTGACGGCTCCTAAACGAAACTACGACATGTAAATTTATGATTTGATTGAATTGATTAATGAGATAAAATACATTAAGAGATGATGGTTTTGTCCCCTTTTCAAAATCATGTGATCTATGCATTCTTTTAAAGGTGTAATAGTAATTAATGATGTTTCGTTAGACACAAGCCTCCTTCAAACTAAGATTCACGGCTGGTCAAACAACAAAAATATTTACATAAAATCTATTGATGATGAGGAAGCGGGGTTTGTGCTCCCGAAGCACTGCAGCCTTCTGGCTTAGTGTACCTTCCTAGTTCCCCAGTTCAGTGCAATTGACTTAATCCTTCTTCTCAAAAGTGTTAGGTCATTGACTGTTGCTGCTACAATTTCATTCCCCAGGATTTTTCTGTTTGCAATTTGACGTCTTCTTAAGTCGTTACTTCTCATGATGATATGGGTGGCTGTTTCTTCCTCCTCCTTGCATAATCGGCAAATGAGATTATTATTATCTATGTTATGTTGATATTTTCTCAGATGCCAGGTATCTGTTAATAGTCCTCCTCTTAGTCCATCTCCAACTGCAGCAGTGAGTTTGCCAGTATTGTTGAGGGTTGTTTTAGCATAGGTTGTTTTGTTTTAGCATATAGCATAGGTTATATGGATCTATTCTGTGATGGAAGATGTATTTGTTTTTGTTATCGCAAATATAGGTTCAAGGCCTATGTAATAGTGGAGAGAGATTAATAATATTTTTCCTTTTCTGCCGAGCATAAGGTTTCTACATCGGCATGCCAGGCAATTAAAATGTAAGACGCCTCTGCGGTTCCGCATCAATCGCAAGAATAAGGATTTGAATGTACATGTACTGTTTATACTTTACATTTTATTCTTTTGAACTTCTTCTACAGACATTTAGCGACCGCTGTGTGATCGTTTTCGAGGGGTTTAACACTCGTGGTTTCGTCCTCCAGGATCGATCAAGCAAGAATGAATCACCGAGTTTACCAGGTGTGCCGGGCTCATTTGGGTTTCACTCTCACCGTCCTCTCATATCGGGGAATCGGTAATTGCGTAATCCCAAGTCGGCCGCCGGCTTGCGCAACTCGGGGCCGTCCAGAAATATTTTTATGGGCCGAAAAGAAAAGACGCAGCCTAAGAAGGAACTCAAGGAACCCCCTCTTGCGTTTCCACTGATCAGCTTCGGCGGACGGACAAAAAACAAAAAAAATGTTTCACAGTCAATTTTGACAGTATCCCTAAGATGAGTTCCGTTCATTCTTTTGTGTCATTTAGAGGTCAAACGATATAACCTGCCAAAAATATAGGATGTAAACGACCCTGATAAAAATCTGTAACTACTGCTAGGATAATATTGAATAACGAATCCAAGAAAATACAGGTAAAATAAGGCACGTTAAAATATGAAGAACGGAGTTTATTGTTAAAATAGTACAACTATCTATTTTAATAATAAATGGTAAGTATTAGGTAACCAGAAATGTTCATGCGGTTTTTCATTTTTTACAGTACACAGCATGAACAACAACGCTAGTCTACATTTCTATTCATCACATAATACCAAGAGGATAATATCTTAGTTCAAAATTAAAAGTGTTTTTAACTCTAAATTATAAAATATTCGCTTTCTCATGGTTACAAAGCTCATAATTCGTGTGTGTTCATTGCATTTAATCTCGGTACTAGGATGGCCGTGGCAACTCGTAAAATTTGCTCTCTATTCAGTGATGAAACAATAAGTGAGCCCACTGCTCCAAAGTAGTTCAAAATGTTTGCCTCTAGTGGTGAGGGAATTGAACGTGGACCATGGTCTGATAGAATACTGCCTTGAATGACTACGAATTGATGGAAGTAGTAAAACTTGATTTCAGTTATATCTATTAGGAGGTCATCAGAATATTCAAAGTAAGCGATGAAACCATATTACATCGACTTAGAAAGACGGAAAAGCTGTGCAAATGGAGCCATCATAGAATGGCAGTAACAAGCTTCAGCGTTTTCCTTTCACGGTACAAAGTACAAAGTAGAGATTATTTGATTTGACACAATCCACGAAAAATCATCCTGTACCGCAACACTAGGAAGCCATACGATTGGCTGTCACCAAATGAACCTGTCCCATCAGCGAGAAAACCAAATATTAACCACAAAAACTATGTATTTTTATTTGGTGCATAAAGCAGGCATAGTGCTTGCTAGTAGCTTCGAATCCTGCTATGTATTTGGAATACCGCCCTCAAGCTAAATGAAACGAATATCATTTGTCCAGGCCTAAAACAAGTGCTGTAATTTGTAACGAGATCTTATATCTTATACAGCAAGGAGGATTGAACCTGCCGTCTTAATCAGAGGAGGTCCTACCACGCCCACTGTACTCTCTAGACCTGGCCCCATTAGCCTTTCACCTTCCCTCAGCATTGGACAATCGTACAACTTATCTCGAAGAGCTACCCCATAGAAAGGGTATAACTGGGTTAGCAACTATTAGGAGAAGATTATAGATACAATGTAAATAGGCAAATAGAGCCTATTTCCTCGAATAAAATATTTCTAAATTAATTGTAATGGTGCTAACTGTTATATCCTTTAAACCCACACGTCCTTTTCTTAACAAAATTCTCAAGTTGTAACCATAATGTTGTATTCCCATTTTCTAAATTAAATCATTCAAATTAAATTATTTAAAAATTTATGGCGTTTATTAATTTAAGAAAAAGGGTGTTTATTGTTATTTCTAAAAGTTCAATTGGCCCATTTCATCCAGTATAAATGATTCCTGAGTAAATTTCGTTAGCCTATAAATTATCCTTAATATCAATCTTAATCTTAAAATTAATTCAATAAATTAATTTATTTATTCATAATAAATTTATCTTATTTGGTGAGATTTATTGTCAAATTGATCGGATCTAATAAACTGTATATTCAGGTTGTCCATGTTGCTTAGATTTCAAATGAGTTTGAGCAATGGCAACATTAACCAAACTAATCTAATTTAAAGTTTCCTTTCTATCGTTTTTTCTATAATTATATAAGTACTATTATTCTTGGTCATTTAGGGTAAAATCGGAAACCGTAGCGCATCAAATCAAGTGTAAAAAGAATATTCTTTGTCAAGCGAGTAGACAGATTTGCCGAGCGTGAAAATGTTTGTGACTCCTCTGACACCCCTGGGGATTAACGCACTCCTCATTGGAAAGAGAAAGTTGTATAAAAACCGCTAAATAACGCATAATTATTCCCACAATGGAGATAACACAGTATACTAGTCGTAAAAGGTCGCATCGCTTTAAAAATCTCAACACATTCGCAAAAGACCTTCTGTAAGGGGAAACCGCCCAGCAAAACAAAAGTATCTCATAATGTAAATCTGAGAAACAAGGGGGTTATGGAGCTAATAAATTGACGCAATTAGTGGCCTTGTAATAACATACAACATAGTATAACATTATGTTCTTGCGGCTGTAAACACCAAAATCAGCTTTCACTGCAGTATGAATGGCCTGTCATAAACGTTAAACACTCTGGTTGATCCGCACTTTTTCAACGTTAACCTCAATTTTCTTCATGAGTCCACTCGCTTCTTATCATGTACTATTGTGGCCGGAATATGTATAGTATTTGAAAAAATGTATAAACCGCTAATAATAGCAATTTTGAAAAGTTGTATGCGAAGAAGTTTTACTTTTTTAAACCTTCTATTAATCCAGAAATCTATTTGGTATAAAGATATATTAACATTTGACTGAAAGAAAAGTGTGCAATCAACTCAATTCCTTGCAGGTCAGGGCAGGAATATAAGAAACAACATAAACAAGTAAGGAAGTTGAACATGTTTAATGCTATATGCGAAATGAAAAAAAAAATCGGACATTAGTATTTTGTTGTTTACAAAGGAAATCAGACATTCATGAGTTTTAATAAAAATAATTAAGATTGTTTGACAGAAATAAGCGATTAGATTTCGTCATGTGTAACAGAATTCCATCACAAGAGAGAAGCTGTTTAACATGTTGGAGGAAACGATTCTAACCCTTTTCTTTATGATGTACATAAGTGTTCCATGGGATTCATGCCAGGAACCAATCAGTGTGATAAAGCCTACGTCCTCCAAGGAATGGTTGATAACTCGAGCTATATGCGATTGAGGATTGTTGTGCATTAATAGGACGTTGTCCCCAATAAATGGGACCACATCAACCAGAACTTCCACAACGTAGTGCAGTCAAAGGTCCATTTTATATGATAATCAGTTAGGTACGGGTATGGAGATTAATTGCACTCATACCATAACATTTTATGTTTTATATCTTTACACCTAGTTATTATGGAAAATAACCAAATAAATTCAAGTGGGTGGCTTTTTATTTATATATTTATACACATGCCAAAATACAAGTTCACGTTTCTTTTATATGGCCACTACTAACCATAGCAATACTCTTCTGTCTCTAGGAGCAAATTCATATTACAGGATAAGACGAAGTTTGTAATTCTAAAGTAATAGCCCAAGAAAATGTCGTGTATTATTTTGTTTCCATTTTATAAAATTTTCTGTTGGGGTTTCTGTTGTTTCAGATGTCCCTCGGTCGGTTCCACAAGGCGGC
The DNA here is from genome assembly GCA_039619505.1 of Cimex hemipterus. Taxonomy (NCBI): domain Eukaryota; kingdom Metazoa; phylum Arthropoda; class Insecta; order Hemiptera; family Cimicidae; genus Cimex; species Cimex hemipterus. Next base: position 9,807,356 of record CM077111.1, on the reverse strand, counting down.
TCAGGACGGACACATCGAGATCCTGAAGGAGACAACGAAGAGGGAATGCAACGCAAAAGACGAGGACGGGATGACACCGACCTTGTGGGCGGCAAATAATGGACACCTAGACGCTCTCCGGCTCCTCGTAGGGAGAGGGTAGGTCATTTGAAATGTTCCCATTTTACTGAAATTCCGATGGTTATACAATAGATGAACATTTAGACCTGATTGTTGCCACGTTTTATAATCGATTTATTTTTAACAGCTTGAATACAAATCAATAGTAACATTTTGGTTGCCCAATTTTCAGTTTATTAAAGTATAAAATGAACCCTGGTAAGCAAGTTCGTTTGGCTTCCTCACGAGATATTTGTATGTTCTTGAATGTATGTTTTTAAGAATATGGCGCATACCTCAGCAAAAAATATGTTCCACATCCTCAGACATAAGGAGCATAAACCATGTCCGTTAATATGCAGTTTTATAATTTTTTTATCATCACAATATTATTGTCTATGGCACAGTCCGTTAATTTATGTTCAGATAGATTTAAGGATTGGCTATGAACAATAATTTTGATCGAGATTTCCGGTAATGGCACCCGAACAATAATTACTACAAAATTTGATAAAATTACTACTTTTAATAATCAGGCATCAGGTCAATAAGGTTGAGATTTATGGTTTCAACTCTTTAGGAATAACAGAATAGATTCAAAAACTAGAAAAGGCGAATGGATCAACTCTAGACTCTAGAGGTACTAGTAGCATGCTTATGCTAAAACAACCCTCACCATTTGTACGATATGCAATGAGGAGGAAGAAACAGCCACCCATATCATCTTCGAATACTAAGCAATCGCTCAACGGAAACATATCGAAAATTCCGTGAATGCGGTAATACAGTCATTTCTTATGAATCGAATCGCGTTGATTGAACTGAGCTAAGAAACCTTTTAAAGAAAAAGACATCTACATCTTCAAGAATCAATCATTGCGACCTCGTTAGGGTATAAGAGGGGCGTCGCTGGCCACAACGTTGACACGTCTAATTATTCAGATATGGTGAGATGCGGTCTGGTGTGATGTAGGTATCAGAAAAACATTTTCTTTATCGTGCCAACGTTTCGATCTTTTATTGAGATCATCTTCAGGGCCTGGGATTTACAAACATAGTTTACATTTAGAAAATACATATAGAATTTGGAAAAGTGAATTTATACAATGCAAAATATTATATTTTATACTCTATCAAAGTATTTCTACTCACTCAAAGTGATAGTCTTCTCTGTAATTGTGCCATGTCGTGTTGAGAGTGCCAGTGAGATTTTACTGTTTCATGTTGGTACCCTTGTATAAATTCACTTTTCCAAATTCTATATGTATTTTCTAAATGTAAACTATGTTTGTAAATCCCAGGCCATGAAGATGATCTCAATAAAAGATCGAAACGTTGGCACGATAAAGAAAATGTTTTTCTGATACCTACATCACACCAGACCGCATCTCACGATATCTGAATAATTATCCGTTAACGGTCACTAATCTCTACAAACGTTGACACGTCTTTTCAGCACTCTCTTCCGGAACCCAAAAATCAATACTTCGATTTCCTGCATAACACGTAAGAAAAGGAATCCTTGCTTGAATTTTTCTTTTTTGGGACATAACTAGTTAAGGGTCTGCTTATTCTAACCAAAAGAATCTTGAGTAAAAAAATAGTCCTTATTCACACACAACAAAAGAAATATAAAGAACAATTGAATTAATTAACCTTACATTTACTACAATGAAAAAACACTACTCATTGTGTTCAGAATCTAGTGAAAAAATCCATTAACCTAATTTGTTAATATTATTAATTTTATTATATAAAAGACAATCCATGAACAAATGTCCAGCTAGAAAGACAAGAAATAATGAAAAATGTTTACGTGCGTGAGTGTTAGCTCGCGTGTGTGCATAGACTATTCGCCCAAAGTACTAATGCCACATCGCTTTAAGTTTACCAAACAAAGAACGCAATCAAGATGAGCGACACGATAACTAAAAGACCTATGATGAAATGTACGTCAAGCGCGATAGGTATACATATGCAATAATTTGTTTAATGGAGTAGTATTGATAATTAAAAGTCACTACTTCCTGTTTATTGATATAATTCAACGCCTAAAAATACAATAAGAAACATATGTATGGTAGGTGAACTGGATCAGCAGAGGACATCACTGTCGATAGACGATCTTTGGGTCTTACTCATAGAATCGTCTTCACCCGAATAAGAATAGGTCATCCGAGATTGATACATGGACAATCCTTCTGGGCCAAAGCTCGCGTACGTTTCTGGAATGTAGAAAAAGTAATATGTCCCATTTAATGGAAGGGTGCCACTCCTTGGCTATTTGTAGAGAGCGTGTAGGAGTACAGTCCCATATAAAAATTATGTTTGAACACAGCAGCGCGTATCTGGTTCCCCCTGTTCCGATCTATAGAGGAAATAGGCCTGTTTTACTCTATATAGGACTTATCAATATCTCGTCTTGAGTTTTTTAGTTATGTTGAGAATGTAGGTATTTATTAGTGTGAATGTGTTTGGGGGCAGGTAGCGGAATATTCAATACCCCTTCAGCCGTTAAATAAGTTACTTCAATACCCTGAGTGAATGGTATATAATGTCACACAATGATTATAAAAGTCAGTAATTAATCACTTACTGACATCTCGCTATTCATAAAAAAGCTTGCTTGAAGCTTGCCTTTCACATATAATTATGGGTTTTTTATATGATTTATGTGGTCTTGCATTTCTGTCATATTTACCTACAATAGCTGAACATGAGATACCTGAAAGGCAGACGAGTTTTCCCACAAGATGCACATATAGAATTCTTACAAGATTTACATAAAATAATCGCTTGTTGAACGATATCCATAACCATTCAGTTACGTACCTAAGGAAAGTCAATATAATACAAAAAACTTTCAATGCTGGAAATATTCTACAAGACTATAGGTTACGGTATTCCGACGGTTGAGCTCACAATACTCAGGACAAGGTATCGGTTGAAACGTGGCCGATCAGGAAGAGGGACGATTCACGCTCCAGTAAGCACTTCCCACACGATCGACAGAGTGTATCGAGTTTATAAAAATTCAATTTGACCCCCACAATGCCCAGCTATATCAGCGAAATGAAGGAGGATCCGCTGAAACCGCGGATTACGCAAGAGTGTACACAAAATGTGTACAACTCTGCCAATAGACATCAAAGCCATTATTGGATACCCATAAAGGTAGCAATACACGTGCAGGAATCTTCAATTCGAAAGGTTGTACGAACAGATGGGAGTTGATGCCCGAGTGAATAGAAGTAACGATAGCTCAAGTGGTTAGATCAGCGGCGTATTGAGCCGAAGGTCGTGGCACTAGCTTTTTCATTTCAACCAAAACCTTACATAAAATTATTTATTTATAATATTACATACATACATACAATAGTGGAATAGCCAATTATCGAGATCAAACAGCCGTCCATTCTATTCACAAAGCCTCCACTCGGTCATCCTATACAGTACAGCCAATACACCTATTACAAAGTATTAATTACTAGGTTAACCATATTGAACCCTATGGTTTCAAGCATAATATAATCATGAATTAAATTTAGAGTCAACGAGATCTAACAACCCTCCATTCTATGGTAACCGCCATTCATCCATACCACACAGTAGAGCCAGTAAAGCCAATTGTTAGATACTAATAATTTTCTAGAATAACAGCGTTGAACGTATACATATTTATAATATTGAGGGCTATAGTTTGAAGCATAATACAGTCAAGAAAGTAAATTTATAGTTAACCAGATATAACCAGATCTAACGGAGAACCGAATGGTACATAGAATGGACCCAATTCTATGTACCATTCGGTTATCCTATACAGTACAGCCAATAAAAATATTACATAATTTACTTGATTAACAAAACTAAACATTTAAGTGCAATATTGAAGCCTGTGGTTTCAAGAATAATTAAATTAAATTTGTGGTTAACGAGACGTTTGGTCGAATCAATGTTTTTAAAGAACCTCTGCAGGTATTAGGTAAAATCCAAAGCGAAGTAGCAAGAAGTCCAGATTCTTGCCAGGCAAAAGAATGTCCCGATGAAAAGGTTTTTCCCGTTTTTACTCAGGCCGAGGTCCATTAAATTACGTGCATGCTCGCCACGTACGAGAATGAAATTGGGAAAATGATTTTTCACGTGTTTACCAGTGTACAATGGGTAAAAGTAGGCCAGAGGCATCAACGGCGCTGCGACCGGGATGCGTCTGGCGAGACCCGGAAACTTTCTCAAGCTCCATCCGTCCACCCGCCAACGGAGATCATTTGCCCCGGTGGGAGTCGCGTTTTTAGTCTCTCCGACCTCACGATTTCTGACGTAACCGAAACTCGTAACATTACAATGCCGTTCCAAAAACGAGTTCGAATTCATTTATCAATAATTGAATTTCACTCGTAAAAAGAGATTATAGTCATTTTGCGTAAGAGTCCAATTTTCTGAATCCAACTCTGACGGTATTGCTTTCGTTTGCCATAATGAACCCATAAAAATAAAGACAATTGGTTCCAATAACATTTTTCTCTGTATAGGCTCTCTCTCTCTCTCTCTCTCTCTCTCTCTCTCTCTCTCTCTCTCTCTCTCTCTCT
>CM077111.1:9761555-9802271 GCA_039619505.1 Cimex hemipterus | reverse complement strand
TCTCTCTCTCTCTCTCTCTCTCTCTCTCTCTCTCTCTCTCTCTCATCATCTTCGGCGTTCTATAATCGAAGCTAACTAATCCGTTTTTCGTCAAAGGGAAGTTACAAGAGAGTAAAATTTTATACTTTATTAGAACTGATGCTCTTCTTTAAGACGAGATTTGCTTTCTACCTTGTCGGCTAGTACTTTGATTTTTTGTGCGTTTTATTTCTTAATATTCAATACTTCGTATTACAGAGCAGAAATTATTTATTAAAAGCTGAGGCAAAACCCAATTTTTTACTTCTGGCAAAGGTCTACAAGGGTAAATGACCCTTTTTCAGGGTAATCCTGGACATTACTCTTCACCGCCACGGTGAGAGTGAAACGTGCGATCCTGTATGCTACTGGGCAATTTATAAGTCATACAGAAAACTGTTTTGTTGTTGTAATGAGCAGACACCCAATTCACACGTGGGAACGGGGAAAGTACGCACAATGAGCGCGGCGCTCCCTCGAAGGACTCATTGTATCACGAGGTTGTCAGTTCACACAGGATATCGCTTTTTTCTCTCTTTCTCTACAGACGCACGCCATAGAAAGAAAAACTTTCTAGAGGAAGGTCAATACGATGATACTCCGGGGACCGGCAGAATTGTTTCAAGCAATTGACTGCTGTTAAAATAGATTTTGACGTTCGTAGGAATTAAAGCAGAACTTTCAGAACCTTCTGGAGGGTAATTAATACTAATACGTTATTTGCAAATACAATATTCACTGATTAACAAGAAGTTTCAGCTTGCGAAATTTCATTTTCCTGAGGCCATTGTGTATGGCGTATAGGCGATATAATGCAGAAATCAATTGTATTTTGTTAATGTTTTGCTCCATTGTTAACTTGTAATACAACTTGAGGTTCAATCAACACTATTCAATTATGAAGTTTTGTTTGTTGATCCAAGAACATTTGTCTGTAAATGATCACCTTGAATCTTCATTGTCTTCAAATTTTAGCTGTACTTTTCCATACTTTTGGTACAACGCAAAATCAACAAATTAGTAAACAAGAGAGACAAAAAAGATGATCATATAGAAAATATTATCAGATCAGAGTACATTCTACACAGGGAAAGGAACGTATAAACTGACTCTTTTTAACAAATGCAGCAAGGACAACAACCGCAAATGAAAACCATCTCCAAGCCAAAATGATGTTGTATGTACACAACGATGGCGAATGTGGAGAAATTTATCCAGACAACTCCGAATTTCGATCATCCCTTTCCCAACCGAGAGACATTGTTACTGGTTTCCTCAAGGCTCTATCTTTGGACCCATCCTATTTCTTATATATTTTAAGAAATGTGATGGTCAGGCCGATTGTAAGCCCCTCCCGGAACTAACGTGTTTCTGACTTTTGACTCATATAGGCACTGAACAATGCGACAAATATGTTGATGGTACTGGAATAAATTTATTAAGCAATGCGAAGCTAATCCTAGTATAATTAATTGCTAAATAGGTATTTAATGTTTGGACGGCAGGTACCTGCAAAGGAAAATAAAGTACGCGTTCCTTAACTAAGCGATGATAGCTGAGTTTTCTATATATTTCTCTAATTGGAAGTAATGTCATGTAATCAATAATAATTGTAATTAATTTAACATAGTCAGCTGGAGTTGGGTCTAGGAAGAAACACCACTGACCCACTTTATTTAATGTATATATTTGTAAATAAAAAATTCTGATCTGTATATGGAGAAAAATGCATAGGATAGATAGAATAAATCATCCCGGTTCCTACTCTGTATTTTTTGAAATTAGTGATGTTTTCAATTTTATAAATCCTTTAAATTAGATTATATGATTCGTTGAACGAAGGAGATTTGGCAAATCATCAATTAGCAAAGCTTGTTGCAGCTTTATTTGTGTTACCGTGTATTTTTCTGAAATCAAAGGTGTTCGAGAAAACACCCCCCCCCCAGTGGTGACATGATGAATGGTGACAATTTGAAATTAAATTTGTTTCAAAAGCATCACAAAATCGACTTCAAATTAACTTAGAATGTTAGCACGCTACGAATATTTTTGACGAAGGTACACTTTTGAGTGATGCTATTATTATTTTATCATTTTTTTATCATTTTTAGCGACTAACAGTTACTGCATAAACTATAATTTTTTTTTTTAATCTGCGACAAATTCAAAAATTTCGTTGGACAGTATGGTCCCTTTCTTGGATTATTTAAGAGTCGTGTTAATGTTTGTCAGAATGCATAACACACGGAAGTTACATGTTGATAGAAAGCATTAAACAACCAGCATGTCACAGTAACTATTATTTTCTCATAAATTTCTTAGCACTTTCTATTCGATATTATAAAGTGACATTAAAAGTAATTTTTGTCGTACATGTTGTACTTATCGCATGCGGTTTTAAAAGCTATGACTTAGCGGCCATAGACTTTATTTGTCACGTACACCCTGATCTGTTTTGAAGAGGGCAAGTACTCTGCATCGACTTTCTAGATCTCAGCTAGATGTTCGATTATGTTGCGCATAAGATGTCCATAACAAAATGAAAAATGTTATATCATTTTTCTGATTTCGTAATAAAGCTGATGAAATCTTATTTTTCAAAATCAGTTAAATTTAACCTAAAATACTCCGATTATGTAAAAATTAACATAGGAGTTCTGCAAGAATGCCTGATTAATCCCTAGAAAAGGCACACACGAATATATATACACATATATTTGGTGTAATAATTTTATGTATGTGTATATGTATATATGTATAATTGTTACACCAAATCTAAGGGACCTTTTGAAACTCGCAACAAATTCTTATTTAGTCAACCTATTAGTCGTTAAAATATACCCCAAACTAAACTGGACGTAATTAGCAGTGAACTGGAAAGCAGTAAATATAAAAATCAATTTCTCGTTTGTATTGAACTAGTAAGTGATACGAGCGAGGTTGAAACTCTCTTGAACGTCTGGCACACATTACTATATTTTTCCTCACAGTTAAAAGTGACACATTCCATTGTCTGATACACCATTTGGACAGAAGGAGTACGCTGCATGAAAGTTGGTTTTCGTGATTTTTCACATCATCCGAGATTCGCCTACATTCTTTCCCCAGCTGGTTCCTGGCCGATTCCAGACGAAAGCGTGATGAGGAAGAATTCACCAACACCTTCGCCAGTCACGTAAAGGCCGTATAAAATGGTCATTTCGCCTTATTGATTTGCTACCATTGAAAAAGATAGTGTTTCCCCAAGACATCCGCTTCTTTATTTAAACCATTACAAATGTGTATTTCTTTGCATTCGTTCTACTATCAAATAATTTGTTTTACGTAATATATAAGAAAGTTCCCTTTTTTACAAGGTGTATTATATATTTAAAAAATGTTATCTTGATTAATTACCTTGAAAATTCATTAATACCACCAACATATTTCACATTACCTCAATCATGCTGTCTAAATTTGGATGTTTAACTGTTATTATATCATTACATCTTTTTTATAGTGGGATATTGGTTCGTACATATACATTTAGTTTGAAACTATTGGTTTGTTATTCATTAGTTTTGATCTATTATCATTGTTTATGTGATACTTTTTAATTGTTAAAAATTGTTGTGATATAAATTTATGAATATGGTTTCTGAAATTTTTACGATAAATTTAAGGCAAATAGATAGGTTTATTGCCTGAGCCATAGGATGAACAAATGTAAATGATATGTCTGACAGAATTAGTATAGATAGTTAATTTAATTAAAGTTCAATCATTCCTGAAACTATAAGTTTCAATATTTTAAAACGATATTCATTTTGTTAAGATTCTAAATTATTAATAATAGTTTCTGAATTCTGTTGAACCTCGAACACTCGGCAAATGAACTAACCGTTTTCTTCTAATTTATACGCTGAGCTTTAATATAAAGTTATACTATTGAAAGCTAATATTAAACATATCGGAGATAATAGTTGTGGATGAAGGGATAATTTTCCTTTTGGCAATTATTGAGATTTTAGGGTATTCACTTTCTTATCAATCCCACAAACTGTTCCAGGAAATGATTTGGCAGTATTTTTCAAAAACAGTTCTGTTTTGTTTATATTTTTATAATCGCTACTAATGAAATCTCTCTAATACGGCTTTCGTTCTCAGCATTTACTTATCATTTTATCCAATTGTTTTACTAGTATTGATTATTTTTTATTATTCAGTCTGGAATAAAAATGTAACGTATTTAATTCGTAAAGGGGACTACATCGGGCATTCAGACACCCGCAAAACCCATGTCAACAGTTAAAGCCAAAGGCTGTTATTTACCCATAATCAAATCTAACCTTGTAAAGTCCGTGATTAAGAAGAAGTAACTTTTGTAAGATTCCATGGAGTACTAGTAGGTAAACAACAATTATTTCACTACAAACTATATTTACTACCTGGGGAAAAACAGTTTTCCTGCGGATCAGTATTGTATTCGCAAAATCGGAAAGCCCCACACTGAATGGTTCACAACAGGAAAATGAAAAAGAATTTTTTAAAAATTGGAGCTGAACCTTGAAAAATTCCTGCCCGTTTCGTTAAATCCCTAAGTAAAACCGTACTTCTTCCAATTTCTTGGATAAAGAGTTTAAAATTTAACACCACGTGCCAGTTTTGAACAACTAAAGGTAGGCTTTGCGTATTTTAAAATATTAACACTAAAATCTATTAAAATATTCACTCAAAAATATTTCTCCGTATTGTCGATTAAGTTCAATTAGGAAAGTCCTTCCTTTGTGCCCGCTAGCTTAATGATCTTGCCATTACTACCTTAGCAGCTATACCGAGATTCAAATACAAATTCTTTAAGCTAATTACTGAAAAACCCTTGTACTATTGATGCAAACCGTCCGAACTTCCATGACTTTAGTCTTTTGCTAGCATAAAATAACCAGGGGACTGGTAATCGAAAAAGCCAGATCGGTCCTAGTTGTTTTTTTTTTGTTTTTTTGGAGTAAATTCGTATTCATAAATTGAGTCCATCTGATAGTATATTTTCGGTTTTCCATTAGTGGGTATATTTTATAAGAATGGCTTAGCTTTTATCTGAAAGTGAATTACTAATTAAATAGTGTGGAAAACCTCTATTTATCCAGAATCCTATCCGCTGCTTTTTCGAGCATCAGCAAGCTACGCTGAAAATATTTCTAAAAGACAACGACCTGATCAAATTTGATTTTCAAGGCTCATATAAACATCCCGGAATTTTTAAACTAACAATACGTATATCGAAATAAAATGGATTGTCGTACCACACGAATTGCCGCATTGTTACAAGACAAAAGGTGCTGATTAATTATTTTGACAAACAAAACCTCACATTTTGTTTCAACCTTATTTATTACAAACCCTTGAATAAACAAGAAATGAATTTAAATTTACAAAAATGATATATTTTAAAATCAAATATAAATTTAATTTAACTGATTTATAATCAGAGGCGTTGACACGGCTAATGGTCCCGAGTTCCAACCCGACATACATACAAATAAAAAATGAAAATATTTTTAAAAATTATAAAAGCAATGATGGCCCGACCCTCATTTCCAAAATAGAAAAACAAGGTCTCATAGGTGTCTAATTATTAAATGTTCCACAATTTGTAGGTAGTTGTAAAATGAGTTGATTCCCAAATTTTATTTAATAATCCTAACACATTTGTAATATTGCGTATAAAATTGATGAAAAATGTTAAATCACTTTTTTTTGTTTCTTTATAGGGGCGACATAGAAAAGACAAATTACCATTTTGGGCAGACGGCACTTCATCTGGCTGCTGCCAAAGGAGATCTACCTTGTGTTTCTTTTCTAGTGGGATTCGATGCGAACCTGTTTGCCCTAGACCATGACCTCCACACGCCGCTCCAGATCGCCACCAACCGGGAAGTAATCGATTTCTTGGATAAAGCGATGGCGAAACAGCTTATATATAACAAGTAAGTCGTCCATATGACAATTCGAAGATCCTTTGAGCCGATTTCGGCCCTTCTTTTTCGCAGGAAAGAAGTTAAAGCCAAAAAAGAAAAGGCCCTGAAGGATGCCGAAAGACGGAGAAAAAAGTACGACGAAAAGATGAAAAAGGAGAGGGAAAAAGAAGAAAAACGGATCAAAAAGGAAATCGGTACTAGAATAGAAAAAGACACGCCGATACCAACGATTCCTAATAAGTACGGTTAAAATTGTTTGTAATAAGTACAAAAACAACAAAATTGGACCCTTTAAAAAAAATTATATTGTTTTCTAGTACCATGAGAAAAGCCGTCGTTGCAGTCAATGGCCCCACCTTTACAGAAATTGTAGGAGGCACTTTGTCGAAGAAACCCGTGACCGGAATGAAAAAGATATTGGAGAAGAAACTGAGACATGACGACAAAGTAAGACTCGCGAAACTTGTGTTTTTGCCTTATCTTTTAACTTTTTTTTTCAGTACGAAAGCAGTACGAAAGGCCATAACAAAAAAGATGCACAGATAATCTATGTCAATTCTTATGAGAATCCCACTAATGGTGAGTAAAGTCAAACTACATTGTATTTTTTATTTATGTTTATAAGCCTGGATCTTAAGTCATTTAGTTGTTCGTTTATGCAAAGCAATAGTAGTTTCAAACATTTGATATGGCAACAACAACAATAATTTGGTCGTTATTGATTATTTTTGTCTGCCTTCAACTCTGTGTTGCCAATCAGATATATATTGGCGATATTTGGACGTATTTCTCCATTGCAGGGTCTGTCAGAGAGAGCTAACCCCAAATTTATTACCTATTTTATAAAAGAAACTTGACTTCACAAAATTCACCCAGAGTAAAGGTTCATCACCCCACAGACAATAAAAATTAAATTGTGCCTAATTTATGAGGATTATACAGATATATTTAGATGTCCATATTAGCCTCTACGGGCATTAGAATTCTACATGTAAGCATTTAAGCAAACTAGAAAAATTAACTAAGTAAATACACCCTCGTCACGTTAAAAAGAAAATTTCAGTGACAGTACAGATTTTATCTTTCATTCTTCAAAAATTATGACCTTTTGACTAATTGTACTAATCAAAAAGGAAATTCGATTCTCAACTTAAAATGGTGACAAAAGCTGGAAAAAGTTGCGTTATAGTGGAGACCATTTCAGGTTTTATTTAAAGTAAGGGGTTTTTCTTAATTATACATTAAAGTTATCATAACTTTTGTATGGATTGAGATAAAAACATGAAGTTTCTGGCATCCTACTCCATTTTAGGTGTGCTGTCAAGAAAAAAATTCAACACGAGCTACCACCCTGTATACTAAATTATTCGCACTACATTTTAAACTGAAAGCAATAAAAATTTCAATTTTCTAACATGATTTATATTTAAAAATATAGAAAGTCATAGTCATGACTTTTACAGTCTGAGATTGGCAAATGTTAATATTACATTATAGTTTTGCATTTTGTAATTGACAATTTTCAAATATTCTAAGGTCATACTTAAACTTTAATTTTTAATAATATTTTTTTTTATAAATTTTGAAGGTAAAAGGGGTAAAATATCTGATATCTTCTCAAGTCAAACAGGAATAAATAATCTTCACCAGCAAGCTTCTATTTTTGATAGGCCCGGGTTCGGCAGCGTTGCTTTCAGGCAAAGGTATAACAAAACATTTGTAAAACCAAGTTGTTTATAAATTTTTATAAAAATAATTGTTTTTTCAAAATAGATCAAATCTAGCTGGTACCTTGAGCGGAACACCTGGAAGCGATGTAATATTTGAAAAGGACGGTGAAGAGGAGGTAGGCTCAGAGACAAGCATAGGAAGTGCAGGAAGCCTGGCAAACCGGCAGGGCCCACAACATGCATGGAACATTGACGACATCACAACGAGTGACGGTGTGTCAACCAGTTATGGTTTATAAGTTAAATTTATCATTAAAGATATTTTTTCAGAAGAAAATGTTGTGTCCAATGGACAATGGTCACCATTGGAGAGGTTCCTGGTGTCGGCTGGGGTGGAGGAATACACACCTAAGTTGCTGGAACAGCAAGTAGATTTAGAAGCAGTCCTCATGCTCACTGATGAAGATCTCATTCAATTAGGTACTTTTATTTTAATTTAATTTTTTTATTGAATTTTAGGGCAGAGGGATCAAGAAAGGATTACAGCTTTTTGTCCACTGTATCTAGGTCTGTTGTGGAACACCTGCGATTATGAGTACATAATATGAAAGTGTGCTTTCTGATAAAAACTAAGCTATTTCCTTAGTGCTTCTTTGCTATACCATAGTGGCTATATTGTATCCGAGCTGGTGCTTCACATTCACAAAGGATATGTACTAATTTCTCTGGTTTCTCTTGAAAGTCAGCATTTTCTCTCTCTTCTTTGCCCATTCATTTTAGCCAGTATAGGGGCCTGCATTTTCCTATAATATACCAGTTGAGAGCATCCCTTCACCTTCTTTTTGGAAAAATTAATAAGATTCTTATTTTCCATCTTGCCTCATGCTTCTGTCCAGTGCTTGAGGTTTTGTTTCAACTCCAACTTTAGTACTTTCTTCAAAACACCTAGTTGTGGTTCTGGTCCCAGGGGATCTCACAAGCACTCTTGGGCTACCTATTCTTTTCTACTTTTCTATTTTCATGTCCCAGAACACACATTATGTTAACCTTATTTTCCTAGTGGTATTATAAAATTTAGGCCCTCCCATTAGGTTGGAGCTAAAAGCATTCACCTTTAGTGCATTTATAGCTGCCTAACTGTCTAAATGTAAATTTGGACCATCCTTAACCATCCCTAAGATAGAAGTTTTTCTATGATGTAATTCAGCCCTTTTTACCCTATAATTATGCCCAGTTCATCTTTGACTCATCAATATACCACATTAGGGGGCCTTTCTGAAACTTGGGGTTGCCTTTCTTTCAAGGATCTCTTTTGTCTATGACCAGTTGGAAACATCTGTCCAAAATTATTTTGACTGTTATTGTTTCAACCATCCATTTATTAATAATCTCTCAAGAATGTTGTGTTTTCTTCTATCAGGTTTTTTAAAATTAGGTAGTTTACTTTCCAGTAAACAAAATATATTAATTTATTATTTTTAATTAATTTTTAAAAGGAGTGCCTATGGGACCAAGACGAAAACTTTTACATGCAGTAGAGCAGAGGAAGCAGGCGCTCAAGAATCCTGGTCTCTTACAAGACACCAGACTTTGATCATATACCAACCATAAGTACCTTCACAATGAATTTAGATTGATAGGCTGTATTCGCTAAAATTTTGTTTTTAAAACCTTAAAGTTTTATTTTTTGTTATTATTTTATCAACTTTTCTGGATCTCTGTTAATTTGCAATTGTACCCAGTATGTTGTGCATTTAAAACACATTGCTAAATACCAAAGAATTTTGTTTAGTTCGCATGTATTTATTGTTGTGAGCAATTGCCACTTACATTGTATTTGAAACTTGTATGAGTGTTGTGTAACAAATAAAATATCTCATTTAAAGCATATCTCATTTATTTTTAAACTGAAATAAATTAACAGCTCAAGTCTATACCCTCTACTTGCACATCATCGGTAAACTGATTATATGAGCATGTATTCTTGTAAAACTCACATTAAAAATATTTGGAAGGAGAAGTTAATTGGTGAATTTTTTTAAGTGGACTTCTTTTTACTTACTTGTCAAATTTCAGGGTCATATGCAGTATGACACAACAGTATATTTAAATATACAGTGTAAGTCTCAGAACTTGAAGAAAGACTGTTGCTTTGCATTTTGTAAGTAAATGATTTGTTTCTTCTGTCTCCTTTCAGAAACTATATCAACAAATCTGTTACGATCTTAAGTTTCTGTTTCCTTTCATTTATAATCAAATTTTTCTTTTTTCCCCAACATTAGCAAGGAGTCTCAATTATCCCGAGCTGTTTTGAGGAAAACATTTGGCCTACATAAAAAATGAAACATGTCCAAAACTGTTATTCTTTCACGAAGGGTCAGGACAGTGCTTTTCCGTTTTGGAAAAGGAAGCATTTTGCAACGTAACTTCCACGAGATAATAAAACAAACTGAAAAGAAAGAAGGAACAGTATGATGAAAGCAGGCCAAAGTTTTTCAGAACCTAACCATCCCTAACCATTCCATTTTTCTATTTCGATACAAAAATAAAATACTTTACACAACTGTTTGTTTTTTCCCCGCAAATAAAACAATCGGACTTCCACATATGTCAAAACTGTCCTCATTTTTTGATATGTGAATAGTGAAAAACGCAAATATCAAAATCATGAGTGATTAGATTACTGTATGCGACTATTGTTGCTACATCTCATGTACCGATCGCTCCAGAAATTGTACCCAAAATGTAAAAAAAAATTCTAAAAGTAGTGATACATCTAAGATACCTAAAAAATTCGAAAAAGTAGATTTTTTAATCGTCAAGTAGGTGTGGGTTCCAACACCCTTGGACAAAGAAAACAGAAATGTATTAACCGTACAATAAATTAAAAGTAGTTTATACACAAAAGTTATTTATGAAATCATACAAAAAATTGAATGAAATGATAGTGACCTACAAATTTCCCCAGTGGGAAGCATTGACTGACCCTGCCATTTTCAACTTCTCATGAAACATGAGGCCAAGGAAACAGGTATGTTTGAAAAAAAGTTCAATAAAAAATGTTAACTTTTGGGAAATCCCAAATTTTTGTAAGTTGGGAAAACACAAATTTTTGTAAGTTGGGAAAACACAAATTTTTGTAAGTTATAACTGTCCTAAGCAGGTTCTGCAACAATTCAAGTAGGTAATGTTTTATTTTTAAACAAAATTTGCATTTTTAACAGCTATTTAAATTAATAAATCTTTATATAAGGTATTGGTTGAGATAATAAAGATTAATTAATTGAAAACGTAATTCAGTCATTTGGATCACAAACTCAAATGGATTATTAACAGCATTGATATAATATGAGGTTATTAGTGTAAAAGGAACTTATTTCAAAAGGAAATTAAAAAACTTGAGACTTAATATTCTCAAATTCTTTGGTTATGGGTGCAAAAATCAGTTCTGTTGATGAATTTAGTGGAAAGAGCAAAGTGATTGAAATAAGCAGCTCTAATTATAATTGTTTTTGTTTATAATCATTAAAATAATTGCAAATATAGTATAGTTAGGATAATCTATCATGTTATCAATTCTGTCCCACCTTTTTTCAACATGTGTGGTGTTTCTAGCAGTTTTTAGTTTTCCTACTACTCATGGAAGAAATAGTTGTGAGTTTGAGGACTGATGTGTTCTACTAGATCGTAGATGCCGAGTGCTCCAGCAATTTTACCCCAAATTTAAATTTTAAAACTAGTGAAACATTTAAAATACAAAGGAAAAAAAAAGCTTAAAATGTAAGTGTATTTATCAGTTTTGAAAATTCCACCTACCAATGAAGGTGTTGGTAGCAATTTTAAGTAGTGATGTATTTCACTATTTCTCCTACTCTCAGATACAGATCTCTCCAGAAATTGTACCAAAAATGAAAAACAACTTTCAAAAACTTTGAAACATCTGATATACCTAAATTTTTGAAAAAGTATGCGTTTCTAGTGGTTTATAGATTTTCTGATTCTTGTGGATGAGTCAGTTGCAAGTTTGAATACTGATGTATTTGTCTATTTCTATACATCTCACATAACGTCTCTCCAGAAATTAAACCAAAAATTAAAAATAACTTTCTAAAACTATTGAATCATCTGAAGTACCTAAATTTTTGAAAAAGTAGGTGTTTCTAGTGGTTTGTTAGATTTGCTACCACTCATGGGAGAGTTAGTT
This sequence comes from Cimex hemipterus, assembly GCA_039619505.1. NCBI lineage: Eukaryota > Metazoa > Arthropoda > Insecta > Hemiptera > Cimicidae > Cimex > Cimex hemipterus. The sequence goes on along the minus strand of CM077111.1, from coordinate 9,790,422 downwards.
GCAAGTTTCAATACGGACGTATCCACTATTTCTACTAGATCTGAGATACCGATCTATCCAGAAATTGTACACAAAATGTAAAAAGCTATCTAAAGCTATTGCAACCTTTGAAATACCTCACAATTTAAACATTGCAGATGTTTGTACTGGTTTTTACATTTCCTACTATCCATGGGCTAGATCTCAGATACGGATTATCCAGCAATTTTACCCAAATGTACAAAAACATTCTAAAATTATTGAAACAACTGAAATGCCTAAAAATTTCAAACAAGTAGCTTTTTTCCAGGATTCATAGATTTTCACCTACTGGTGTATACAAATGCAAGTGTATTAACTAGTTTTTAAATTTTAACCTACCGGCCAAAGTGTTACTTGCGAGTTTGGGTGCGCATATATACAACTATTTCTACCAGATCTCGGATACTCCGGGATTTGTTCCCAACATGTAAAAAAAACTTTGAATAACTAGTGAGATATCATTCTCCCACTTTTTGGCACAAAACTGCCCTTTTTTGTATATATTTTCTTGATATTTGTATGAATTAAAGTTTAATAAGTAAAAAATAAAAACTATCCAATTGGGAAAACACATTTTTGCAACTTCTAACTATTTTAAGATAGTTCTGTAGATAGTAGATAATGTTTTTGGAACACTCCCTCTATTAAAATTTGCATTTCATGGTTACAGACAGATAATTTTAAACCAAGAGGATTATATTGGCTGCTGAGGCAATAATAAATATTTATTCTAACATGCTCACTAACCTGACTGCCAGCAGAGAGAGTTGATTGACCATTTGTAAATCCCTCCTGGAAAAAGAACAATTTAAGATTAAATGAGAGTATAGTAGACAACTTACATAAATAGATGTTATCTAAATGAAATTTACCCTCTGAAGGCAACAATCCTCGCTTTAAAATGGCTATGATGAACCAGCTAACTACACACTGTTCAACACTCACGAATCAACTTAACGCACTGTTTAAATATCACTTTGTGAAAATGTAAAACAATGATATAAAAATGGATCAACACCCTTGAAAAAAGAAAACTGAAATGTGTAAAGCATACAATAAATTAAATATAATTAACATACAAAAATTAATTGTGAGATCATACAAAAATTGTATTAACCTAGTGACATACAAATTTCAACAGAGGGAGGTGTCAATCTATGCAAAACAGGAGGCCAAGAAACCATTTGTATTAAATAAAGTTCACTACAAAAAATTAAAACTATCTAGTTGCGAAAACATCAACTTTTGTAAGTTTTAACCCTTCTAAGCAAGTGCTGTAATTGGTAAACGTTTTATTTTTGGAACACTACCAGTATTAAAATTTCTAGATAGTATTAAACCATAGTTTAGTGGCTGATGGGGCAATAATAATACATTAATTCTAACATGCTCACTAACCTGACTGCCAGCAGAGAGAATTGATTTACCATTTGTAAATCCCTCCTGGAAAAAAATTAATCTTAAAGGCGAGAATAGTAGACAACTTACATAAATAGATGTTATATAAATGAAATTCACCCTCTGAAGGCAACAATCCTCGCTTTCATACAGCTACGATGAACCAGGTAACTGCACACTGTTCAACACTTGTGAAACAACTTAACGCACTGTTTAAATGGCACTTTGGGAAAATGTAGGAAAAACACAAAGACGGCACAACACCATCTAGAAAAGAAAAACACAAGAAATGTATAAAACTTGAAATGTGAAATATAAATTACACTGACATTTTTACTAGCAGATTACAGAAAAATTATATTAAATGTAAATATAATTTATAAAATGGGCAGAATATTATTCCTTGTATTAATACTAAATAGAATCTCCATATAAATAATTGTAAAAAATGGATGTAAGTTTTGTTTGAACATTCAACAGGAATGAACTTTAAGAAAACCAATAAAATGTACATATTTAACCTTTGCTTTTTATACATCATGAATTTATTTGACAATGTAAATTAGTTCTGATGATGAGTTAAGTGGAAAGAGAAAAGTGATTGAAATGAACAGCTCCAATTATAACTGTTTTTGTTAATAACTGTTGAATTAATTTGTTCAAATTCAAAAGATTGATGACAGAAGTATTAGTTGTTGTGCATATTATACTGGGAGCTATTGTTTCCTCCATTCTGGCCTTAAAGCACACTGTTAAGTCTTAGTCAATCAAGGAACTTTTCGGTTCAAATTTGGTAACATTAATACTAATTGTAGAGAAATAAAGTTAACTATTTACTTTATTACTACCTCCTTTACTTTTTCTATGGAAATTCAACAGAAGTGTTAATTTTTTTAAAATCTTGTAATTCAACCATAAATGTTCAGGTAGGAGTAGAAAAGTGTGTCAGATACTTAAACGATGCCTACCATTACATAATATCATGGATTTATTTAGCGATATAAATCATTTCTGATCATGAGTTTAGTGGAAAGAGCAAAGTGGTTGAAATAAACAGCTACAATTATAATTGTTTTTGTGGATAATTATTGAATTAATTGTAAATATTGTCTAGTGAGAATAACCTATCATGTTATAAATTATGCCCCACTTTTTTTCAACACATTTAAAATATCTTCAATAAACAACTAGGGCTTGCTTCTTTTGTCACTTAACATATCTGCTGTGTTTATAAAGTATGATACCTCTTCACCTGTTCATATTGCCTCTCTTCTCAGCTAATCAATGATCTATTTAAATTTAATCATGTTTTAACACATTTTCAGAGTCTAGGGACTGGATTGTAAGGTCAATTCTGAAAATTAGGACATCTGCTTTGTGTCACCCTGTTTTTCTTCCATTAATTTTAAACTTTAGTCTGTAGAATAATTAGAATTCCGACACCTCCTAGGAGGTCTCTAGCCTCTCCCTGATAGACCCTGATAGAAACAACTCTTAGGTCGGGCTCTAGTCAGGCCTTTGGTCATTTCGGCGCCCTTATGTTCCCTAAAACTAGTCATTCTCATGCTCACCCATATAATAAATACATACATAATACTACAAACCCAAGCACCCTGTATGCATCTGTTTAAATTCCGGGTCGGAGGGTACTCAATATTCTGCTCCAATCCAGCTTAATGGAGCAACAGTGGAGCCTTGGAGTAATATGTTTGGGGGCCATGGTAGCCAAGTGGTTAAGCAATCAGACTCTCGGCTAGTAGATCCCACGGTCGTGGGTTTGATCCCCACTGTCATTTCTGAAACTGGCATGGCACTCATCAATGGAAGGGGTGGGACTGGATCTCAGCGACCCTGAATTTGGTCCCAACCCCCTTCATAAATGAGTTTCTTTGATGGAAGAACACCAGTACAATGGGGGCTCAAGTTCACATTTGTGCTACAAGCTCTCCCCCCACCAAAAAATATGCTGCACCGTCACCCAGCATACTCCTATTCTAACATAAACTAAATCTAAACTTTAGCCTATGAAATAAATACCCCCACAATATACAATCCATAATCTCAATATCCCTTAGAAAACTAATAAGTTTTTCCTTAAACTCGCTGCCATGCTCAAACATTCTCTCAAGCATCCGGTGATATTCCATTTTGGTCCCTATGTGGAGGCCAAGCCCTCCAACATGTTTGACATCGTGAGTCTGTCAACTTGGCATGCTGGGAACCTAGGTCAACTTGCGCCAGTCAACAAGTACCCATGAGTCGCACATGTGTGACCTATCTGCAGGCAGGTCAGGACAACACTTTCCTGTTGAGATACCCCTCTGGGCTCTACCGGTTGACCATCAGCTTAATGGACACTAGCGCTTCAGTGTGGCCCAACAATGCTTCCACTTGTCTAATCTCATATTTTTCACTATTCTCTTAGCATTGTCAGGCCGAATCATGATGGTTTCAACATCATTACATTCTCTCATTCCCCTCCAGTCTGACGTCTCTTTTACTCTGTACTTTGTGATTTTTGAATTTTTGACTTAAATACAAAATAGAGTATCTTCCTATCAACCTTAGATGGACTACTCTTAGTCGAGTGAGAATATTCACTCTTTGCCTATTTATATCCTCCAAGGGTTACATGACAACTGAGCTCATGATCATTTTGAGCTTCTGTGCTGTTCTAGCCCACCAATTTCAATTTAATAATTTTTTAACACATCAACTGAAGGCCGGAATGTGATGTTCAGTTCTGAAAATAGGGATGACCCTGCCTTAGCTAGTGTATAATATTAATAAATCAAACAATAAATTAGAACAATCGTAAACACTAATTTTATTTTTTAATCCAAATATGTTTAGCATCTACCATCTGAGATCATAGAGCAAAAGCGTGTCTTGCCGAAGGTCATGGGTTCGAATTCCTCTTATGCCATTAACTTTTTTTCATCTCAACTAAAAACCTTAATTAATTGTCATTTATTAATTGGTCAAGCGAACCATGAAAATAGTGAATTAATTCCAACACCACTGCAATTTTTACTTCTATTACAATTTAATTGTTTTAGATACTTTTATAAGTGCAGTTTGAATAATTCAATCTAGAACAATTAATTCACTTGTTGGATGTATAATTGCAATACAGCGAGTCGGACCAACCTCTCGCAATCGCCTGGTGGCCTTGATAAAAATTCATTTTCGATTACTGACAAATCCAATATTTTTTCAAGAGGAAAAAGTCGTTTTTATTATTATCAATGAATAATGAGATTTTTCAATTGATTATACTTTTTATAGACCAAAAGTCATTGGTTTGATCTCACTCGCAACACTAAAAAAGTATAATTATTTCAAATAATTCATATGGTCACCATACCACAAATATAAAATATAATAAATTTCTTGTTATAAATAAAGAGAAAAGACGATTGTTGAGGGTTTAAATGAAATTTTACCATCTTAACCGTTTGAACCGCCTCGAGAGCCAGTAGCTGAAAAGCTTTTGATCCATCATCCAAAATAAATCAATATCTGTATTACATAATGGTTGAAATCTAGTCAATTGACTATTTGCCATGGAATTCATTTAAAAAAAAGAAAGACCTAGACTTTTTAAACTAATAAACGTCAAAAATGATTAATACCTTTTTCGAGGACGAAAATGTGATGTCGAACCGACGGCCATTAGGAGAGAAAGAGAGCGAAAGGCGGCAATCTTACTTCCCAGTCGCCTCAACCGCAGATAATTAATCATACAGTTTTCTCACAAATTATTTTAAATATTGAGAAAAGTTTTAAAATAATATACGACAAATATTGTAATTATTGTTTTTTTTAATTAATCCCTATTTGTAAAATAATTTAATCATACTTTTGTACTTTCAGAAGATACTTGTGTCAAGCTGGCAGTGATCTGATAGGCTGGCGATTCTCCGTTTAGAATTTGAATAATTATTTTACTTTAAAAATAAACAGTTAATTCTTAAATATGCCGTAATTTTTTGTGCTATTATTTTTAGAAAGTATTTTAAAAATGTAATATTTTTATTTAAATGGAATTGTACTTAAATCCCCGGCCGTTTCCCGCCATTTCCAACGGTTATTCAGGCTACAACTGGCGGCCAAGACGGCTTTTTCACGGTGAGCTTTTATTTCAGAATGTTATAATTATTTTCATTAATAAAAGCTGCTTTTTCGTTGAAATCAAATAAAAGTCGTTAATGAAATAATTTATCAATCATTGTCAGTTTTAAATATTGATTTTTGAATGTATTATTGCAATTCAGAGTCGCTCTAACCTCTCACAATCGCCTGGTGACTTGGATAAAAATTCATTTTCTATTACCGACAAATCCAATATTTTTACAAGAGAAAAAAGTCGTTTTTATTATTATCAATAAATAATGAGATTTTTTCAATTAATTATACTTTTTATAGACCGAAAGTCATTGGTTCGAATCTCACTCGCATCACTAAAATAGTATAATTATTTCAATTAAAAATGTGTTTTATCAAAGGCCTTGGTTGAGATGAAAAAGTATTGTCACAAGTGGGTTTCGAACCCGCATTCTTTGCCTCTATACGCTTATTGGATGTATTATTGCAACACAGCGAGTCGGACCAACCTCTCACAATCGCCTGGTGACTTGGATAAAATTTCATTTTCTATTAACGACTAATCCAATATTTTTTCAAGAGGAAAAAAATAGATTTTATTATTATCAATAAATAATGAGATTATTTCAATTTATTATACTTTTTACAGACTGAAAGTCATTGGTTTGAATCTCGCTCGCAACACTAAAAAAGTATAATTATTTCAATTAAAAATGTGTTTTATCTAAGTTCTTGGGGGAGGGAGAGACCAATCATGGCTAAGGGTTTCCCCCCTATCTTTGGCCATTCTATTATCCAAATTCTGAATTTGCTTTTTCGTTTTCTGATAACATTGACATCATCTGATGTTAATAATTGATGGAATAGCTATTGAGAATATGGTGGTCATACAATTCCCAATTTACAATTAAAGTTTCACCAAAAATTAATTGAATTGTAGGGGTGATGCAATGCAACATTGTGTGTCACTCTGTCGAGCATTTGACAATGTAAGGGCACCTTCAGATATCTATGATTATGATATGTAGAAACATAAGATTAGTATCTGTGATCTAATAGTAATAGTCGAATACATCAAGACCAAAACTCGCAACTAACAACAACAGTTTGTGAAAATTTAAAAACTGTTTACAACACCTACTTTGTTTATTTTTTTAAGTATTGTAGGTTGATTCACTCGTTTTAAAAAGTTTTTTTATGTTTTGTGTACAATTTCTGGACAGATCGGTGTCTGAGACCTAGTAGCAATAGTCAAATATATTAATGCTCCAACTCATAACTAACACTTGAACTTTTTACATATTTCACATGTTACTTGAATTTTTGTACATTTTTGCAACATAAAATTATTTAGTAAATTATACCTTTTATCTAAGATCTTGGTGGAGATGAAAAAGTTAGTGATATGAGCAGGATTTGAACCCACATCCTTTGGTTCAATATGCCACTACCTAACCACTTGAGCTATTGATTCAAGTCACGATAGCTCAAGTGGTTAGAGCAGAGCTGAAAGCCGTGGGTCATAACAGTCAATTATGTCTGTTTAATATATATGGATTACAAAATAAAATTAGTGCTCATGGTTATTCTAATTTATTGTTTGATTTATTAATACTGTGTTTACTCACTAGGTAATCCCTATTTTCAGAACTGACCATCACAATCCGCCCCTCAGTCAATGTGTTAAAAACATTATTAACGGCACAGAAGTTCAAATGTATCAAGAGCTAATTTCAATCACTTTGCTCTTTCCACTAAAATCATCATCAGAACTGACTTACATTGTCAAATAAAATCAAGGTGTTACATAATGATGGGGATCCTTTGGGTATCTGACACTCTTTTCTACTCATACCTGAACATTTATGGTTGAATTACAAGATTAAAAAAAAATTAACACTTCTGTTGAATTTCCATAGAAAAAGTAAAGGAGGTAGTAATAAAGTAAATAGTTAACTTTATTTCTCTACAATTAGTATTAATGTTACCAAATTTGAACCGAAAAGTTCCTTGATTGACTAAGACTTAACAGTGTGCTTTAAGGCCAGAATGGAGGAAACAATAGCTCCCAGTATAATATGCACAACAACTAATACTTCTGTCATCAATCTTTTGAATTTGAACAAATTAATTCAACAGTTATTAACAAAAACAGTTATAATTGGAGCTGTTCATTTCAATCACTTTTCTCTTTCCACTTAACTCATCATCAGAACTAATTTACATTGTCAAATAAATTCATGATGTATAAAAAGCAAAGGTTAAATATGTACATTTTATTGGTTTTCTTAAAGTTCATTCCTGTTGAATGTTCAAACAAAACTTACATCCATTTTTTACAATTATTTATATGGAGATTCTATTTAGTATTAATACAAGGAATAATATTCTGCCCATTTTATAAATTATATTTACATTTAATATAATTTTTCTGTAATCTGCTAGTAAAAATGTCAGTGTAATTTATATTTCACATTTCAAGTTTTATACATTTCTTGTGTTTTTCTTTTCTAGATGGTGTTGTGCCGTCTTTGTGTTTTTCCTACATTTTCCCAAAGTGCCATTTAAACAGTGCGTTAAGTTGTTTCACAAGTGTTGAACAGTGTGCAGTTACCTGGTTCATCGTAGCTGTATGAAAGCGAGGATTGTTGCCTTCAGAGGGTGAATTTCATTTATATAACATCTATTTATGTAAGTTGTCTACTATTCTCGCCTTTAAGATTAATTTTTTTCCAGGAGGGATTTACAAATGGTAAATCAATTCTCTCTGCTGGCAGTCAGGTTAGTGAGCATGTTAGAATTAATGTATTATTATTGCCCCATCAGCCACTAAACTATGGTTTAATACTATCTAGAAATTTTAATACTGGTAGTGTTCCAAAAATAAAACGTTTACCAATTACAGCACTTGCTTAGAAGGGTTAAAACTTACAAAAGTTGATGTTTTCGCAACTAGATAGTTTTAATTTTTTGTAGTGAACTTTATTTAATACAAATGGTTTCTTGGCCTCCTGTTTTGCATAGATTGACACCTCCCTCTGTTGAAATTTGTATGTCACTAGGTTAATACAATTTTTGTATGATCTCACAATTAATTTTTGTATGTTAATTATATTTAATTTATTGTATGCTTTACACATTTCAGTTTTCTTTTTTCAAGGGTGTTGATCCATTTTTATATCATTGTTTTACATTTTCACAAAGTGATATTTAAACAGTGCGTTAAGTTGATTCGTGAGTGTTGAACAGTGTGTAGTTAGCTGGTTCATCATAGCCATTTTAAAGCGAGGATTGTTGCCTTCAGAGGGTAAATTTCATTTAGATAACATCTATTTATGTAAGTTGTCTACTATACTCTCATTTAATCTTAAATTGTTCTTTTTCCAGGAGGGATTTACAAATGGTCAATCAACTCTCTCTGCTGGCAGTCAGGTTAGTGAGCATGTTAGAATAAATATTTATTATTGCCTCAGCAGCCAATATAATCCTCTTGGTTTAAAATTATCTGTCTGTAACCATGAAATGCAAATTTTAATAGAGGGAGTGTTCCAAAAACATTATCTACTATCTACAGAACTATCTTAAAATAGTTAGAAGTTGCAAAAATGTGTTTTCCCAATTGGATAGTTTTTATTTTTTACTTATTAAACTTTAATTCATACAAATATCAAGAAAATATATACAAAAAAGGGCAGTTTTGTGCCAAAAAGTGGGAGAATGATATCTCACTAGTTATTCAAAGTTTTTTTTACATGTTGGGAACAAATCCCGGAGTATCCGAGATCTGGTAGAAATAGTTGTATATATGCGCACCCAAACTCGCAAGTAACACTTTGGCCGGTAGGTTAAAATTTAAAAACTAGTTAATACACTTGCATTTGTATACACCAGTAGGTGAAAATCTATGAATCCTGGAAAAAAGCTACTTGTTTGAAATTTTTAGGCATTTCAGTTGTTTCAATAATTTTAGAATGTTTTTGTACATTTGGGTAAAATTGCTGGATAATCCGTATCTGAGATCTAGCCCATGGATAGTAGGAAATGTAAAAACCAGTACAAACATCTGCAATGTTTAAATTGTGAGGTATTTCAAAGGTTGCAATAGCTTTAGATAGCTTTTTACATTTTGTGTACAATTTCTGGATAGATCGGTATCTCAGATCTAGTAGAAATAGTGGATACGTCCGTATTGAAACTTGCAACTAACTCTCCCATGAGTGGTAGCAAATCTAACAAACCACTAGAAACACCTACTTTTTCAAAAATTTAGGTACTTCAGATGATTCAATAGTTTTAGAAAGTTATTTTTAATTTTTGGTTTAATTTCTGGAGAGACGTTATGTGAGATGTATAGAAATAGACAAATACATCAGTATTCAAACTTGCAACTGACTCATCCACAAGAATCAGAAAATCTATAAACCACTAGAAACGCATACTTTTTCAAAAATTTAGGTATATCAGATGTTTCAAAGTTTTTGAAAGTTGTTTTTCATTTTTGGTACAATTTCTGGAGAGATCTGTATCTGAGAGTAGGAGAAATAGTGAAATACATCACTACTTAAAATTGCTACCAACACCTTCATTGGTAGGTGGAATTTTCAAAACTGATAAATACACTTACATTTTAAGCTTTTTTTTCCTTTGTATTTTAAATGTTTCACTAGTTTTAAAATTTAAATTTGGGGTAAAATTGCTGGAGCACTCGGCATCTATGATCTAGTAGAACACTTCAGTCCTCAAACTCACAACTGCTACCAACACCTTCATTGGTAGGTGGAATTTTCAAAACTGATTTTCCCTTATAAAAAATAATCCACTTTACCATAAAAATAAAACACAAATGCTAGAAAAAGTGAATACTACCAAATGGGCAATATCCCCTTTCATTTTTGAGCACTGTAATATATATCTGACGAGAGGTGTAACGCTAATGTATCAAAATAGATTTCCTTTATGGTTCATAGCTTTCAGTACAGGCCCTAATGCAGGACCTTAACTTGTAGTGATGTTGCCTTGTCAACTATTGTCACCTTGGCCCGGTATAGGGACTGTAAAGGAAAACCGTAAAAATAAGGAGCAGGATTAAATGTATAAAAATATGTATGATATTAATAAAAAATTAATTATAATTGTACCTGTTGGTTGGCACAAGGAGAGAGGCTCACCATGCCACACGTGTTGGAGGGTTGCCGCATCTTGGCGCTGTAAAGGGACCGTAGTGGAATACCGCCTGGTTGTACGAGAGTACTTGAGCATGGCAGCGAATTCAAGGACAAACTTTTTATGTTTCTTAGAGATATTGGGATTATGGGTTGTATATAGAGGGGTATTTAGTTGATAGTTTAAGGCTTGTATTTGCTTTCTGGTAGAATAGAAGTATGTTGGCGGCAGTGCAGCATATTATTTCAAAGCTCGACCGCTGCTCTGGTAACCCGGGTCGGGGCGGAATATCGAGTACCCTCTGACCACGGCTCTAGATAGAGGATATGCATGTGTGATTGGATATGTATATAGTGGTATGTACTGTATGAGTGAGTGAGTAGTAGTAATGACTAGTAAGTAGTAAGGGCGCCGAAATGACCAAAGAAGTCGATGGCGCCCAACCAGAGCCCAACTTCGGAGTCACTTATGCACCTAGGTGGGTGACTCCCCCTGATCTATCAGATCCTAGGAGGTCTCACAATTATAATTCTATTGTGATCACCAACCCGAACTTTATATTTGTATACATATCTCTTGTTTCTTACGTTTGTCAATACTACCTGCCTCTAGATCCCTTTGTAGATGCAGTTATCATGAAAAATACTTTTTCATAATGGAAGATTTTTTTAACAACAGTTATATCTAGCGATGTTAGGAACCCATTTTTGAATATATGATACTTGATGATTTTGAGATTGCATCATAGAGTAAAAGGATGCCTAGTTGATAGAAATTTTAGAATTTTTAACTTAATAAAAAAAAACCACAGTGGGGAAATCCATTTTTTATTGTTTTAAACATTTAAATACATACATGTATTATACATTTCAGATCTTGAGTTGTGTTTATATGTCAATAAGAAACATCTGAAACTTGTACAAAGCTATTTAGTTATTTATATTATGTTATATTGTTATGTTGATTTGACACTGACTCTTTTTTTAAACGTTGTCTTCTCTTAAATTTCTAAATTAGTTTAAAGATTAGGTTTTTTTTTAAAAACATGTATGGAACTAGGATAATATTTAAACTCTAGTAAAAACTAAAATACAATAAGTATTTTAAATACATTTTAGATAAAGACTGAACATCATTTCTTTTTAATACATAATCAATAAAACTTTCTTCATATTGCAAACATATTTGTTAAACATGTTAATAGAATTATTTAATTACTTAATATGTCAGAAGGCTTTCATTATGCAATTAGTTTTCACTAGCCTTTCTGCATCTTATTAACAATACACTTTTTGTAAAATAAAATTTACAAGTTTTTTTGTTTTAAAGTAATAGATCTAATTTTTTTTTCTTTCAAATATAATTAGCTTATTAAATGGATTGATGCATAAAAATATAATCACTTTCAATAGACATTAGAACTTAGCCAGCACACTTGAAGGCACAAAGTCAAGACCCATGCAGTTACATATAAAAACATTTGTGTTTCCCGGAATCATGAAAGAAAATGCATAATATACACATCTTGCATCTAGCCATTCTCTTTTGAACACAATAAACCTTCGCTAAAAAATTACAAAGATTAAATTGAACTTTTAATTTTTTAGATTTCACCATCTCTTAAGTAAAAGAAAATCAGTTTGAAGTATATTTTTTATTTTTTTCTGTCATTCCTTTATAACAATGGCACATAATGGAATGTTTACTAATTAGTACTATTAAAACTATGACACTGAAATTTTTATAATACAACAGTGCTTTTATTTAAATTTTTTCCCTCGTAATAAATCAAAGTCTGCTATTCTCTACTAGTATATTTATATGTGTATGAATATTATATTTATGTATAATTTATAAGGAGTCTAGAACATTTTAAAATTTACAATGGCAATCTTGAATTTTCCAATATTTAAGCAACAAATAACTGATGATTTGATTTTTTTTTTTTTTAATTTCAGTAACCACAATGGTTCATTCATTTTGAATATGTATTTAATCAGATAAATCTATTTTATCAATTGAGAAAACCTGCAATTATTAATATGTAAAAAGTAGTTGTTAAAAATTAGGAAAATACAATTATAGATAAGTAATCTTTGTAAAGTTTAGTTGGAAGTTGAATTATTATTTCATTAAAAGTTATTTAATCCATTTATAATTTATTGCACAAATATTTGAAGTTAAATAAAGATTGCTTTTGCATTTCTAAACAAGACTATGGTGATGTAAAAAATTTTATTTTGGGATTAATCGATTTCGATCCCATATCTACACTTCCTTATTAAAAATTGTCCTAACTGAGAGCAAAAAATATTAAATTTATAAAACATTTAAGGACATTTTGACTCAGAATAAAAAATAAATATTTTTAACCATACCAGTTCTACAAATATTGGTCAGAATCACTTAACATTAATTTTACCCTCTCCCCAAATAAGTCAGCTTTAATCCTCACAAATAAACAATAAATTATTTATTCATAAACTTTTGAATTCTTTTGAGAGGGAATTATCTCAAGATAAAAGTTAAACCGAGACAGCACGATTAAATCTAATAATACTTGAGCATTCCAACATCAGACTCATTTAATCTACAGTAAAAAGACTAGAAACAATTAATTGTTTTTAATAAAAATAACATTTTCCTTTACTGGCAACTTGTTTATACATCAGTGACAAGTACAATACCTCGAATATTCAAATTTGGCACAAACATCGCTTGATTCAACCACCAAATTGTGCAACTTTTAATTTACCATACTAATAGACTGTTAATGAGGGTTAAATAATTTATTTTTCTTTTGGCATTTGTTACAAACAATACTGTTTGTAGGTAGATAGAACAAACTACATTCACCAATTTTGATACTGTCGAATGAAACTGTACAATTGTGCCATGAAAATGGAAAGTTAAACTTTGTTGATATCAATAATAAACCTGAAAATTGATAGTTTTAATCAACTGGATAATACTGAACAATTGAAGTTTAAAAATAGCATGGGCAATAAAACTGAAAGTGGAACCTTAATAGCTAATAAAATATATAATAATTACAACTATATCATGAAGAAAATTAACTATATACACATGATTTTATACATTCATTAAACAATAATAGTTCACTAACTCTTATAACAAAAACATAATTTATTATATATATATCAACTAAAACATACATAATTTTGAAAACCTATTTGTAAATATTTCAATTTCCATATGAACATTAATTCATTTTGTACATGTAACATTAAATGGCAAATGTGTATGTTCTGATTATGCTATTATGAGATTTTTAATTAAATTAAAATTAGTAATGTATAAAGTAAACACCACATATTTTGTTTTTGTATGTCAAGCTAATATGTCCTCTATTCTATTTTCATACATTAAAAACATTAACAGCCATATTTTATTTTTACTAGAATGAAAAAAAAATTTTATTTTGTAAGCTACTTATGACCCAAAATAATAAATGTTGAACAAAAAATAATCATGATTTACAAGACAACTTATTACAAAAATATTTATTTATTAGAAAAATTAATTTCTGTGGTGTTTAGTCTAAAGACTATTTAGATTCATAGTTAATGGCCACAAATAAACTAGGCCCCGTTATCTCCAACAAAATTTGGAATTTGCAGTGCATTATCTTAATATAAATATTTACAGATCATTACCAGAGTTATTTGTGTAAAGCTAAGATTAAAATTAATTGCGACTGTAATGAAGTTTTGAATATATGTGTACAATAAATTTAATCTTAAATAGGCCTTGTTTAAAATAATAATTATTATTAGGATGTATATAAATATTATTAAATGAACCGGAGGTTAAATGCTTTAAGTAAAAATGATTTCAATTTGATCAAGTACGTAATCCAATGTTAATTTCTAAACATACTTTGTTTTAGTACTAATGAGAATGTAACAAAAAGATTCAATAACACTAGAGATAGATTATCTTCAGATATGATCCCATTAGCTTATCACAATTCAAAAGTAAATTTCTTTACACCAGTTTAAAAATTGTGCAAATTTTTCATATGCCATCCCTCATTACTAAACTTTTATAATGTGTTAATTACAAAAACCTGAAGCTAAAAAAAAGAACAATTCAACACTAGTTTTACAATTAGAACCCAGTAAAAACTGAAAATGGAAAAAAAAGAGCGAAGTACACTATTTGATTTTCACCGTTTTTGTTGAGGGACTAGAGGATGGTTAACCATATCCCATAGGTACTTGAAGTACTTGGGTGAAGTGAGGCTGAAAAGAAAGTCAGACTTTGTTTGCCCACTGTCGACAAGGTTCTTGGTGAATTCCTCTAGGATCGCCAATGAGCCAAGCGTTGTGTGTGTAATGTTAGTCTTAGCAACAAGAGTGCCTGTCACATGCACATCATCAATCCAGAAGTATCTCGACTTCTGGGCTTCTGCATACAATGTGAAGGCAACATCGGGTGAATAGAGGACAGCCCAGCCAGTGCAGTATTTCGGGTACCACCTACCCGAGTACTCTGCTGGTGTCACACGCCATTTTGATCTATAAACAATTAATATTAAATCATGAATATTGTTGAATATGTGTTATGTAGTTATTGCTGGATCTAATATAACATATATATTTAACTATCTTATCTTTTGCATAATAATTAAAAAACTACATATAACTATTTTTATCCATAATAAGAGCCTTTGGGAGAAAAAAATGAGTTACAATATGTTTAAAATATACTAATAGTACCTGTAGCTTCGTTTGACTATGGATCTGTCCATGACATTGCAAAGGAGAAGCCTTCTAGCACCAAGAGGTGATACTTGGGAGTTCAAGAAGGCTTGGAGAAAAGGGGTGTTCACAAACACATCATCATCAGTTTTCAGTATGTACTTCGCACCAGGACAGTGGTAGGTAGCCCACTTAAGGCCCATAACATGCTTGTATGTCATGTTACGGTATGAGTCAATAAAGGTACCTGTAAAACACAAATAATTCAAACGTATATTCAGAAAGTAATTTAAAAGATATACCTTGAATGATATCACTGTGCTCTTTCATTTCGTCTTCAAGCTGATTCTGTGTAGAGGATGAATTTGTCTCTCCAACCATGAAGACGATATCCAAGGCATTACCCCATGTAGACCTGATCATACGACGGTGGTATATGTTGTTAGGAGCTGAGTGTATGATAACAGCTACTAATGGTGTAGCATTGCAAGAGTACTTGCTGAGAAATGAGAATTCTTTGAGGTTGATTAGTGTTGATTGGTCATCTGGGGGTAGGATATGGATCTGGTATGGTGCAGGTGCTGTGGTTGCGTTGCTGGGTACGAGAGGAAGGTAGTTGAGCACCGGTAATTGTGCTGTCCTAGGTGGCCCTGGACAACCAGAAAGGCGCCAGATCATGAATCCGACCACCCCCAGAAGTATCAGCCCCCAGACGAGCCGGCAGCATCTTTTGTCAAACATCCTGCTACCTCACCATTGCCTGAAACATCGTAAATATAACTCATAGCAATTTTTTTTTAAAGGTCGGGGTAGGGTTGAATAAAAATTATTCCTTAACTACCTGCAAAAAAAAAGGATCTAAGAGGAGAGAGAGAGAGAGAGAGAGAGAGAGAGAGAGAGAGAGAGAGAGAGAGACCTGTTATGATTTCCTTCCTCTTCCTTTTGACGAGTTTTGTAAACCTGTTAGCTTACTACACAGTGTTGTGTTTTTCTTGAGTGCTTGATCTTTTCATTGTCAAGCCATTGTTCCATTAGTGGTTAGAGATGGATTAAAGGGACTGCCCATTTTTGGGCTAGTTGGACTGCCTGTTCATTTCCTCTTATATCTTCATGTCCTGGAACTCACTTGTGTTTTCCTGCAGTTACTTTAGACACTCCCAGATAAGTTTGGAGTTGAAACATACGTAAAGCCGGACTGTCTGAGATCTGTGCTACATTCATGTTTTTCTTAATTTACTCCTTGTATAGAATGAGGTTCAAATATAACAACCGACCAAAATTGTCATAAGAAGAATTTCAATAAAGTACTCCTTCTAAGGAGTTATCTAATCTACAATAACTGAATGGCTTAATTTGTACAGGAGACCCCCATGCCACATGCAATCAAATGTTTGTATTAGGTCAAGAAAGGCTCTTTGCAATGTTGTTTAAGTACAAAGAATAAGGATATGTGGTACACAAGTTTAGCAATTTTTTTTTGTAATCACACAAAGGCAAAAAATGAAACGAGATAAAATGACGCCATGGATGCCGAGGAAGTTATGTGTCACTATTCATTCGCTCGGGCGCATTGTCCTCGGGCCATTCTGCAATATTTTGGCATACGGATTTTTTCCTTTTTGTGGAAGTGTCATCCGATTTGTCACCATGGTCTGGATAATCCGCTGTCACGACTTATATAAGTGCCTTTGAATGGTCTGTTGTATTCGCCATGCCAGTTAAATTTGACCAGTTTTTTTTTTTTTTTTAAACGTCGGTCTCATACTGTGAGATTTTAGTTCCCATCAAATCTCATTCATCCTAATAATTTTAATTCGTTTCAACACGTCGCTGGAAGAGACACGATTCCATTGATCAAAAAGTTATGTAATGTTTATCATGTTAATGACAGTTCGTACATGGCCGGAAACACGGCCGTGTTCCTGGAGTGGATTAGAAATTACAACCCCTCCGTGATTTATGCACACTTCACTCACAGCATTTTCATATTGAAAATTTGGGATTGCTGTTTATTATCATGCAAACAGAATTGAACAATTAATTTTAAAAAAACTTTCTGACTACAAATAAAAGTAGGCATACATTGATTTTTTTACTCTTAGCATTAAAGAAAGGAGGGTTATGAAATAATTTATGGCCCGTTACATCAACTTTGTTTAAACTTAAGTACTGAATCTAGTTCCACTCAGTAATTGCCGTTTTTCAGTTTATCTGGAACCGTGTTCAAGATATGATCCCGGTTCCAATTTGAACGACCGTCGAGCTTGGGTTAACGAAGTTCACAGTTGAACGACTTACATTTCATAATAACATAACCTGCATATTGTTAAAGGCGTGTTCTCACGGTTCAACTTGTCATGTTTCAATCAAAATTGATTAATTCTTTGTTTGAAAACTACTGTTCTTTCTTATAACATTGCTTTTATTGTCTTCATTTCGTTTTTCAAATCAGGAGTAGTCTAATCCGGAAACTTATTTTTTTTCGCTAGAACTTAAACGTAGTTTATCTAATTATGTAACCTGCTTATTGTACTTGAATTATGATTGTGAAAGAGCTTGATTGTCGCCGAAAGGGCTAAACTGATTAGCGTCACAATTCTTCAATTAAAATTCCTGGAAATCACAAGATAAACTCGACTGCATTAAAAATATAAAAATGTCCTCAATTAACTAAAAGGCTTTTGGCAGCATGTTAACGCAAGCGGAGGCGAAACCCAAAATACTTCCATCCTCGGCAGTAAGGGGGGAGGCAGAAGGCTCATAAAAGTTTCAAGAGCAAGTCTCTTGAAATATGACCCTTGAAACAAAGACTCGGCCATACTATAAAGGAAGGAATGTGATTTATTCCAGAGAGGCCGTGCAGTTTTCTTTTTAAAAAAAGGCAAAACATCTACCATACAGAGTCGCTGACACAAAAACCTTCGTTTCAGACATGGATTTTTGTAAAAAAAGTTTTTATCCTGCATCATGCCACGGATAATGCAACTTAAATGCTTTACAACACTGACACAGCAAACAAAAGTGTATATTTTGTCCTATCACAACAATTGCAGCGCGTTAAAAGTAAAAATTATTTATACAGGAAGTAAGAATATTACATTTGTTATTGTTAAATCAGAACCAATATATGTATATCCAAGAACTTGAAATGAGTTTGTATGATAGATTTTGACCGTTACCGATCTCATTTTAGACATCGCTGCATTGTTTGGTCAGGCGATTCGTTGAAATATGGACTGAGTATGATCAACGGGATACATTGATATAGTAGCTACAAAACAAACAGGAATTTTCTGTACAAGCTCAAAGTATGGCAATCGAACTCTTTAGGGAAATGCATCCTTGTTTTTCAAGTCAAGTACTCATAACAATGGTAGTGCTTTAGAAAAAAAGTTGTTACTGACGAAAAAATTATTGTATGAGCTGAAAGCAAAGCAGCTATAAAGCGTAATTTTTATTTATTTGTGTCCCTTTTGTAAGTTACCTTTTAAGCTTATATCTTCTCTTCTTTAGTGTAAATGACGTTTATGAACCGTTGTTAATTTGTGAGTGTTTTTTTAGTGATAATTGCGTGTAGGTTTCGTTGTTTTCTGTACGGCGAGGAATAATTTCAATTTTGTCTCTGTTGAGGAGAGTTCGTCGTTTTGTGTGGGATGTGTAGCAGTTTGACTTTCTTCTACTCCAATTTCTTAGCATATATCTTAGTCTGTATTGGGAAGAGGCTTGTTGTCGCGCTGGGTTGTTGGTCTTGCAAGGGGTGGGTCACTGCGGGCCCTTCTTGAAGGATGAAGTCCAATAGAACCTAGCTTTCGGACTCATCCTGATCTTATGTTCTGACTAGCTTCATTACTGATTTAACTCTGACCACTCACCTCTCAACTTCCGTCAGCTGTGTTCAACTTTACTTCCGATACAAAGGCAACCTTATAACCAGGCATAGTGAAGAGTGGCCTTCTGTTGAGAGAAGAGTGTTTATGTTGTAGCACAAATAACAAAAAGTACAGCGAGATGACTTAAAGCATGTTCCATGGTTTATATTTGTTTAAGATCGCGTTGTGTCTTATTCAGTCTGGATAACTTTTGGGCCTAATCCACCCAACAAGCTGTCTCGTTCGGACCGATCATCCTTCAGAGTTTCATTGGCACTGATGTTCCGGACAGTATTTGATTAAATGTTTCGTTTTCAGAAGCTATTCGTCGTAAAGGTCAATGGATTTTCTGTCAATCTCACGAAAGGAATGGAACTTCTTTGGGTGAAATCCCTTCTCCTTTAGCATTGGTCAATGAAAGTTCATTCCGCTAGTGCATAGTTTACTGCAGACATACTGCTTTCTTAAACAAAAACCACTTTTATATGGTTTTCATTAATATTAGCAATTTGGGAGAAAATAAATTCTTCAGCTAGAAATAAAGAGCTCGCGTTTTGTTGTCATAAAACCGAAATATCAGGTCAAACTTTGATTGCTATATCCTGCAAGGGAAAAAGTAAAGTACCACTCAACTCCAGCACGGGGACAAGTTCCCTTAATTAAAAAATATTAGCTGGTAAAGCAGGGTGTTGTGTTTTCGTAATTACAAAGTTTTCAGCGGCCGGCTGGAGGGAAATATATTTTCTCATGGATCTAGTTACACCCTGGATCTTTTAAAAGGCGTAAATTATCAAAAAGAAATAAAAAGTTACTCTGGTGAAAAGTTGGACGTGTACTAACAGTGATAAAGTAATAAAACGAAACTTGGAAAGTCTGTACAATTTAACCTTTTCAAATCGATAAATTTACTGGGGTTACGAAAAGCTTTTATTCAGTTTCTCAAGGGGCCCTGCAAGTTAATTAATTTTGCGATTTTTTCGAAGGACTTTTGGAATTTATTAAACGTGGCTTCAAAATTGTGATTTAGAATGAGCACATATGTGTACTTACACACAGTGTCTACACATGTTTTTTAGCCGATGAACAGTGTGACAGAACACATGCGCCTATGCTCAATTACACATGCTGCAATACTGTAAAACGACTTTTCTTTCCATACCGCTTTGGTTTTGAAACTCGTCCTGGAGCTGGTAACCAATTTGTCAGTTTATTATACACAGTTTTGGTTTTGTAAATGCATGGTATGCAATGAATCCCATTAGACCGTGGTAACTGAGTGGCTCGGGCAGCTTGTGGACCCCGAGAGTCATAGGTTCGATTCCCACTGTATTTCTTGTAATTTCAACCCTTTTAAAAACTGTTCACTCATTAACTTCTAGCTCCTTCCGATTGAATGAACGCAGTCTGGCACTTCAAAAAACGCAAAGATATGCGACCGTTTTGAGCAATTTGATAACGAACGCCGTCTTAGAAATGAATGTTCGTGCTACGTTGCGATGAAAGAGGTCGGAATGATTGACATGCTATATTAAAAATTACATGCAATACGGTCAAAAATAACTCTTTTTCTCTCCTTGTTTACTCAGTTTATTTTATTTTCGGTACTTCAGTGCCGAAATGTTATTAGAATCCTTCCATTTTAAGGTGTACGTTTGATCAAGTATTCTTTCTTGAATTACATTGTTGTGAATATATACAGAAACGAAGGAAAGAGAAAATGAGAAACAATATAGAAAAGGTACATATTTTCCAATATTTACGATAATAACGATAAAATTATAATAAAATATATGTTGAGTAATAAATGTTTAAAAGATTAGCATTTAGATTTTTGCTAGATATTAGACAACCAAACGCAAAAACATCTGTATTTATGATGAGTTAGACCACCGTTCATAGTACTGCTGATGGCAATGGTAGAAGTACGTAGTATCAAGTTATACGTAATTATTGGAGTGTGCCGAAGTGATTTTGTTTTCTGTCAATGACTGTGATGTGGACTGCAAATAGCTTCACGAAAGGCTGTGACTGAATGTTAAAGTCCGGCTATAATCAAGTTAATGATTTTTCTTATAACGAAACACCGACAAAAAAAAAGACCAAGGGATCTGAAATAAATGGATAAAAAGTAGAAACAAAAATATGGATAGGAGAAAGTACGATACCTTTTGCAATTTATTCGCAATTTTGTTTCAACAGCATGAAAGCGGGAGAGAATATGCTTATACCTTGTTTTTTCTACGAATGGAAATTGAATATGCAAGCTCCGGAGCAATTAGGCACGAATGTTCTTTTAGTTCACGCTGTTACCAGAGAGAAATTAAAACGTTCAACAATTTTTCACAACAGACCATGTGTATGATTGGTAATGAATTAATGCCCAAAACAACGTGAGAGTTAGTTGCACCGAACGGCGTAATAAGCGGGCAAGAAGAAGTTTTCATGTTCAACCCAATGTGTTTCTCAAACGAATGATTTAAATTTGAATTCAATTATAAAATCGGTCTGAAAATAGAAATCCAACTATTATAATTATAGTAAGGAAATTAATCTAACTATTAATATAATAATTACATGGCAGTAATTATCATACTGCAAAACTCAAATAACTTATCAATCAAAACATATTTTTAGTAACATTAGAAATGAAAAAAAAAAGTTTACTTAATTTTATACACCTAGAGTACCGTAATATCAAAACATTTTTCTAAACGATATCATGAAAATTCAACACGAATTATTTAAATATACACACACGCAAGGGTGATAAAAGCCAAAATACAATAGATGAAATGAATATATTCAGTTACAGCAGTGGTCGGTGAGAAAGAGTATGAGAATTAGAAAAGAAAGAGAGTATGACAACGAGTGATAAGAAGAGAAGAGAGAATGTGATAACTTTTTCTTGTATTGCACTTGAATTTGTTCACATTGGTTTTGTAATTATAGTGGATCGGTTTCTAAACGTTTTATCAATTCAACTGTAAAAAATCATAATCAGTAATAAAATCACGAGAGTTGAGAGTTTTATTAATAAATACTAAAACACTAACCGAAAAGATTTCAAAAGGTTCAAAATTGAATGCCTACAAGTTGAACGTAGTAAGTCTGTCTTTC
Organism: Cimex hemipterus; assembly: GCA_039619505.1. Lineage (NCBI taxonomy): Eukaryota > Metazoa > Arthropoda > Insecta > Hemiptera > Cimicidae > Cimex > Cimex hemipterus. The sequence goes on along the minus strand of CM077111.1, from coordinate 9,768,023 downwards.
TTGTTAAAATACAATGGATTGTATGGATTCGGAAATCATGCGATGCGGCCTGGTGTGATAGATAGATTTTAGAAAAACATTTTCTTTATCGTGCCACGTTTCGATCTTTATTGAGATCATCTTCAGGCCTCAAAGTGTTTGTTTCGGCGTAATTGTGCCATTCTTGTTAACAAATTTGTGTGTGATTGACTAACTGACAACCCTCTGTCGCTGTATTTTAGTTGTAGCCAATAAATTATGTTTTGCTCTTCGTTCTTTCACTGAGAGGAAAAAATCCCATTTTTTAAAATATTTGAGCGGGGACGAATTTATGAAAGGTCTCGATTTCTCTTTGAAAGGACTCTCAAAGCCATTTTCTTGTTATAAAAGGAAATAGTGAAGTCTGCCAGATTTTCTCCCAATTAAGCCCCTAGTTCTGACCATGTAAGGAGCCATGGAAAAGAGCCAAAAGAACCACTTTTCACAGGGAGGTCGAATCGTCTTAAAATCAAGGAAGGGGTCGAAATGGGAAATGTGCCAATAATAGTTGAATAGCGCAACGCAAAATTCGGAGAAAAGAAGATACAATTGAATTTTTTCAAGGCTTATGCCGCTGGGGTCAGCTTAATTTAAGAAAAACCAGTTTCTTTACACAAAGCCTGAATTTCTCCACTTTAACGTAACTTTTGATCCAATTTTTAGATTTAACACCGAATTTTCTTTTAGATTAGTCTGCTTTTGTTCTAAAAATTTCGAGTGCACGTCCAAAATAACCTCACAAACATCATGCAATTTACGAAACGGCAATTTTGAATCAACATCTTTAAACCTACCTTATATTACGTTTCCTTAAATGTCAGACCTGCTAACACCTTTAAAATTTGTGAGCTTTCCAACGCTTTATTAGAAACTTCCATTATTATTATTATTATTCTTTTTTTAATGGACAATTTCAGTTGGGAATTTGGAAAGCTTAGTTCGGGAGTATACCGCGAATTAATTGCATGGTACAAGAGTTGAAAATTAATAATTAACAAATCTATTCTGAAATAATTTATTAGTAAAGAAACCAACTGGTCTTGATAATAAAAATCCAATCAAAACTTGGGCCACGCATTTACTACCGAGAATATGTTTAGGATCATGTTTTCCAAATTTCTAACTGAAATAGCCATTCAAAAATTCAAGTGATCGAGGTTTGAATACATCGTTTGAAAGCTCATAAATTTTGAAGTTTATAGCTTCAAAAAATGCCTTAGCGATCGAAATATACGGCACAGAAATAAATGGTGTGTTTCGATATAGATAAATAAAAAATAACCAATATTCGATAAAATCATATATTTATCATTTAGATCATCAAATCTGGCTCGCATAATCTCTAAGATAATATTACATTACACGAAGACAAAAGTTTATAAAATGCGTGTGAATATTATACGAAGTTGTTCCCGATAAATTTACAACCAGTGCAATCAAGAGAAGGAGTCGAGTAGGGACGCTTTAATGAAACAACAGCTGACGACAATTTTTATGTATTTCTTACTATAATTTATTCGGGTGAATTGGTTTAAATGAACAAAATCCAATTCAGCAATATAGATGTTTCGGCAAGACTTTCCAGACAACTTTCCCAAACTTCATTGACAACGGCTTCATTTACAATAACCTTTAGGAAAACGTAAACATTAATTAATCCTATAGAAAACCCTTAACGATTTATTCAGAAACCATTATTGTGTAATTTTCTATTTAAGTAATACAACAATAGGGATGAGAGCTCAGATTTTTTAAGGAGTACGCATTGTTTCACATTATATTAGAAAAATATATTTCAACATTCTGCACCTCACTATAAAGCAGCAGTCGTTTAAGTAGGATGCGGATTTGAAGTTAAATAGATATCTGTACAAACTATATCTGTACAAACTATTTAGGCTAGCTTGAATAAAACTAAATTCAGGAAACAATTTATCAAAAGATCCCACAATGCAAGAATAGTACATATCTGCTTACAGCTCAGAAAGCACAGAAAAAGTAGCGTAACATTCAGAGATTTGTAAATGTATCGTTAGTTTATTTAAATAGATAAGCTCCAACAAAATAAATACTAATAATTGTTACAAAAATGGATGTAGAATATTGAAAAATCGAATAATGCAGTTCATAAGTAATGCATGAATAATCAGATGGGAGATCCGGTTGATTTTCGAGTAAGTCTATCAGGCTCGTTCAATTTCCGATGATCGAGATAGGCCAGGGAAAAAACAAAGCTGCTCCGGGGAGAAATTTGGTGTTTTGGGAGCACTTCAAGTGAAAAATAATCGGACGTTCAAAGCGTTTGAGAGGGCAGTGAGTGGTGAATTCCCGCGGTTTCAGTTTATTACTATCTTCCCCCAGAACTCGAATTAATTCTGGCTGAAAAGTTTATCACCGTCGGCACTCGATCGGAGGATAACTGACTAAAACCAGGGGTACTCGATAAGTGTAAACGGAAGTGGAGCACGCACAACTAACGAGCTTTGACGACTGATGACTACAAATAATGCGACGGATTCGATTTATCAATTAGCATATTGGATTGCATGTGCCCATAAAAATCATTCCCGACCGTGACGACAAGGCGGCACTTTAAACCGTGACAGTATTTGGTCACAAACGAAATGAATAAAACCCGCAGAGGTAATAGAGTGAACTGAATTCTGAAATTTGCAAAGCAAGGATGGGCAATGTGCAGAGTGGGGCCTTGTGTCGGAAAAACTGGCCAGTGAAGTAACCTTGCAGTATGAGATAGTAGTTCGAGAGAAGTATGCCCTTGATCATAGCAATCTCGGGTGGCAATCCGGCACCATACCCGATGAATAGTTTGACTTATGAAGAAAGACCCCCCCCCTCCAGAACAACTCCATTTCAGGCGGAAGAAATAATATCCACCACGCGATGGCACTGTTTGGCAGTTGGGTGATAGTTGTAAAAGCTAATTGTATGGTCGGGGATTGCGTATTATGAGAATTTAGGAGTGGAAGAATTCTTTTTTAATAGTATCTTTTATCAAATTTTACCGAAAATGGGTAATAGATTTATTAACCTAAATGCCTACAGCCTATTTATTATTACATTTTCAACATTATTTAAACATCAATTGCATTCTAAGAGAAAAAAAACATCCCTAAATATAAACTTTCTCTATGCAGTAAATCGTGACTTCCAACTATTAAGTTTTGAAACTTCTTTTGTGACGCCCAACGTTTTGAACGAAAATACCCTTTGTTGTCCGTATGATGTGTTTGAAATCCTCCTTCTAACAGGTCGAACATATTGGTGTGGATCTGCTGTTTATCGTACAAAGAAAACACCCGCTTATGCCGTGGTTAACTTTTATTCCAGTAATTGTAGGAAAACATCTTTTACTATGCCTTGTACATGTACAACCTAAAACCATGGATTATAGCTCAGTTTAGAACATTGACCGATAAAGTATGGCAGTTGGGAGACAATAAAAAAAGATCCGTCAATAATGGCCGGCTAAGCGAGTTTATCGACTGTTCCTTTTGAATCTACCTCCGAATGACATATAAATTCTTTACCAAGAAGTTTTAGCTCAAAAGTACTCACGAGATATTCGTATATAGAATTATACTATAGTTTTGGAGTTCTTGCATATTACTTAGACTACTTGTTAAGATGCAAATTTTCTAGAGTCTATTAATTTACAGTATTTTTAGCCTAACTGAACAGATTAGCAATTAGGAGAATATCTATCATACAAGCTTAAAATAACCCAGCAAACAGGAACATTCAAAATCTTAGAAGAAAGAAGAAAATACGTTGCCATTAATTTTAATTATATTGAACAAACAATACATGTGGTGATAAAAACAACGACTTATGAACTAAGTCTCTTCTTTAAGCAGTACTCTACTTACTATATGGGGGTTCCGATTTCCAAAATGACCGAAGGAACAAACAAGAGACTAAATGAAATATAATTGGGAAAAAAATATGGTAAATGATATACTTGAAATATAAGAAAGAAAATAGATTGTTTCCACTGATTATTTCAATTTCAACTTTGCGACCATATGTAAAATACGGATTCCTGAACTAACCTCGTTTCACCGTGATCCTTTCCACTTTCTCCTCAGCGAGCAATTTAAAAATGTAACATCGCCGATTCGGGCCGACAATAAATCTGCTGACGAATAAAACGACCTACATAATAAGGATTAACATAGGGAGAAACACTGTTTTGAAACCATTTATAATTTTAAAAACTATCCATTTTTCATTGGTGACCTACTTTCTGTTCGCAACGCAAAAATTACTATTATTAAAAGTACTTAATAATACATGAGTAAAATTATAAATGTTCTATTGATAACATTCCCTGGTATTTTCATATTTGTAACAAATTGGAGTATTTAAATTTTTAATACCTATCTACATTCAACAATGATAGATGTAATTGTTAACTGGAAAGATATTCATCAGCAAGTGGACAAAATTCTTCGTTGATCGCATGCTTTTCTGTGGTAGTTGTTTATTCTCACAAGAAAGTACTTCACTGATGGTCAATTGATCAATTAGGGTTCGTTTTATTTTTCAAAAATGGTAATGTAAAATGAAGTAAATTTAATGAAAGTTTGATTTAGTAGTTACTCCCATCCCGACAGTAACATGATGACACAAACCAATGAACAATGGTTTAATAAAGCGATTAAAGCCAATACCACAAAAACCCAACACCAAAACTTGGGGGAATCATCGCATCCTTGAGAAAAAATGTTGTTTGGGGTTTATACACTCATCCTCTTTGCCGAGGGTATGAATGGATACTATGCATCTCTAATGCAAAACTCCGACTTTACAAGCTTATGCCGATGTACTCTGTTCAGGCCTTTTTATGTCATTACTGCCTTCCAGTACTTTTGAGTTGCCTTACAATCATTTGGTCTATCAATGATGGCTTACAATGATGTTATTGTTCCCATTTCTTTATTTATTTCATATGACCATCTCGTCCGGTGAATGCATTATATTTCACAAAGGTAACTATCAATAATGGAGCCTTAGTGAAACATGTGACCCTCTGGAGTGATCAACGTTACACCGGAGGGATCTGCAAATGAACCCTCTAAAACCCCTGAAAAATTTTAGGATCTCCTTGTGTCTCCTTCTGCAAATTTGGAGGTATTCATGAAAATCCAAACTAGAAGTCGAAACCTCTCAAAAGAGGGAGTCGGCGAAGATAGAAAAACTACACCTTAAACTCATGAATTGCTCAGAAGCGTAAAATGACAATCAAACGAGCCTATCAAAAGGGGGAGACAAATCATGAAAAGCATCATGATAGGGAAGCAAAACCCTGGAACGGTTAACCCCCAAAACCCAGGGCCAAAGCCGACCAAAACTGATAAACGAGATAGGTCATTGGGAAGCATCCCCTCATCAATCGGAAGTTTCCTAGAGGACATGTCCCAAAACAAGCAAAATTGAGGAAGCGATGTGATACAAACCATCCCACAAACATAATTGATCAGGAGGGCAATGAGTCACATCAGCAAGCCTTCAAAGTGCAAAAAATGGCCATGGTGTTGAAAGGAATATCCGGACAAAGAGTTAACGGCCGATCATTCGCTGTCTAGGTTATCCTAGCTGAGGTTTGGAGCTGCAAAAACTCCAAAGGAGTTTCAGGAATGAGTATGTTAAAAAAAAGTCTGCCCTTATATCCTGCGAGAACCAAAGGGCCAAGTAACGGGCTCATGGAAACGGTACTTACTATCCAGCCGTGGGAAGGGGCAAATTCAGGATAGGCCCCTATAGAGAAATTATCAGGATAGGCCTCTATAGGGAAACTACAAAAACGACTAGAATCACAATGTGGGTGCGGATCCTGACCTTCTGGGCGCTACGGACACTGTTACTGAAATCCCAAAGCCAAGGCATTAATACCGGACTATGGAGAGTCGTTAGCCAGAGAGCAGAAAGCGAAAATCTAACACTTGTTTTGTATGGATGGTGGATCTTTTGCAAAACCAACTTAAAACTTCAACTTGGCTTTTCAATGAAACTCTTAGGGTCTTCAATAAAGCAAGAAAACCTGATGCTGAGGGTGAATAATAAATTCCTAATTAATTTCTGACAATTAAATCGGTGTTACGATCGTGGTTAAAAATAATCCAAAAGTATTTTTGAACTACTATTAACGTTATCGGTCTAAATCAGGTACTTATTACCTATATGAGTAAGGTGTAGTTCAATAAAAAAAATCTTCTGATTTCTACATGTATCTATCGTGGAACTTTCAAAAATTCAGTTGGGATTAATTTGTATTTTGACCTCGTTATGGTATTGGGGACTTTACTAGAAAGCATTGACCCTAGTTCTAAGGACTTGGATTGGAAGGACAAAGGAATTTAGGACTCAGGACATTCGTTGGATATATATTTGTTTAGCCCCCCCCCCAATATAACGAAATCCGTTCCATAG
>CM077111.1:9741969-9756555 GCA_039619505.1 Cimex hemipterus | reverse complement strand
CTCTCTCTCTCTCTCTCTCTCTCTCTCTCTCTCTCTCTCTCTCTCTCTCTCTGTATTTTTTGGTTGTGATAAAAGTAGCAAATTGAGACAATATAATTAGATTGTATACCATAAGAATGTACTATATTTTAACCATAATCTTTAATAAAAAAGGATTTCTCGAGTTTCTCGAGTTGAAAAATGTTCATAAAGAAATGCGCCAGAAGCTAGAACTAGAAACATAAAAAGTTGAATTGACTTATTACCTACAATGAGCCGCATGGAACATAAGCCACAGCGTGAATGAGCGGAAAATGTTGTTTTGTCGGATTTTATGGGCTAACTCTACTTAAATTGCACCGATTACGGTGATTTTCTTACGTACAATGAGATATGGGAGATGATAACTCATCGTCTGACAGGGCTTATGCCCTTGGAAAAATAAATAATGTTCTTATGAAAAAGGTCGTGTATTTCACACGTCAGAGACAGGACAAGCGATAATAACGAACGGAAAATGAGATTATAACGAAAATTAACGACCTCACCGTAGTGAAAACGAATTTCGTTCCCTGTGCGGACAAAATGATACGCCAATCTGTGCAGTTTTGTCGTTCATTACGGCAGGCTGACAACGTCGAATAAAAAATATTAATAAAAAAATTAACCAATTTCCGTGTCGGTTAATTCACCATAGGGAGATCCCCTTCTATCGTTACACCCTCCAAAACTGGAGGCAATTTAATTAAAACGGGATACGTTATAAAACCGGGAGTGCATGGACGACCGGACGAAAGTTCCGCCTGACGTACCAAATTAATTCTTGTTTTCAAGGAGAAAACCACGGTTTAGCCGTCTAATTTATTCATTCCTGCTACCAACTTGTTTGAAATAGACAGCTGATTCAAAAATAATTTTTTAATTTTTATTTTTTAAATTATTTTTTTTTAAATTTAAAAAAAAAATAAGTTAAATAATGTAGAGCAGTTTAATAATAATAAACATCTGTGCATATAACTTAGGCAATAACTTATTTCTATATACCTTGACCACGTCTGCCATTGCAGATGGTTTTGCTATATTAAGTTGAGGCAAAGATGGTCCTACATCTAAAAACATGTATACAATTACAGAATCAAGTTAACAAAATTATTGAGGAATTATTATGAATTATTGAAGTTTATCTCAAAAGTCTACCTTACTAACAATTACCTATCTCAGATTTGAAACGACACTGATTCATGGATTTAGCTCGAGTCCCTGAAGCTGATTCCGTCAAATATTTAGCGGTTATAATGGATAAAAGATTAACATATTCAAAATATATCAGTGATCTGATTAAATGATTTTTTTTGGGGTCTTCTAAAGCCCGTTCTTGAAAGGTTGTCAAACTTCTTCATCACATTTGGAAGTAGGCGTCTCCTAACCTGGGGTTTGCAAGAGATTTCCAATTAAAAAGACTCCAAGAGGACAAAATCAAGTTCAGCGGATTATCCCGAATACAATTGATATATTCGGAATAGTAAATGTACCATACGCATTAGCGAAATTTTATCAACGCATAATTAAGAATCCAAGTGTTGACCTCCCTGTGTAAATAAATTTTAAAAAAATCAAATTTTGGAGGACGGGCACTAAGTTGAAACCGCCTCACGTAGTTTTTGTCAATTAGCATTGACACTACTGCACATATTTTTAAATATTTGCCAAACTGTACGACTTATATCCAGGTTTACATTTACAAAGAAAAAAAAAAAAAAAAAAAAAAAAAAAAAAAAAAAAAAAAAAAAAAACTATTTTTAACTGAAGCAACGTCACGAATAATTTCTGATTCGAGCAATAATCAGCTTCGGTTAGATTTGTTTAATCTGTGATTAACTTAACAAGTTATACAAGTACAGACAGTTATATTAACATGCTGTTAAAAAATAAATAAGATAAAATAAGTTTTTACTTAAAATTAAGGTTTCGGGCCAAAAATTCCTAATATGTTGGGTATAATTATAAAATTCTATCATAATAATAGATAATCATAATAATCAAATAATTTATTTAATCATAAAAAACTTTCATTGTTACTTTTTAAATGTCTTTCGTTAAGTATAAAGTATAAATGCTTGGAAATAATATTAAAAAGCTATAAGTAATTATAAGCTGGGACAAAAATATCTTTTGAATGTTTATATTACAACTTAGATAAAATTTAAAAAGAGGAATATAAAAAAAATTAATATCCAATTAACAATAGTTTAATAAGTAAGCTCCACCTTTCTCCAGCACTGTCAACATTCGATTTAGAAGGTTGTGGAGGCAATTATCATCAGGAAATTGTTCTTCCCATTTTTCATTTATCTTGTCCATCTCTTCGGTGTTCTGGAACTGGGGGCCTTGACCAGAGGTCCCCAGACATTTTTAATTATATTAAATCTAGAAACCTAGGTCCTTGGTCCTTCCAAAAATTGAGTTTATCTTTTTGAAAAAAGGCTTTTATCGTTTTTAGTGAGACAGTAGCACTGCTGGGCTCAAAATTACTCACTTGGTATTGTTTCTGAGAACCTTGTTAATTGATTTTCTATTCTTTCTAGAATACATACTTTTTATTTTACCAGAAATTTAAAATACAATTTTGTTCGCTTGTTGTAATCGAAGCTACGCCATATATCCTCCACGTACTTGCCTTTTCGAACTTACTACTTCTTCTTTAAATATCCCTTTGTAAAACTATGCCCAACCACGAGAGTGAGGTCAATTTTTGTTACTCTGAAAATGGGATTTTTTATTCTTTGTTCCACAATGGTCACCGGCGAAGGCGTTCCTTATGAAATTTATTTGATTTACTGTTTCAATATCTTCCTCTGGATGTGCATGGCATAAGTTTTGAACATGTTTTACGTTTTTTGTATTTGTTGACACTCTAGCTGTTTGAGAGAATTACCAAGCTGTCAAACATGGATTTGAAGTGATCATTTTTCACTACTAGTTAAGACGTACGGCCCTACCTAGGATTTTCTTGTGTAGTCTTTTGGAATATAAAATCATTAAATGTGGTATGCATGTAGTTTGGGTAGTTGACATGTAGTTAAAATGGAGTTTAGGCGCCGACAATCTGCTGAGGCCATGGCCCTCTGCATGTTTTTATTTTCAGGACTTTCGCACATACTTTTCATGCATATCCTATTTGTGTGTTTGATTTGTCGCTGACTCTCTGATTTGGATTATTTAAATAGGTATAATTGACTTTCCTACTCTGTTCTAAGATTTTTGTTATTTCCCAAGTCGATAATCGATTTTTCATTCATAATATTATTGTGTTCAGAAAGCGTCAATCAATTGGCAAGACCCAGTCAAACGTTTACTTCGAAAGTATAAAAAAAGCTGGGTCTCATAACTTAGTAGCATTTGGAATTAATAATTATTAAGCAACAAAATTTAGCTGTAAAAGTACTGGTGTTAAAAAAATAATGAAAACGCAATTATGTAATTAATGTAAAGACAATATACTAGAGGGTGGACTTTATGGCCCGAACTTGTAGGCCTGTGAGGTGTGCCATCTACAACCTTTCTACTACTATTTAGTCTTTTCAATAAGTTATCTTATATAATCCATTATTGCATTAGGTAGATGATGCTTAGATTTTTAAATATAATAACTTTGGGATGACGGAAATCAATATTTTTTGTGCTTTCATAAAAATCGATAGGTTTTTCGTTATAAAATAGTCCGGGGAAAGGCGTCCATCCTTGAGAAATTATGAGCTATCGTTATTTAAAAAAGGAGGGTGTGTTTGAAAATGTTTTTTGGTGGATAACCTCTTAATAAACGTCAAATATCGGGATAGTTCTGTGTGAAAATTTGGCCATATGGGCCTTCTCACTTATGAAATATCCATATGGCAAGGAGTAGCATATTTATACAAGGACATAAGAATTTAAGATCAAAAACCTAAATTCACAAACAAATCATACATTGATGTAAGTACATAAGAGATCGTTCTGTCGTATTTTTTAAAATTAAAAATGGAAAAACACAACCTGCAGAAATTTCAGAAATGTTTTGGCCCGGTGAGAGAGGGAAGGATCCTCCAATGGACGTCGACGTTCCAGACGAGTACATGGAGATCGAGGCGGGTCGTCCAAACGTGGCCGCTGCGATTTCCTATGACGACGTCGGCGAAGCCATGGATATCGAAGAGGCCAAGACGAGCACTGGCATCACGAGAGCAGGGTGCGGTAGTTCTTTGATCCCCGGTGTCGAGATTCCACCTCACTCCACTAAAGCAGACCGCCTGAAGATCCAAAGCCAGTCCGATCTTCTGTCCGAACGCAAAGACGGGAGAATGGCCTTGCGACTGGCCGAAGGGCTGAAATCCCCCTGGTCAGACCCGTCCATCTACCAGAGTCAGATTGACGATTTAGAAAAGACAAGGAAGCAATTGGAAAAAATAAGTAGGGGCTGCGGTAAGAAAGGCACCTGAAGATTTTAATGGCGGCAGAAAACATACTTTTAATAAACCCTCTCTCAATCTAAACAAACATTAAACACTCGTTTCGCAAATACGAAATTTCAAACGACAACATATTTCCCAATTAAACCAGGTGTTTTATCAATACTAGATTTAAATCCATATATGTATCCAATATTAATTCATAATTGAACTTAACTTCAAAGTCACGATAGTTGCTCAAGTGGTTAGAAAAGCGGCGTATTGAGCAAAACGTCTTGGGTTCGAATTCCGCTCGTGGCACTGGCTATTTCATCTCAACCAATACTTTAAAAAAAATTAATTAGAACTAGATTTAAACATATCTCGAGGCCGGTAAATTAAAGGCAGGACGTGATATCCCGGTCGACGGAGGCCATTATGCTCTATTAATCATAAAGGATGTCATGAAGGAAACCTAATCAAAAACTAGATCAATTCATTCATAAAATATCAATGCGAATCACCTACAAATACATTGACATTTTGTTTTGAGATCATTCCATTGACTGTTTTTCATTTTTAATAATTTGTGATGGAATGCGAGTTTCCCACTATCTACCTTGAACGACAACTATTATGTCAGCCAATTTTAATTTTTTGCACTCGCTCTTTTGAAGGAATCATATCTATGCTTTTTATGTTTTTGTATATATACAAGTACCTAAAAACAGTAAATTGTCGTCAAACGCATATTAACGTAGGCACCACGACCTAAGATGAACATGAAAAAATGTTCCTTTAATAACAGTGTTTGAACAAATATGATCTCCGTACAATAAACGTTAAAGATACAAAAAAAAATCAACGTAATAGAGTTGGGTTTTGTATTTCGTTAGTTTAATACCTAGATTGGCAAAGTTATAAAAATTTACATTAAATTTTTTAAAAAAATTTTATTATTTTTTTACATATTTATTTTTTAAAGGAAAGTATGGTATCGGGTATCTGTCATTTACCAAAAAAGCACGTGCAAGCGGTTAATTTAACAAATAATACCCCAGAAAGCTCGGGTAGTTGGTAAAAGGGAGTTTGTGCTCGAAATTGAGTCAATAACCCTCGGGACCGACCGCAGAATCCGAAGGGCCTCTGGAATTGAGACCGCAGAAACTCAATCAAAAAGGATTTCTCTTCCGAATAACATTTGTCAAAGGCTACGTAGTAAGTCAGGACCTGAATTAAATTATTTATCCCAGGACTTCGTCCATAAAATGACAGCAGTAAATTTCGTCCACTAAATGAAAGAAATGCAGCCCTGGATGAGGAGCAATTTTGCCTTTAGGCACGGGGATTTTTTTCAGCATTTAATAAAAATTATTTATTAACGAATACATAACTATAATAATTCAGATAATTAATGTAAGTTCTGAACAAAATCAGTCAAATTGGTTAACTACAACAGTTGACAAAACATAAAAAATCCAAAAATTAAAGGAAATTTACAAAGTTTAGCCACGTACACATAGGGAATGTGAAGATCACCCTTACGTATTAATAAATACAAATTATGCAGAAATTTAAATGCTTGATATAAAAAAAGTAGGTTACATCTAAGTGTACATTTGATATTTGAAATAGAAAAATTTAAACTTTTTGTAAAAATGTGAAACTAATACTGTTTTAGCACTTCTAGAGTCGCATAAATATAAATTTTTGTTTTGAGTCGCATAAATATAAATTTTTGTTTTAAGTTAATTTTACCGATTTTTTGGCCCCTAAATTTTTTCCGATTTATGAGAAGTCGTTATCGGTATATCTTATTGAAATGACTAAAAGGATTTTAACGACAGACTATTTGAAATAAGAGGAACGTAGCTTTTAAAATAAACATATTAAGAAAATAAAAACGGTAAAATATTAATATAAGAAAATGCATAAAATTGCAAAATTATTTGCCAGAAGTTAACTTTGTTTTTATGGAAATAATCTGATTTTAATGGTTTATAAAGTTATAAAATGCACTTGATCATTTCTTTACAAAGAATTATCAATCACTCAAATCGCTCAACATGGTGTTGAAAAAATATTTTAGAGTTTGTACTAGGAATTTTACGGACTTCCGCTAAAGTCGGTGCCCAAGGGTTAAATATAACGGTTTTTTATCAGGATATTGAGGTCTGACATTTCCTGACATGCTTTGTTGACTTGTTTGTTAAAATATGCAACAACAAAAGGCAGTATTGTGTTAATTTATCTTGATAAATGATAACAAATTAGAATATGGTGCGTTGTATTCGTAGAACACATTTGTCTTATTGCTATCCACTGAAATAAATACACCAAAAATAATACTTTTTTAGCCTCGATTTACCGACAGACAGTCGATGACCTAGCACTTCTTAATTAATTGAATTGACAGACCAAACTAAGGAACTAGGAAAATACAATAAGCCAGAGGGCTGCCGTGCTTGGGGGGCAAAGACCACGAAAGTCTCCGTCCGGTATCATCATAATTTGTTTATACAAACATCATGAACGTTCAGGCAGTGGAATTAGTAATTATGTCGTTACCAATGAATTTGAGTTGAACTTCCTCACTGGCCTGTCCGACAAGTTTCACCATCTTCATTGTCCATGTGAGAGATCTCACATCTTTCATCTTTAATTGGAATTTACAGATCAGGTTTTCAGACTTATTGTAGATGCCGAAATGCCTAAACGATCTGACAAACCAATCAGCGAGAATAGGTGGACCAAAATGCTCGGTAACGAACAATTTGCAGGTCCATCATTTCGCAGACCACACGGAGAAATCACAAAACAAAATCTTTGCACAATGCATTTAGTAACACAAAAAATAAGCAATATAAGAAATGTAGTTAGTCTAAGATGTAATTAATTTAATTTAATAGGATAATAAAGAAAATTAAAGATAGCTTGTATTACAAATTGAGAGAAAGATTAAGAATCCTTAATAAAGATATATTTAATATAACAAAAAACTTAGTTATTTAAAAAAAACGTTTTTACAGTCTTATTCGATCTTTGTTGTATCATTTTGGCTTAATTACTGATCAATAATCAATAAGTTCATTCAACGAATATGGGAGAAAACATATTTCGTGAAAAAAATTGTGAAAATAATGATTAGAATTTTAACTTTGACAGTCAGTTCATTGCGTTGGTCTTATAAGGGGTCTAATAACGTTGTTTCTTGATGTAATAGAGCGAAGGAAATCACAAGGAAATTTCCGAGTGAAACGCGATACTACTGATTGCCGTAGATGCAGATTCTTCCAAATTGTAGGAAATGGGGTTAATTTACTGCAGTCCGAGTTGTATTACTTAACTTTTCCCAGGGCTCGACACTAAGAATGGGTCGGATATGGCGAAAATCGCGTTGGGAAAACTGTTGCTCTCCGACCTCGCGTGCCCGCGGATCGTTCTCTCACAAAGACATTTTCCGGGCGATCGAGGGGGCTTTTAGCCGGTCACGAAAACTCTAAAAATTTCCTGTAGAAAACCTACTCGTTCAACAGAAGTAAAATCTGGGCGCGTGCAGGGAAAAGACACAAGACCAAAGAGGAAACAAAATATCGAAGTAATCACCCAGCAGAATAATATTACAAGATGGAACTTTACAGAAATATTTTAAATAAAAGAAAAGGAAAAACAAAGAAAACTAGATAGATTGATAAGTAGGTAGATAGAAAGATAAGTAAATAGTTAGAGATATAAAAATAAAAAGAAGAAATCACGAGGGAAATGAGAGAAAAATATACAGGGATTATCAACTTATATAGTCCACCCATTTAATTCGGAATCGATTAATTTTTAGCAAAGTCCAAGTTAATGTTACCTAGGAACAGCACGGTGGTAACAGATTTGTCTTAACCCTTCCTCTAGCTGGGAAGTGACTCACTTAATAGAAATGAAACATGTCGAGAGACGTGGTTGTAGAAATCCTTCAACCTGAGCTAAGGGCTCGAAATCTTCTAAATACGATAGGAATGAGAATTCCCTATTATGATTGCACAATTCGATAATAGCATAATAATATGAATTTATAATTGATTGATAATACAATTCGGTACTTTATGCCACGTTTATTGAAAGGAAAATTTTGGTAGGATCGACCTATGCCCGCCCGACGGATGGCAGTTAGATGAGAAAGTTATGTTAAATCTGTTACCACTACGCGATTCCGTGCCAAAATTAACTTGGCGTTTGTACAAGTCAATTTTTTGCTAATGTTAATCGCTTTTTTTATAAAGGGGGTGGGCCATCTTGCTATTACACAAAGGATACACCCTCACGCGCCTTCCGTCCTACATAACTCTGAAATGATCAATTTTCTTAACAGTAAAAGTGGCATAAAGTAGGAAACCAGGATCGAAGTTGTCATTTGAAGCTAGTGAGAAAGTTATGTTAAATATATTACCACGCGATTCCTAGCCAAAATTAACCTAGGGCTGGTACAAAACCATTTTTTTTGTTAATGCTTATTGTTTCCGTATTGGATGGGTGGACTGTAGAAGTTGATACACCTTGTATATCGTTTTTCTTACAGAATTTTCAAACCCTTTAACATGTTTTCCGGTTAAATATTGAAAGAATTTGACACTGATGAAGACTGGCATCGTAACACCATCTTAGGACAAAATCCAGTTAACATTGACATATTCTTTTAGCACGAAGCACCAATTCCTTGAACGTTACAAAGAATATTCCCAATCGTGGAAAAATAAGGCAGTAACAAAGGACGACACTCTTCCCATATTATTGATGGTTGATTGTAGGTTGTTTCAAGAATCAAACGTAAGAAGATATCACATAATAACCCCAATCATCGAGCAAAAGGAGAGGGCCATTTTATTTAATTTCTATCATATTTTCAAGGGCTGAAGGAAGAATATGAGAGTTGTTGGGAGAAAAAATTCAAGTTAAAATAATTAGCAATGTAATTCTTCATTGTTAAACGTGGAGTGATTTGGTTTTCGGGAGTTCGCAACACCAGAGGTCGAATGCTTTTAAGAAAATCTCTTTTCTATGCATGGCCACTTCATTCGAACCCGAGACTTTATCCTCAAGTAATGAGCACCGTGTCAACATCACTAGTGATTACAGAAAACAAGTTAACAAACATCATGAAGTTATTTTAAGACCGATGAATGAAAATTGGATTTTGTTAATTGTTACTACCATAATTAGTAAACAGTTAACACGCTAGGTTCCTGTTTATTTAATAAGTAAAAAATAGGGTTTTATTAATTGTTACTAGCATAATTAGTAAACAGTTAACACGTTAGGGTCCTGTTTATTTAATAAGTAAAAAATAGGTATTTCGGATGCTTTGAGTGAAATCATAAAGATTAGGAAAATCAAATCCTACGAGATATCGTCTTTTAGCCTGTGTAATAATAACGTTATCGTGAGACGTGACTCAGATTATGAACAAACGGATTATGATTTCGATAATTCCTCTTTCCATCACGAAACCGAGGGTTTTACTCTAGGTATTTAATACTGTAGGATTATATATACCTCCTCGATGAGTTTTTCCTGAAGCGTTTAGCAACAATTTCTCTCCGGGAAGGATAACAAAAGGTGAAATCCAATTTAAAGGGGCATTGGTTTCATTTCCTTCGGGTAAAAGGCCTTTTCACAAACAATAGCTTACTAAAATCCGACATTTACCCATAGCACTTTGCCAAAATGTTATTATAATATTATTTTCAATTAATCTGACAGTCGGATGGAATGTTAAACCTTTTAACACTAGGTTAGTAACCATTGTGGAGCCGTTAAATACAATAGCAGTGTGAAGTAGACTTATAGATGATTTAGATATTTGTGAAAACAATTAGCATCAAGCTGAATACACTGCTTCTTTAACAACAGACAGGAGAAAAGATTACCTCCCTCTAACTGTCAAACACATTGTTCTTTTATGATGCTTCTTTTCCTCTTTCTTTGAAAACCAAAGAAAAAGGGCGAGTTCTCAATGAACTAATAAAAGCGCGAGGAAAAGTGGGCCGTTAACGGCTAATTAACTGAATAACCGCCCATATTTCAATATTTTATATTTTGAAGATGTTCAAATTAAAGGTCTAATTAAAGTTAAAATATTTAGCGATTCAGAATGTTTTCCCATTTATGTTAACGAATGAAACAAGCTTAGTTTATATAGGTATAGAAAAAAGGAAATCAATAAGGCCAGATTCTAGTTTATAAACATAACCCTATGCTTCCGAGTCCCTTTAAACATATTCCAAAATGATGCGAATGGGCCCCTCATAAAGATCTCACTATCATGGAAGCTTTATAGGATTCAGAGTTTCCCACTGTAGACCTACGAAGAAGGGTGGACAAAAAGACATCAGTTATTTTCAGTATGGTGTATTTTATCCGGGATGTGAGAAGTAATAGATGAACATTAGACAAATTGAGCTTTTCGTAAGTTACTCATGAAAAGACATTTTTTATTTTCACGATCATGTTAAATCTATTTAATTCTATTGCCTAACGAATCGCTTTCAATGTAAAATTTTTCAAAAGGTAGCTGCACATGGTTATTTTTAAAGTAGAAAAATTGAAGAAATTGTGTTCAGATTCTTCAGAACTTCAAGTTCTATTAAAAATATAATACATAATCAATAATACTGGTTACTTGCTATAATTTAAGAAAATATTACAAAAGGTTTCTTTAATTATTAATAGAATATAACAGAAATATTTTATTCGCATTCTTGTTTGCTTAGAAGGAAAACACTTAATGGCCAACAATACGAAAGGTTTGTTATTTGTGGGACTGTATTATAGAAATTGATTAGTTTTAGTCTAGATTATAGTTTCCACGCATTGTGGCTGAAATGACCTAGCATTACAAAGACCCTGGAGCCTAACGCCGATGGTTAAGAAGCGACGATCTCCAGGGCATCTGGCTTAAAGAAGATACTAACGACCTCTAACGACCTAGCCAAATAATGGGGTAGGTGAAATCCCCTCAGGTGACACCTTAGGGTCAACCCTACGGGGTCCTAATATGCAATAAATAATAGGCAATTTAGATATGCACATTTATTTGTGCTGTAAAGTCAAAATTATTATCTCCGCACGATTTTACAAACACGTGAAACCAATTAACATAATACAAGACGTAATTTAAGTCATAAAGTCAAGAAATTGCTGAAATTATTTTCGCAATCATACTTTGCCGGTAGCCCAACAAATTTATTTAAGAAAATAATGTTTGCAATTTTGCTTTAGTTAATCAACGCGAGTCCCAATCTATACAAATTAATTAAACAGGTTGGCCATAAAGAGGACCCTTCGTTATATTCTCTTGCCTGTTCTCAGCACAAATTAGAAATTGCAACGAAAGACACAGGCAACCCTAAGTCCAAATAAAGAAAGTTTAAGTATGATCTAAAAAACTGCCTGCCTTCAGTAAGACAAAGATGTGAGCTTGAAGGCAGAATCACAACAGAAGAAAAACCATAATGACATAATATGAACTAATACGATCGGATATTCTATTCCTAATTAGTTTTTGGTTTGGCCATCAAAAGTGACAATACATGAAAAGAATTGTGATGTATTACATAGATATTAGGAAATCTGGTCAATTATATCATTGGGTTGTTTCACATGAAATGTCCGTTATAAGGTACAGATTTTTAGTAAAATTGCTATATAAAAACAAAACCATTTTATTTAAAGCATTTACTTTTTTACGTTTAATTTATTTTGTACTAATTTTTTTCCACCTCGAGATCAATTTTTTTTATGCTGAACTGAAGAATTCTGAGCTTTGAAATGAAAAAGAAAAAAAAATTGAAACGCTTTATAGACTTTAAAATCATTTTCAAACTTTTTCCTTTGAATGTTGTCTAAATTGCTAAGCAAGTGAAATCTGTTGGAGGCAAGCCTGGAGAATAAGGTGGATGCTAAAGAACTTTGTAGCCAAGCTCTTTCCATTTTTTACGGTGTTTTATACCAAGAGGACTAGCATTGATGAGAATATAGGGCATTTAAGATTTGCCAATGCAAGTTGTTTTCTGAGTAATTTTTATGCATTTCGTCATTTCCTTGCAGAACGATATAGAGGTAGTGGTCTCTTCTTTAGGCAAAAAGGGGCAGTGAATAATTCCAGTCATGGTCACCATCAATGTTTTTTGTGTAAATTTGGTCTTGGTAAATTTCGTCAACTTCTTAATAGAAAGGCTAATTTGTTTGTAATGTTGTTTCTATCTAACTTTCTAATCGGCCTATTTCTTCTTATTGGAGTGTAAACATAAAATTATAATATTGAAAACTGATATTTATTATACCACAGGTAACATGACTACACACAAAATAATTATGAAAATTGTACCGATTTTCTAGTCCATCAAAGTTTGATAATTAAAAGGGATGTGTAAATGTTCTATAATGTACATTCAAGTAACTAAATTTATTCAAAAATATGTAGTTATGTTGAAATAATCATGTTTATAATCATAAGAACTATTGTGCACATAATAATTTTGAGGTTGAAAAAATATTTTATTCGTTAGACATTTTAGAATATCTAAAACAAACGAATGAATTTCAAATAGTTAAACACTGTCCAATTTGCCGTGTAGCCCGTGAGAATTCTGTAGCGGAAAATTCGTTACCGTTGGAAAATCGAAGTTACGTCTGACGCTGTTAAACCTACGGTTTACTATACTACTAATGGCTGTTTCATATTCATGAGTAATGACTAAAGTTTGACGCTCAGAATGGTCTGGGCGGTCTACCGATTACGTTGGGCCGTAATGATTTACCGAACCACCCGAACCACTTCAACCGGAGTATTATGAGGCAGGCCAGTTCGCATTGAGTTAACGTTCCACGTTTATGGTAGAAACGTCGTAGAAACGTATTATTGCAATACTTGAGGTCAGAGAATTCTTCAGTTTTTGTTCCTTTTTGTCTATGAACTCCTGATTGATTCAACTTTAACGCGTAGTAGCCACATTGTGTATAGAATACGCCAACAACAAGGAAAAGAGGGAAAATCCGGGTCGTGTTTTCGAAACTTGAATTTGATTGATTAACAACCTCGCCAAACTTAAAAAGCTTTGGAATCACAAATTATTTTCAAAGCTGAGGCTAAGTTCAGGTTAACTTGGCGGCTATCGATCTCTCGAATAGCAACCTAAAGAACTTCTTAAAAGCCCTAAAAAGACTTTATAGAAAAACGGGAAAGTTGTAAAACTAATTTATTGTACAAGGTTTACAATTTACCTGCCTGAGTGTTAGGCCGCTCTTTTTATACCAAGGACGTAGATAATTGATCTGATTTACAATCCTAGTAAACAGCGTGTCCAAAGCATAGAGAGGGAAGATATTGAAATATAAATCAATCGTTAAAAAAAGAAAAAAAGCGAACAGAGAAAATAAAAACACCAAAATACAGAGATTTCGTCGAATTCTTGATATCGATTATAGCCAAATTTGAAAATGTTTTCTTAATCAGCAATTCCTATAGGATTGTATAACGAAACAATGTTTGGACAGCTTGTTGCGGCCTACATTTTTTAATATCTTGTTAGTATTTGTTAAGGGCACACACAGCCGTAGTTGAAAAAAGAAAAGAAGGTAAATTGATAAAAACAATGTGCACAGAATACACGAATAGTGCACGACATCGCAACTCCTTACGACTTACGCACAAAACCTGGTTTTCTCGCTTTATTAAACCAACTTTTTCCCAAAAGCAATTTTGATGGATGATAATTCTTATTAAGGAAATTGTCAATTGAAGTTTATAACTGTATCAATTTTTAAAATCGTATTATTATTTCATTTTTATTTGCTTGTTCGATAACGTGAGCTACCGTCTACATGCTTCCAAAGTCTAACATTCGATAAAAAGATTCCATCATGACCACATCATTTCTGTGATTCCGCCAAGAAGTCACCATCTTCTTCCTCACAAATAGTCCATACGAACGAGCACAAAATATATTTTCCAACACAAATGTATTAATTTGTAGTTCCACTATGCAGATTCCGTCCTAATCTTGTTTTAATGTTTAAATTTTTGTAATAATACCCTCCTTTTCATTTACACACGCTCTATCTCTCCATCAGTGTTTTTCTATTTCATTCTCCCTCCTCCGCCCGCCCTCTCTCTCTCTCTCTCTCTCTCTCTCTC
>CM077111.1:9724666-9736969 GCA_039619505.1 Cimex hemipterus | reverse complement strand
AGTCTCTCTCTCTCTCTCTCTCTCTCTCTCTCTCTCTCTCTCTCTCTCTCTCTCTCTCTCTCTTTCTCTCTCCTTTATTCTCTCTTTATCTCCCTCTCCCTCTGTCTCATTCTGCTTCTTTATTCTCTCGGTTTCTCACTTTGTCTTTTTTTTTTTATTCCACATCCTCTTTTTATCTTTTCTCTCACTCTAAACCTTTCTTATACTTACATTATGTCACTACCGTTCTGCCATTCTCCCTCGTTTGTTCTCTGTTACTAACTAATTATTCAAAGACTTCATTGAATTTCACATTATTACACGCATTTTACGTATGCGTAGGTTTAAACGGAATTCCTGATTGCAAGGAAAATTGTTCCTAATTTTTCAAAAGGTCAAATAACGATATATGACTGGTTTTAGAAATATATGTGTAGTATGTTTCAATATTGAAATAATCTATATTTTCTCTGAGTCGAGCCTTGTAAAGAAATGTACTTTCTTTCAACAGTATAAAGTTGGAAGACGGTGGAACAATTTTCTAGCAAATTTTTATTGTATTGTATGTCTCAATAGGCTAATACAAAAGAACTATTTATCACCAACCAAACTATCAGCAAACGCTCATGAAAGTTAATTTCTGATTTAGAACCAGACATAACCCGGATCCTTGTCAAATCGTTCAAATACATTCATCATCCTCTTTTATGTTTTAAGTATTTTAATAGGCTGCTTGGTGCTTTCGTCATGTGGTTTAATCAGTCCATTACTGTGAATATTAAGTAAATAAAATCGACTGAAATAAACAGGAAAATAGGTCAAATATAAAAGTTCCTGTGAAAATTTTCTCTGTGATAGGAAAACTGACTGGAAAGAGCCGACGGAGTTTAAATGTGATATGGATTCTAAGGAACGGACTTGGTTCAAGACACTTACTTATTGTCTAAGTTTTGATAACCAAGCCGACTCCACTCCCATGAATTTTTTAATGATAAAAAGCCTGCGAGAGTCGGATCTTAAGGCATTAGTAGAACGGAAGGCCTAGTATAAAAATAGTAAAAAGTATAAAAAAGATATGGAATGCTAGACATCTGCGTCATTTCCGAGGTTATGATTGAATCGGTTGATTCTCTTTTTAAAATAAGTCCTGGAAAGCTTGAAATCGTAGTTAATTCCATATCCTGTTAAAAAATCAGAAGGTATAGACACACAAATAGGGGAGAAACATATAAAACTGGATCACACATTCCACCGGTTTTCATTGAACCAAACGGACTGGTATAAATACGGATCTGATTTTCAAAAGTCAGTGAATAGATATGGAAACTTTGAAACATCCTCACCCAATTCAGACCAAGGAAAACGCGAAATTACGATTAACAGATGAGAATTCATTAGCATGACCTAAAATATACTTCCAACTTACCAGCATTCACAATTTGTAATTTTTAATTACACATAGAGTAATTTAATCGGCGTGTTTATTTTTTAAACTTAAAGGATTGTTTTAATTAATTATTATTTTCATCTAAATTCTTGGTTGAGAGGAAAAGCTGGTGCCATTAGCGGGACACTAACCTTTTTATCTGGACCAAAACCTTTTATAAAAAGGATAATTAGTTGAAATAATCGATATGATCAATTATGACCGCTAAACGTTTATGGATCAAATATTTTGAGGAGGAATCATTTCACAAGCGGTGAAAAGTAGCTTGAGGTTTGGAGAAAACGACCTATGAAATTTTATTATTCTCTTTAAGCTTACTTGAGGACAATTGACTCAACAGGTTGATTGAGTATTAGGTGCTTTAACAGCAAAATGTCCCTCACAGTTCAACCGTAATAAAGCAATGTAGCAAGCAACAAGTCAACGCTCGTGCTCAATTCTCCCTGTTGACGCACGAAAAATTCCTGGAAACGGAAAAGTCAGCGTTTGCTCTAATTTGATTAAATCCCTGATTTGTCAATAACTGACGGAAACTTTCCGACAAAACACTTTTTCAAATTGAATTAAAATGTTTTGCAAGGACGATCTCCTATCGTGAAATTCGATTCAAATTCAAAGTTTACTAAAAGTGGGGTAAGTGTTGTTAAAGTGCTTATATTTAATGTTTATGTTTGGTGTTCAATTTCCTTCATAAAGCTGGTTTTGATGAAAAACTGTTTATAAATGTTTAGCCAACTTTTAAGAAATTATTTCATTCTGAAATCTAAAGAAGAGAAAGCCAAAATAACAGGGTTATAGAGAAAATATAGGACCTATTAGAAGAAGGAAAATAAAACTGACGTTTACATAAACCAAGGGGCTACGCTTGAACAAGGTGGGCATACTGACAATATTTCGCACAAAATGCCACAAGAAATAGCGATTAAGGATTGTTTTAATGAAAGCACACCTCAAAAGTAGCAAGACATAATTGAAAAAAAAAGAATAGGATTTCTATACAACATAAAGGGAAACTTTACGAGGTTACAAGCCTTGATATGCAGTACCAGACGTCGAAGCTGTTTAGTCTCAGAATTGACCACAACCCTCTAACCGTCTAGATAAAGCAAATTGAAATTGATATGAACCATTTGCGACCTTGATAATGTAATACGACAGAAATCTCAACGGCCCAAACAAACCAACCATTAAAACTTCACAGGCGCATTATATCTTTACGAAGTCTAGCAATTCACTTTTTATAACGTAAAACTAACTGATCGACGAAGAACCCAATTTTTTGGTTGTCAAAAATATTTTAAAAAATAGTAACATTGCGATGTCCGAATGATATTTTTTTTAAATTTCCTTTATTGGTTATTTACAACTACCAAATATCTAATTAAGATTGCGTTAAGAGCTCAGCCATTTATGCTGATTGTGTAGTTTTGTAATATTTGTGGACTCCTTAAATCATATCCTAGAGCTTTTCGAGAATGTAGTTGTATAATAGTGTATCATATGTCTGATTAAATAAACGCTTAAAGGAGGCGAGAGTTGCCCAGGATAACCCCCCTGCCCTTTACGCTGAAACCACGACATCGTCACTCACTGAGAAAGTTGGAGGAAGGAGTTTGAACGGGATATTTAAGTCATGTCCAAAGTTAAGCCAGCGATTGTCGTTAGGTTTATCAACTGTGACATTATGTGGATGTGGAGTCAATATTGTTGATGATCTGAAAATAATTTAGTTGTTTGATTCGGCCCAAGCGTTATGAGGGCGGAGTGTGGTCCTTATATCGCCTGACTCACGGGAAACTACAACAATCTGCTTGTCAGAAAAATCGGGTATTGTTTGAACATTTCAACATTTAGGCCAGTTCTGGTTTATGTTTTACAAGTTAAGTTTTAGGTGCTAACTTTTTTATTAAGGGTAAAGATTTTCTAAAAAAATATTAAGAAAATATTTTCTCATAATATAATGAATAAATGTCAAGATAGCTCAAGAAATTCTTAGGTGCAAATCCCGCTCGTGACACTAAACATATCACAGACTAAACACATGGATTAATATCATGAATAGATTTGGACTAACTGAACATCGGAAGAAATATAAATTAACACAAATCGGAGGAAATATATTGTATATCAACATTATGTTTTTTATTACACTCCTAAAGGTTAAAGATCACTGAGAATGACTGTATATTTCATTTTTCCAAAAATAAATATAATTAAGTGAATCATAGGATTACTTTGAAATATGATATAATTCCTATATATGTTGATATTAAAATAGACAATATATTCAGATAAACTGAAGAGATTACGCGATATTTTAAAAGAACAGCAAATTAAAATTTTACTGGGCGATTCAACGGAAATGGCTTGCCGTGCCGCAGACTGCTGTTGTCTAATTCTGGCCGAGGAAGAACTAAAAATAGTGCTTATTTACGATTTGTAAGACGTCTGTTGATTCTAGATAAGTTGGTTAGATCTGAGAGATTAATTCAGGCAATTGTTTGACTTGATTTCTTCAAATCAAACTTTTACGGTTAATTTAATACAAAACTTTCACCATGTTGGACTAATAATTTTTCTTATATTTAAAAAAATGATGTTAACAAACATTTCGTCACTTCACGGTGTTCGGTTGAAAACTAAAAGCCCTGCTATGTTTATATAACGGCTCCTTCCAGACGGGAAAAGGCGTTTTCTAGTATCGACCCAACACATTGGCAACAGGTCTTGCTCTGAGACGACGGTGAGGTTAATTCAAACACGAAAAGTCGATTCGCACGAAAAGAATGATAATTCATAATTCGTATGAAAGTGGCTTGTTTTCTCTATTGAATATTTTTCAATTTGAAACGCAAAAAAACCGTCGGGAGCTAAATTAAAAAATTAGTGGGATAAAACTGATATTGCAATAACAGATTATAACAATAATAATAACACAATATAAATAATAACATTGGTACATATATACAAACTCATTTTACTAGAGTCAACATTACACTTGTCCGCGTACTTTTTCTCTTGGATTACACGAAAAGCAAGAATAGACGGATAGGAATCATAGAAAATTGAAATAAGAAATAAAACATTTTGATCCAATAGTCAAGTTTTTATATAAAAGTATACATACTTGGTATAAAAAGCTTAATTTTCGTTAAATATTATGGAACAAACAGGAATATCATATGTTGTATAATCTCAATTGTCGTTTGAAAAAAAAAAAAAGATAAGAAAATCAGTTTCATAATATGTACATTATAGAATGTGATATCTAAAATTTTTTGAAAAATATACAAGGGTTTCCAAGATTTACACGAACTTGCCGTATTTATTGTATAAAAGATCTTGGTTAGTTCTGGTCACGTCAGGGACGCTATACCAGCTTAGAAGATTTCACTGGAACCTCGTTCAACATTTGAACTAACTTCTACTAAATCAACTAGGCATAATAATAACGCGACTTGATTATAAATATAATGAATTATAAATATAAAACCCAGAGAAAAAGTTTGAGCTTTATTGCAAAAGAAATACAAATTTGAAGGACTTGTTGATTTTAAGGATTGTATGTAAGAGAGAACATTCCATAATTTACTACGCTTCGCAAGTTTGGAACTTCAATATTTGCTGAATGTGGAAAGGGTTCAATGGTTTTTGTCCGTAGATTGTCAATCTTCCCTGTTTCCCCCCACCTATAGTATTTTATTAGAGATTGACACTTCCAATCTATGTTTATACTATCATAACTCACTTCAAATATACGGTTCGCATATAAAGTTTACCATCCTACAGGCTACCACTGATTAAGGTGAAGTATGAAAGAAGACTTCGGCGTGGAAAACTTTACACCCAAACATTATGTTGCTAATGCTATTCTTGACTCTAGTTTCGGTTTTAGTAACCCCAAAATAAGGTAAAGTCAGTTTTGATAAAAGCAGCAGTAAAGGATTGCTTAAAAAGAATTTACTGGCCAGAGTTGCGAACTCTCATCACATGCTGTATAAAGAACTCAGCCCTAATGTAAAAAGTGCAATCTTGTTGAGTAAAAACAAGTAAAGTTTGAAAAACAATTTTAAAAAATTCTAGTAGATGATTAGTAGCAAATGAAGATCTACTAATCCTGAGCTACTTTGCAATTTCGTTGTGATTTGCCCTTTACTTTTCGAATATAGAAGGACTGGTTGACAGGATTCCATTTATTTCCTAGATGGACCAATTTGTATACAGCAGCTTTTGCCATGAGCACATAAACCACGTTTTCGCCTAAAAATCGCGAATAATTCGAAAACGGTTGATTAATCGGGAAACGTGGAATGTGACTAATTGAAATCTTATTGAAATTTAATTATCGATTGCTATAGGGCGCCGATCCCAAGACTATTTCCTTTCTCCTCAGTTCAACTTCAAGTTTTCGTTAAATGTACAAAAATGAACGTTTTCCCGATATTTTTAATTTACTGGTGAATCACTGAAGCTAGGAAAATATTTAAAAAACCATCTTGTTCAGCGTAAAATTTTCTAAAATATTGTCTAGAGGAGGTCTGTGACTTAAAAGGTTGAGAAAATATGCGTTTCCAAAGTGGCCATTTTTTCCTGTAAAAACTAAGTGGCTGGTGTTTTTGTTGGGCTGAGATTGCCCAACCTGCACAACGGGGTATGTAAACTCCCCTGAGGTAGAGTCGCCAGGGACAGCAAATCGGTGACAAACCTCCAAGTTCCAAATATACAATAAATAACAAACATTATGGATTTGCGCGTTTAATACTTGATAATCTCAGTAAAGCCGGAGGTATTAGTTTAACATAATACAAACCAACATTTAAGCCGTAAAAGACAAGAAATTGCTGAAATTATTGTCGTAATCATTTTTTCCCGGTAGCACAACAGCAATATACTTAAGAAAAAATGTTTGCAATTTTTTTAAGTTAATCAACGCACGTCCTAGTGTGGACAGATTAATTAAACAGATTGGCTATAAAGAGGATACTTCGTTTTATCTCTTTGCCTTTACTGTGCAAATAAATGTTTGTATTGAAATACTTTAATTTTACTGTTTATTTAACTTAATATGCTTGGGACCCAGAGAGATTTTTTCAATATGGGCAAGGAAAAATGTTTCAACTTGGATAATAAATAACAAAGGCGCATGATCTACCCAAGGGAATGTCATTTTGCTTCCTCTTAGCGGTGATACACAACAAAGCAAAAAAATCAAACCATCGGGTGATATTGCTAACAACCCGGTTTCTATATAGAGCTTGAATTGAATTACATCCCTCAATTAGATCATACCTTTCTTTACATGCCGTTCTTTAAGTGTCCGTGTTCAACCTCGTATATCTTACGATAACCCTCGTTCTTTGAATCAGAGCCTCTACCTATGTTCAGTGCTCCGGTTTTATTGATAGTCTAATCTGTGCTAAATACTTTATAAAGCCTTGTAACTGAGCAGGTTTTGAAGTTTTACCTTAACAATGTTCCCATAAAATGTTTAATTTTGTTTATTCTGGGATATACAGAAAATGCACATTCTCAAACCTGTATAACCTAGACTTAATACAATTTAAATTTAAAAAATTGCCAATCCTTATTAGTTAGTAAACAAAATGTTTTTTATATTTGCCACACCACTTGAAGTGGTTAAATAACATTTTACAGTTAAACATTTTACTCACGTTTATTTCACATGGCTTTTATCAGGAATTTGGCGATTCCAGCATAGCTCAAAATCTGAAAAATAATAAGTTTCGTTATTAAACTAGGCATTGTCAACTAGAATCTTTACTTTTCATATAGTATTTTTGGAAAATGGGTTGTAATATTGTATTACACAAAATTTTCCACATACATTTTCACATGCATACAAATTAAAAAAAATTGAAGATTAAATTTCAGCCTTAAGTACTAAATCTGATAGTATTGTTAAAGCTGTCATTTCAATCTTTGAACGAATACCAAGATAGAAAAACACCTCATTTGATCAAAAAACAAAATTGGACAAACAGAGGGTGGAAAGGCATAATGCATATTCAATCATACCACGGCACGAAGGAAAACAAGAGTTCAATCTTCATTAGGAATTTTCCTCAAAATGTATTTGCGTCATCCCCCTAATAATGGGGGAGAATATTTACGGATGAGAAGCGAATAAGGGTGAAAGCCTTTTCGGCCGGCACCCCAAGAACGTAAATTCGCCACCCCAAGATATTTTGATCATTACTATCGATCAGTGACAAGGAAAAACTCTCTGAAAATTCCTTTGAAGGCGAAAATAAATCAGACTGAACATTCACTAAAAATTGGTATCAAGCTCTGTGAATTATTGGTAGTTTTGTAATTTAAACACTAGTAAAAAATTTGTTTAAAATTAAATTCATAATTTGGAAGGATTCTTCACCCAGCATCGTATATATAATTGCTCCCTGAGGACAATTGACAAAAAATATTGAAAACTTATTATCAAAAGATAAATATCGATAGGCAAATATTATTTATTATCAAAGTAATCAGCGTTGTTGTGCTTCAGATTCTACGAATATTGTACAGTAAGAGAGTAGTTACTCACCGAGAGTAAAATAACATCAAGTTATTCACTGCACTGTGAAATCTTGCGGGTTTGTATCCTTTCCCAGAAAGGTACAGAACTAACCTCAAGATACAAAAACGAAAGTCATTTCGAATAAATTGTATTTTTTTAAATGGCTGAAAAAACTAACCACTACATTTTCCAAATTATTACCACTGAGTTGAATCAGTGGAGAGGATAAATATTTTTGGTGTTTTCTCATTCATATTGAGAAATAGAGCAGAACAAGATTCCATTGTTGAGAATATCACTATCTGTATATTCAGTCCTGGTACCAAATACTCAGAATCCATGGAAAATATACCAGTATCGTCCAGACTGAAGTTCTAGTGAGATATGAACTCAGTTCAATTTGAACGAAGTACAAAATCTAGGATACATATATTATGTCAATTAGCCAGCCAAGCAGCCATTAAATCACTCAGCTCAAATTAGGTGCTGAATGGTAAAACTACACAAAACAAATATAGTTAAAATAATAAAGTTTGCTGGGGCTGGGGCTCAAGAAAAACAGCAACGAGAGTGGACACCATTGCAAGGAAAGAGGATGATTTAAGGAAACAAACAGCAGAATGTTTAAAGAAAGCAGGAAAAACATCGAATCGTAACAGGATTCTTAACAGGACGCTGAAGATTAAATCGACATTTAAGGAAAATTTTAATAATCTACTTGGCCCGTGCAGATTAAAAATTAAAAGGACACCTACTAAGAAAGTGTCGCTATATTAAGTAATTTAAGCTCTCAAGATTAAATGTTTCGGTTGTACAACGTAAACGAAGAAGAAAATCAACCACTAAAAAGGGCCAACTAATCAAATTTCTTGATGAACTAGAACTTGTGTGCTATAGGTACAAAATTGTAATACTTGTATCCCCCACAAGTGCCGTCAAAGAGCACACACAATATATTACACATATTACGCATCAAAAACGAAGCCTTAAAGTAAAAAAAAAAATTTTTTTGATAACCAAAATAACACTTTGCAACATATTTGGAAGATAAATCGTATCAATATTTATCAACACTAATAGGAATGCTGACTCAGAATTAACGGAAAAAACGATGTAAAAGAACTAGAAGCCAAATTTTGATATTTAAACTTACTTTTCAATAAACAGGCCCCAGAGCTAGGTTAAATCGTTAACTTTATTTGAAGAGAAATATATCAGTGATAAATCTTATTCACCGTGATCATCTGGATCGTCTTAAAATATTTACTAAAAATTAAGAAATGGCACTGTGAATCACCTACAAACAGGTTTAAATATTCTCCATTCTCTTATACCAAGTTACTTCTATTTACCTTTGAAAACACACAAGGAACGTCTACACCTACAAAGCATATCGATCAGTTGAAAAAAAAAAAAAAACTTCCAGAAAAATTGATTCAAAGTATTTAATAATATACGAACTCAATAAAATAGCACAGCTTGGACTAAGTGTAAATAAAAACTTATAATTTCATATTGTCATATCTATAATGCAATAAACGATGTTACCGAATAAATTATCGTCCGCCAACATGAAGGGAACCCTGTCCAACTGAAATTGAGTTCGCCGGGTTATAATTTAGGAAAATTATGATCGGAAAACGCCCCGGGTTAAGCAACTCCGATTAAATCCAATGGGGGTATCAATTCTGCGGTTGCGGTGTGAAAATGTGGTTTTCCTTATGAAACTATGTCTATGTAAATTAAATACGAGCTGTCGTCATTTATATACATAGGAAATAGCAAATACCTTTTCGACCTAAATAACCCCTTTTCGGTAAGTATAATGACTGAAAACTTTTGTTGTTAGGACAGTAATTGGTAACATTAATCGAAAGTTTTAAATATTAACAAACCATTCCTGGTGTAATTACCGATTTCGCCTTAACATTTTTTATTTTATTCATTTTTTTGATCGAACCTTCAAACAAATAAATTTAAAATGATACAACACCATTTGTAACTTGATAAAAAAGGAATTTAGACATGTATATGTACATAAATTTTAATAAAATTGATTTTTATAGTTTTTATATTTGGTAAATTGAGGAATGGAGTTTTTACTTATTCAATTTACAGAAGGTTAATGTTTTTGTGGATTAATACTGATCATTGGCCAGGCAAGGTATATGCCTCCCTTTGACATTACTTCTCTTACTACGTTCCGTTTCACATGGTGCAAAATATCAAACTCTCCACAAAATTGTGGATCTAAATATTGTAGCTGATATCATCTACTTTGATTTCTCCGAGGGTATCCTAATTTACTAACTGAAGGAGCTTGGAATCCATTTTTTTCGTGATATCATACCCTTTAGGCAAGTGTTTTAAAGTCAAAGTTAAGCAGTTGACTCTCTTTTACCGTACAAAATGTATGGTAGTTCTTTGGTCTATACATAATTAGAAAAAGACTTGGGGAAAACAATATCAAAATGGAGTACTTAGTTTAATGCACATTTCAGTCATCTCCTGAAATGCTTAAAAAAGATGTTATAAATGTTCGATCCACACTAGAATTTGTAAGTAGTATTCACACCCCATACTCAAAAGTATTAGTTCTCGAAATTAGAACTTAAAATTCTGAAAGAGCACAGAAGTGAGCAGCGCTCAAAACGTTTTCTCAGAGAGAAGTAATAAGGTAGAAAAGTTCGCACCTATGTTTGAAGAACCAAGTAAAACATTTATAGTAGAGAACTTTAGATTATTATTAGTTAATTTGAAAAATGCATTGAATGATGAAGTTCATTAAGAGCAGAAATCTGTTGAATCTAATTGCAGTTAGTTACAACGATCGAAAAGCCTAGAACGAAAGGATGATTTAAAAGCCGACAATTTAGAGAACCATTCTTCATGGTTGTTAAATTAGAAGAGAAAGTAAATACAAAAAATCATGGGCTAGTGAGTTGAACGCCTTAAACCAGGATAAATTAGCATTAATTTTTAAACGGCTATAATTTTGGAGAGAGTCAGTGTGAATGTTCTGCTTAATTAAGAAAGGTAGAGTTTGATGGAGATAATAAAAGATCAGTTGATGTTTCGAAGTATAGCCTTTAGATAGAGGTATAAAATTCGATGGTTGACATAATTTACGAATAAAAAATGAACATTAATAGATTCGACTAAATCGAACCGCTGATGCCCCCCCCCAACCTGTGAAGTCGACCCTTAAAAACCTTAAACTTAATATTAAGCTGAATAGAAGGGTTTGAGTGCGGTTCGACCGGACCGAATTGATTTGCAAATTTTTCCGAATAAATTTTCTTTTTTGAAGTAAGGTGTTGGAGCCAAAAAACCTGCCGCTCCGTGAAAAAGATTTTGATTTTTTTTAAATTTACTGTCAGGTTCCAATGAGAGTAATAATTTTTAAAGGTCAATATGCATCTGAAAGGCGGGTAGAGATGTAGTAATGAATATATCGTCAGCATAGGGAAGGCTTATAATGAACACTAGGTCAGCGAATTAAAAACTTTTGAAAGCATCAAGAAACTCATTAATTGTTTTAAAGAGCGTTTACTCTGTCGGATTTCATACTCATTTATGTTTTAAAATTAAGGATAAAAATGGCAAACCAAAATATACGAAACATACGATTGATCCCTTGACCCCTTTCTTTTGGGCCCAGTGTCTCTCATGTAACAAAAATAATATTACTATAAATATAAAGAACACGTTAAAGGTCAAAAACTAAAATATATCTAGATTTAGTAGAGTTGCGTTATTTTTGATGAACAGTATATATTTATTAACAATGCTTAATACCGACGCAATTACGAACATGACACGATTACCACAAATGTTAAGACTAAGGACTATATTTGGAACTTTTATTTATTAGAGGGCTATTTCCGCCTCGCCCATCGACATTTATTTGAGTTTTTTTACCACCGTCACAAAAGTAGAAGTAATAAGGCCAGAAAAAGGAAAACCCTCCTTGCTAATGCATTGTTAAGTGAAATCGATCTGTTACGTAAATGGTTGATCGATTTGTCAAGAAAGCCATTGACACTGTAAATGAATTTCAAAATAGAAAAGACAATTCGTCAAAAATATCCGTATAAAGTTCTAAGTTATCAGAATGATAGGATAAATCCTTTTACACACGAGATATCTCGTGTTACTTCATTAAACAATCAAATTGTCCACTGTTTTATGTTTTATTGCAAACCAAACATAACCCAACAGCAATCGATGGTTGAATTTGTAACAAATAGTTAACGAAAATGTTAAAATAAAAGAAAACCAAAGAAATGCAATAACGTAACATATATATATATATATATATATATATATATATATATTAGAG
>CM077111.1:9685608-9724266 GCA_039619505.1 Cimex hemipterus | reverse complement strand
AAACAAAACCAACTAAACAATATGAGAAAACATATATATATATATATATATATATATATATATATATTAGAGAGAAGGCTGTAAAATCATAATTTTATTATTATAGTAGTGTAATTAATTACACTAATCATTGTAATAACAAAATTATCAACATATATATTTTTACTTTTTTATTTGTCATACAAATCAATATTAAGATGGTTTGTCATCTTCGGCTTGGATGCTTTATAGTTTTCTCGCTTGCGGACCGTCAACTTTAAGTAAATCCAGTATGATCAGCCAATATTGGTAAATCATTTGTTACCCGTTGAATAAACAGACTGTCCGGGTGTTTGTTCTCATTTTGTGCATTATACTGAAAAATGCATACAGAAGGTTTAGATTGAGTTTTTTGGCCTCCATGCAAAAATAAACATAATGACAAAACATCTAAAAACTCGTTTTGTTGTTTATTTCAAAATAATGCATTTTTATTGTTGAATTATAACATCACACTTAATTTAATGTAAATCAAATTAAATGATATCAAAAATTGACGAGTTTTAATTTAAAAATACAAAAAAAAAAACAGTTATGATGTTTCACAGAAAATTCACCAAAACTCCATAATATGCTAAATTGTTAGTTGAATATTTTATTCTACCACTAAATCATTCCTGTGATTTAGTAATTTTATTTTAAACAATCATAATAATTTTAAAAAAACTTAAAACTCGTTAATTTCTGTCCTTGGTAAATATAAATAAAAAACATCAAAATAACTATTGCATAATTAGTACGAATCTCTCTCTCTCTCTCTCTCTCTCTCTCTCTCTCTCTCTCCCTCTCTCTCCTTCTTTCAATTCTAGCCCTATTTCTCGTTCTTTCTCTTTTTATCTCGCCCTCCCTCTTTCTCATTCTCTCTCCCTTTACATCTCTCTCTGTCTCCTTTTCTCTCCCTTTACATCTCCCCCTTTCTCATTCTCTCTCTCTCTTTCATTTCGAAGTTAATTAACCATTTTTTATGGATTTTGTTATGTGACGAGTAAAACATAAAATGACTGAGTGTTGGGTATTCAGAGATCTTGTCCGTTTGTGCGAGGTAAAGTTTTTCGCAAATATGACAGACCTGTAAACATTGGTGCTCATAGCAACAGAAAGAGTAAACATTTGGTTTCCATAGCAATGGGAGGCGTAAACATTCGTTCCCCGTCGCAGTGAGACCAAACAAACTCTAATTTAAACTAAAAATAAAAATATAATTTAAATTCAGGAGTAAACACTGAGTTTTCCACTTGTTCTTCTAGAAATACTTCCAGCTAACAACAAAGCCAGTCTATTTAGAAGGGGGAAAGAATTTAAAGCGACGGTTTTTCCTCCCTCACCATGGGTCGAACCTGTTAAATAAATAAAACGGGCCCCGCAACTGGTGAAGCCTTTGGCCTACGAATTAAATCTGTATAAGGAACAGTTAAAATTCAGCCAACGGTCAAACCCCATGCCATGTGCAACATGTAACAGTGTGGGTGAATTCCTTGTTTGTTAATTTCGCCAAATTTAATCATTTTGAGTGCATTAGCCTACCAATAACCACTTTCGTTTCGTAAATTTTTTTAAAGTCAAATAAAAATGTTTTATTTTTTCCTGAAAATATTGTTTAAACCGTACTTGAATGTTGAGAAAATAACGGATGACAAATAGTTTGTCGGGACAAGACCTACCTCGGAAAATTGAAAATCCCGGATAATACGAATTAAACAAAAAAAAAAATATATATATATATATATATATACATACCACACAATTTTTTTTATTATTTTAATTTTGTTACAATAATCATCCAACGATGTGTAAACTTCACTCAAGCTTTCTTCACGAGGATTGCAGTCGCAAAGTCCTGACATTTTTTAATTTCGATGGCATCTATACACGTACTAGTCGTTGTTACTCGACCAATTTCAGGGCTGTTTCTAAAGCTTGAAATCATTCTTCAACTAATATTTTATTAGATAATTCTTCTTCACATCCATCTGAGCCATCGTCTTTTTTAAGAACATTCTCGACAATTTCGTTTTCATTTAACAGGTGTCTTTATCGTCTTTTAAAATACATTTTTCGACGTCTTCAGGGGACACGTTATCGAACTCGGGGATTTGATAAACGACGGAATGAAGTTTGACTTGATCTTTATTTTTTTCGCATTAGAATTTTTCAACACGTTTAGCCCAAGATTGTCTTAGTGGGTCAGATTGAACAGACTCCCAAGCTTCCGCGGCCCAGTAGATGGTGGTTTTGATGTTAATTTTTTTTTAGACATTTTTCAGCGTACTCGGTATTTCCTGGAGAAACTGTTTTCGATAACGGCGTTTAAAAGACTCAATCACTCTCTGATCCATTGGTTGGATTAAACTCGTCACATTAGCTGATAAAAATGTTACGTCAAACGATTTCTTTTCAATGTTTCTGGACCTGGATAGAATGGAGCATTTTCCATAAGAAGCAGAGCCTGTTTTTTTGGTAAATTTTTTGATTCTAGAAACGCATTTACTTTTGGTATAAAGTGCTCATTCAACCATTTTCGAAAAAGGTCCGAATCCATCCAGGCACTTTTTTAAATCTTTTTGTAAAAAAACTGGCAGACCAGTGGGATTGATGTTTTTTAATGCTCGTGGTTTGGCCGATTTACCATCAAAGGTAGACGGTGATTGCCAGAAGCGTTGGCACAAATCATAACAGCTATTCACTATTTGATTGTGTTTTTTACCAGGCACAGTACCCTCAAGTTTGCTGGCCAACGTTTTTGTCAGTAACTTTTAAAAAATGTATACCTGTTTCATCGCAATTATAGGATCCGGTCCAAACTTTAATCTTCTTCTGCGACGAGATAATGTATTTCTTCCCAGAAATTTTCAGCAATTTGTTAATCAGCAGATTATCGCTCTCCTGGAATATTATCTTATGTTTACCTAGTTTTCCACCGGGATAACCAACCTTCACTCCCTTGAAAATTTTCAGTTTCTGTGGGGAATTTTTTCGCTAACATCATAGCTTTTTCTTTGATAATCGTACCAGAACTACTCATTATTTTTCTCCTCTGTTTAACGAACGAGAAAAAGAGCCTAATTCGTCAATGGGAACTCCAGAGCCTTCATCGACTTCGGGTCGGCCGGTGTTGAGAACACGATTGTGGTGGAATGCTTCCAGTTTGTCACGGTTCCGACGCCAATCGTCTACAGTCGTCTCTGATGCCGTGATATTCCTTCAATTCTCCCATTTATCGGCTCGTTTAATTGCCGTAATGTTTTTTCAACTGAAATCAAAACCCGTTTTCGTTTGGTTTTCACTGACGTGCATGATCAATGTTAAATTTTATACTGAAATAAGAAAAGAAAAAGAAAAAAGCTGGAGAATGTTTACGCCTGAATTTAAATTGTAACTTTGTTTTTAAGTTAGAGTTCGTTTGGTCTCGTTGCCACGGGGAACGAATGTTTAACCGTCCCGTTGTTATGGGAACCAAATGTTTACGCTTTCGGTTGCTATGAGCACCAGTGTTTAAAGGTCGGCTTTGCAATTTTACGCCTTTTGTCAAGTTCAGTCGACTGGTCCATTCCGCCGCGTCTCAACCGCCAAGAAGGCAGCACACGCTCCGTATATTTAAAATTAGATATTTCAGGCAGTAACATTTGGTTTAAATTATTTTGAATTAATCTTTATGTAAGGTATTGGTTGAGAAAAAAGTCCGTGTTACAAGCGGACTTCGAAACCACGATCTTCGGCTAAATACGCCACTGCTCTACCACTTGAGCTATCGTGACTTCGATCCACTCGGACTTAGCATCTAATCTAATTTTCCCTACTTTTTGCCATTTTTCATATTCAAAGTTGAGATAGAACGTTGGCGACTGATTTGAGTGGTAAAGTGTCGTAAAATAGTTCTGGCAAATCTGGGGAAAAGATTACCTCCCACAAACGGACGAGGTCGCTGAATACAAAAGAGAGAATCTAAGAAATCTCGTATCAGATATTATCGTAACTAGGGTTACGATGGCTGTGTTAATTTAGGTTACATACAGATTTAGTACGCGTTTTTATTTTTAAAAAATGTCGGATTATTAGTTGTTATCCGAGGTTTTTACATCGGTTAATCCGAAAACATCGATTGAAAATTTTAACCCGGTAAACCCGAAAATCGGATCTCGGTTAATCGAGTCTACTGCATTGTATTGTTTCTCCCGTGTAAGCAAGTTGGCTGATGAATTTGGTATGTTTATTTGGAATCTTATGAAATGAAAAACAAGATCAAGCACCAAAAAGGAATTCTACCAATAATATATTCCACAGACATTTTAAATGATATTTTAGGCCTTTTAAAATAAATTTAAACTTTGGCTGGTCCTCTCGTTGTGGGTTTCCTTATGAACGGCGGGGAACTGTTCTGTTTATTGAGACTGAATAGGAATAGGTGTGTAATGTTAGGATTAATGGTGGAATCGTTTATGGCTAATCTCCAGTTAATGAATAAGGAATGACTATAGTAATGAATATAATATAGAGAAACCCACTATCCTACTTGACTGAATGTATTTATAAGAGTGAATATGTAAAAGGACCAATGGTGTAATATTTCCCCAACCGGCCAATTTGATCTAATAAAACCTTTAAATGTACCACTAACTACAAGCCAACCACTGGTAAATAAAATTACATAATCCAACAAACCAATCCATTTCACTGGAACTCGCCTTACACAACTACAGTTAAAAAATACAGATGATAGGCAATGCAAAGATATTATTTTCCAGAAAAGAGTAACTATCTATTACTCAGCTGTTTTGATGTATAATTGTAGCAATTCAATCGTAATGCGATGTGTCATTATTACACAGATGATTTATCAGATATTTACTGCTGCTTGAAAATTGAGAAAGAGGCAGTCACTGGTTTTCTTCATTAAAAATATCCAAACTTGATAATACACACTACTTCAGTGAATTTGTACTGTAAAGCAGCAAAAACTGATGAACCAGTTTTCCTTTGCAGGAATATTTTTATTTACAGTATTACGGCCACTTGCAAACGGCTTATATGCGGGTGTCCCAACTGAAATCGATTTTTACCCTTTTGCCGTAACTGTGACAGATTACACCCATAAAGACCACGAATGCGGTGGAGCAATAATAAGCGATTTTCACGTCTTGAGCAGCTGTCAATGTTTTTCGGCAGAAGAAAACATACAAATACGTAAAAGGGTCCAAGAATATTTGATCTGCGCACTCTGCAAGGACCGTTACCAGAACGCGATCCACTTCCCTATACAGGACATCATGTTACACCCGGAGTGCAGAGCGCGTGAGACCATTTACGACTACAACCTGGCGGTTGTCAGAGTGAAGGATAGTTTTAATATATTGAAGAATGTCGCCCCGATCAACCTGCCGCAGAAGAACACAGTGGACGACCTGCAGACTTACATCACATTAAACATGACGTTCAGCGTCGTCGGCTACGGGCAATACAGCGCAAAGGCCGACTCTAATACTACTCTAACGGAGGCAACCGTGAAACTCAGCTCTTGGGAAGACTGCCACCAATTCTTCAACCTCCACAATTTGGATTCAAGCGCTAAAGACAAACTATGTTTTAACGTTTTGGCGACCAACGTCTCTGCCTGCAAGAACGATGACGGTGATCCGGTCTTCATACAATCCTATTTGTGGGGCATCATTTCCACCTCGAGCTACATTCATAAATGCACTAAAAACCAGCTTACCATCGTAGCTCGGATCGACACGTCCATCGACTGGGTTGAACGGTGCATGAACGACGGTTCATCAACTACTACTCACATACTAGTCATGTACGCGACGATAGTACTATCTGTTAATATTAAAAGAATATATTTATAAACAATGAATATTGATCGATTCTAAACTGAATTAACCATGTCAGTTACTCATCTGTTCAAATAACTGACAGAAAAACCTGAAAAGGTTTCGTTTTCATATTTCAAATAGTTCAATAATTCCAGTACGAGTTCACGTATATCAAATCATTTTGGGCAAATGGGGGGCCTTCTGGAATGAAAACTTCTTCGGTCAAGTCGTTTCTGAGCTATAGTCCAGATCTATACATGCCCGTTTTTTATTGAACTGACTAAACACCGATATTCTGTAACTTTGCATTACAGAATAAGTCCGGTTTAACCCTTCAACAGAAACGTAGGACTATAATTAATATTTATTTACTCCTGCCCCAACGAACCTCGAGTTATCTGGGGTGAGTGAGTAACTTTTGGTAAATAGAAGTAAGTTATTAGCAAGAATGTTTTGCATCCTGTCTCGAGGAATATCGAGTACTCCGAAGTGTGAATGTGACCAGACTTCTATATCTGACTTTATATTCAGCATCTAATTTGATGATAATTGATAATCTAATGCCAGAAGAACATGATTATCGAAAAACGTCCCTGTTTTATCAGATCAGTAGAAATCAATGTATCTGTACAGCAAACCCATGCAAATATATGTATGTATATAATTTACAGCTGATTCCGCTGATAGAATCTGATACTCTGGCCAAATTCGATCATCACTCATTTGTAGAACGCGCTGTGATAATTAACTTTGGTTTATTTAGCTTAACGGCTTAAAAAGCTGTAATTAGAGAGGATTTATTGGGATCGGAGAGGCCTGTTGTCACCCTTTTGTTACCAGAAAATAAATAGGCTACTGGTTCCAAGGGAGGAATATTCAAGAGAGAAAAGTTAATGGGGGGTCTCTTAAATTGATTTAAACCCGGAAAAAATCAGTTACTTTGTTATTACAATATCCGCAAAATTAAAATTAAAATTCCACGGGGTTTATTCCAAACTGTTTGAAAGAAACGTGATATAAAACATGACGTGCCAGGTCCCGGTTAATAGCGACCCGGCTGTCAGTATTTTCCTAATTCAATAAATTAACACGGCTTGATTAAAAGTACCCTTTAGGGTTGGTTCTAAACACGGTTATCAAAGGGTGGCTAAGTGGATTACCCTAAATCAGAAAAGGTCTAAGATCCGGAGAAGACCAGTCCAGATCTAAATTTTCTGTTTAATATTAAGTGTTTGTGAAGCACAATGTCAACACTGTCATTGAGTTCCGACAGAGTTAAATTCGAAACAAGTCCCTGAAACAAGGATTTCCTTTTACAAAGTACAATACAATACTACGTACATACAAGCAAATATACTTCAAAATCTTGAAGTGGGTTTGTAACATTGAAGGGTGAAAACATTATTTTTTCGGACAGGGAAAAACTTAAAAAAGTCTTATTTCACCACGGAAAAATGTCAATATTATGTATAAATAGAATGTTGGGCTCTCTTCGAAGGTTAAAACAATACGTAATCATCGAAGTTATGGTACCGTCTTCCAGAATCCACAGCATCTGAGTCAGCAAACTTCACTTCCATATAAATAGGGCTCAGGCGCTAGGGCCGACAGTCTTCCAGAGTCTTCCGTTAGTCTTACATTAGTTTTATGCTAGACGCAGTGTATTGCTAGTTGTTGGCCGGTATATTTGTAGTATAAATTGTATTAGTTATTATAAATAAAGTTTTTTTTTGGACTTTTATTATAACGGATTACATAACTTCGATTATCATGGTAGAACCTCGCTAGAAGTTTTTATATCTATTTTATCAAAGGTAATATTTGTCATTTGCAGTATCAAAATCGAACCAATAAAAAATTGAAGAATTATTTGCTTATAATAAAGGCGCCAAAACGAAAAGAGCTCGATAACACATGAAAAACTTGAGCAAGTATGATGAAATCTTAAAAAGTACACAAGCTTGTAATAGTCAAAACTAAATGAAATAACAGCTTATTCGTAGTTCAAACGTGTTTTTCAGACGTGTGAAAATTAGTTCTCAATAGTGTCTCATCATCGCAATTGCCCATATTGTGAGGAATGCAAATTAATGTGTTAAATACTGAGACTTGTCCTCTCGAGTGAAGAAACAAATGCCTTCTCTAACTAATGTTCCATACGTGGATCCCATGAAACATATTCCGAAAAGAAAGGGAATAATTAAGAATGTACTTCAGTAGATCCATGAAAAATAAAAATTCACATTTATCAATAAATAATTTTGGACATTATTGTCCATTATTATTACTTATACATTATTAGATATTTGAACTTTCTATAATTGTAAATTCGTTTTTTATGTACCAACGCAAAGTAACAAATTTAGACAAGTTTAAGTTAGAATTGAAAAAAATGGCTTGACAAAAGAATATAGCGAACAGAAGCACCAGGTAAGAGGCAAGTTCAGAGAAGGGAAGGGGAAGGAAAATTGTAGGTCTCTTTACCGGGCCACTGCTCTCGTAACTACCACCTAAAAAAGAAAGAACGAGCATAGACAGAAACATATCGACAGAAATCAGTCATCAGTATCTTTAATCCCTAATGTATCCTTAAGGCTTAATGTTTAACGTGCTCTAAGAAGCTCTCACATCTTGCGGTGAACGAATCCATTGCACGTTCTCTTAGTGGACTCGCACGTTTCACTTTTGGAGCTAGACCACTGCCAAACAAAACGTTTTCAGAAGCCACCGCTCTCCTTCCGAAAGAACCTTCTATTCCTGTTTGAACACGGACAATATCTGCCGCACTTGCACCTTAGGTTGGAAGGGATCTATTTTATTGGTAACATTTCAGCTAGATTACCAATTTTTGCAGACAATCTTTCTTTTTATGGTTTCCACTAGGAATCTGCCATATTAGCAACGTTATGATAAAATTCAAATGTAAGCTCATGGTGTAGATTAATGTAATCAGGGGTGTTACTTAGTAGCCAAAATAACTTTCTTACAAACACTCTCTACTGTCGCAACTTCAGCATACCCCCAGACAATACAGCATTGAAGCATGACAAATTTTGCTGACGTTACTTTCTGCCGTTGGTGTTTCTTAAATGAAACTTTAGGAGTCAACAATAGTCATATATTGATACTCGATGTCAATGTCAATGTTTTCCTTGTTAGTTGTCCAATCCTCAGTTCTTTGTCAGCTTCTTCCAATTTGAAAAAGCGAAAGTTCACACACATTTCACCAATAATGTCCGTTTAGTGCAATATTCTTGAAATTTTTTGTAGAGTAAGTGGATTATCAGCGACGACAGTCTAAAGTAAAATCTCGACTATTGTGTTCCCAATCTTCGCCTCATACTCCAACTAATTCCCGCGGTCAATGTTATAAAGGGCGAAAGAAGGGCACTGAGGGATATCCTTGTTTCACACCACTGGGTAGGGCAAAAGTTTCCGTTTGGTCTTTTTAAGTCCATACTACCGCCGTTATCCCGAGTAAAATTGGGAAAGAGATTGAGTTTTCCTGATAGATGGCCAAAATCATTTTATATAGGTATAGATAAATATTGGTATCAACATCATTTGTCGGTTTTTTTGTTTAGCTTAAAAGGAGGTAAATAATTAAAGGTACATTGTAATTACTTTAATTTGTTCAATTTATACCTTGATTTGTTCATCTTAACGCGATGAGAACACGTATTCTGTAATTTTAAAAGGTAATCTCGTTGGGCTGGGTTAACCAACTTGACCCGCAAGTCTTTGGTCAGACGACTGAAAGAAATGGTAATTTAATTTTCCCCCTCGGCTTAAGAGAAGGAGACAATACGAAAGATGTGAAGCACACACGTTGCCCGAAGCTCTATCAGAAAATTGTTTTTCCGTTCTTAGCCAACGTTATGAAGTACGGCGTTCAATTACTAAAGAAAGATAGTTCTTGGATGCACACTTTTCCACAAACCCGCCTCGTAGTTTAAGGGATAAAAAATTCCATAAATTATGCTTTTGACAGCTTTCCAAGCGGTAAGCCACTTTTCCGGATTAAAGGAATAGATAACCATCTATGCTATGTTGGTTATGCCAGTCGGAGAAGCTGGCTTTTCACTAAACTGATGATTTTATTATTACAAACATAATCAACTACAAAATAACTATAACTATAAATATAAAAATATAATAATCTTTTATAATAAAATGAATAAAAATATCAGACGATATTTTATTGTTATTGTTCTCTAATTTTTCCATAAAATCTAAACTTTATTGTTATATAGACTTAAATACGACGATCGCCAAAACGCCGTTGATCCGGTTTTTATTCTGAAGATCAATTTGTGTTGCCTAATTATTAACTCGTGTACCATGCATCCCCCCCTAATATTCCTCACGGATAACGTTCTAACTTAGTCAACTTCCGACTTTAATTGTCCATCAAAAAATAATCCAGGTTTGAAATGGACACTCGTAAAGCTCATAAATGTTGACGTTTTTAGCTGGTTTGATATTTTTAAAAATGTAATCTAACGGAGCTCCGGCTTAAACAAGTTTATCAAAAATTAACGTTTCGCAAATGTCACGTTGTTTGTGCAGTTATTTTGTAAGTAAACTGGCAATTTTTAGAACAAAAGTTGATGAATATCTAAAAATAGGTGCTGTATCTAAAAATGGTTCAAAATTTGGGAAAAATTACTGGGAGAAAATTCAGGTTTTTTTTTTAAATAAAGAAACGAATTTTTCTTAAATAAACATTTAAAAAATCTGTACTTTTGATTGGATTGAGATAAAGCCATAAGGTTTACAGCATTCTACCCCACTTTACATGAACTGTCAAATAAATGCGAGCTAACTACCCTGTATTGATTAAAAATTGTATAAAAATTTAATAATAATTGTATGAAATTACATAAATATATTAAGTATACTCAATTCAAAAAACTGTTAATCACTTATAGATTGTAATGGATTATTTTGGAGTATGCAAACACGTTTTATTTATTTTTTTTTTTTTTTAATTTTAAAATAAGACTTGAGCCTTGGAAGTTAATTCAAGACTGTTCATAATCTTTTAATGGGGAACTACTGCGGCCTATCATTCTCGAACAATTTACATAAATCTTGCTTGCTAATTAATCAATTCTAAATTAACATTGCAAAGCACTGCAATTATTATAAGACTGAGCAGACTAATTCACCCTCGGAGTAAATATTTCTGAAAAACTCGAATCGTTTTCGTTTCATCAAACTTTAAACGGTGTGGTCTATTTTGACGACACAATGGGTTGTGGCATGGGGAATCGTTTCTTGCCATGTGCGAAGGTAAAAGGGTGTGCTAGAATTCATATTGTTTCGCATTCAAATAGCGATTAATTCCTGATTGGTTATCGTGAACGAATATATGTCGTTCTGGTTTTCAAAAATCCAACTTTGATGTTAAATACTCAAATAATATGAAAACCTGAACTTTAAAATTGAAAAAAACACAAAACTCTGTATAAACTAACGTAGGAATGTGGACAATCTTTATTCGTGGAAGTACCTGAGAATAACCATTAATCATTTTTCTCGAAGTACGTGAAATGTCAACTAATTTGGTCTATGTGGTCAAGACCACTTATTGTTAAATAATATAATGATGGTGATGAGGT
Source organism: Cimex hemipterus (assembly GCA_039619505.1). Lineage (NCBI taxonomy): Eukaryota > Metazoa > Arthropoda > Insecta > Hemiptera > Cimicidae > Cimex > Cimex hemipterus. The sequence continues at coordinate 9,712,790 of CM077111.1, read as the reverse complement.
TTCAATACATTTTGGAGTTTACCAATATTTAATTGTGATTGTACTTTCCTTTGAGCAAAATATTTTCACTAAAAACAAATAACGTTCATTCTTAACCTTCAGTTAACGCAATATGAAACAAATAATGTAATACGATAGGTAACAGATTAATTTGCTATGCTTCCACTTTTCAATGATTTCTAAATTCCAACAACTTTGTTAAGAACTGTCTAGTTCCAATGTCCTATCAATCTCCTTTCCATTCTAACCCAAATCCCTGACATACACCTTAAAACATTAATCCCTAGTGTTTACCATGTCGAAACCTTGTGGTCTCACTTCGCTTGAATGCGGAGAGATTAACCGTGTGTTGGACACTATTGCCACTTCTCTTGAGGGAAATCAGTTGCTCAGGTCCTAGACGCAGCCCAAGCTTTCAACTGAGTAGGGCATCCGGGTTAAATGTGAAAGCACAAGAAGATTCTTCCCAGTACCTTTTATCTCCCAACCAATCTGACAGGACGGTACTGCCTTGATGACAGTTTCCTCTTATACCCTGGTAAAATCTAGAGTCCCCCAAGGAAGTATCCTTGGGCCGATTCTTTTTAAAATATACACTGCTGACAATTCCTACTTCCTCCAATACGGACATTTCCCGAATGTCGGCGACATGACTTCTCATTTCAACCATACGTTGTAAGCTTCTAATTGCAAAGTCACCTCACCTCAATAGAAGAGTAATAGCGCAAAATGCAGAAATGAACTTCATTTTACTATTGATTAACATTCCGAGACCGACTGTTGACATAGTGCGGATACCTGGGACCGTATTCATAAAGGACTTATGTGGACTCTACACACTCGTCTGAAACGACAAGACATGTGCCACCATTACAAATTTTTACTGATAATACCCGATCAACGATCAAACATGCCGAATTTTCTATTTTAACGTCGATTATTTTCAATAGGTATGTTAGGTTTATTAAACACAGCGACTTCTAATGTCTGTACTATTTTGTTTTTGCTACGGGCTACATCAATCCACAAAGAGCAGGTACATTAAACCAATGGCAAAGTACGTTTTGCCTAAACCTTAACGACTGAATTCATCCGATATGAATCTACAAAGTGGAAATTTGGGGACTAACTAAACATTCCATTTCATCCCGCATTTAGTCTCTCAAATCAAAAATCCTTAATGCTCCCTCTACGTATCCAATAAAATAAATTTCATTCTTTCACCATCTTGTAAGCACATGAATTGAATCACACATTTCCAAATGACCTTTACGTCCACCTAAACTACCCACAATATTCAACATCAACTCTACCTGGAACCGGGTTGCCTAGGGATTTGCTCGAGCATGTGCATCGTGGGAGATGTGTCACCATAAATTAACAAAATTTATTGTTTTTTTATTTATTAACAATAAAGTTGTAGGTGAAAAAAATAATAATTTAAAAAATATAAATAATATTTTTATATTACTTTTATATTATTTTTTATAGATTACTATTTATTATAATTAATTGATTACCGAATGTTGAATTTATAGGTGTACTTTAATTGTTTCAAAGATTTGTTGTTAAATCGTGGAAATGGAGCGTGTAGTGAGGGAACGCAAAACGGCCGTACATTGAAATGATTTTTTTATGGCGTATATAATGAATGAAATACAAGGATAGATATGTGCAAAGGCATATTCCCGCTAGTCAGCACGGTTCAGTTCTTATTTATATAGTTCGCTTGGCATCCTTAATCTGCTTCAGCGCCGTACACTACGATCAAATTATATTTTCAACGAAACTAGAAGAAAAACTGTTGAGGGTCCCTTACCCACTTTTCCACAAACTTGCCCATAAATGTTATCAAGTCGTAATCCCTATACCTTTATACAGATATTGATCCTAGTGGTCTAACGATGTCAGCTATTTGAAAGGAGGCGTTAAAACGACCCTGATAAACTTTAATCGGTTTTCCCCGTTATGAAAACAGTCTAGCCAACGTTGATGGAAAAAAAAGTCGAGCTTTTCACACCCCTTTCTAGATTTTTTTTATCGAATCGCAATTCAAGCGTGAAATGAAACACCTCACAAAGTCTAATCACGCTGATTGATCGATTAGGTTAAACTCTTACAGCGTTGGCTTATTGCATATTCTTTTATCACTTCTACACTTTTTCAATAGTGTTAACAAACTGAAATTTAAAAAAAAAAGCACCAACAATGGAAATCTTCGGTTTGCTAAGGCTTTGATAGAATGAGAATATGCGGTATAAGGAATTAGGTACATCTTTAGTTAAAGTTGGTGATGGGGTGTTGGTCGGCGAGATGGCGAGCTCATACTGAACGGTATAGGACCACTTATTAATTCAACAGTCCGCGAGTGAAAACGGACCCTTTAGGTGACCCTATGCAGGTTCTGCATAAAACTTTTTAAATCCCAGCCCAAGCTTCCATTTCAACTCAGATTATAATTAGTACATTCAGCAACACTCGGTGATTTGGATTTCAGTCGACCTATCTTCTCTATGTTGTCTTGTCAAAATTTAGTTTAACGATCATTTTGGGTTTGTCTATCTCGCCATGTTGGTCTACCAGGCATGTTCGGCATTTCGACACCTTCCGTGTTGGGTCAGGTTAAAAAAAGGCGAAATGCCCGAAACATGCTTGGTAGCGAACCAACACGGCGAGATAGACAAACCCAAAACGATCATAAACTAAATTACAGGTTCATTACCACATGCAGACCGCACAGGAGAGTTCATGTCCTTTTGAACTTCGACTTCGGTTTAGTCGACCATGGGGGGGCAGAAGGAAATTTCCGATACCAGTGGACAAAGATTATGATCAAATATTTTGTTCGGCTACTACAATGGGTCTGGAAGGTACAATAAGCCAGAAGGCTGCAGTGCCTGGGGCACACAAACCCCACTTCCTAGTACCCTTACTATTCCTTTCCATTCCTGGGGGTCTATATAAAAAAATCCGTAAAACTACGAAGAGACTACCAATAGTTTATTTCTTATGTATGTCCTATGAACGCAGAAAACGTGCGTAAAATTGAACACCGGTAACCAGTTTTCGTTGACTCTAAAGGAATTACAGGAAAATAACGCTGGTTCTTTGCTGATATTTCCGTTAGAACCACGAAAACTTTAGATAGTCGTCCCGGGATCTTCTGACTTCGGACGACCTTCTGTAGTCTAGACAATGGATGATCAGACTTCTACTTACTTCGATCCATTGCCTGGTTTGTTCATGGACAGCCATCCCAACGTACAATACCTCTATTGTATCTGGGAATGGCTGAAGGAGGGCTGACACTGAATCACAATGGTCTATAATTTTAACTATTTTGACTATTAATTTTCTCCGAAAAATTACAATTACATTTTTTATAACTTTTACTGCCTGAAACATGAAATCTGCTTTGCATTGTAATCAAAAAGATGTTTTGTATTTTTCATGAAAGATAGATCAAAATATACTTCTTCATTTGCGCTAATATAGAAATAATATAGCACAATAACACTAATATAGAAAAATGTGGTTTATTGAAAATATTTCAATATATACAAAATTAGATTGAACCAAAAATATCCTTTTTCGACACTCGCATTTTTACCCATACGTAGTATGTATGTCAAATCAGAAAAGGTCCAACAGTTAAAGTATAAAAAGAAGAAAAAAAGGCTGAAAACTTAAAACAGGGCATCAGCGTTCTGTGGCTCCCACGAGAACAGCGAGGCTCGACGAGACCAACCTGTTTCTAATCCTTCAAGAAGCACTCGTGTACGTGACAATTCACCGAACTGCAATGACGGGTCTGTTAAACCATAAACCAGCAAAGACAGGGGAAAAGTAAATTGTTTATTGGGTAACTGTTTACCGAATTGATTGATAGTCTAAAAGCTGGTTTATTTTGCAAATTGTACGTTTGTACGGGGATTTATAATAAATCCTTTGTGGCGATTTGCACATAAGCTTCATTATACATCAAAACATAAGCGATCAAATTGTTGGTAAGGAAGGAGTGCAAAATAGTTTAAAACTATTTTCATGGTTCTAATAGGAATTGCCCAGGGCTTGAACATGTCAGAGTTCCGTCTCAAGACTCTCACAACCCTCTTGGTGGGTTCCAGTGGGATATGTTTTTGTTATACCTGTCTTTCATCATGTTTCAAAACATATTTTTCGGTCACGGTCTAGCGGGTCATCAATATGCAAGAGCTATCATCTCTTCCGGCCTTTCGTGTCAACCCAACGCCACGGTATACGAACTGAAAAAAAATTCAACAATGCAAAATTGACTTTTTCGTTTTTCATTTAATCGGATATCCTTTTTTTCTGTAAACTAGATGTAAATTGGTGTTTTCAATTGATTTCTGATTACATAATTGGTTTATACCATTTGTGACGATAAATTGGATCTTGCATCTCCGCCATTTTGTGGTTGTGACAAACATTTGTGCTAATTACAAAATTTGATTACTAATTGGATAACACCCAATAGAATTAGATTAATTTTAAATTATTCCACTTAGTGTACAGCGTTCAGTGGTTGAAATTCCTAGGGCGCCTTGCTGTTTTTTTCAAAAGATAAAACCTAAATATTTGTCTTCTAATAACTTTTGTCAACACCGCAGAAGGAGAAAACAAGTAGGGTATTTGCTGAATCTACAAGAAACGGATATCTTTTGTAATAAACGAAAAAAGAAAGGAAAACACACTATTGCCATAAACACTTCTAAAACTCCGGGCACACCGTAAGGAAGATAAATTACATTAAATCATGGTGGTATTTATTTTCGATTGGCCGAACTAACAGATTTATTTAACGAAATATTTTCTTGAAGTATAAAACCAGCGCAAAGTAGTTCAAAACTTTTGCACAATTTTTTAATTATCATTTACTGAAATATTCTTTCGTGTGTAATGTAATTATGAGATGTAATAAATTGGTCTGTCTATTCTCTATATTTTCTTCGGTCATTCATTAGCTACTGAACTTGCTGCTCAGTTTGAATATAAAGTTTGTAGAGAGGTTGAAGCTGTTAAAGTACTACTACGAGGTCAATCCTGTGATAGGACTGGTCAATGTCAAACAAATTCGGTTCAACAAAGCCAAGTACAACTCGCCAATTAAACCACTTAGGTAAAGTCAAATAAACCTGTAAACATGTTTAAAGCTGGCCTTCCGGCAGTTAGCCGTCACTAAATGCGTACATACAGTAACTTCTTCAAATTGCAACTTATGACAATAATTAAACCTACGCCGAAGTTACCATGCTCTATCAGTAATATGCAACCAAGTGGTCACTTCGGAAATTTCAATGAGGTTACCTACTAACGAATTTGTACAGGAAAATCGTTCTTTCTTCTCTTAGTTGGGTTTCGAACAACTCCAACATGAATTTTCGAGAATCGATGGCTATGGTGGAACTTTTGTTTTAACTGATCAAGAAATCGCACCTCTCTTTTATTGATCTTGCACGTTCGGACGTCTATCTCTTCCTAACAATGGTCCTCTTTCTTTTCCAAACACATTTATTCAATGGAATTTTAAAAATAATAATATAATAAAAAAAATAATACTTTAAACATTTAAGCATTTTTTAAAGCAAAACCATAATCTGTCCAAAGAATTGAGATATTAACCTTATTAACCATGTACGATGAACTCGGTTTGGAAAAACTAGTTTTTAGCTTGGTCATGTCATTTGGGGAATATTAGCTTTTATCCATTTTCGTTTATGGGTTTGCTCGATTTTGGTTTTGTTCCGTAAAGAAGTTTTCTCTTTATATGTGCTCCGTGAAAGGTGAAAGGAGTATGTCGGTGTTGACATTACTTGTTGACGTCTATAATCACGTCTTTCACCTTTCACGGCGAGCCAATACCAAAACAGGGACGAGGATATAATCGAAAATGATCGCTCCTTACCTCAAGACAAAATCTCACATTTTGCATTGTTTTTCGAAATAATGAACGATTTTTATCCTTAACTTCATTATTTAAAAAAATTTAGGCAAAATGTAAAAATGTCAGATTTCTAAAAATAGGTTTTATTAATCACATCTCCAGCTTGTTTATATAATCAAAATAATTTAAGCCCAGTTCTTGGACTGACATAGCCAAGAGTTCCATTTTCACCTGGGTGAGCAGGGGTTGTCATGGGTGTGGCCAGGCTGAGAAACCACGCTGACGCTAGGTCCGCTTGAAACCATGAACTCCAGACGAACAATCTCGAAAAACACCCCCCCCCCTTGGTCAATCGACTGGCAGATCCGTTTAGGTGTTTAAAATAGAATGTTCATCCTGTTTACTTCTGTGGACAGTCCATGCCCCGGGCCGAAGGAAAGGGATTAGGGCGAGAGAATAAACACCGCCACTGATCGTTGGTTGCAATGCAATTCCTTCTGATTTTAATCAAAATATCATACACAACATGGGTATTAATTTTTTCTTTGGATTTCTCAAGGTTAAATTAAAAGTTTCAGTGTCTAATTAAATTTATAGTAGGTTTAACATTATTGGATGAGATAAGTTGGACACTGTAGAACAAACTTGTGAATCAACAGAGTAATCTGAAAAATGAAATATCTCACGTATTTCTAATGACTTTTTAGTCCAATTTGACATGACCTCCTGACGTATTTATGTATTTTGGACGTCTTTTCATGGGACACCCTGTATCAATTATATAGGATGTCCTTTTAATCTGGCCGGGCCGAATTGATCTTGAACCAATGACCCTACCAAAAAAATACAAATTTAATATTTTTCAGTCTAGTTTCAAACTTTATCTTTTTTGGAAGAAAAATTATACAGGATAACAGTTCAACCTCAAAATTTTAATACGACCCCTACATATGCTGATCAAATCATTTCGAAGGGTTTTTACGGTGAAAACAATGGTACAATCGGATTTTAAATTGGATAAAAAATGAGAAAATTATGGCAAAAAGTTGAAAAAAAAACCATATTTCATGTGTTTTGTTGTTAATTCCACTAGTTCATCGCTAAAGAAAACAGAGCTCAGGAGCCGAAACGCGGACCATGTTCCTCTGACAGTAGACCAAATTGTTATCTAGCGTTGATTGATTATGCTTTTTAACTATAGCGAAAAATGTCCCGTTAATTTTTTCGAGGAGACAAAGTATAATTCCCAACCTGTCGACCTCCGCTCCAACCCGCATAAAAGCCTGAAACGCAGCTCACCTCAGGAACATCTGATTTTGTAACTTCGGCAACTTTAGGGACAGCTGTTGACTTCACGTCATAATGGACAATCACTAGATAATGGCCATTGAAATCAATCACGCCATACATGCAAATATGCACAAAACATTGTGTATGTGCATTTGTATATGTATATAATTGTAAGTAACGTAATTTTTGCTTGTTGAATTTTATATGTACAATGTAAACTAGCCAAATAAATGAAAAAAGAGAAATACGTTAGTACATTTTTCTTTGTAGTATTGTAAACAAGACATTTCTTACATATTGGAATCCCTTCTAATTTCGGTTCAACCCGGTTTACATTAATTGTAAACACAATTATTTATCTCAAACCGGCGGACGGGGTTCGCTCAATTACCATCAAAAATTCCGATTTGGCCAATAAGGGCCGGCATAAATTGTCGCGTCCAAGCCCTCTCCTTCTTTTCTCATTTTGGACCCAGATCAATTTTAAGTAATTCAGACGTCGTGTAGGGCCGAAGGGTTAATTTCGTTGTTGACAGTTTAATTCGTTATCGATCGAAAGAGCACGGACTCCTTTTTAACAATCTCTAACCAACGCGAGTTCTTAAAATTCCTCCCCAACCCCAACCATCCAGCAAAATTGCGCTCTAACTTTTAGCGCAGACAAAAAAAAACTTTTCCAAAACATAATTTGTTCATTATTATCATCTTTTTCAATTACCTATTATTTGTAAGCAACTATTAGCTGTTACTACAAAACAATCGCTTATGTATCCCGCATGCAGAGAACAGTTGTCCGATGATATAGAGAGCAGGAAGCCCCCGATATGAGAATTGTACATGAGCATAGCAGCGAGTGTCTGGGTATTCGGATTCTTAAAGGAAACAGGGTTTTATTGCATATGGTAATGATAGTTTTGTGTCCCTAGCGTGTGTAGAGGATTAATCGCCTATCAGTATTCTATTTTATTTTTAATTCAGTAATAAAAAAGTTATTTTTATTTTGCAAAAGAAAGGTTAATTTAAAATAAACTTGGGCTGATACTTGGTCGTTACTGATAGAAATGTATTATTTGTCTTTTGATGTAAAAAAGCGTAGAACGCTTTCATTACTGAAAATTGTTCCACGAAGAAAATTACATTTATGATTTATTCAAAATAGTTGTTAGTGACACATTTTCCGATGAAGCAATACAGAGAACCTTGTAAATTATGTAATTGAATATTATGAAAGGTAATTTTTTTTCTCTCTCAAACTGGCATGGTCGTGGGTGGTATCACGTATAAAGCTTCTACTTTGAAATGACAATTTTTGTGTGACTTTAACAGATGTGTTGATAATTACATATTTATTCGTCAAATCTTTTACAATGCATATGTGCGATGTGAGATGAATAGCACAACCTAGAAAATCCTTGACTATTTATCCCACTTCATTGTTTTCCTAAGAAAATGGCGTAGGCAAATTAATTATAAATGAATGAAGAAGTGGGAAAAGATAGGTATGTGTGGGTGGGTATGAGTGTGTGTGTGTGTGTGTGCTAATTTGTAACTGAACATTTTCAAACCAAACAAACCAATTGGTATTGAAGGACAACCTGTTCCGTGAAAGCGTAATCCTGTGGATTACCCTTAATCTATAATCAAATTAAACGAGTGTTTGTACGCTTTGTAACATGTAGGGTGGTGTTTAGCACTTTTGTAATTCAATATATTAAGTTGCCTGCTTCAGGCGTTTGGCCATCTGCATAATCCGTAGCCTGCGCTGCTAATCCGCTTAAGCCCTGTTACCGTCAGAGAATCGTGGAACAAATTAGGCCCGTGAGAAAGCCACGGGGCAATGTTAAAAACCTAAACCACCCGTTGATTGCAAATCATTTGCTCATAAAGAAAACACAAATACGCTGGCATCATTTAAAAAACCGAACAGCTGTGTTTTGCTCGTGAAATGGACTACTAAGGAAATGCATATTTCCTCAGCCTTACAAGACACAGATCTGCACTAGGTCTCATTTTTTAGAAACTTTTACGTTGAACAGGATGACTGTTTCAGTGTTTTTCTAGGTTCAGTCATTGATCAGTAAATTCAAAAATTCGGGAACATGTTACTTTTTGCACTTTTTAAGAAAACGTCAAATTGAGCTGACTAGCCAAAAACTTACCCTGTAGCGACTCCCTATATCAGGACATTTTAATAAGCGTTCCAATTGGTCACTTTCCACCTTTTTCGAATTATTCGCAATTTACAAGGTACATGTTTATTTGTCTTACGTGTACCAACAAAAATTGCGAATAATTCTAAAACGTTTGAGAAATCGGACAAAGTGGAAGGTGATCAACTGAGAGCTTAGTCAACATTTTTACTGACTGCTATACAGCGTTTTTCCAGGACAATTTCCTGGCACCACAGCTAAATTGAAAGTTTCCGTAAAAAGTGCAAAAAGTAACATGTTCCCAAATTTTTGAATTTGGTGAGGAATGACTGAAGCTAGGAAAATATTTTTTAAAAAGCCATCTTATTCAGCGTAATTTTTTTCTAAAAAATGACAAGGCTGGGAAAATATGCATTTCAAAAATTAGTCAAATTTTTCGTGCAAAAACTAGATGCTTTTTGTGTGCAATGTGTATGAGGGATTGTGATAAAATGGTATGGTGTTCAAATTATAAACCCTTAGAGACCAATATTCTCCATTTTTTTAAAACAAATCTTTTTCCACATTATGAACATGAATACTTGCAGTTAGAAAAGGTGTATAATTCTAGGCCTCCATCTAAGTATATTATGAATTTAAACTTTTAACAAACTCGTTACAAAAAATTAAACTATTTTTGGAACATTTGCAATTTTATGTATTACATGGGCGTAGATATCATTTAGAAAATTGGAAAATAAAGTCATGCCATGACCTGGAGACGGGCTGCAGAAAATCAGAGTATAGCGTTCTTTTTTTCCATCCGGCAATTACTTCTGGACTTGATCTCTTGCCAAGCCTCATCGACCGTGAACGTGTTCTGTTTCTGCAGTAAAATTTTACAAACCAAGGAAAGATATAATAATTTCAAATTGTCCTAAAGCCAGTATTTACAGCACGGAATGCTTAGAACAAAAACACTGGTAGGTTTGCAATATTTTATTACAAAAAGGGTCTTGGATCCTTTGTCAGGGGTTGCCTATTCTATGAAAAAACTAACTACAAAAAACTGTCATTACAGGACGGTTTCATTCATACTAATCACATACAATTAACTTCTTTTTTGTATGCCTTTATTCTTCCTTCAAAATCATTCACTTCGTCAAGAACTCGTTTTTATTTATTAGTGGTTCTTTATATTGAAAATTAGATATAGTACCGAAAATATAGATTCAGGTCGTAATTGTAACTAAATATATTTTCCTATTAACTGAACCAACCGCAAAACAAAAACAAACAATTCATTTTTTTTTTCAAAACTGTCGATTGTAAATTTAAGAATAAAAAAAATATTAATATCAAGTAGTCTAATGGTAGAAAATACCTAAAGTATTAGTGTTATATTTAGTCCATTAGTGGGTTAGCTGAGATGACAAATAAGCATGTGAGATTTTTAAGTAAAGCCGTCATAATGGTTAAAAGTTAGAAGCAAAACCATTGCGCGATTCCATCTAGCAGTCTTCCTGTGGATGAGCCCTTCCATTCGTCGTTTCTGTTCATTTTCGTCTTCCTATCGTCGCGTTTCGGTCTGACAGATGCTCTGACTTCTCGACATCTTCAGTACTGAAGATTCTTTCTTCTTTCTTCTACCTCCTCTATAAGTTAGTTCCTGTACTCCAGTACCACCTCTACATCTCAAAGGTCCCAACTATACCCTCAATTTAATGAAAAATAAATGCACCCGTTTTCCCTCCGAACAAAATCCCTCACCACCATATTTTTCATCGACATTCCCAACCCTAAAACCGATCTTGGGACCTTGACTCACTCACAAAACGAGACTACAAATAAAAAGACAGAAACTAAATAGGAGCTTCGGGTGTCAATATAAACTACTAACTTTAATGCGTGGAAAAAAAACACCTCAAAATACCCTTGTTAAATGAATTAATCCCCACCAAATTGTCATTTTCGTTCCAGGATAAGCTCAACCCAACCCTATAGTCCAATCCACGCTATAATCCAGTCAGACGACTATAGCGTAGATGGCTCGCTAAGGAGGCCTTATGAAAAGTTGGGAGAGCAAGAATGGTTGCTAACTGCCTCATGACAGTGTACTATAAATAGATACGATATCCCATAAAATTGATGGCAATGAATCTGTCTTGATGAAAAAAAAATCGTATAAATCTGGTTTATCTGTTATGTATTTTTTGTCTTGTCTGTTTGATGTATATTTCTCCTTGTTGATTAGTATTGTTGATGCTAGTCATGGGCGTTTTTCTTGTGTTGAAGTAGTCAGTAGTTTTTATGCCTGATTTGTTAAGTAGATTAGTTTGTTCCTTTTAATTCTTATGATCCATTTAATTACTGTTCTTAATTTTTGTTACATCTTTTTGTATTGCTTCGTGGTGAGTGGTACTGCTTTTGTTCTGTCATTCATGAACTGCCCTTTTGTGCCGGTTAGGATGGTTTGAGTCAGCCTCGTATAGCATTACCAGTTTTGGTTATTATAGGGTCTATTTTGTCACTAAATTTTCCATTTAGCTTTCCAAAACTTCATGCTGCAAAGGACCAATGATTACTAATGAATTGTTGTTGTTATGAATGAATTGGTTATTATTATGAATTTAATTACATATTATTAAACTGCCGTCTGTAAATACATTTAAAATTGTAAGATAAGATAACACAGTTTGTATGTAAATTCAGTTCATTTTATGACTTCAACCCCTGTCGTGTTTTGTATTTTCCACGACAAAGTTTCGCAGTGAGCTGAATTGTTTTATTTCAACGGGAAAAGGGCTGTTTCTATTCAAAAACTGCCTGGTTAAAAGAGCCAATGCAAATTTCAACGGGGACGCTGCCTCGAAAATATTTTAAAGTATCTTTTCACTTGTCATTTACACTCGGGAGGGAGAATAAATTCCGCCAGTCCCGCTTCATAATCGCTGTTGTATTTCCTGTCCCTCCGGGTGTAGTCGACTCATCGATTTTCGACGTCGCAGGCTTGATACGAAACGTACTTCAGACAATACGCAGTCCATGTTCTTTAAACATTTTTAACATGGCGTCTGATTCACAGGAAAAACATGCATCCAGTTTAATTTAGATTGTTTCTTAAGAACCACGTGGTTAAATCATCTCCAAGTACAGTATCTGGTAATAGTCTGGGAAAATTTAAGTTTATTTTCTATCGCGCATTTTTTCAAATTCGTTTATTTCTAACAACTGCACATTTCTTATACACAACCAGCAGATTGAAGATTTTTTTGTTTGTGGCATTACGGGCGTTATATAAAGAAAGCAACCTATTGGCAGCCGCTCTGGATTAATGAAATATTACTAATCATTTCAGAGGTCCCTTATCCATAATCTTTTCAGACGTTTACGTGGTAATTGTGGGGAATTTTCAAATTTATCATGTTTTCATTTTATACATTTTTGAGAAAATTAAACTGGTTACTACTTTCATATGCTGCGTACTAGAGTTCGATATTTGCAGGCGAGATTGAAGAGTAGAATGTTGTTTGGGAAGTATTGAGGATAACCTCGGCTGTTTCTGGGTTGGTAAGAATATTGGGGCATGGGATTATAGAGGATGGGACCAAAGACTTATATTGGCAGGCAAGATGTTTTACCGAAGTTACACTTATTCAGTCCGTTACTTAACCTACAGTGGTGGTCGCTATGATAGATTAGATTACTTTGTCCAACACCTGGGCAATGACAATAAAAGCTCTGGTGAAATATAAGTTTAACTTTTCGCCAGGCGCATGGAAAACGTCAAAAAAAGAATATAACACCAAAAAAATAAAATATCACTTCCTGTAAAATACTAGTTACCTCCAAATATCGTAAAAATATTATGTTCTTGAAATAGCATCAGTGAATTCCGGGTGAATAGGATCAACGAGCATTAAAACAAAACCTAGAAAATGGATCAACTTTAGGGTTGTAAACGTGATACTTTGAACGGATGGTTTTTTACCAATTTTTCAAGTTTTTCTTTTATCAAATAACGCTGTTCAAAACTTGTGTGTGATCATTATTGATTATAATGCCTTAATTATCACCCCATAATAGAACCGCCTGAACTGTAAGGTGTCACTTTCCTCAAAATATCGGCAATAAAAATATTTTCCTTGGCATTCTTGTCGTAAGTTATGATACCAATTGTAATATAAAGGTTGTGGAATAAGGAATTACCAAATTTAAACAATGATAAATTATATCAACGAAAGAGCACAAAACCTCAACTAATGTTGACTAAGGGTTTAACAATGTTTTCTTCCGTGAGGAATTTGTACGTTTCTTTTTTTTACTTTTTAACAACGTTGGTTTATTGAAAAAGAATCCAATAAAGCTTAGTACTAAAAATATTTCGTCATACATGACGACAGTTTGGAAAATATAGTCGACTTGACAACCAATAAAAATTATAACACAATACGAGTTAATTATCGTAACACTTTAATAATTGTATGTGATAATCATAAAATTATCCAGAATTACCTTAGATGACTCAGGATGATATCATTTTACTGCTAAAATAAGGTATAATAATTCGTATTGCATTTTCATTGGCCTACATCAATTGTCATTTATGAGCCCTTCTCAATATTGAATTTCGTCTGAGAAGCGGATCTTTCAATATATGCTTTTTAATAACCATTTTTGTGGGAATATTTTGTATAAAGGGTACGGGCATTTATACAAGACCAGGAGATGATCAATAATAACAAAAGTGCTGACAAGGGTCCATTATCTCGTAGTCCGGTCCGGCAGACTTCGTAAAATAACTAGAGTGAAAGATTTTCAACCAGGTGAACTTTCTTTATTTGGCCTGTTACGAGATAATTTTACTAAACTAGTGGGTAAAATTGACCCTGTATAATTTAAGGTTATGTTGATTTTAATTTGTTTGAATTATTTTTCATGAAAATAAGACGTAATAATTATTAATGTGCAATCCAAGGTTCAAAATTGTCAAAACATTTTGTGAGATGCTACTATGGTATGGTACTAAGTATCTGCACTACTTAATACTTACACATTTATCGTTAGATCTATTGTTCAAAAAATTGTTTATTATGTCATAACATTGTGCTTATAAAATAGATATAAATTTCAATGAAACTTGTTTTAGAGAAGGCTAGCTTATCGGGGACATACGCCTCTTTTACTAGGGCGAAAGGGTAAAGGTGTAAGGCTTAATTATACGTTTGGGCTCGGATTAGATTCTTCTCAAGCGATTTGAAACAAATTTGACCTGGTCATGGCCAATTAGTCCAAATTATGTTGATCAGTTAGCTTGACGTTAAAGGAAACATTCGTGGGGCTGTCATGCGTAAAAATATTCAGGCCCAGGCGAAAAATCTCTCAATGCCTACTTTAATTAAATTATGACGATAGAGAAAACCTCAATAAATACGTCTAAATCATGTTGAATAATTGAACCAAGATTTAAGGAGTTTCCTGGTTCTTCTCAACCAGGTCAAGACTAGGCCAAGGAAATTCCTTGACACACCTGGGACCGGTTCGAGCAAATTGATTTTAACAATTTAACAAAATAAACTTTACTCGTCTGAGAATAAGGCACTGTAAGTTCGCTCATCGATACCTACTGGTTACAGAATCACCTGATCTTTGTGAATACTGTAGGGTATTTGTCACCGTCATGAGAGTTAAATATATAGAGATTAGTGACCGTTAATGGATATTTATTCAGATATCGTGAGATGCGATCTGGTGTAACTCACGATATCTGAATGAGAGTTAAATATGTTCTAAACGAAATATGTATCGGGAACTTTTTTACTCAATAGTAATCTCGATTACAGTATGGTCTTGATGAAAAAATAATTTAAATATTATTGCCAAGCTTGCGACTAATTTTAAGGCCCTGATCAGGTAAAACAATCTTAAATATGTCTACAAATCGACTCCTTGACAATGGTGGGACAGAGTCGGTCAAAGAAATTTGAAACCACATATTAACAATTTATTTATGTCGATTGGCAAATATATGTACAATTGTTTTTCCCTGCTGATGACCTTAAAATAGGTCGCAAGCTGAGCAGTAACAAATGAATTTTTTTCATCAAGACAATAACGTGGTACAGATTAATCGTGTGTTAAATTCTGTAACCTTTCCAAAAGATAACAACTGTTTACCTTCTTACAACTCATTAAATAATCGTTCAACATCTAGCCAGCTAGGTATGAGGGGTATTGAGCCTCTTGGGGTGAGGGGCTCTTGGTGCGCACCCCTCTGGAAGCCTCGGGTCACTGCAGGTAACCCCTGCTGATTTAGAATGTGTACGGACGTTGGCAGTGCCTTCAGTTTGAACGGTCTGGGTGATATCAATTCAACACAGACTCGTTTTGTAGTAAAGTGGGGTTGCCTTGGGGGAGTCAGTTGTGTTGTCACTGTTCGTCTTCCTGTCCGTCCCCGGAGCTACTCAGCTACATTGCTAAAGACCTCAATCTCTCATAGATTCCATCTAACCAAATTTGATAGAATTTTTAAAATAATAGTTCAATACTATAGTACTTATTCGATACTGTACAAGTCGTATCTATATTTCATTCAATTTTATATCATGTTGCTATAAACTGAATAACATTTCTTATGAAAGGCTTTGGGAGTAATCGCGACTTTTATTTGGCTCGTCCAGGTTTGAAGAAAATCATGTTCCCAATAAAATTTCATAAAATTACGCATCAAACCTGGTGTATTGAGTATTGTATTGGGAAAAATCGATATATACAACTTTCTCACAACAGTACTCACCCAAAATATATAAAAAAATGTAGTTTGACTTGCTTAAACAACCTAATCTTGTTTTATGCCGAATAATCATTTACAATGCTACAGTTTATTGATATTGTAATACTACTTTCTTGTAATAATATATTTATTTATTTTACTGTTTTTTGGTATAATGTATTTTAGTACGTTTATTATCCCTTGATATCGTCTGAAATTTTGTTCAGTTAATTCGCCTCTGGTTATTTTGTACGCGCCCAAATCAAACTACATAATTCTAAGCTCCAGTTAATACATTCTCTGAAAGCTAAGTACCAATCTGCCAGCAAGATCTCAACTCTCCAACACCTTTACTATATTTTGTAGAGGATCAGGAAAGGACAGAAAATTGCTGTTTGTAGTTTCCAGACTTACAAAACAAAGGAGAATGAAAACGAATTGGGTTGATCACAAAGTAATGTCGGTTATAGTTCATTTTTAGGAATATTCGATATCCTATAATCCACCAACAGAAGTCATAATGTCGTCATAAGTCAACTTCAATAAGCCCGAAAAATCTTGGCCAATCTGTTGCAAATTAAATTTTCTAATAATTCTGGCTGAATAAATAACCCGCATGAACCTATGGAAGCACTAACATATAGTGTAAACATTAGTAATTATTTAAATGAATTAAAAAAACATGATTGTAATAGATATTTTTGACTTAAATTCTTTAAAGACTCATAGATCAGGTTTTCTAGTTTTTGCCTCCTGAAAAGAGAGATTGTGTTCTCCTGAGAAAGAAATGGATTTGATTTTGAACGGCGATCAGTTTGGGTTGAAACAATGGTTATCGCGCCTGAGTAAATTGGTTAACAGAAGGATTATTCATGTAATTCGGATTAGGGGCGTTATCAAATAAATGCCTTTTTCTGTTTTGCATCATTCCTTTCTTGGATCGAAAATTGTATACTTTCCATTTTAATACCTGTACTCTTTCCTAAATTTATTATCCCAATTATGTTTTATTTTACGTGTTTTTATTGTTACTAAATGATGAGGAACAAGGAAACATTTGCCGTATAATCCTACCCTGTTAACCGATGTGAGGCTTAGATGAAACAAATCGCTCAACCTGGCAAATGAGCGTTTCTAGTTAACTTAAGGTTAAGAGCTTTTTCATTAAATTAGAAGCAAGTGTGTGTACAATATTTTCATTCACCCCGCAAAACGTTATTTCTGTAATTCTATGGTTTCTTCTGCAAACTAGATGATATCTGCGAATTTTCGTTATTTCATATACGGGCGTCCTAAATTCACAATCCTATTTTGCTCATAATACTTGGCGCGAGATAAGGCCGTAGGTTCTCACATTGATTACGAGATTAATTACGTAAGTGGAACAATCTTTAAAGCTAATCAATTATCACACCAACTTATTTAATAAGTTAATAATCTAACGAACGTAAGAGATGTGTTACTAAAATGTTGTAACCCATTACTTGAAGGATAGGGATTACTACAATGAATTGGTCAGCACGTTCTCCTGGCATGAAACTCATAGAACACTTATGGGATTATGATAAAGAGGCTGGCTTTAAATCGTTCGCCCCCTCCAACGTTGAACAGCTTCCAATCCTTTGGTCGAAGAACGGGATTCTCTTTTGCAAGAAATCCGTTTGCGTTTTATCTCGATGCTTAGGAGACGTAAGGCCCTTTGCAAAGCCATAGTAAATCATACGAACAATTAATAGAAAAAGTTGGTAATAACGGTTAAATTTTAATCGATCACTAAATGATTTTCCCATGTTTTCGTAATTTTTTTGTTGAAACCATCATAATTAAATGATTTTTATTAAAATCTTGAATTTATGCTTTTTTGTTGTCTTTGAGAGCATATAGATATTAAAATTATTAAACAGCTGGTAAATAATATTTGTAGTTCGAACGAAAACAACTAACTTTTACTATTTTATGTTGTACAAGCAAAGAACGAAAACAAGGGTCATAGTACAATCTAAACCTCATGCATATAAATACGACAAAAATTATAGCTATTTTACGTAATAAGGCAATCTCCATCTAAAAATCACTTAAAACCTTTCAATAATGATCTTTCTATATGCTTTTCTATATACAAGCTGACGATTAGCATACTATTATATGTCATTTAAAAAGACATTATTGAGATTTGTGAACAAATTATCCTTAGTAAAAAAATACGTTTATCACATGCAAAAAACGAAAAAAGCGAATTGGATCTAATCATTGTAGAAATGTATGGCAAACCGCAAGTCGGCTCTTGGTTATTGGATTGGTGCAAAATTAATGCACACTATGCAAAATTAAAAAAATAAAAAGCAGCTCTTGTAAAAAAAAAAATAAAAATAAAAATAAAAAAAAGACCTCCCGCTTACGGACTACCACTTTTGTAGACATTTTGATTACTCTTTGAGGGATAAAATTTTTAGAGAAAGCGGTTAAGCCCAAAACTCCTTCCAAAGCTTTATGTTGGGTCGAAAAATGTTATGTCAGCGGAATAAAAAGTCTTACCAACATGTTGATAAAAATGAAAAATAAATCTAAACTGCCTTTTTTAAACTTGCATTATTTTTGGACGAGCACAATATGATATGCTGCATAATTCTTTTTCAAATTTTTTATCGGTGACCTCAACTTTTAGTCCTCAGAGCTAGTACAATGTATAAGTTAATAAGGGTTAGAAGTATTCCGGATGAGAAGCTACATAATAATTGTGAAACAAAACCAACAGGCACTTCAATAATAATAACTGACAACTGAAGTTGTGTAGTATTGTATACGAATAACAGTTTTTCAAATCGGAATAGAAACAGGTAAATAAAACGGTTCGGACAGGCTAGCATTTCGACACCGTTTGTGACCTGGACGTCGTTCCCACTCGACAACAAAAAATATCCTTGAGGTGTACTACAACCCAGAGAGCATGAACAACGAAATTCCCGCCAACAATTCCGCTCAACAATAGAATCCAAAAAGCCAATATTTCCTGAAAATAAATCAACGATAAAGGAGCTGGTTGTAATCGTGATTGGCATTTAAGAATTTGGTTAATTAGTTAATTGTGTTATAAATATCGTATAATTGGCCAACTTATAAAAAAATTAATTACAAACTTTCTTAAATTGAACTTTCACAAATTTCATTAAGTGAGATAATTAGGGAGAAAACGGTTTAATAATAATTAGATTTTTTCAATGTTATTAAAATGAATAAAATCTTCTTTCGTTTGAATTTTCATCAAGTAGAGTGATTACTTAAATGAATAGGAAAGCTGAATAGCTCCGAAATTTCCGTACAAAACCGTATTACTTCCATAAATTGAACAATATTTCTATCATTATTTAGAGATGGTGAGATGCGGTCTGATATGATACAGGTTTAGAAAAATATTGTCTTTATCGTGGCCAATGTTTAGATCTTTTCTGAGATCATCTCCAGGGCGTGGGATTTACAAACAATGTTTAAATTAAACAAATTCATATAAGTATGAATACTAATTTATACAATGATGTTCATAACATAGAAATATGAGATTTAATCAAAGCATTAGTAATAGTGAGTACAAATACTTTCAAATCGAACGCTTTAAATCATTACATAACGTCACTAAATATTACACAAAATATTTCAATTATAATTCAAATCCCCCTAAAAATATCGAGTACTTTGGGAGAGTAAATCCAGAGTTATATGCTTGTACTAAGTGTTGTGTATATGGTAATTTATTGGAATGAATGTCATATATTAGCTGAAAAGAAGGGATTGTTTAACCCTGCTCGGAGAAAGTGTGTGATATCTACAGATTAAAACCAAGTTATTAGCGAGAATGTGATAGGTTCCCCCATGCGCCGAGGAATAGCGAGTACTTAAAGGAGTGAATGTGATCAGACATCTATGTTTGTGGTGATATATGTGATTCGCACCCAAGGTACAAACGAGAGGCTGGTATTTTAGGATATCGATTTAGTGTTCATAGAAAAACAGAAGGTAACGGAATGGCTGAGGTTGAAAAATAAGCATGAAATACCAGGAAAAGAAGTACAAACACCACAAACAAACAAGCAGAATGCCGGCGATGACCTCAGCTGTTTGTCGGTGTTGTAAACACCCCTAATTATATATACAAGGTGTCTTTTTTTAACATGTTTCAGCAGGTTTTCTTTATCTTTTTAACTTACATTTTGCGCAGATTCCAAAACGTTTTTTCAGACGTCACCACATTTTTACGTATTTCCTGAAACTAGATTTTTTCTGAGAAAAATAAGCACCAGAAATTGAAAATATCTCCAAAATTGACTTAGGATTATTTGAAAATGTTAAACAAATAACAAATTTCATAAATAATTTTAAATAAAGACAAGTTTCCATATTCTTGGTTTTCCTCATGAGGTCTGTAGGTCAGCATAACAATAATAATAAAAAACTTTAAACACAACTATTTATCATAATAAACATGGGTGGAATTCCTTACTTGAAAGTCAGTATCTAGGTACAAAATAGTACCTAATGATTATTTAATCAATTAACATAATGATTTTATTTCGTCTTGTGAACCTTTCTTCAAACAAATCGTTCAAACTGAAGGACCTTCAGCCGAATGCGTATCAAGTAAACAATTACACTCATTTTTATTATTAGAAATGGTTGTGTCTAAAGGTTTTAATGATTACTTATTGTATTTACCTACCTTATGGGTAAAAAGAAAATGGAAAGTGGAATTTAAAAAACATTTACCGGCAATTTCCTTAATTTATTAATATTTGGTGCTATTATATTGTGGTACATTTTTTCTGAAAAAATCTAGTTTAAAAAACATTAAATATTTAGATCCTCATTTGTAATTTTTTTTTAAATTGGTTTGACTTATTAAAAACAAATAAGTTTTGAAATTTACGCAAAATTATAAGGGGGTTACCATTGGTGACTTTTTTTTAAATCTGTTCAAAAAATTGGCCAACTCTGCTAACGCAAGTTAAAAAAGCCAAGTCTTGTCTTAAAAAATACATTCGGCTCTGCATTGTTAACAATATCTTCATCATTACTTTTAAAAGAAAGTTAAAAAAGGGTGATGATTGTACAGTTTTATGTATGATGAAATCAGATATACAAAAATATCCGTAAGGTCAATTATCGCTTCAAATGAACAGTGTTCACAAAAATCCATCCTTGATTTTTCCACATACCAGCTGGTCTGAACTGTGGACAGACCTCGGCAGCAATCATAAAAAGATTTTCTATTCTATATACATACGATCACGCGTTTTTTAAAGAACTTTTTTATGATACTAGTTCGAAAAATATTAGACACGTGTCCGAGCGTTCGTATCGATGAGCGCTAGATGTAGAGATATAAAATAATAATAATAATAAAGAGTAATTCTGTAGTAATTTATATAATTTTGTTTTAAATGTGGTTTTCTAATTTTTTTGTGCATATTAAGGCGCTTAGTTTATTCGATACTCTAGTAGGCTACGAAAATAAGAAATATTAATTCACTATTTTCGTGGTTCGCTCGACCAATTAATATAGCACAATTAATTACGGTTTTTAGTTGAGATGAATGAAAGTTAATGGCCCGAGAGGGATTCGAACCCACGACCTTCGGCTAGATACGCCCCTGCTCTACCACCTGAGCTATCGTGACCTCTATCTATCTGGCGTATCTAGCCGAAGATCGTGTGTTCGCATCCCTCTCGTGCCATTAACATTTTTTCATCTCAACTAAAAACCGTAATTAATTGTGATAATAAATATTTTATTGGAAAGACGTTAGGTATGATTTATAACATAAAGCTCCAAAGCTTCAAGAGTCTCCGTTGGTTTATCTGATGTTAACCCCGTACAGTAGGACGGTCGGCGCCCACATATCCCTCCCAACCTCGGAATACGGGAAAACATGCGGCAGGATCATCTGCTGCCAATTCAGAGGTCCTGCGCGCTCAGCCCTCCTCTGGCCTACATAACATTTATGAGCAGTTAATGGGGAAATTATGACTCTTAGTAGTTACAAAAAGCAAAACATGCTTCTAGTAAACAGGCCAAAAAAGTGAATTTCAAAAAGAAAAAATCGTATTCGGTTTAACCACCCTTTAAAACACTTAAATACTAATTTACTAATTTTCCAACTAATAAAATACATATTTATTTTTTTAATTCGCTGAATGTAGCTCTGGATTTTCTATAATCCATTATTAGAACCGTTCAAAGTTGACATTCTGTTCTTTCAGATTAGATCAACATGTTTACCATGTTTTCATTACAAGTGACAAAAATAAGAACAAAATGAACAAAATCTCATAGAAGGTTTTATTTTTAGATCTCTATTTCAATTATTTTCGGAAGCCAGATTTGTGCTATTAGACAGATTTAAGTTGTAAGTCCATATAATGTCTACTGTAAATCCGCGGAGTCGTTCCAAACTTATCAATTTTTGTGATATTCGAAAAAGTCAGAAGCAACAAGTTTATTTTAAAGGACATTTAAATTAGTTTGCGAGCACGTACAAAATTTAGGAATACAAATCTAACAAGAAAGCAGTGAAATAGTTCTATGAGAATGTTGAGAAAAATGCTAAAATTAAGATCAAGAAAGAAATATCGGGTAAAAGCTTTTAAAGTTAACATGGAGATTCATTAAAATGTAAAATATGGTATCAAATCGATTTTTCGCTAATCGACGCTTTCTTTAATACGAAAACATGTTAATAATTTATTTTCTGCTGCCGAACTACAGATAATTTAAACGTCACACCCAGTTAATTTACACTAATTTTACAAATAATATAAATTGTGTGTTACGCGCGAAGTCTGTGACCATGATTGATGTATTAAATTAAACTCCTGAATATGACAGACTGCGTCTGACAGACAAATTCGTTGATAATAGATGTTTGAAACGATCTAACAACAAATAGCACATAAACGTTCTTAGTATTTGAAACAAATAGTTAATTACAGAGAATAAAGTGAAACTAGCTGTGGAATTATGATATTTTAAGCTGTCAGTTATTTCGACTACGTTTGATACGAGAGCCTTTGATCTCACCTACTGCCTGCATAAGAAATATCAATGTGACTACACAAATGAGCGAGCCTGAACATGGAAATTCTCAGCCAACAATTTCTGTTTAACGACAAAATCTACCTTTTTGAGCGTATATATAAAAGTTTAATAAATTATAACTTAATTAATTAATGATTAATGTTGATATAATATCAAGACGAAGGAAAAAATGCACGAACCTCACAAAATTCACCAATTAAATCAGCATTGATCCCAAGTAATAAACTAAAGCTATTTCCTACCTAATTCCTACTATTCTAAGAAATATTTCGAAAAATGGTTGACACTGGATTTGCATAAAAATGAGAAAAAATTGTTCAAATTAACAAGAACAGCTTAGGCGTTTTCTAAAAATGCCTATTACGTCTTCGCTTCCCCTAATTGGCCAATTACGCAAATAATAACGTAAAAAATCATTACGCGGCTGTAGAATTTTAATGGCAATAATGATTATTTAGAAATCATTAGATGCGGCCTGGTGTGACGTAGGTTTTAGAAAATATTTTTTTTTATCGTGCTCGTTTCGATCTTTATTGAAATCATCTTCAGGTCCTGGGATTTATAAACATTGTCACTAAACACCACACAATGATAATAATATTAGAATAGTAGCTAAAAGAATTTATTACAGAATGAATAAATGAAAAGCAATCGGAACAGATATTACTATTTTCATATATTACAATATATTGATATATCAATGACAACCCACAAGCTTCCTTTTTGTCAGTTAACCAAATATTTTGTAGCGTAAATGAAGGTATTTCGTAACAGCGATGTCAACATAAAATAAGTTAGGACGAATCCATAATGCGGTATTGCAATAAATAAAAATAGACAACTGACTACATTTTGAGTGTATTCTAATATGAATTAAATGCGATAACTGTCAAATTTCATGTTTCAAATAGGTTTTAACAATTCTCTTCTAAGAGATGCAAAATCTCTCACCTGGTATTCAATAATAATGAATTTGTATCTAATAATGTAAACAAACCAAAGTTTACAGTACTTTTATTTTAAATAAAACCGTCAAATATACTTAAAAATTTGACGAGAAAAATGAAACAGCGTACATATATTTTTGGATAATGCAGTGTGAATTGAATGGAAAATTTCAATTCTGACAAATATTTTGTGAAAACTACGAAATTTTCTATCTACTTGCTTTTCATATCTATGGACGTTTGTAAATATTTAATTAATAATGTACTCAAACCTCAAGTTCGCAGAAATTTTAAACAGAAGCAAGTGATTCACCTTACATATAGAAATTTAACTAATATACTGGAATAATATTCTGATAATTGTGAAATATCTAGGGCGAAAGAATGCGAAATTTGTCGAAATGTTATGTACCAAATCAGTTCTAACAAATATTTTCTTGAAATTGGAAAATCTTCTGTCACCATTTAAGGACAATGACCCAACATAAGGTGAAAATATAATGTAATCAAACTTGGAATCCACAGAAATTTTAAAAAGAAGCATGCGATTTAGCTTACAGCTTATAGAAATTTTAGAAGAATATTGGGATAATATTCTGTTAATTTTTGAAGTATGGAGTGCGATTTGAAATAATGATAAAAATCAAGACAATTATGTGAAAGTGGTTGGGACTGGCGTCATTTCGAAACCGTTTCGTTGGGACCCGACCGTTGACCCTATTCAATTCAACAGAAAAAATATCATATACAAATAACACCAGTGATGTGCATCGCAACGAGATTGAACGCCATCCAACTACTTGTTTAACGGCTTGGCAAAATTAATGACAGAACAAAGTGTAAATTGTTTAGCGAGGTAAAGGGCGGGTTACCTAGGGCAAGAGGCCGGCCGGTACTGGTATTGATTGTTGGTCGGATGCTGCGTGAGGCATCGCTTCTCCGAAAGTAGGACTGGCTCGCCCAGGGCGGCTCGTTTCCAATCAAGTTCCGGTGGACGAATGAGCAACGTGACGTCCACGAAAAACGGCAACAACTTCAAATCCCGGGTTCGAAAGCGCCCGCCACGGAACTTCGACTGGACTTAGCGTCGTAATGGATCAGCGACCGGTGAAGCTTGAAGGAGGGGGAACGCAGACGGATTGGTGGGGAGCTCCCCACCAAATATCCAACAAACCCGGCCACCCTTGCTTCTGCTCACCTCTCTGCTCAAGTGCTCACTGCTCACCTTTCTAGTTTCTACCATACGTTCGACGACCGCGCTCACATCTACCGCGCTTGACCGTTTTTTTTTTTTTTTTTGCTTTGTTTATAAAGGGACGGCGAAAAGAAATTTTCTATTAGACCGGGTCGATTTGGTGGACACCCTTTTGATTGGAAACTATCTCGGACTTATATTGTATCAGCCACCTATAAATTGGTCGTTGCCGTTTATTTTGGATGGCCTACCCTCGCTATTCTCCAAATTAGGAAATCTGACAATTCTATTACGATTCGTTCTTTTTTTTAAAATATGCATTACGATGCACACTGATGAAGGCAGAGAGAGAGAGAGAGAGAGAGAGAGAGAGAGAGAGAGAGAGAGAGAGAGAGAGAGACAGACAGACAGACAGACAGACAGACAGACAGAGTGAGCGCGACAGATAGAGAAAGTGATTAAGAGATATAGATCGAGGGAGAAAAAGAAAAACATGAGAATGAATTGGGTAGGGATAGTAATGGAGGAAAGAAAAAGAAAAATTTTGAGAAAAGAACCATGAGAAAAAGACATATTAAAGTAGAAATGAGAGAGATTGAGATTCCGTAAAATAAAGAGAACGAGAGAGATGAAGTGAGATATGTTGATAGAGATAGATAGATAGAGGGAGAGAGAGGGAAAAGGAGGGAGAAAGAGATCGACAGAGAAGAAAGAGATGTAGGGAGAATGAGAAAAAAGCATGACAATTAATGAGGTAGAGAGATTTTAATGTAGAAAGGTAAGAGTGAAATTTTGACAAAAGAAGAATGAGAACGAAAGAAATATTAAAGTACAAAAGGGAAACAGAATGAGATTACGTAAAATAAAAAGAAAGAGATAGACATTAGTGAAGGGAGATTGATAGATAGGTTGAGAGAGAGAGAGAGAGAGAGAGAGAGAGAGAGATGAATGAGATCGAGTGTGAAAAAAGAATAAAGAAAGGGTAAGAGCTCGAGAGAGAAAGAGATACCAAGATAAAAAAGAGAGATTAAGTTCTCGTAAAATAGAGAAAGGGGAGGAGAGAGGGATAAAAACGGAGAGGGAGGAAAGTGAAAACATAGATAGGGTGAAAATAGAATAAATATCGTGAGAAAGGAAGCATAAGAATGATAGAATGTAGGTAAAATAGATAATGTAACTGGGTGCCAGGGCATAGAGGAATTTTGGGTGATGAAGAAGCAGACAGACTGACCAGAGGAGGATCCGCAAGACCATACATAGGCCCCGAGCTTATCCTTGGGATATCAAAAACAAACATAGAATCCTCCATCGCAGAATGGATCCAAATAAAACAATGAGACAAATGGATAAACTCTAGCAGTGCTAGACACAGTAAACTCATGATAAAACAACCCTCACCAAAGCTAGCAAAAACACTACTACAATTGGAGAGGGCAAATCTCAGAGGACTGGTAGGACCACTAACCGGCCACTGGCATCTGAGAAAACATCTACATAACATGAGCATATACAATGATGATCCCATTTGCAGACTATGTAATGAGGAGGAGGAAACAGCCACTCATATCATCTTCGAATGCGAAGCAACGGCTCAATGGAGGTTCAATCTGACGCGCAAAAGCGAATTAGAGAACCACATTGAAGCAATAACAGTCAATGACTTGATACTTCTGAGAAAGAGGATCGAGTCTATTGACTAAACCAAGGAACTAGGAAGGTACAATAAGCCAGAAGGCTGCAGTGCCTGGGGCACACAAACCCCACTTCCTAGTACCCTTGCCACTATTCCATTCCATTCCCATTCCATTACAAGGTAGGAGAGAGAGAGAGAGAGAGAGAGAGAGAGAGAGAGAGAGA
>CM077111.1:9663919-9683335 GCA_039619505.1 Cimex hemipterus | reverse complement strand
CTCTCTCTCTCTCTCTCTCTCTCTCTCTCTCCTCCCTATCTATCCTTAACTCACATATATTCATAACTCAACTATATCTGTATATATTTCTGCATTTCTGCATCTCCCCTCGCCGTTAAAATTGTTAATTGTTAGTAACATATAGATCCGAACTTGATTTTATATATTGCAGATCCAGATCCATGTTTTCTCTTTATCTGTCTTCTTTCTCTATGTTTGTATAAATCTGATCCTAATCTTTATTCTGTTTCCCTGCTCCCATCGTTCATCGATACTGGGAATGATTTAACGAGGAAATTGGCAACAGTGTCGACAAATTTCTCGTATTTCGTCTGCCAAAAATGTGACATAAGTTGATAATGATCTGTCAACGAGTTTCTAGATTATAAAGCTGGCTTTGGTTTTCTGATTTTTGTCGGGCGTTTTTTTCGGTCTTTGTCTTGACTTCCCTCTGCCGTCCTTGAATTTCATAAGGTTTTAACTGGCATCAGGTGAACGATCTATGGCAACAAGGTGCTGGCCTGGTGGGAGATATACGACCTTGTCTTTTGTAAGTCGCAGATATCTGAGAGCTGAACAAATCTCCCACTCACGGTTCTAACAATGGACATTGTGACTCTTTCATAGCGCCCAACCGAGATAACGAGTCGAAGAAAAAATATATGAATCTTGCAGTAAAACCATTTTTTATGAAGTGACGTCTCTTTCACATTATCTATTCTTCTTATTTATTATAGTTAGTTATTTAAGAAATCTTTCATATTGTAATGTTATATATAAATCTTGATAACTAATGGTCTTGATTGAGATGAAAAAATCAGGGTCCCGAGCGGGATTCTAATCCACCACCTTCGGCTAAATACGCCTCTACTCTATCACTAAAGCTATCGTGACGTTGATCTTTTCGATCATCAACGGTCGTAGGTTGAAATGGAGAGTTAGTGTCCGCGAGGATCGAAGTCACAATAACTCAAGCGGTAGAGTAGTGGCGTATTTAGGTGATGAAGGTCGTGACTTCGCATCATGATCGTGCCACTGACTTTTTATCTCAATCGAGACCTTAGAAAGAATGAATAATGTCGAATGTGTGCCTCGAGTGATTTTCACATGTACTATTTAAAAACTACAGCCTGTTACTTATTGATATTTCAAGTCCATTTTCAACAGCCCATTTGCCGATAGCATTTACGTTTTCCTCAGTGATTCAGATTTGGTGGTGAAAAGAAGAGATAGGTTTGGTAGGACGAGTCACTATTTGAGAATGGGCTAAGAGGAATGAATGAAGAAAAGAGGACAAGACAGAGACTAAGGTATAATATAATTTTTTTTTTAATACAATTAACCATTTTAGTTAAGACCGTTAATTCATACAGCTTATATAAAAGTGCAGTTTTTTTACATTTCACTTATTCATCTTTGTTAAATTAATTATTTGCCGGGAGCTGAGGTTTCCTTGTAAATAATACAACATACAATAACCAAGAGTATATTCTATATATACAAAATAATATGACTTAACAATAAAGAAAGGCTTTAAAAGACAACAGCAAGAAGGAAGTTGTTAATTATAATGCTTTTCGGTTGTTGCCAAACACTGGTTTATATAGTCAACCAATGTACTGTTCTCGCGAGTTGTTTATTGATAGCATCTTCTCTGAGATTCCCCGATCTTCTCGGCAGTGGTCCCTGATGGTATAGGGATCGACGATGGGACGGAGCGAAATCGATGTAATAATCGATAGGCCGAGATCTGTCTTTCAAGGTTGCGTAAAAACTGCCTTGTCGATGTCTCTTCGTGGATCAAGGGTCCGCGATAACGGCTAATACTTGCTTGTTTCGTCCGTTTAATCCGTTATGGGTCACTTATTCAACAATTTTGAAATAAATGAAAGATTTATTCCCGATACACATGTATAGTACTAATGAACTTAATGCATGCAACCATAATCAAACATTAAAATATATAATTAAGCGAGAAAGAGGAAAAAAAGGGAAAGGAGACAAGACTTCAAAATTTATAAAATTATAAAGAAAAAATGCGTCTTAACAGTTTATGTCGACAACATTCAGCTCTTCTAGAGTCAAAGGGTGTTCTGGATCATTAATATTCCTTATCAAATCTTTAAAAGTAATTGAATTATTGATTTACACACTGGAAAAATACATTTGTGATGGATATTGAAATGTATATTTACCTTACCTCTCTCGTCGAAATAGTCGACAACGTTCTCGTCCAATGGATATTTTCTTTACTATTGGTTTTAATTTTGTATATATTTCTTATCTCATTGGTACATGTGGTAACATGTAACAATGTATTTAAAAATAGTTATGTGTATTACAAATTAAAAAAGAAACAAAAAGAGAAATAAAAAAATTGAAAAATATAGACTTTAACATGATGATAAATTTAAGTACACATTCATATAATAAACGGCAAAAGAAACAAGACTTTGAAAATCGTATTTTACTTCAGGATGGAACTCAGAATATGGAACATTCGGGCGCGCGTTCATGCGTATTGTTTTGCGTGTAATTATGGTATATCAACGTTATTAAACTGCATAACTTAAATAATGTTCTCATTTTATCTGTTAATCTTAATATAACAATTAAATTAATTTAATTTTGCAACTATGATTTGTTTTTAAGTTTGTCGCCCCATCCGCAAATTATTTCAATAGAATGAATATTTTATTTCCGTGTTGGCACTTCTGCGTTGTAGACAGTTTGTTACCATTTCTAAAACAGTCTTAAGAAGGTTTCAATGGTGAAAGGCGTATTACTTTATTGGCTATTTTTCCAGTAATTTTTTTATTTTGATTATAAATACTATGGGTGCTGGGAAGCAATCATTGCAGAACATCAATCCGAAGTTGTTCTTAAAGAGTGACAAAAGGTGTGAGACAGCTGACGACTGGGACGAGAATGTCGCTGACGATTTCGACGAGAGGGAAGTATTTGGTAAATATACATTTCAATATCCATCACAAATGTATTTTTCCAGTGTGTAAATCAATAATTCAATTACTTTTAAAGATTTGATAAGGAATATTAATGATCCAGAACACCCTTTGACTCTAGAAGAACTCAATGTTGTCGACATAAACAATATAGAGGTTTGTACCTCAAGAAATCAATTTTGTATAATTTTTGTGTAATTTGGCACGTTGACTTTTTGTGTTAGGTGGACAATGAAAGCAACAAGATAAATGTTAGATTTACACCAACGATCCCTCATTGCAGTATGGCAACACTCATCGGACTTACGATCAAAGTCCAGCTGATTCGATCACTCCCAGCAAGGTTCAAAGTAAGTGTGAAAATCACTCCAGGCACACATTCGACAGAAGATGCTATCAATAAACAACTCGCGGACAAGGAACGAGTATCCGCTGCCATTGAGAACAGTACACTGGTTGACACTATAAACCAGTGCTTAGCAACAATCGAAAAGTATTATAATTAACAACTTCCTCCTTGCTGTTGTCTTTTAAAGCCTTTATTTATTGTTAAGTCATATTATTTTGTATATATAGAATATATTCTTGGTTATTGTATGTTGTATTATTCAGGGAAACCTCTGCTCCCGGCAAATACTGTTTATTATTACTTAATTTAACAAAGATGAATAAGTGAAATGTAAAAAAACCGCACTTTTATATAAGCTGTATGAATGAACGGTTTTAACTAAAATGGTTGTATTAAAAAAAATTATATTATACCTTAGTCTCTGTCTTGTCCTCTATTCTTCAATAGTTTCATTCATTCCTCTCAGCTCATTCTCAAATAGTCCTCATCCTGTACAAGCCCCTTCTTCTATATTGTCCATCATTTCACATATCAAAGATGCTTGGTCTAGCTAATCTTGTTATCTTGCTAATTCCTTAAATTTTGCACTAATCACTCGTCCTACCGAACCTATCTCTTCTTTTCACCACCAAATCTGAATCACTGAGGAAAACCTAAATGCTATCGGCAAATGGGCTGTTGAAAATGGACTTGAAATATCAATAAGCTGTAGTTTTTGGATCCCATCCCCATCTCCAATCTTAGAAGAAAATCATAAACGGCTTTCTTCGGTTCATATTTAGCTTCACATAGAGATTTCATGTCTGATGCCTAATATGTGTTGTTTGAAATGGCTGTACTATCCTATCACAGGCTGTAGTTCTTGGCTCCTTCTATTAACCAATTTCTCCCTTTCTATATTAATAATCTGTTAACAGTTCAGCCTTCTTTGTACACTTATACTACACATATACTTCTCGTTCCCACATTTCAAATTTCCACCCCTCTCATCAAATCCACTGCTTTTAATCACCTCATCTTTGTCCTACAACCACTAGGATTTCCTACCTTTTAGCGCTCTTGTTTTGACTACCTCCCTACAACTTAACACCGAGCATGATTAATTTTCTGTTTGTTTTTCACATTCTTATTTAATATAGTTTGTTATTTGTACATACGTATATATTTATACATAGTTTATACATAGTACATACATTTGTATGCTATTACATTTGAAACTTTGTTTATGTATTAATTTGGACATGAATTGTGCCTAATTTTGTTCTATTTATTGGCCCAAGCTTCAGAATAAAATTATTGTATTGTGTCAATTTCTAGTACAATCAACATAGGTCTTATATAGGGTTGCTTGCTAAGTTGGGTTTTCTTTGTGCATTTTTGTAATGATCTGCATGAGTACCTAAATAGAGAAGTTAATATAGAAGATACTAGAATTAGCATATAAGAATACACGGATGATGTAGTTCTGTTAATATTAAATAAAATTGTAAGAGTTCCTCCGGTAGTCTGATAAACGTTTGGACAGATACCCATCAACTTAAGACTGCCTAGCCTCACTGATTTTTGTTAATTCAGACACATTTTGGATTGTGTCACCTTCTGAGTTAGTTGATTTTGATTCCAAAAAAATCACCCAACTGAAGGTGTTGAAATGCCAAAATTTGCCTGAATTGACATAAACCAGTGAGGTTAAGCAGACTAGGATGGTTGGTGATGCTTTAAAAAAATTACCCTCCAAAAAATTATTTTTTAACTAGGAAATTGGATACTCATTTTGGTTTGCTTATTCTTGCTGGGTTTGTCTGTCAGATACATTTTGGCATCTTGCATTTGGCTTTGGGTCTGGGTAATTTTTATGGTGTCAAGGCTCAAGTTTTGGGGAGTGGGGTGAGTGTTTTGGCATTAACTTTGTTTATGTCTTCACCCCATTTTCAAGGTTAAAATGTGTCTGACAGACCTGAACAGCAAGTATAGGCATACTGAGATAATCAGAAAGGATCAAATCACAAGTTTGTCACTCCACAGGCCAGTGAAAAAAAAAATCATAGAAAACATAATGTACTGACCCTAACATTTGCACATGATACAGTGCTACATCTGCTCAAATAACACATCCATTCATTTATACTAGAATCCTACAACTTATGCTACTCTTTGGTATGAAAATAAAGAGAAAAATTCACCCACATAATCATCACCATATTTTTTAAAAATATTGTTTTTACTTAAAGTATTTCAGCTGTCCAACCTTAAAGCTTCTCACCAGGTTGAAAGACTTACAACCACGTCTCTTGAAATGAACTAGAACCGCCGATATGTTGCCAATGCGATGTTCCAATGAGAAAAGTTTTTATTGTCTGTCAAAAAGCGGGAATTGAAATTTGTATTATCATTAATGCATTAGTGTATTAATTTTAATTTGTTTTATTTTTAATTAATTAATTCATGTTCAAAATTGAATAGCAATAAAAACCAATTTCTCATTGGAATGTAGTATTGGTGGGGGAGCAGTGGGTTCACTCTTATAGTTTATATTGAGACTTTGAGAAGTGGTTGTAAATCCTTCAATCTGTTAGTGAGCTTTAAGCTTGAAATCAATATAGATTAAAACAACAAACTGCGAGCACGACCTTTTACAAAAGTTTAAACAACATAATCACCCCATCTTCATCATTTCTAATATCATTCACCTTCTGGGGAAAAATATTCCTGCTCCATTTTATTTCAATAATGTCCCTCTTTCGACTGCAGACAAGGCTCAGTACCTAGAACTGTAAATCAACAAAGGCTTGATGCAGAATATGCACACATAACTGAAACATCAAGAAGTTATGACATGGTACGGAGTAAGATCATGTCTTATTGACAAATGCTGTAATTTACTACTTACAAAAAAAAAAAACTTTTTTCAAGATGATCTATCATTACCTGTTGGTACACATATTACCCTCCCAATGGCCATCCATAAATCTTCAAATTTAAAAACTCGCATACTGAAGAGGACATTGCCTTGAAATCTCATAGCCAGCGATAGTGATACTAGTCTCGATTAAATACATTTTATTCAGATTTTATTAGATTCTAAATGACTTCTAGTGCCTAAAATGATATGATTTTCAAGATATTGTGTTATGTTGCTGGTGTTACTAAAATTTTGATTGAATATGAAGAAGATGGGATCCGGCTAGGTGAGAACATAAAAGCAATTGCTGCTGGGTGGTTGGTTGGAACCTACATTATCTTACATTGTGTATTGGTGACATCACCTACAGCTTCTTCAAATTCTTAAATTAAGTCATTCTGATTGCTTACTAATTACTTTGGGATTACTTATGAACAACTTATTGTATTGTACAGCATACTATTAGACAAAAATATTATTAACTATGTATCTGTTGATTGTGAGAAAAGGCATTATAGTGAGCGGCATGTGTGATTTCAAATAGAATGGTGATTTATTATGGGACATGAGAAGGACATTGACAAAAATGGATAGGTTAAAAGATATGATTGTCGAATCTAATTCTAGTTGAACTTACAAAAATTATATTTGCATCTTAATACATAGCAATCAAGAAATACAGTATATAATAAAAATATTTAACTTTGGTGTGCGTTTATACAAGTAGATTGATTAATTTGAAATGATCAAAATTTTTCTTTTTTCTATTCAACTTATTAAAACTAATATTAATACGACATAAATAGGGGATGGAGCCATTTTCCCCCATAATAATTAATAATTATTATTAATCAACTATTTTAATATAATAATTATATAATTAAGAATTATAATGTGTAGTATGAGTTACTTTTTGTCAATATTTCTGACCCACCCCCATGGGAAAACAAATTCCACACACTCTAGTTAAAAATATAACAAAATTCAGTTATAGAAATACATTAAAAACAACAATTTATCTACAATATTATCTTTAATAATATAACGTTAATATTCTTACATCCCTGTATTAAGGAACCAGAGAGAATTCAGTAGTTTGTTAAAAGTTTTAAGGTTAAAAGTGTAAACAAAAATTTGCCCTTAAAATAAACTGGTAAATAATTTAGCAAATAAATCATGTCATATTACCGGTTCATGAAATAAAATGAGCCCAGAGGCAGAATTATTCCTTTCACAGTTCATTTAAAAAACATTTTGTACCGCTCTTCATATAATGTCCAAGCAGGTCGTTTTTATGAGATCACATATTTTTTAAACGTCTTTTCATTTTTTTTAAAACATGACACAGTGTCCTAGGTGACTTTGACAGTCTCACATGGCACAAATTGTCACACTAAATTGAAATGAACCCCTATACAGAGCTGGGCTTACGCGGCCTCATATTGTTCATGTGAAAACCCCTGTTGGCACCTTGGAATGACCTCCGGCCCAATCTATTAATGGAAAGCCTGTTCTCCTGCAAAACTTCTTGGCCCCTGCAACAACCACAAAAGCAATGTTAACACTCAAAAATACTAATTTTTTATATTTAAAAAAAATGTATTCAGTAATTTAAATTTACATGATGTGATTAATATGTTGTCACACTAAATAATTTGAGATTTAATAAATATTTTATGCCTTCCAAATTCTATTAGTTCATTAAATAATTTATAAGCATCGTCTTTCATCTCAAGTATATAGATGAGTGCTGAAGCATGTGGGTAAGTTAAGACTGCATGCATGAAATAAAGTGTGGCCAAAATGTGCAATTTGGGTGATTAGAACAACTGTAAATTGTGGAATTTTTCCTCAGAGACCATGGTTTGATCATTTCCAGTCATCCTTGTTTATCTATTTATGCTGTTTTGGGGAAAAAGGCGTTTTGCCATTGTTAAAAAGTGAAATTCAAAAATAGTTTAATTGGTTCAAAACCACAAGGAACTGAAACAACTTTACTGATGAGAGAGATATAGGATACAGTGAATGAAACAAACCCTGTTTAGTATTGCATACAGTATTTACTAAAATGATTCCAAACATTCTAAAGTGAGGAAGACTGACAAGATGACCAGACATGTAAAGAAATAATTCTTTTTGGAAAGGTTTAATAGAGTAATAAAATGAGACAAATTTATGTTTATTATTACTAGATTATTTATTACGAGATGCTAAAACACTTCAAAAAGCACATTGATATTATTGACCTAATCCAGAAGTACTTTGGAGTAGGCAATCTTAAGAAATCATGATGTTTATGACCTCTCTCCTGCCGACTACCATTTTTGGCCAGAACATTTTACAACATAAAAAATTTATTGATTAAAAGTCCTTAAAAATGCATTTAGTCAATAATATTGATTGAAAATTCTATTAATAATAGAAATAGCGCTGGGAGAAGTGTATTGAGAGTGATGGATGGTATTTTAATTAATAAAAGATGTTTAAAATCATTTATTCAGTTATTTTTATTATATTACCAATTAATTAGGTAATTTAAATTATATTAATTATATCATGTTTAGATTGATATGTTACTCACAAATTTTTATCATCTCTTTTCTCTACCCTTGAGAGTCTTTGTTTGAGCTTAGTTTGTTGACTTAGGTACTCGGCGTGCAGCCGGGCCAGCCTTGTCTGCAAGTCTCCCACCAACTGGTCTGAACACAAAAATAAATAAAAGAAGAGTGCTCTAATACATATTAAACTGAGAATTTACCTATTCTGTCAACTTTGTCTTTAAGGGTTTCATTCTCCTCCTGGGCCTTTTTGAAGGCATCTTCGTCCAATAGGCCATCCTTTCGCAGGATCTGACAACCCCTCTCCATCAGGCTGTGCCTGGCCTCTGGGTAATCCGCCAGAGCCTTCCACAGATCATGCTTACCCAAGCAGAACAGATCTGAATAGCCCAGACTCCTAACATTGGCAGTTCTTCTGTTCCCAGTCTTGTTTCCTGAGAAAAAAATTGGATTGAGATAATCCCAATCACTGCCCTATGTGAAAACTAGTACCAGCAATGTCGAGCACGCTGACTTCGCCAAAAACACTTCCTGCGCCGAGCGTTGCCAGGACAGTCTTCTCATCATCGGCCACAACGCTTAACCTTCCTCTTTTCACTATGTACATCTCCTTGCCAACATCACCCTTTCGGCAGATATAATCGCCAGGGCTGAAAACCTGTAAAATTTGGAACTACACAAAACCTAGGTCTCTTGAGTTTTTGAGAGGCTAATATTTAAAACAATTAAAAGTCCCATTTTTCAAGAAATCGGTACTTCTTCTTTGTTGAATGTGCACATGCTGGGTTGGATTATACCAATTTTCTTCAAATGTTCATTTAATCTGCAATGCCCTGTAAATAATCCCGTTAGGATTCAAAGATTTTTTGTTCTTCCTTTTATGCATTCTGTTGTTTCTTTCCTTGCAAAACTTGCTAGAAGGTTCTTGGATTATTTGTGTCCGATTAGTGAATCCCAATGTTTCTTCATTTTCATTTATTTCTTATCATTAGCACTGTGATCGCGATTAAAAACGGTTTGTGATAACTTTGTAAAAGAAATGGTAAATAAGGGTACAAATCAAATAATTTAAAAATTATTAAAACAATACATATATTAGATCAACAGTTCGGCATGACAGAGTCGTTGTACGGGTTTAGTCTAATCTGCATCCTTATGTAAAATTCATATTTAATAATTATGAAATAAACGCTTCTTTCCATTTAATGTTATTGTTTAAATTAATTAAATTCTAAAATTAATCTAAATTAACAATCTCTTAATAATCTAAATTTTAAATTAAATTCTAACTTTCTGTTTCTAAATTATTTAAAAAATTATCTTTTAACCCTCTATTAAAATTTATGTATTAATTGCCATAAGCTTAAAAACATTCATAATATAAACGGAGAAAAAAAATCATTTTTGATTTGGCTTCATTCTCGTGATTTTAGCGTTATAAAACCTTAGAAATTTCTTAGCAGAGAAGAATATTAAACTTCTACTTTCAATTCTTTTTGCGATACCCGGAAATATTGATAAGGAGTGGCGAGTACAATCACCAAAAAAATTTGGTCCAAATTCGTGGCCCACCAACCTGGGCCTACCCTTGTAAGATACTCATTAATAATGTGAATCCCTATGGCAGAGATGGGCTCAGGACCTATCTGTGGTATAGCAGCCCCTTTCCTTGCAAGGGTGTCCGCACTTCCTGTCATTTCCACATGCCCTGTGACACAGTAGAGGGTGACTTTATTTAGCATACCTAATCTGTTTACTTTGCTTTTGCAATTCAGCACTTTGAGGTCATGATGTTTGAACTGAGTGCTTTGATGGCTGCTTGTCTCTCTTATATCCTATTTTATACCCTTTGTCCAAATTAAACTTAGTACATTTGATATGGCCAAAACATATATTATAGAATATTAGAATATATTTTTGTAATAAAATACCTGTAGCCTGAGTTTGAGGACTAGTTCTTCCAGAAGGCCCGGTTCGCAGTCTTGGAATATCCTGACTTGCCTCAATGTGTCCAGATGGACGTGGATGGCAATTTCAGCTTTCAGTTTGTCTGGCAAAGCTGCTAAAACTCGGTCTTCGTCCAGAGCCTGAATAACGACATGTCGTAAAATTATATAAAATTGGATTGTTATATTACTGACCTGTTTGTTAGCCCATGTGTAGGCGAACCATCTGATAACCCTCGCTTCCAGTTCCTTTGACACTCGGCGAAATGCCATGTACTGCTTAACGCCGTCCATTTTATTCTGGAACTCGACACGGGCCACGTTCATGTTACTGATCATACTGCCGATGTTGCCGACGATCGTAGCGAAAATCAGGACTCCGGCGAGGAAGTCGGCCACAACGAATAGGTATTCTAGGTCATTTTCCGGTTGGGGCGTCTCTCCTGTAATTATTAAAGTATTACCATAAATTTTGTCTCCAAAAAATGCCATATCCTTTGAAGAGACAGGAATAATTTAAAAAAACCCACAATGCTATGAACAATATTAAAACAAAAAATGATTTTGGGTATTTAGAACTTTTAGGCATTTTCTCCGCATACCTTATGTTCAAATTCAACTCATTGTTGCTAACAAAGTCAAATGACTATTCTAGTTCTAACTTTCTTTCTTATGCATTCATCTGCAAATTCTCTCTTGCCGAATATCTCGCACAGTTTTTTTAATTTCCTTTCTCACCTTATGCCTTCAAGTCCTTATTTTGCCATTTTATTTCTCACACTCTCTTTCTTCCAAAAATATATTAAATAAAGACAATTACAAATTCACATTAGATGAAACCGTGGTAATTAAGACAAAATCTTTGGTTAAAAAATCGTTAAATACAGTTATTGTTTTCAGTTCTCACCTATGGTGGTGAGGGTGAGTGTAGACCAGTAGAAACTGTAGATGTATTGCCTGGACAGGGAGGAATTCTTTGTTCCTGTCAGGTTGTAGACCCAGTTGTCAGTGCCGAACCCAATGGCGTAGCTGATGGCGAAATAGAAGCAGGCGTTCCAATGGATCAGGACGATTATTGCAAATACCACCTTGCATATACGGAACGAGTTTGGGTAGCCCGTCCTGGTCTCAGTGCGGTCGAAAAACTCCATCATCCTCGGCAGACGGAACAGCCTGTTGACACGCACGATCACCGGGCATGGTACCACTTTATGGCATTTGCTCGGTGCCCACCATATATAGAATAGGTCCGTCGGCAGCAGACTCAGCAAGTCAGTGACCCACCGCCTCGTCTCTATGTAGTTTTGCCTTAGCTTACCGAGGTCTCTTACCATTATTCCTTGTTCCAAATAACCTATAAAAAATAAATAAATAAACATCAAATTTTTTATTACAAATTAGTGATGATATATTGTTCATTTTTCAACATAAAAAAAAAAAAAAAAAAAAAATAACGAAACCTAGGAGGAGAATGAAGACCAACTTGAAGCAGTTGTGAGTTTTCTCGGCGGGCTAACTCTGATTCTCATTCGTACCGTTAAACCTCGTCGGCTTCAAACAAAAACCGGTCAAAAGTTGTATAACTTTAGTTAACAAAGGGTCCAGGAGTTTCTACACCACTGTCATTCATTCAGTATAAAAAGGAGTTCTGTATTGCCGAAGAAAATGTTCAAGCGGAAACCTTCCAAAGACACAAGTGAACCTCTTTAAGAACGATAAAATAAGAACATTTTAAAAGCACTAGTTATGAATTGTTTTACAAGAAGCTTTTCCTTAAGTGTCATAACAATAACATTACAAATTTCCATACAAAACAATATAGATTAAGAAATAGTCATCTATGTTTGTAGATGAAAAAAATGTTAAAATACTTTTTTTTGGAGGAAGCAGGGTCAGAGTAATTATTTGTAAATAGTAATAACATTTAATTTAAAAAGTCGTTTATTGCAAAAGGCTCAGAATCAGTAAAAGATGGCCAAGATGATCTTCCTGGTTTATTTCAAAAACTTTTAGCAATAGCGACAAATGGCCTAAACAAACTTCAAGTGAATTTTGGCTAGGAATCGCGAGGTGTTAACAATAACGTAATTTGCTTATTTAGCTGGGAAAAGATATTAGCTCTATTATTTAATTTTAACTTTATAAAAAAATACTTTATTGTAAAAATAGTTCTATTTTCTCCCAAAAAGTAATAAAAGCTAAGCGCAAACGCAACCCCATGATCGATAACCTATTCTGTGGCGATTCCTATTCTAAATTAACTTGCTAATGCTAACAGTTTTCGAAATAGACAGGGAGGGCCTCTTTTACAAAAAGTATTCAGCAAAAAGGTTCTGTCGGTCATAACTCAGAAATGGTTATATTTATCAAAATATTCCGTTGAGTAAATGTGGCATAAAATAAGTTGTAAAATCGACTTGTGCAATAAAAATATGCGATTCTTATTTAAAATAACAAAGTTACTTTCATTTCCCAGCTAGGTTAGAAAGTTATGTCAAATCTGTTACCAGCATGCCATTCCTTGCCAAAATTAGCTTGGCATTTGTATAAAACAATTTTTTGCTCAAGTTAATTGCTTCGGAATTAAATGGGGAGAGTATAGAAGATGATACACCCTATATAGAGAGTGCTAACCTGAACGCGTCCCCGAACAATTTCTGGCGTAAATATTACAAATGTTTAAATAATCGTTGATACAAGACCAAAAACAATCAAACATGTAATATATTGGGTATAAATTAATAGGTGCTTTAACTGAAAGCTCTCGCTGTCACATTCGCTTCAAACACCTGAAATATTGTCCGGTAGGGGTGGAAGTGATATTTGTCGTAATAATAATTGGAATAAGTTTTTTATAGCGGGTTTTGATGAGGTGATGTACAAACGGGATGTGAAGATTGTAGTGATGTTATGAATTCTATGATTTGAAACACAAAAAGTGCATTTAAAATTTAACGCAGAATTTAGACAGAATTGATTGTAGACGTTGGGAATTGGAATCCTGGTTGAGCTTCACTATTTACAACCTCACGTCGAAATAGGTCTTTCGATCAAATTCGTTTTAATTGTCCAATTTTAATCGCTGGTCAAACAGTTTTTCTTAAATAATTCGTAACGAACTAGAGTTTTTGGAGATTGTGAGAAGCGGTCTGGTGTGTCG
This sequence comes from Cimex hemipterus, assembly GCA_039619505.1. Taxonomy (NCBI): domain Eukaryota; kingdom Metazoa; phylum Arthropoda; class Insecta; order Hemiptera; family Cimicidae; genus Cimex; species Cimex hemipterus. Next base: position 9,669,457 of record CM077111.1, on the reverse strand, counting down.
TAGATTTACTGAAACATTTTCTTTATCGTGCCAAGTTTGGAACTTTATCGAGATCATGTAAAATAATTTGTAACGTTGGTTTGTTCCCTGACTTGTGATTCCAAGTCAGTCGTTTATCTATGAAGCTCAAGAGAACGCACAAGGTGGTTGTCTCACGGGGATGACTACAGAAAAAGAAAGTGATATTACGACAGTTAAGCACTATTTAGAAATCAAGTTAGTTAGTATCACATGACGCCTTTTTATTTACACTGATCATGGAAAACATTGTATTCAAATTGCTCGGCGTTGAAGAACGTTAACTAAGAGAGGGAGAGGGAAATATATATATAAATATATATATAAATATATATATATATATATATATATATATATATATATATATATATATAGAGAGAGAGAGAGAGAGAAAGAGGAAAGAGAGTCACATAAAGGTATGATAGTAAAGTACTTGAGGCAACAGTTAAGCACGATTTAGAAGTCAAGTTGGTCAGTAACACATGAAGTCTTTTTATTTATAAGGGAGGGAGAGAGTGAGAGTGAGAGAGTGAGAGTGAGAGAGAGAGAGAGAGAGAGATAGTGTGAACAATGGCCCATGGTGGTAAATAGAAAGAAGCTGGACAGAAATTTGAAATAATAGCAGTAAGAAAAGTAAATTAGGTGGAAATTAAGTACGTAATATTACAAAATACATTTGGAAACTAGAGGTATGATATTAAGGCGCTTGAAGCAAGAGTACTCATTATTTTGAAGCCAAGATTGTTACTATGATACGATAACGTTTTTTTCGCACTAATCTCTAAATAAAAATCATAATTATTATAGAATAATTACTACAATACATTTACGCAATGTAAAATTAATTTGCATGTTTTTCGTTAGGTTTATATTCATTCGCTTTAAGGCAAGATACTGTTGATTCATTAAGTTTTTCGTGTTTATTGAGGGGTCTTAATTAAGAGAAAGACTGCCTGTACTCGCAGCGGATGTATGTGTTGGAATGTTAACGTTTGTCGGAATATCTGCAGTGAAAAAAATAATGAGTCATTCGCCGACGTGTTTATCTTCCAATTCCTAATGTCTTCCAGTAAATTTTTCATGTTTCGACATCAGCCGATCCGCTCTGTTTGATCACTTGCGTATTTCTGAATTTTTCTTCGTCATGGGGCAAAGCACAACCACTTAAAGAATAAAGCCTATTAACTTCGTCGTATCGAACATTTCAGGACTACCCCGAACCGAAGATCGATGGCCAAATTTTTAACCATCCTCAGCCAAGTTTCTAAACTGTAATTACGTGTGTAAGGCGGATGGATGATTGAATGTTTGTCTTCACTTTTACTTCGTACTACAAAACGTTTTGAAAACAAATAAAATCATTTATAGTAAGGAAAATAAGAACAAATATATTTTAAAATTAAATTAAACTTCACAAAATTAGTTTTTTAATCTTGTTGTAAATTTGAATAATTTAATTTATAAAATATAATATATAATAAAATTGATTGTATTGTATATTGGTAAATATCGGGTTTATAAATGAATATAACCGATTAACTATCAAATAAACAATTGATCATAAACAATGTTTAAGACAATAATTAATTTTATCAGGCATATATGATTTTTCTATGTTAAGTGGGTTATCTTTAGTATATGTTTTTGCAAATTAACAGTTTTTTATTGCTTGTTTTGAAGGTTTGTACGGACGAAATTCTGATCTTTACTTACGAATATCGGCATTATTGCAGGAAACTATTGATGATTATGAACCGAGATCGGGAAATAAGAGCTTTTGTTCTGCTGCCGTCTGGCTTTTTGAAGCTTATAACTTCCGAATTTAGTCAATCGACTCTATCCTTCTCTTAAGAAGTATTAGGTCATTGACTGTCGTTGCAACAATTCCTTTCCCTGAGTTTTTGAACCCCAGATTGTCTCCTTTGAGCGGTTGGTTTTGTTTACGTCTCTAGACAACTATTAATCTTTATACCTGATTATTATATAAAATAAATAAATTAATACAAGTGGCTGGCTTTTGTATTTAAGTGATATATTTTTGAATTTTCTTTGTTACCGAGGAAATACTCGAATAAGCAATTACACACCTTTCATTTCATGCCAGTAAATAATTCATCAAAGATAGAATAAATGTATATTAATTTATTTTAAAAGCATATTAAAGTGTATTTTAGAAGCTGCACTTTTCCAGTTGAACTTTATAGAACCCAAGCCAGACATTGGAGTACAATATCCATGAAACAACCTTGGGGCAGAGAAAGTAAATCTGGAAAACCATAACATTTGACAGTTTAATTAATTTGAAGCTTACTGAAAAATGAATGGTGGCGAGCGGAGTTTAAATTATAGCGCGGAGGTTGGAAAAGCTTTATCATATACCTTTTTTTGTGTTTGCTGATTTACGCTGACACAAAATGTGGTAAATAATAAGTTTTATTTGCCTTAAAATAAAGTGTTTCAATAAGACGGTTAGCACTTTATTAGGTGAATACAATTAGATTTATTTTAAAACTCTGATAGTTTATGAACTGATAATATTATTATAACCGTACCACACTACAATATAGTACAATGTCTTAGAACTTTTCTAAATCACTAGTTTATACAGGTGCCTTCCCAAAAGTTTTAGCCAATAGACCTCTTTCCCAGAACAAAACCTAGCCCGGATCCTTCTCATTCCAGTATTTAAAATTACATAGGTATTTATTAGTAAAGAGCGAAATATGTTTTATTGCCTTTCTGTTAAGCTTGCAACATACAATATCATTAACAAACAGTTTTATGAGGGATTCAGCAATGGCTTTGTCTGCCTGTGCCACTCAATAACATAAGTGAGACACTTTATGCGAGTTTTTACTAACAGGTTTTGCATTCGTTTTTATGAAGATTGAGGGGAAATAAGTTCCATACTTCCTCATGAAAAATTAATCTGTTTTTTCCCGATTCCACGTTTATTTGTATAATTAATTGCCAGCAGTTTGGCCAGCCTTACTCTCGACTATACTAAAGGCAAGGACTTAAGGGCTAACAACTAACTAACTTTATAGTTCCAAACTTTGATTGTTACTTTAGAGAAACTATTTCCGGGTATCGCTCGTTTCAAACAAAACTCAGTTTGAATTTGTCTCCGGAATCCAATTAACAAGAAGCATCGAATTATGATAATAGCGTGACCGGATAGGGTGCTCTCTCGAGAACGGAATAAAATAATCATAACATCATTGTTTATGAATTTTCTTACAAGACGATCCTCTGGATCTGGGACCGAAGGAGGAGTACTGACCTAATATTTGCATAACTGTGTATTTATTCTAGTGGGAATTTACGAGGCAGGGAGGGGCGGATAGTAACGATTGGATCGAAACCCAACAGACTGTGAGGCTGTAAATAATACTATCATACCTTGGATAGAGGCCAACACCCTCTTTTTCCCTTCCTGCTAGGTAAAACTCGATGGAATAATCTTTCAGAAATAAAGAGAGGTCGACGGCCGATTTTACCGAACAGTACTATCTATGCAGATTCTGCAAAGAAAGGATGACACAAAATGAAAAAATAAAACAAATGTATAATCTGAAAGAAGTAAACAGAACTATTTTGTTTACTGTTGTTCAATCTAATTTAAAACCAGGTCACACATGGATATTTTGTTTTTATTAATAAATAATGTTCAAAATACCGAAAGAAAATAATTCTGTAATTTAAAAACAAAAACTGCACTATTTAAAAAAAAATCTATCTAGAACAATATTTTTCTTTGCATTTTTATTAAGGTTTTTTTTCTATCGGATATTGTTTGTAGTAATTTTATTATTATTAAACACAAATGCTAAATGAAACTTTTAACTTCACTTATTGACCTGCAAGGCAAAACTCTAGGAAACACCTTGAAATTTTATTCAAATTTAAATTTTAAGGTTTCTGAAAACCGTATTTTTTAAGTACTGTTTCAACATCTATTTTCAATCAGACCTCATGGAATTTTGTTCTAAAGGAAAAGAAAATAATGTTATTAAATAAATACTTGCAACTGCTATAAGGTAGATGTGGAGATCATCAAACAGCTTAGCTTTCATTAAAACGTTTGGTACAGATGGAGAGCTTAAAAGCATAAAGCTTGCTCGGTGAATGACAATCGATGTCAGCGAATAGGCTGTCTCCGTGTTTGCTCAATATAACGTTTCTTCCTTTGAAAACTCGGTGGAAACGTAGAATTTATGTTCTCTATTATATATATTTAATCTTTCCTTCCATCCTTACGATTTATTTCTTTACATATCACACAATTTTGTCCGGTTATTTACCCATCAATATGAATAATGAAAAAACATTTATTGTTTAGAGAAAGAAAAAAAAGAGAAATATTTTGTTATTGAATTATATTGAAAATGATTAACACAAGCTGTTGAGCCAGTGTTGGTTGAATAGATTTTCGGTTGAGAGGTTACATTGTGGTCTGAGAGTAGATAAACATGAGAAAGCTTTGGTGCGTGAGTATGTCTGTATGTGAGAGAGAAACGAACGAAGAGGGAGAAGCTAAAGCGAGAGAGAGTGTGTTTTCACCTAGCTTTTCTCCTCTTCTCCTCCACATCACTCATCTCAACCTCTTTTCCCCTAACTCATTTTTCATACCATTTATACGGCTTATTAGCTCATTAGGTAACATTTTTTGTTAAACTATAACATTATTGGCTAATAACATGGCATAACAACAAGATAGCATAACAGAATAACAACATTAATAGCGTAATGTAGTCATTAATGTAAGCATTAAGCTCCAGTTCCAGGAAAGTCAAACCTTTACGTTTTATATTTTGTTTGTGCGTGATACTAACCATCATGATTTCTAGGTTGTCCGGAACTGTTGCTCCTAGTGCCTTATTATTTAATTTCAGTCACACTCTTCTTTTTCTTTGTAAGTTTCTTCCTCAATACACACATTTTCTGTCTAGGACAATTAATCTAAATAAATTCAAATATAATCGCCGTTAAAAGGGCGATAATAAAGAAAATAAACAAATAGATACTTTGAATAGTTTTTACCGTCAATCGATATTCTTTCTCTCTCTCTTTTTCTTTGTCCCTCACCCTTACTTTCTCTCTCTCACCCCCCTCTCTCTCGTCTCTCTCTATCTCAAGTTGATTTTTTATTTCTCCTTAATTATTGTATAAGTGGTCTTCGCGACCTCAATTTGCGAGGAGTTTTAAGTAAAATGATATTCACTCACTCTCACTTCTCTCTCTCCTTCTTGCTAACTTTCTTCTCTTTTTATCTCAAGTGAATTAAAAATAAAACGGGTCTTCGCGACCTAAATATGAGAGGTTTTTTAAATATTATCTTATCTATCAATTGATTCTCTCTCTCTCTGTATTTCTCTCTCTTCACTTCCTTTCTCGGTAAATTGAAAAGAGGTCGTTTGCGTACGAAATATTAGTTTGCGAGTTATTTTATAAACATATTTATTCAATCATTCCATCTCTCTCTCTCTCTCTCTCTCTCTCTCTCTCTCTCTCTCTCTC
>CM077111.1:9636882-9663519 GCA_039619505.1 Cimex hemipterus | reverse complement strand
CTCTCTCTCTCTCTCTCTCTCTCTCTCTCTCTCTCTCTCTCTCTCTCACACACACACACACACACACACACACTTTTTCTTGGATTTTGTATTAGTTACTTTTTCATTTCTATTCATTTCTCTTCGGTTCTCTTTTGGTTAATCTATTTCTCCTCTAACTCTTTTTTAGTGTCCTTCGCACTGATTTTTCCGTCCATTGTTTTATAGTCTTTACTGTTTTTACTTACAATTTTTTTATGACCAAAGTACAAAGGAATTATGAAAAAATTCAATAACGTTATGGTATTTTTGAAAGACCAAATTACAAACCTAAACTGCTTAGTCTGACTAAGAATATTTAGTTTCCCAAACTACTTTCAACCTTCTCTGAGAAATTATTCCTCATCAATTATAACCCATTATGCTAATAAAGTCATCAGTCAATGTTGCTTTTTGCGGTTGAAATGTTCTATTGAACTTCACCGTCAGCCCAATAATAATGGCGTCGCTCGTCCTAACTTGAGTAACTCGGCACCAGGCCGGCTGTTTCCATTTGTTACTGTAATTAATTATACAACAAACTTTTTTTGGTACAAAACAAAATAACCTCTCTATCTTCATTGTCCGTTAAACCGGGGAGTGTATTTGTTAACCCGCGCTTTGAATAATTGAAGTTCGAAACTAGTTAGCCCATATCAAAAACAATACCAAAAACGACCGATTGTACTTACTGTAAACCAGTAGACTAATGAACACTGTCCGTTAATGTAACGATTTCGACCTCATAATTTAATCTGTCCTAAGATTTGCAAACATGGTAATGACACGTAAACTTTAAAAAATAGCACATTACGGATGAAAAATTTATACGATAAAATATTATTTTCGCCGATAATGAAATTGAATGAATTGAGAGAATGGAAATTAGGCCCCTCATCTTTCAAAAAAACTGTTTCTACCTAATGCCGAGTGGGTAATTTGCTGAAAACGATATGTAAAACGATATTGGCCAATAATATGTTTGGACAAGGTGGGGCTGTCTACAAACATCATTAATTTATGTTAGAACAGTCTGCCAGGAAGAACAAGTTGATTACCATTACTATAAAACACTCCATTGAAATATTGTTGTGTATTAATCGACATTATTAGAAATCCCTAATGCCACTGTGTGATTTGCGGGTTGATGAACATTTAATGTAATTTAATTTAATAACCTATCGATAGGCATATCAGGCCAGGAAATATTGTACAAATTATTACATCATTATAACATTCAAGTTAGTATGAAGTAGACTTACCTTCGTGAGCGTGAATAATTACGTCTAAAAAATAGATAAAATCACAGGAGTAATCGAGAGAGAACCAAACAATCGGTGTCAAATTGTTCAGCTCCCAGAAAACTGCCCTGCCGATAACGAGTACAAGGTTGTAAAGGATGGCTATGGTCACCAAAACCAACCACTGAAAAAAAGCACAGAAATTATCAATAAAGCATCTTTGATCCAAAAATAGTTAATATCAGGTTTTTCACAATTTTTCTTGTACGAGTTTTAATCTTAAGGATGGTTCATTGACGTTTTAACAATAAATTTTGTTCCGTTAATTTATTTGACTGCGACAGAAACTATCTTGTAGGGTTTTTGCTTCCCCTTAAGCGGATTGTTCTTAATTGGCTTCCGCTCATTGTGAGTAGCCTGCAGTTGTTTTGCAAATTTAATCCTGTATTTTATCCCAGACTGTAATTAATACAGTGACATGAAGGGTGTGTGTTTGTTTAATTAAACGTAACCTTTTTCCTCTCTTTTTTTAAATAGCAGTTATCGAACGAGAATAATACAAAAGAATAGAGCACGTATTTTTCAGTTAGGTTTATCATCAAATTCTTTCGTAGATAATATTATCTATTGAAGGATACAAACACGCAAAAGATGCGTTTTTACAGGTAATATTTAAGAAAGACACCTTTTATGCTGTTCCATCATGTTAATCAAAAATATATTTATGCAAATTTTGATTCAAATTATTCGAATTGCTTATTTACATTACTTTAGTTTAATCCGTACTTGTCCATCACCATTAACCGTCAATATACTTTCTTCTTGGTGCTGTATGTTTTGTATGATGTTTAGCTAATATGAAATATAGAAAATAGAAAGCATAAACCTTTCAGGCTTACATATTATTGCAGATTACAAGCGTCGGGAATGTAAAAACGCTAGTTAAGAAAATTATACAAACGAAAGTAAGATGGGATTTTTTTTCTGTTAAATATAATTCGAATTTGACTTTTTAAGACTTTTTTAACAATTGTCCTAAATGGAATGAACAATAAATAATAAGTTATTTAAAACCAAAATAGATCTTGTCATTATTATCATGTCTACTTGGAATGTACATTAAAACATCTCTAAACATAACTTCTCTTTAGCGCATTTTCCTCTGTAGAGGACACTTTCGAATTTCAAGACAGTTTTCTGTAGGTTTAATCAGTTTTGAACTTCCATCCAGCGGACACTCATTCATCCTTTTACTATAACTTTTTTCTCCCTTAACGAATAGCCAGGTAGCTCGCGACCCTTTTTCCCAGAATTGTCGGGTTTCAACGCAGGGGTGAATCGCGTGTTACTTTTGTTTCCAATTCTTTGAATTTCTCCCGAAGTATCGACTTCATGTTTTTCATTCCCTTTCCATAAATTTGATGGTATGAGTAGAGAGGGGTATCTTTTCATAATTTCTTTTAATTTTGTACCCGAAGGCGTGGTCCTGATATCTGTTTATACAAATGTCCGCCGCAATCATTCAAACACATCAAAACGAACAACGTCCAAAAGAAAATAAGCAATTATTTTTAAAATAATAGTTGGTAACCATCTGATTTTTTTCAAGTATGGTATTGTAATTTTTTTGTTTTGTTTTTTCAGTAATATTTTATAATTAATTTTTTGTGTGTAAATAATTGCTTTTAACAGTTGATGTATAACTGTAATATAATTTTCTTTCACAACTTTGAATTTGTTTTCCTCTCAGTCTTTTCCTCAGTGGCCGTCCCTCTAACGGACAGGTTTTGGTAACTCAAGGAGGTCCGTTATAGAAATGTTCCACTGTATAGTAAACAAACTCGAACTGGGCAACCGCACATCCTCGTGCGGGATGGTCTCGCGATTTCACTCAATTAAGAATAGGCCATGCAAGGTTGAAACTCGAAGACTTACTTTTGGGCCAAAGCCTGTGTATGTGTCCCGCTTGAAGAGAAAGTTTGTTCAATATGCCCTACAATTGAAGGGTGCATTACGTTGGCTTCATATAGAGAGCGGGTAGGATTGTGCTTGGAGAATATCTGAGTCCGATGTTGAAGTAAATTGGTTTTTTTATCGTACACATATAGTAATGATATTGTGTAACCTCTCTAAGTAGAGAGCGAATGTATTTATTAGCGTAAATGGGTAGTGGGAGCCTCAATTAGGTTAGTTATATAATATGTGACAAGGGTACTCGACCACTTAAATTGTATTAACGGTATGAAAATAGGAAATAATGCATTTAAGAGTGTGAGAGAGTACGAATAAGTTTGATTGAGAGATTGCGTTGGCGGCAAGAATGGTGATAGCACCTGGAATGGACAGATAAAACACCACTCATAAGACCCCGTACTACAAACATCCGGTGATTGTCGAGATCAGTAAAAAATCAATGAACTTTAGGTTATTCATTTTACAAAGAACCATCATCAAATTTGACCTTACGCCCAATTTGAGTTATCGGGCTGCTATGTTTCGCTCGTTTTATTTATACTCTCCTAACCGCAATGTTCTCATACGTTCTTAGGCAAGTAAAACAAACTTGTAGGAAAAATATTTTTTAAAATAAAACTCACCCTGTAGTGGAACGGCTTGGACGGGTCGACGGCAAGGCAGGTTGATCCGAGGCACAAATTCGGCAGGCAGGATTTCTTCTCCTCCTCCCACCGTTCTTTCTTTACGACTTCCTTTTTCGGCTTCCTCCACTAAAACAGAACGAAAATAAAATAAAAAGTCACGCGGTATAAAGTTTTCCTAATTGGGTCCCGGTGTCCACTTGCTCAGTCCCCAACTAGCACGGAAATCCATTTATTCAAACAATGCTTCCCTTGCAGAATTTGAAAAAAAGGGGGAATGGGAAGACGAGCTTTTTAACTGCGGTTTATTGACTTTCGCCTAGAAGGATGCTGGCAATTTACCATCATCATCGCCCATTGGAATGAAATGTAAATAATATCGTTTTAAGATGATGGGGTTACGTGCAAAACCTGCGATTACGTAAAAACGAGAAGAAAAAAACAACAAGAAAATGAACTTTCCTTCGTTTACCGGTTCAAGTAATTGGAGTTATTTTATACACCAAGAAAAAGAAAAGTACAATTTACTTAATTAAAAAATATAAATTTTATGCGTATTTACCCGAAAAATATTCATAATAAAACTCAATTATTATAATTTAAAAAAAACATGATTTGCCTTATTTTTATACCTACGCAATGTATGTATTCAGTTAAACTACGACTAATTCCTGATTTCAATCAAAAATGTATGTCAAGTTAATTAAGCCGAAGTTTGAGCTTACTCAAGAGTTTTTCTATCTCAACCATTGTCTTTTACATTTGGGTTTACTCTTCCTGTTGGCATGAATGTTGTAAATGTCTTAATCACCATTCTGTACATGTGGCCTGCCTAATTACATTTTAATCTTTTAGTAGTTACTAAAAGGAGTTTTGCTTGTTAATGTGGAATTATGATCAAATTTGATATATTATTTTGATGTTATTCTCTTGATTACACTGTGCTTGTTTAATTTTCGTTTCCACATTTCAACACGCCTATTACTGGGATAAATAAGGCGAGATAATATAAAAATGCTTAATTTAAAAAAATTATTAAAAGAATAAAATTATATAAATTAATGCAAAAGCATGTTATTCATTCATATTAATAAATTAGATCATTGACCAGACTTCATTCACACTGCCCCTGAGTTTGTAAGTTTTATATTTTAGAGGTAAATAGTTTTCAAATTCAGTTAGTATTTATTTTATTATTCAATAATATGCCAACCTGAACATTAGGGATTCTTAATCAAAATTGATGTATTTTCAGAAAGGTCCATTTCCTAATTTCTTCTAAACCCTTTTTATTTTTATTTTACAATTATTTTATGTAAAGAATATAACAATATTTTTAAAAACGGAAGTTATCTCAAAGGATAAGCTAATCCCCTACAGCAGGATCGGACAGTGTGAGTTGAGATTTCAGAGGACGAGGAAGGACTGTCTCTCATCTTTTTTTTAAATCGAACAACCTGCGGTATTTTCAATTTTTAAGGGCAAGGAGTTGGCAGCGTATGTTTTTTTTTTTATTTGTCACATATTTTATTTTATCAACAAGTATTTGAATATATTATTTATCAAGACCTTAGTTTTTTTTGTGGCACAAAAATTCCTTTTCATTTTTTTGGAATTATAAATATTTGTTTCTTATTTTTCATTGTTACACAATTTAGGAGATTTATATGCATCGAGTGAAAGGGATTCACCAAAGATCGTTATAAGAATTAAAAGAAGCCTTTCTTAAATTACACCATTATTCACCTCTTCATCATTATAAGTAGTAGTAGAACAGCAGGCCGCAAATTAAAAAAAAAATCATATTTCACTTAAAGCGTTACGCAACTTGCACGGATTGGAATAAACACGTACACATTTGCACACGCCACACTGTTCCATCCAACACTCAAAATGTTGAAACGAGAAATCTAACTAGTTCAGATTCATTTCACCTTCAGCTTACCGTTTATTTGGTTAGATTATAAGGCATCGTTACAATTATTGACCAGCGCTGATAAATCGTAGCATATAGAATATAGATGACGAATGTAGAATATAAATATATGTAGACTGATATAACAACAAATAGATAAAATTAATTTAAAATTATTTTTTGATTTTGTTAACCGTTATGTATCCCAATAACCGTATTTATGTGTTAAACGTTTGTTTGTTTCTACTTCAGGGAAAGCATGCTTTCATACAGTTATAAAATATCGAAGAAGCATATCTTTATCGAACAACCTGCCAAGAAAGAAAGGATCGATGAATAGTTGGCATAAAAGGAAATGGGGCATCACGAGTTTTGTGAATCGGAAGGGCTAAATGATGAGTCTAAAAATGATATCACCCACGTGTTCGCAATTCAGTATTATCGGTTTTAAAAACTAAGGCGGCTGGGTATTTGAAAATCTGTTAATACGCTTTTCCCGCTGGGTACGACATTTTTAAAATGCAACCCTCACGATTATTACACACATCTTCCTCAAAAACCACCCTGATTCATTAAAATCATTAAGAGAAAAGGTTGAAGAAGACATTCACTTGAAGTAGTAAGGGAGTAAAATTATTTTATACACGAGATACAACGGCGATTTTCAACCTTTCCTTAAGAAAATTAACAAATCCAACACCATACTTCTACCCCCAGGGACGAGCTGAACCGAACAGAAGTCTTCAGAAACATGCCACCTAATAATACACCCTTTGAAATTAAACTTGATTTAAAAGAAAACAAGTCGACGACAACAATAGTCAAGTATATGGTAAGGAAAACTCCAAAAAGTAATTGCCGCTTTCACCGTTGACACCTCTACTGATTTCTCTCAAATATTTCGATTCGGAAAGCTAGCTTGATTATATGGGGATGATCACTCTACAGTATCACCCAGTGACCCAGTGTTACCTCTGCTAGTCCGCTATCTTATTGCTATAAACTATAATCGGGAACAAAATGAGTTTAAGTGCACTGCTCAGACTTAAGCAAGGCGTGCACTGATTCTGGGAAAGTTAAGTGCGCAAACTGAAGTGAAACACATTCTGCAAACAACAAGACATCAAGGATGTCTGATTTATCAATCTAAGAGTAACATAGTATATTGATTACCCATTTTTTTGAAATAACACCATGGTTGTCCCTGCAACCCCACCGAAATAAAAGACGTTTGGAAGGTGCGACCCACATCCAGCAGCTAAATCATTAATAATCCGCTTTCTGAGAACGTGAAAACTTTCTTTACAAAACGTGCTGATAAAGCCAAAATTAGCCCTTGATTCTTATCCAAAATTACCATCTCGAAGAAGATGATATTTAGTTTCATATGAACTCCTCAACTCCTCAGGGACAATCCACCTGGTATCTAGGAACTGACGGCTTTTGCAGAACTGCGTCAGTTTATAATTTTTCATAATATTGGTGTAAAATTGGTCTCATTATTAATAATAATTATAATAACCAACATCTTATGAGTAATGACTGTTCTATACATGTCAGATGAAGGTAGAAAAGTCGTCTTAATGATAAAAAAATTGATATTGAATTTCTAATCTGTCTTGCATTGCCTTGTTAATCTAATGTTAAGTAGGTTTATTCTGGATGGTATAGAAAACATAAATTCACATAAAGTAAAATAAAAATATATTTAAATTAAAAATATACATATTTTTAATGTAAAAGAGGCAAAAAAAGAGGAATTAGCAAGGCAACAAGAATTACAAACGAGTGATCTTTAAAAAATCGAATAAATACAATGAAAGAAGTGGTAAGAAAGGCGGAATTATTAAAAGAAAATGTGAAGAATATTTGGGTTGCAAGGGAGGCAAAATAAAAGGAAGAATAGAAACGAAACTGGGGGAAGTTTTCATGTTTCTCGAATGGTGAAAGATGTCGACTCATTACTGTCTGGTAGAATGAGAAAATTAAGAGAGAAAAAAAGTATTTCACACATAAAAGCGCTTTATAAACTTTCAACATGAAATGACTGCAGAAGTAAAAACTTGCTCTCGTCCTGGTTTACAGACGTCATGAGAGGTAACTCCGCATTGCCTTCGCAACTTTTATTCATACGGCAAACAACACTGCGCAACTTAACAGGATTAACTCAGTGTGCTATTGTAAAATCAAGCAATCATCTGAAATATTCCTTTTCACATAGAATGAATATTTTGTATATAAAATAACAATGTTCCCTATCTAATTCTAATCGTTCTGTAGTGCCAGACCATTTCGGTGTACCGTTTTGATCTATCAGACGCGCGCCCCGTTTTTCATTATCAAATCAGTTGAACTGAATCGGACAAAAACCCCTAGAAATGCAGACTTCAAGAGGAAGAATCTTGTTATATATATAATTTATGCATTGAGAACGCATACTTTCCAAACAGTTTAGATTGTATTATTACAATTTATAAAAAAAGTATAAAACCATAAGTAAAAAATTCGTAAAAGTTATAACAATAAAAACAGTACATAACATATAGGTTTATGGGTTTTCTTTGAGCGCGTGTATTTATTAGTGTGAATGAGAAGAAGCTATGATGATGTCCCTCCAGTAATGTGTGTGCTTAGATTTGATGATTTATAAAAATACCTATTGACCCTAATTTGGGGTAGATTATTACTAATATCTTGAACTCCACCGACTAATCACAATTAGTGCAATGCATAAATGCATTACTGCGACTAATTTGTGCAATTTAAGTTTTAGGCTAGATTATCGTTTGCTAAAATGGCGTAAATGATAAACCCGTTGGCAGGGAGGCGACGATCTCCTGGGAATTTTGGGTTAAGGGGGATACGAGCCCATAACGGGGTGGGTGAACTCACTGATGTTTAGACCCTAAGGCCGGCGCATCGGGGAGTGACAACCTTTCGAGGTGAAAGTCCGAATAACCTCGGCAATAAGGGAAGAATATTTAAAGCAGGGGAAGATGCTTGCATGCAAAATGTTACTCTTTTAAATATGGATTAATTTAATACTTTTCAAATTTTCGACCCTAATCTCACAAAATAATTTGGGAGTAGATGTTGGCCAAAAACAATATTAATGATTTTAGCTCAAATTACTTCTGATTCTATCTATAAATTCAAGTGATCTAAATAGGGCAAGTTGTCCCACGTAGATTACGACAGATTTTTATTAATTCAGTAAATAGTCTTAACTTTGTGACCCAAGAATCGGATTTAGAATTAATTAGGATTCATCTTACATTGGCAGATGCCAAATTTGCTTTTGAAATAAAGTGATCACTAATTATTAACAAGACAAGAATTCCCAGAGGCAGCCAAGGGGACTCTTGGATAAGCTTTGGAATTTGTAGTAAACGGGCACCTTCGTAGAACCCATTTTTCATTACGTAAAGATCTTGGTTGAGTTCCTGACCCTTGCTCATTAGTATATTTGTGAAATATAAAATTTGGCGTTTTGTATTGTCATTCCAAGAGTATAAGAACCTAGTGGCAGTGATTTTCCTTTTTACTTTAATAAAGTGTACAATGCCAAAAAATGTATAGTTGGCTCATAAGGACATTAATTATTAAATTAAAATATTTGAAATAAATAAAACCAACACCCATTAAGTTCTTAACGTTTATTACCCTAACCATCCCTTACATTTTAGCTTACCAGCCCAATAAAATAAAATTTCTAACAAAAAGTTATCAAATATTTGATACATAATACGAAGAATTATAGGGAAACGTATTTGAAAAACAAAAATCTTATGTCAAGACCAGTATTATTATAACATCCTTGGTTATAATATCATCGAAATATGATCTGAACGGAAATTCATTATTTAATGGTACAACTGAGAGGTGGCCTAAAATTTGCCGCCAATGCTTTTAGGAAATGAATTTTCCATCTCAATCAAATACTAACTGAAGAGTAACATTTGTCTACAAGCTTAATTAATTCTTCAGTCTAAAAGTTTAAATAAAATAGGTATAAATAACTGAAAAAGAATAAGTCACTTAAACTAAAACTAAACAGTTCACTTAATTTGCTGGTTAACACTAAATTATATTTAGATAAAATGAAATTGTTATTAATTGACTTATTATTAGGACAAAATAAACAGATAGCATTGCAATGTAAATAGATTTGTATTACTTATAAACTATGGTATACAACCAATTAGAGTTAACTTAGTTGTCTTTAAATAGCCGGCCGATAGCAATCAATGTGCAATTAAGACTCCAATTTCATCCAGATCCGACTCTCCAGATCATTGTATTAATCTATAAATCCGGGTTGCGAGTGGGTGGCAAATGCTCGGGACAGCAAACTGTCTGAAAACAAATGCAGCTATATGTTTGTCAGTATAAGGTCTAATCAATTCCAGCACCGTAAATTATCCAGATAGGCTGCCGAATGAAAATGGTAAATTAACTAAGACGTCTATCTAGGATTTTATCGACCGGAGACCACTTAGTGGTCCAATCTCAGTAATTACCGTGTTAACGTTTAATATCTTTTGGGCCGGAAGAGGAAGGAGAAGAATCATCCCTTTTGGTTTAAGAATTTCGCTTAGGGTTCTTCTTAGGGTTAAAACAACCACAGATGGAGACTAGCGAAAGACAATGCAATTTCGGCAAACACGGTCGAATAATTATTATGACCAAGTTTTTTGCGATTCAGATAACTTCGTATACAAAAATTTTAAATGAGAATCAGCAGTCGGAGTAATTTTCGCCGATATTTTATAATTAAATTATCCAGGTTCGGTGATCCACGATTCCCTCTCACTTTGACATGGACGGACT
Organism: Cimex hemipterus; assembly: GCA_039619505.1. Taxonomy (NCBI): domain Eukaryota; kingdom Metazoa; phylum Arthropoda; class Insecta; order Hemiptera; family Cimicidae; genus Cimex; species Cimex hemipterus. The sequence goes on along the minus strand of CM077111.1, from coordinate 9,652,918 downwards.
TAAAGATTTTCCTTTTATCCTAAGATATTGCTTATTCATTATTCATAGCGGACGTCAGTCCTGCCATTAACGTTTTTATGGTGCCGCCTGACCTTCTCTCCGCTGCGTGCTGAAAACAAAATTTTTACTGATTATATTCAATATCAGGTTGTATGATCACTTTACCTAGACCAACTTCCAAGTACATGAACGATAAACTGAAGCGCCATCTTGTTGCAGCAGTTCTGAAACGATATCCGTTACGTCAAATAAAACACTTTTGTTTTGGGTTTTCACCACTGCCAGTTGGTATTCGAAATCTACAAATCCTAGCTTTCAAGATATTAAAGATGTAGCGTAGTTATTTGATAGAGGCTCCGGGAGGTGAAGTGCAGTCTCACAAAGCAGCATTCTTAGTCCCAATCTTTAAATTATTTGTACTACTGACCTACCTATACACCCTAATACCACCTACGTTGACGATGCCGAATTTTTAACTTAGAATGTGAATCCCATCTAAACTACGTCCAACATCTAAGAAAGTCTTGAGTTTATCGAAGTTTGCGGCAAAACGTGAAGGACCAGACTGAATGAAGAAAAATGTCCTTGTCATCCTCTGTCCATCAACAACAAAGATTTACCGACTTCCATTCAGGCCATAAACGTAGGACTATACCTAGCCAGTAGATCGACTTGGAGACTTAAGAGACAACAATTTAACAGATTTGTACAACAACGAAGAATTCTAAGACAAAAGGACTAAAATCCGTGTTGACTATCAACACTAAACTAACGCTACACAAGATGCATTATTACTTTGTACTGTGGGGTTCTGTCACGCCCTTTCAATATCCAATCAATCCACTCAAAAGTCTTCAGACAAATCGTCAAAGGTCCCTAATACATGTCAAGGACTGCACTATCTACAACGAGTGCAACGTTCATTTTTTGCACGAACTGTTCTCCTGTAGATTTCAAAAGTTTCGCACCTACCTCTTGATCCATCCTAGCTCTACTGTCCAAGTCCTGTCTTCACATTCCCACCCCGATAACCGGCTACGTCGCTTTAATGGACGATGGCTTTGTGACCTACTTGCCCCTTAATCACTTATACTGAGTGCCAGCATTAGCTGTTATATATATATATAGGATGATAGATTATATATATATATATATATATATATATATATATATATTATATATATATATATATATATAATAAAAATAAATAGTTGAAGAAGTTCACTTATCCGAATCTATCATCCTCATACTCCTTTATAATGATTCCGGTTCATCTCGCAGACCCTATGGAAAAATTTCATTTTTCATTTTAGGTTTGATGTAAATTGTACATGTGTGTGATTTTGAAGACTCAGATTTCCATTATACTACTGCACATTTTGTATTGTTTTTTGGGTTATTCAACCGCTTCAATGGCGTTTATGCTGTGCACTATTGGTTCTTTTTAATTGGTTGCACATAAAAAATAACCTAATTTTAATGTCGATACTAAATACATAATTTTAATAAGTATATTTTAAATTACGGAGAAAAAAAACGGTAGTAAACCGAATATCATGCCTAATATTTCGTAAGTAACAATGAGCCGATGGATTAAAAATTAATTATGCTAAATGTCTCACGTTACTAGTTATTATTATCGAGATTAGATTAGATAGAAAATCATTATAAAAATTTTAAAATTAGGGCATACAATTAAATTTAATTTAAATCATCATTAAGGACATCACAAAACTTAACAATTTTACTCACGCTAAATGATTTCCGTAGTCGGTGAAGTCCACGGTGAAACCTTGATCTGACCGAGACAGGGTCTCTGCTGACCTGAAAAACATATGAAATATTTGTTAAAATTTATCAGTTAAAAATTTAAAATACATTATTAAAGAGCAAAAATCTATTGTCTAAAAGCCATAAAACTGGAAATCCCATATCTGGATTTGTCTACATCCATATTTTATCTTAGATAATAGATTACCTCCAAAATTCATGGTATCGGTCTCTATTAAAAAAAAACTCTTGCTCAGTTCCATTCTTTTTTAAATTAATCCACCCATTTATTATTTCATACCATTTACGATTATTTTCTTACTAGCTAATCTCTTGGCGATTTGCACAATATAAATGGGGTCCTGTGAATAGACCTAATTTTTTCAGGAGCTTTTATCCTACATGTAGATTTGGACAGAAAATTTCATTTATCAGGTGTATTTCAATCTTACACGACTTTATTCCATAAAGGCCTCTTATAAAATCTTTATCTTACTGTAAATCAGATTATAGAGGCGGAAATAGCATTGAAACTCCAATGAGATTCATTTACGTTTTTATTGTTATCTTAAGCGACCAAAATACAAAACCGCTAAAGATAAAGTTTTACGAGTTTACAAAGTTCTTAACTAAAGTTAAGTAAGATTTTCTTGGCTTCATAAGTACTGACTCCTTTCAGAAAAGTTGCCCCTATTAATGAGCATGTAACAACGTACTGTGGGTCGGGTCGTTTGAGAAGCTCCTTCGAGCTAAGAACACGACTGAACGGTGCCTTCTATCTGAGCCTGAAACGAAAGGAAGGGATCGAGTTAATCTGATTGAGGATCATACCCGTGTCCAAAACTCGCTCAGATGTCCCGCGTGTAGAGAAAGGTCGCATAGTATGTCAGATATAATCGAAGAGTGTCTTGGCCCCTTGCAGGGAGCGAGTAGGCCATATAAACGTAAAGGTGGTACTCGGGCGGACGGGTCAAGTATTAATTATATACATTTGTGTATGCTTTATTATATAATATGTAATTAATTAACTTATTGTGAGTGTATGAATAATGAAGAGTGGGCGGTGACGGAATCTTGATAACCCATCGGTCATAACAGTGAGTGGGAGGCCAAAAGGTGTTTACTGTCGGTGGTCCCTGTTCGGAAAAATAGATTTAATTTCTTAAGAGCAGTTATGTCTTTAGAAAAGCCTTCGCTTTCAATTCCAATTAATTCTCAGAAATATTATTTATTAATATTCAAAAACGTTGATATTTTGAACAGTTATTTTTTGCTCGATGCTTTCAATGCTATTTCCATTGGTGTGATGAAATGTTCTGTAGGTTTAAAATTTTATTAAATTCGGAGAATTTTATGAAATAGAGTTGTTAAAAGTTGAAGTAAGCTGAAAAGCAAAATATCTAGACCACAGTTGGGAATCAGAATTTGCACAGTAGGGACTTGTTAGCCTAATTCAACATGAAGGATTACCTCCTGGAGAATTAACCTACGCCCACGGGACATCCAATATAATTCTTCAATTTCCTAAGAATAACTGATTAAAATACAAAAAGGTGCCAAATCACGGACGACATCATTTCGAAGTTCAAACTTTTTAATTAAGCTCTTTTAATTAAGAAATAGCTGCGGTAGCGGCAATTTGACTTAAAACAACTGGTGCAGAATGTCGAAATTAACCATTTTCACCACCGGTTTCCGCAATTACTGCGGTGCAAGAAAATTTAAAAGGCGACAAGAGACTGGGAAGTTAGGCTTGACAATCATAGATTTAACAAAACGTAAAGAAGGAAAATATATTTCGAATTGAAAGCGAAGGTTTTTCTAAACAGCTAATTTTTAAATAAGTTTGCGTATTTTTTTTAAATAACTACAACTACGTCCCAAATACCTTCCTTTAGTCAGCCACTCCACTACCTGAGGGTGTAAATCGACAAATGAATGTAACAAAATGCCATAACTTATTAATTATACAACGCGAAACACTTTCTGGAAAGTGAAAGGTGGGGCGTAAAAACCTAACTATGATTTGGGAGGTTAAAGAAGGTGCACTCTCCGAAATTTGAACATAAACTTCCAATACACTCTTTCTCTATACAGTGCACACAGCACACATTCCTAGTCTTCTTGAAATAGTTTTGTCAACCTATACTGATGACGCTGCCATCCTTAATCTTCATATATATCCTGTCATCTCTCTTATCCCGCAAACTCACGTCTCATCCCTTGAGCAGTGGTTCAAGAGGTGGAAGATGACAGTAAACATACAAAAACGTGAACTTGTCACCTTCAACCTTCAGTGAATAAACCTTTTCTCATCCACAACAGTATCCCCCTCGCAACAGCTAACATATTAGTATCTGGGGTGTGAATGCCAAACGCCTTACATGGAAACAACACACAAGACTCAAAAATGGACAACTAAACAGACTTCTTAAAAAATTGCTGGACAATCGATCTGTACAAACGAATGTCAGTCCTGATCGCTCCTTCAACAGATACCGGTCGTTAAATAGGACACATTGTTGAAAATATTAACAAATTTAATTAAACTTAAGTAACTTTGGTTTTCTCGATTCGATAAAATAATTAATTAAAAAAGTCAACATTTATTTTTTGAGATAAATAGGATGAATCGTTATTTCTGACTATGGTCAAACAATTTTGTTAAATCATTAATTCACTATTTTCGTGGTCCGCTCGACCAATTAAAATATGGCAAAAGGAGGGAAAACTCGTAGGGTGAGGTTGAGATGAGGAGTTGATGTCTGAGTGGATCGAGAGCTCAGGTAGTAGAGCAGCGGCGTATCTAGCCGAAGGTCGTGGGTTCGAATCCCTCTCGTGCCATTAACTTTTCTTCATCTCAACTAAAAACCGTAATTTTGTTAAAACAATAAAAAAATTTTGAATGTCTGTCATTTGCCACACCAGCGTCTATCAATTTACGTTATTGAACAAACATTGATCACTTTGTTATGCAGATAAAACAAACAACGTGAAGAGGCTGGAAGAAGGGAAGCTCGTCTTACAATAATGATGATCGAACTACTGACAGGATTGTTTGAGCTTAAATCATACACATTTTAAGTTGATTGGTCGGCATAATCTTGCCTCCCATGTAACATGAACGTTTGGAAACATTTTCTGAGAAAGGCTATGAATTTAGGTGGATCGTTATATCCCCGTTTCAATCAGGATGGATGTTAACATATTAATTCTAACGAAAAGGCTTTGGTTTTACTATTTCCTTTTAGGATAACGCTCACGTTCAAATGCTTCATGTGGAAACATACATTTGCCGATTAAAGGCAAGCTTGATTTATTTCACTGCTTTCCAAATAATCCATATCAGCATCCAGGATGTCGGACCTCACGTTTTTACGTTATTTACAAAAATAAGTATTTTAGCAAAATTCACTAGAACTCGTGGCCCGATTGAACAAATAAGATGATTAAATTAATTATTCTTTACGTAAGGTATTGGTTGAGATGAAAAGCCAGTGTCACGAGCAGGATTCGTACCCACCCAAAGGCCGTGGGTTCGAATCCCGCTCGTGACACAGATTTTATATATCTCAACCAATAACTTACATAAAGGTTAATTATAGCAAAGGTTGAATGTTAACCCATCTATACATGGACAGAAAACAAGTAGAAAGAATGGCAACATTAAATTTATATTAACTTTCTATTGTAACTAATAATGGATACTGAATTCTGTCTACACCCAACTTAAAAAGCTTCGTAAGAAAACCACAACAATTTAGTAAGGAGTAGTTTAGTAGTTTCCTTTTTTTTAACGATTCTAAAGGTGAATGGTTATGAGCTTTTTGAGGTCTTCTTCCCTCTAAAGCTTTGAGCTTAACTAAAACTTATAAAATTTAGTGTCTTTACGTTTTAGGTCTTTTATAAAATTAGGTTTGTCTTTTTTAAAGGTGCCACCGAATCATTGAAGTTAACCAGTCTAAATCGTTGTTAGGATGTCAATAGTTTCATAGGGTAAAAGTGTAATCCATTAATTAAATTCCTATTATAACAGTATTTTTTCTGCACTAAAGAGGGTGGAAATACAATTTGCATAAATAAATTCGTAGTATATGGTTTAGTTAAATTAGCTTTCTGAATTTGAAAAAGTCCTTTAGCTTTTCTTTCTTTTTTAGGCAGGATACGCTTGAACTGGCCAGAAGGAAAGCTTTCCAGAGAACCCATTTATGTTTATTTGGACTTCTTTTTGAAGGTCTTCTTTAAGAGGTCATTAAATAATCTCTTTGCCCCGGACTTTTATTTAAATATGAGCTTTGAGTTCGAGCTGAGTGATTAAAAGGCGTTACAATCCCCTTGATATAAGACAATTAGACAACAATAGACAACAAATCTATAAACATAATAAAAATAAACGACTTTTATATGGAAGTGGTATTGTTAGCCTAGGGTAGAGACAACAGTAGAAAAATAATGTATGATAATACGTAGGACTAAAAAAATTGTGTATTTTATTTCTTGGAATTGGTAGGCCCTTAAATTCGTAAACAAATGGATGTAATTGTGGTATTATATGAACAAATCGCTATGTTGAATAGAGAACTGAACTGGCAGTGGTCTTGTGGTGATCGGGGGTGAACTGGCGTAGGTGGTTGTGGCCAGTGGTGAGGATCGGATGGACTTTTTCATGTTATATGTTTATCTAGATGTATATGACTTTAAACAACCTTTACTCCTCCAAGAAGGAAACAGCTTGGGGGAACGTCATCTCTCAGGGCCTACTTGTCCCAAGTCAGTAGTTTCTGGGTTTGCTCGATGGGAAATTAATTGGTTAAATCATTGTTCTATTATTATTAAGAAAGTACAATACATTTCCCTCCTCCAAAAAATCTTTACTCTCACAGGCTGTTCGACCTATAAATTTTAAAACATTTCAGTTCAAAATACCAAATACATTATACAAAATAAAATTCCTTAATCATCCTACAAAAATAAAATAAATAAGTGAAAATATATATAAATTTGTTTGACTGATTATCGATATATGCTGTCAATACATTCACGCTGTACAGAGTTTAGCTTATCATTTTTCGCACCCCACGGGCAATTCCAGTTTTTGTAATTTACAATAAATAGATAATAATCGACGATAATCGCCCACCCGGGTGTCAGTCTGGGATCAGAACTCGGTCTGATACGTCCAACCGCCGAAGTTGGACCCTAAGGGCTATCAACACCCATATCATTTCAGCCCCTAACGTAATCCAAGAATTCGAGTGCTACTCTCATATAGGGTGGCCTCCCAACGCGCTCCCTATATGGAGCCAAGGAATTGCACTCTTCAATTGAGTCACACCGAACAACATGCCCGACATGCGGGCTTGACCCAAAAGTAAGAGTCCGTAAATAAACCGCTTGTGACCGATCCTCAATCGGTTAAGGATGACCCATCTACGAGTCAGATGTTCTGATGGCCACGTGTCGATACTACTTTTGATACTAGAGATAAGTGTAAGGTTTGGTGTTCGTTATATTCCCTATTAAAATAAGTAATTTTATTTTATTCTAAAAATGATCTAATTTAACTTGGTAACAACACTGATTTTGTTAAATTATAGAAGATACGGACTCATTCTAACAGACACAATTCGTTCAAAAGTCCTTTTATGCATCGGAATCATCTCACTAAAAACGTCCTAATTGATCTTTTCCAAGGAACAAGGTTTCCGGTTAATAAACGGCCCTTGGCTGAATGACTGCGCGCAATTTTACTTTTCCACGTCCTACCATTCCACCCTTGTCGGAGAAAAAGTTCTGCTGGTCGGGCCTACATGATTAATACTGTTTTTTTCTCTTTGTTCGGCCCTTTTTGTATTCAACTACAAAATATTTGAGTTTAGAAGAAAAAGTGTATTTTGGCCCAAATATTCATCGTTAATGATTATACTTTCGTGGATTTATTATTGAAAAAGGTCATTCCGGTCGAAATTGTTCCTATGTTATACTACAATTCGCATTTCTAAAAATGGCATGTTTTAGTTAGAAAGTTTTATTCAGGTATATCATGTTTTATTAAAGTTAACATTTGGTAACCAATTACAGACTTTTGTAAATGCTACACAAGGTTTTTATTTTTTTTTATTGGAGCTGAATTTTAACAACTTTTAGAAAAGTTTTTGCCACTGTTTCGACAGTGATTTTTCTCTTGGAAAGTGGAAAATCCTCTTTACGGCTTTATAAAACTACGATTTAACTAAACAATTAGATTCATTTTAAGGTGAAACTCAAACAACGAATTTCCTAATTATAATACAATACTTTATACAATACCTTTGATTTCAGTTTTCGCATACAATATATAAACCAGATTGTTAGAATTAAAATTTGATAATACCAAGATTCAAACATGTATAACAGCAGCGTTATCTAATTGCTTCGATTTATTGCTGGAGGTCAACATTTTTCGTATAAAATGCACATGCTTTGTTTTTCTCTTTACATTCAACGTTAAAACAAACAGTTTAGATAAACCATATTTATACTTTCTTGATTCGTCTGGCACAAATAATCATAATCATATTCATTTCAAAGGGTACCTATATATCGCAAATGGCCGATTCTGGGCCGGGTTATCTCCAGATTCGTGGGGCCGCTCACGGGCACTAATTTTCTTTTTCTCTTAAAAACTTCTGTTTTTCCTTCGAACTTCCTTTCTTCCTCACTCTTTCAAAATACGATAAAGGTGTTCGAGAGGGTTTTGCGAGATGTGAGTAATTCAGAAAGACGTGGAAATTTCAAAATTTAAAAAAAAATTGACAAAGATGTCACTGTCTTCAATTTTAATCAACGTTGTTCGGTCATTATCGAAGAATTATACTATTTCAAAACGTAATGCGTCTGATGGATGGAGGAAGGAACTTCAGATTGCCTGGGTACAATAAATTTGAAGGCAGAATTAGATATAAGAAAAGCGTCAAACTACAAAAAATATCGATCCATCAAAAGGATATTAAATATACATAATGCATATAAAATGGCTATCACCAAGAAGGCTTGAGATCGAGATCTTTTTAGAACAAAAGTCTACAGGAATGATGATATGTATCCCTGTGAGAGGTACGGCTACAGGAAACCCAATTTAAAATGTAAAAACTATCGATCTTTAAAATCGTCCGGGTAGAAGGGTCTGGGTGCGGTGCAATTCCTGATGGAGAACCATGTATTTTTGGACCTAATAATCTCTTTCACGATAATTCTAGGAAAGCGGTGGTTAGGAAGGAAGACATCCAATTTACGGATAAAATAGCGTTTCAGGGATTCAAATACCTTATTCCATGGAAAGCCGCATAGGGTAATATTGAGCTCGTATTTATTATAAAGTGGGATGACAACATTCAACATAAATGTTGACCGAATAGAATTTACCGCACATTTTGCAGTGTGATCTGCAGTTGAATGAGAGTTTAGGTATGAAAACTAAACCAAAATATTTGATTCGAATTGACTGAAAGATTTCCAATTATTATAGTAGGCCATTAAGATTTGTTGCAGAGCGACCGACAAGTATGTCAGAATTACCCGTCTTCTTATAAAAGAATCTTTATTACGGTATTTTCATAGCGTATTAAAGATATTCTGGGAGTTCGTCGAAGAAAGAGGGGTAATAATCCCGGGCTTAGGCTCTAACACTTTCTGACATCAGTACTCATCTCAAAATGGCTAGAGATCCCTGATTTTTCCCTCAACTGTAGAACTGTACCGTGCAAATAGTGATTTTATTATTGAGCGAATTTGTATTTAAAAACGAAGATTGTTGTGTTTGAGAATACGCGCGCTCTTAGCATCGTCAGGACTAATAGATGAATAACTGGGAATTATAAAATTAAAATCACTATCGAAGGAAGCAAATAGAGTGCACCAGCACCAGCAAGTGATAGTACGGAAGAACATGTTAATGAACCACTCGAAAATTCAATCAGTTTTATTCAAGACAATTCTATGAAAAAATATTATGTGTTCAAAGAAGAAACAAATTTATTTCAATCATTAAAAAATATTAAATTCACTAATTTCGTGGTCCGCTTGCCCAATTAGTGACGACATTTGAAAAGTGGCAAAAGGAGGGAAAACTCGTAAGGTGGGGTTGAGATAGGAATATAGTGTCCGTGTGGATCGAGGTCAAGTGGTAGAGCAGCGGCCTATCCAGTCGAAGATGTGCGTTCGAATCCCGCTCGTGCCATTGACCAATTTTTTATCTCAACTAAAAACCTTAATTAATAGTAGTTAAAAAATATTTTTTGTTAGCGCAACTTAATTTCCTCCCAAGGCTCTTAAGAGGTTTTGAGATGGTGAGAGGCTTTTGTACTAATCTGTTTACAAAGCATATAAAGCATTTTATTGGAGTAATTAATTTTATTTTTATTAATATCAATTATAAAAGTTCACCTTTTGATAAACCCCGTGTATAAATCTTGAATATGTTTCACTAATTATAATAATAAGAAGAAAGGATTTGATTTATAGTTTGTTTCATAAACCCCGCGCTATGGTACACTGATTTATAGAAAGGTAAGGGCTAAGGGCATTGGAACATTGAATTTTGTACGGGACAAATGAGTAACTGAAATTTGGTAGCTAATAATAATTAAATTGTCGTAATACCCCTAATGCTTCAGTAATTATTCCACGGGAAACAAACCGCTTGTAGCAGTAATATTGACTGTATCGCGATGAGGTGGGTTGGAACGGCTGGATTTTAGGCCATGTGGTTTACAGCCATCGCCACATCGGGGGTCTTCGTTCGATAAAGTACGGGAGGAGCAGATACTCCAGCGGTTGACTCCGTTAGGGTAATTTCTCCCCAGGAATAACAAGGGATACACCCTTTCCTCGTAAACATTCAAGGAACAAGGATTTGGCCCGTTTCAAGATTGTTGTTTTTGTCAAACAAATGTCCGACGAGTTGTGATACGACAGGGAAGTTATTTAAAGACGGGCCTATCTGTAAACGGTAATTAAACAACGTGCAAATTAGCAATTAGTTAGCAAAACACGAGTGTAGAAGTCACATGGTATGAGTCACGCTAATAAATATGTTAGTAGCTCACATATCCAAACCTATTTTAGAGAAAAACTTTTTAAAAATTATATTTAAATCTAAACTAACGATTTCGGAGATATATCTAGATTTATCTATAGAACTAGGTTTAAGGTATGCCCCTGGTTTGTTTCCTCAGGGTGCATACCATGGTTGGTCATTGATGTTATGAAGTGGCATTTTCTTGGACGCGTGCACCGAATTGGCTGTGCGAGAAAAGTCTCTAGATTTATTTAGTACTTGCAAGACAATTGGAGAATGTGTAGTTCCCTTTGCCCCCAATCGGTTAGAGATTTTTGCTAATGCAGGATAATGCCTCACTGAACGCGTTTGTGATCTGAATGCGACCGGAAATGAGTGTTTAGTGTGGCCAACTCGAAGTCAAAATTTTCACCCAATCGATCAAGTTAAGCAATTAATTTTGACAGCTAAACCTACTTTTGGTATGCAAAATATCAATAAATCCTATTACCTTAAAATTTAAGGCCTGTGCATTTATTTTGTCTATCGGTGTATTATACAAGAAAATGTCTTCGGACGCGGTAGAGGTTTAACACCCTGCATAGATTTGCGGGAATTTAATGTTAATTTAATTTGTTCTCATTGATAAGTAAAAATAAATCAACAGCATTTGGTTTCATGTATTTGTCAATGAGTTGGCGAGTTATTTTTAATTAATTTAACGGATTCCTCAAAGAATAGAAAAAAAGCGTAAACAAATTAATTTGATCAATTCATTGAAAGTATGTACAAACCAATTATTTTCACCAGCTCAATTAACTGGTTATTTTTAAAAAGGGCCAGTCCCACGATATTTTACGGGCCGACGGTCATCGCGTCCAGTGCGACCATTTTGGAAATTTTCCAAGCCCCCATTTTTCCGTATATCATGAGCTTTATTGTCCAGAATAAATGATGACGTGAAGTACCTTCTGGACGGTCACTGGCCGAAATTTTTTTAAATTGCAATGAAAGTATACAATTGCTTCCTCTGTTATGTCGGCCGAGGAAAACAGAAAACAACAACAGAAAAATATAATAATTTGATTTGCTGTTACTACGTCGTTCTTGAGTAAATATACTTATTTTTATATTTATTTAATTTATTAAGTTTAAATATGAGAAAAAATCTATTTTAAAAAATTATTTCGGTTTTAATATTTAGGCAGACATAGATCCTTCACAAGAAGACAAAATGAATCAAATTCAACAAAGTAAACTAATAATTAGTTAAAACATGCTTGTAACATGTTAGAACATTAAGGAATCTACAGTTTTAATTCCCTTATTTTTACTACATTACAATTAATTAAGGTTTTTAGTTGAGATAAAAATAGCAAAAAGGAGGGAAATCTCAAAAGGTAGGGTTGAGATAGGTAGTTGATGTCCGAGTTGATCAGCTCAAGCGGTAGAGCAGTGGCGTATCTGGCCGAAGATCGTGGGTTCGAATGCCGCTCGTGGCCTAGACTGTTTTATCTCAACTAAAAACCTAATTAATTGTAATGTATTAATATTGGTCAAGTGGGCCACGAAATTAGTGAATTTATGTTTAATAATTAAGTTTCTATTTGAAATAATTAATTGGCCTTTACTCCAGGAGAGAAGCACATTTTGGGCAACAATAATCTTTGTAAAACTCACTATATAGATATTTATGCTTTATTTATGTTCAGTCACTTTTGTGGGTGGGGTACGTTGATTTACGTCTTTTCCGTTTTTACTTTCAAAACCTATTTCATATTCAATAAATTCATTAAGCATGATCTTTAAGATGGATCATCCTCCATTTTGTTTTATCTGTGTTAATGTGATATTCAAATCACTTTTGAAACTGATTCAAAAATCGAACTAAAAACATATACCCGAAAACGGCTTATAATAATTATCCAATAATTTAGGGAAGATTTTCTCTTTAAATTGCGATTACTATGATTATTACATTTTCTCGGAGTGTGTCATGATTCCGAAGAGATATTGAATTACCTTCACGATGACGAGCGTAAATGTATTTATCCCTCTACAAGGAAATGTTATAACTCGTAACGGAGGATTTTCCTGGTTAAAATTAACGTTTAACTTTGGCTCCCGTAAGACAGTTGATTTCTTAACTTTAGGATCAACGGGATAAAATAAATTACAATTGCAAATTACTTCACTTCTTGAATTCTTTAAAAAACATTATTTATGACATACAAGATTAACCTAATGATCTGCCTTCACTAACAGACAAGCGAGAAATGAATCTCTGAGATTAAAAATTTAAACTATTAAAGTTCCCTAGGGGGGGGGGGGGTCCTGACTGCAGTACTTGAAAGACACCTGCGATGTTGATCCTGTGCACGTCAGCTTGTTATCCTCACTTTGTTGTTTCCTTCATTTGAAGGAAAAAGGTCGAGTTAAGAGTTAAATTGTGTTTGGTCTTATCCTCAGATTCACAACTCAGATATTCTTTAAATCAGCAAATAAAAGAACAACCGACAGACATACCCTAAGTATTTCGAGTCCAGGTTCAACTCATTTTAAATATTTTTTTCAACCTATTCGCAAATAAAATTCCATAAAATATGCCAGTATTCAGACCCCCCACTGCCGCCCTGGTATTTGGGTTTGTTTGCAGTAAGTGTAGAAAAGCAGGTAGTAATTTAATAAAGCAATCAATTGATTACACAAGGCTACGCAAACTTTGATTCGCTGTTTATCTAAGTGTATATTAACTAGGTTAATAACTAATTAATACAATTTACTAAATTAATTAGTCATTTGAACAACCGTACAGTTAGCTGAAACTTTGCCTCGAATAATCGATACAGAGTAATCACGTAAGCCAACGCCGCTATTAATTTAATTTTTTCGATTTCGGATCGCAGGGAAAGGCAAAAATTTAGGTTTAGTCTCGAAACGTTCATCTCAGTACGGTAGAAAATAGGGTGGTTCAGACGACCGATCAAGTTGCGGGACCTATGTCAACATGTCAGACGACAGGTAGATGAGAATATGTCAACTGTTTCCATTTCGCCTAACGTCAGGCAAAATAATATTTGTCGCAGGGTTCGAGAGTAGACGGGTCTCTACCTCTTTTGCAGCGTATCAGGCCGAAATCTTACCTTCCCTAATCAACATATACGATTTATGACACAGATCAAACTGATCACGCAAATCGAAGTTTGTCGAATAAAACCGTTATTTGGAAAGATGTTATTTTTTTAGAAAAAATAAGATTTCCTTGTTTTATAAATCCATACTCTTTAATAAAAATGAAACAAAACATTTAAGTAATAATGAATCAAATTCACATTAACATCCAGATTTAACAATAAGTTCACTTTTATGTTTACGCTGTTTGTTTTTATCGACTTGGATTTATCGACCAACTTATGCAGTTTACATTATGTTGGATGTTATGAAATATTTAAAGAAAATATTTTTAATTTTAAATCTTCACTTAGCTTTCGGAATTTTATTGTTGGATTGATCTTTCGTCAAAAGTATATAAACTTAAAATATTTTATTTTCATGTCAACGCTGATTTTTACTTCTTCACCTTCGTAACTATAAAATTAATATATTTAATATTGCAGATGTAAAAAGACAAAATTATATTTGTGGCAGGGTACGACTGCAGAAGAGTGAAATTTCACGTTTTCTTAACGCTACTCATTGGTAGTTTTAGTTTATTGTTTTTAAGCAAGCATAGAAACTTATGTATTGATGTACATTTCACCATACGGTGAAAACAGGTTTTACCGTAATTTACTGCAAACAAAATGTTTCAACAATAAATAAAATGTTCTGTAAATAATTGTAATACAAAGATGAGACAGGGTCTTAGCCTGTTAACATTCACTTAGCGTTCAACAGGTTGTTATGAAATTATCCTTCATTTGCGTTAAATCCACTTTTCTGACATTCAGTTTGACAACACAATACTTTATTAACTTTCGTGTAATATTCTGTTTCTTATAATAAGGGCTAAATACTTTATCCAGATTGGCCGTTGTTGGTAAATATGATAAGTGGTAAATACATATGAATATTTATTGAAATTCTACATTCACAATAAACAGACATTTACTTAAGTTAACTCAGAAACAAAGGTTTTTTCGTCTCATAAATCGTTTATAGAGACGAGCGTGGTACGTGTTGTTTGGAATGCTAGACGGGTTGTGGGAACGTTTTGTCATAATTTTCCGTGAGCCTCAAAATAATGGGGATGTTCTAACGCGTGAAGTAAGTCGGAAGCTTTGGTGACTTTTAAAACAACAATTCTCCTCGCGACGGGTATACTTTTAGTGATATTTGTGTCCTTTTACGTCCTATCTAGGTCGATAATAATACAGGAGTCTAAATTGTTGGTTTTTCTTCTCGCTTTATTACCCCAAATAAAGCGGTTATCTTTGTATATATATATATATACATACATACATATATATATAGTAGGACAAGTACAAAGATAACCATTTTCCGGTTGTTAACATATCAAATTGAAAAATAATAACAATAATAAGATAATCAAACCTCTATGAAATTATTTCACTGCAAGCACCGATCTTATCAAATTGCAAATTGTCACGCCAGAAATGTTCAATTACACTCTACTTTAGAGCTTCTAAAATTGTCTATTACGTAACATACTTCAATTTCATTAATTCTAACAATGTGAGTCTTGTTTTCCTCAAGGAAAGAAGGTGTTTACCACTTTACGAACAAGTTACGATTTATAATTGCACACTTCATCGATTGACATGACGATGACTGGTACGAAAAGACGTATCAATAAATAAATATTAATCGTTAAATGTAAATAAACTCAAGAAAAAAAATTGGACATCGGTATACACACAGTTTAGCATACATGGTTTTTCAACCTGACTTTTGCTCTGAATAGTTTGATTACGGAGTTTTTTTGTTTATCCAAATTGTATCATTTCCTCATAAAATATCTCTTTAGTTTATTATTTATTTAGTTTATGTGAGGTGCGCAACGAAATTGATGCCTACATACGGTTTATCGTGTTGAGGCAGAGAGAGAACAAGAGGAGAGAAAGATCGAGAAAGGGAGGGTGGGAGAAAGAGAGAGAGAGGAAGAGATAGAGATAGAAATAGACCGACAGAAAGAAAGGAAGAAAGAAACAGAAAAAGAAAAAGAGGGAGGGAGAAAGAGAGAGAGAGAGAGAGAGAGAGAGAGAGAGA
>CM077111.1:9611782-9636482 GCA_039619505.1 Cimex hemipterus | reverse complement strand
GAGAGAGAGAGAGAGAGAGAGAGAGAGAGAGAGAGAGAGAGAGAGAATGAGTTAGAGAAAGACTGAGAGATAGGTAAACAGACTGACAGGAAAAAAAGAGGGACGCAGGGGCAGAGATTGAGTAAGTAAGTCAGTAATAGATAAACCCGCCACAATAAATAGAATGAGAATGATAGATACAGGGATAGGAGAAGTTCAAAGTGTGTGTGAGAAAAAGAGAGACATAGGTAACCAGGCAGTCAGAAAGGAAGACAAAGATAGATAGGAAGGTAGATAGATAGATTTATAGAGATTATTTCATTAAAAAATGCATTGATAAATATTTACCTCCTCTCTGCTTAATGCCATTTTCAGTAAGCATTAAATCAGCCTGTATATGAAATTTGTTGCCTATTGATATATAGGGGCAAAAAGAGCGTATTTCCCTTTATTACAAAATATATAATTCGAAAATACCAGTACCAAGCGAGGATAGACGGACCTAGGAAATTGATCGTCAATCAGTAAGCAGGAATATATAAATCATGAACGCCGTCATGCCTAATGACAGATTAAAATATTATGCTTCCATTACAATTAAACTATGAAGTAAAACAAATGCTGAACCTTTAACATGAAATAATTAATTATTTTGTTTACTTTCTATTGTACAAGGTGTTACCTTGACGAACTAATAGACGTAAAAACGTATAAAGAGGCTTATCCGAAACGCATTGAATTAGGGATAAAAGAAAATTAACACGGACATTGTAAATCCAGAACTAAATTATAGCTTAAAGCCCGGTAAGGGCCGAGAAACCTCCCCATAAAATTCAACCCTTGAAAACTCTTTGTAAATTAATTAAGGGCCGACATTGTTTAGGGTGGTGCATTAAAGCGGCCGTCGGCGAATGGGCCGAGGGAAAAATAAACGTTAACTGTACAGCTCTAAGGGCCTTTTAGATTCAGATGTTGAACGATAAAAACTGTATAGTACCTCTTTCCCCGGCGAAACTAAGACATAACATTTCTTTCAAATTTACAAGAATGAACGGAGTTAGAGGTTCGAGATTTTTAGTATTTTTATCATTTGGTGCCAGTTCCTGGTAGTTTACGAAGAGAAAATGACGCGGTTGTAGTTACGCTGGTCGAGAATGTTCCTGAATTGATTTATAAAATTTTATTAAAACTTTAATAATTTATAACGATTGTACAATACTCAGAAGTTAGGCAGTTCTATTACTCCAGAGGAAGTATGCCGGGCTCTATGGAATCAATATTGTAAGTAGCCCTGAGGTATGTAAAAGAAAAATCATAAACTAAGGTATAACAATAATTACACAATAATAAGTTTAATCCAGTTGTAGAGGAGAATACAGTAGAATGTCCGTCGTCTTTGTGTCAGTTGATGGTCAACTTGTTGGTAGTAGGTTGTATGCAGAAGAATTCGTATCCGTAGTGAGAATGGATTTGATTTCCCATCGACTGGTCGATCTCAATTTTTTGATGCTTGATCCGTAAAGGAATACAGCAGTCGAAAGGTGGATATTTGGTTCGTCTTCTACAAACTGATGATGACCTAAAAGCTCGAAATCAGGATCGTTGAAAATAACTAACTGTGAGTAGGAATTATCTTTTTAAAAAGATGGAATACAGGAGTATAGCGTATAATGTTCGTATACCATGAGATATGAGTTTTCAAAGGTCAGTGTTGACTTTATTATCTTAGCTTTATCCATGCTCAAGTCATGAAAGAATGAAAATCGTGATTTTTTTAAGTTCGTCATTAGTTTGTCTTTTTTATCCAAATAGAATTATTAGAAATGTCAGGGATATTTTGATCTATTAATTAATTTTTTAAACATTTTACTGTGCAATTTTAGAGATATCGATTACAAAGTTTTTCAGTTGTTTTTAATTCAGGCCAAATTTAAAAAAAAAACACTATAATTGTAAGTAAGGCTGCATTATTTTCATTAATATGTGTTTAAACTATCTTCTTTGGCTTCATTTACTTTCATATCGCGGCCATTTTAGTGATTTACAATATGATCGTCCCATTTATATTGATGTGAATAGAAGTAAATGTAGGATCACCGAGATTAGACCTTGTTAGTATTAATTATAAACTATTCTGTATGAGCAAACCTGTGGCTGAATATTTTTTTTTTGTTTTATTTAAAAGGTGGTGAAAATTTAAGACAATGTGTTTTTCTTTTGTCGAAGAGCGTTGGTACGTTCGAACTTAAGTTAGATGGTCTTTTATATTCTTATATGTCTCTTTTAATTGATTTAGGATTATTTAATTATGTGGAAGAGTTAAATATAGTATATATTGGTAATAAAAACAATGAAAAATGAAATTTTTTATTTGTGCCAAACATTTCGATGCTATTAAAATTAATCACTTCCTAGCAACTGATACACATAACCTCTTTTAAGTTTTTTTACTGGGTTTATTTGTTTATTTTTTGTATTGGCCCAATTTGAAAAATATATTTAAGGTTGGGACAGTTTTCCTCCATAATTGTCAGCGACTTGAAAAGAAGTTGGGCATTCTAATGAAACCAATGGCACTTTGAACCTGTTTCTTTTGATTCATTTTACAATACTTCAGAACAAATTAAATTCAAGAAGGACCGTTTCACAAAAGTATCACGTGCATTTCTATCGATTTTTAAAGACTGGTAGGTTAAAGGGACCGTTAATTGGCTTGTCGGCCAATCCTAGGCAGCTGTAATGAAGATGAACCCTAATGAAAACGTGGTGCCAATAACGGCCGACAATTGGAAGTCTGCAATAGGAAGATAGCAGTTTATAGGATGCCTATACCCCAGGGGTGAGAGTCCCCTATCTCGACCTCTGGGAATTTATTTCTTCCGTTTAAGAAAACAACCGATGTTTGCTTTGTCACCGGCAGCGGATGACCCGAAGAAATTCTCAGTCATAGTGCATTAAGTCCATTACAATACCTTAATGTTGTAATATAAATAAAAAAATTAAACAAATAGGTGTTGCTCTAGAAAGACAAAACAGAGGTAGACATTTAAACAAAGTGAAAGCAAGTTAGGAAGGGAAGGATTAACGTGAATATGGAACAGACAGAGGTACAAAGTATGAGGGGGAGAGGAGAGAGAGAGAGAGAGAGAGAGAGAGAGAGAGAGAGAGAGAGAGAGAGACAGACAGACAGACGGAGGTACAAAGTATGAGAGAGAGAGTGAGGGGGGAGAGAAATATATACGTAGATATAGATACATATCTATATATCTATATCTATATATATATATATTTATAGATAGATACTAGATACGTAGATAGAGAGAGATAGAATAGGAGGGAGAGGGAATACATTACACGATTTTATTCGCTAGTCGCTCATATGATCAACAGATTTTTTTTATGAAATGTTTGTCGCATTATAACCAAATTAATAATAATTTAATAATCATTATCTATGTAAACTTTACAGGACAGATATTCATTAATAGCTATCATAAAAATTTACGTTGATTAACAAAACTGGACGGAAATTATTATAGCGACCATCTACCCGTTAATGAAAATCGTTTTATCATTTTCCTCTGCTGCGTTGTTTATGTTCTAAAGAGGGTCGTTATGTCGGTATATTGGCTCTAATATGACTGTCATAACATCGACACAAGGGGTTTTTATCTAGTTCGGTGCCCATCGGTTGTAAATTCGCTTTTTAACGCAGAGTCGGGCAAAGTGTGTAAAAGGTAAAAATTCATTAAATTAAACGAAAAAAGTTCATATTTTTCACAAGTAGCTCTTGAAACTGGCCTTTCAAGTTGAGTTCAACAATGTCGCAGAATTTCAGTAGATTTGCCCAACAAGCCGGGAGATAAGGGCATAGCCCGCTGAATTCTTTACATCAGGGCCTTATATACGACTCAACTTTCTCAGAGATAAACGAGCAGTTTTTTAGGCCGAAAATCCTTGTAAATTAATCATAAAATGGTTTAAGACGAATACTACTGACGATGGGCTTGGTCTTTGAAAAAAATATAAATACTTGTTCATTTCAGTTTACTTGCTTTTGAAGAAAATTCTACGAGTTTTCTAAGTTTAAAAAAATAGTATTTCTTAAAGGATCTGATTGAATCTTTTTCTGCTAATTGCCTTTAATGGACTACTTTTAATTATAGCCTTTTAGCCATTTATCCAAGAGTTAATTGGCGGTAGGATAGCTTAGAGTCAAAGTGAATCTTTCAATAAGTTTTAATTTAAAACGCAAACCTATAAAAACATAAAAAGTAGTTATGATCTAATGGTATTAACAAAATGTTGTACTAAATAATGTTTTTTCGAAAATAATTGATCTAATGCTATATATATATATATATATATATATCGTTTAAAATGTACAATATATATATATAACTTAATTTAAATTTTGTGACTAGGTAAAAAATTTTTCTTAAAAGGGCTTACCTAATTGAGAACAACTTTCAAGATAAATCGTCTTTAATGGCCAACTTTTAATCCACACGACTCTTTTACCCACTTTGCCAAGATTTACTTACGAAAAAGAGATTCGGGTGAAATTGAAAGTTTCATTAGATTGCCTATCAATTACCTCACATCTCGATTGCTAGCGAAATAAAATCAAAAACCGTTGTTAAACAATAAAATATAAAAGATCGTCTCGAACAACTAGTGAAACGTACAATCCTGACTGTACAAAATATATTTTCAAAAATTTGGTTTTATCTAAGAGCATACCAGCTGTTGTCCCATAAAGGCACAAGGTTTAAGATTGATGGGTTCTTATAACACAAGATTGGTTTCAACGTACATTAATTGTAACGTTTAATAGACAGACAAAGACAAAAACTGGATATTTGTATTTAGTTGTTTATTTTCCTTAATAACTTTATAAAGCTGAATAGTGGCCTTAAAACGTAAACACAAATTAATATTTTTTTTACTTTATAGACTGTTTACCTTAATCTTTTTGCTTTCTTTAGATTAAAAATAAATCAAATCAGTTCAATTTCATCGTTTCTAGAGCTAACTAGTAGAGTAAGTAGGTTGGTTTTTTAATTGGTTTCTTTGATGAAATTATACATTTGAGTAGAAAATTAACTTTTTCTTTTCTTAAAATCACGGTCAAGATATCGTCCGAGCACATGCTTTCGCTGTTTGGTTACATAGCCCAAGTCCTGGGTACGTCGCGTTTTACCATCCTCGATGGTCTACCGAGGATTATGACCACAGTAAGTCGCAATCGATTAGAAGATGGTGGTCCACCGAGAAGTAAGACAGCTAGAGATGATAGGTTTATTGCTCTTATCACACTACGGAACCGTCATTTAACGGCTTCCTTAATAGGTAGTCGACTGCAAACTTGCCGTGACGGAAGGGTGGACGAGTAGTCATAACTACTACTCGGTATCGAGTGAATAGGTCGAACGATTCTAGCCATGCTAAAGGAAAAAAGGTTTTTCATGGCCTTATTTAGCTTAATTTAAGGTGGAACAAGATCACCTCCATTATATAGTCTGAACGTAGAATGATCCAGATCAAGTACTCTCATTATGGATATGTTCAAAACGGCTGAATCTGTAGACTCACAAACTAGTAAAAGGGAAACGATACCTTTAAAGGATTTTCAGTATTATACAATAATAGTATAAAGAAGAATCTTTTATAAAAAAAATAATAATTTAAAAACCCATAAATTTTCGTCGGACTTGCCATGATATTGTTGATTTCAACCAAAATACTCTGAAAAATGTATTGTCAACCTACGTCTCCTCATTGCTAACGTATGATTTTGCATTTAAATGCTATTTATTGTGCTGAGTCAGGCGATAAAATTAGCATTTAAACTGGTTTGAAATGGTCTTTGTGCGGCGACCGCGTGTAAGAAGAACTCATGTGCCATGGTGGCACATCTTTCTCAAAGACAGTTTCGGTATGAGGTGAAATCGACTATCATACCTTTTTTGAACTGATTTTGATGGAAAAGGATTCTTTGGATTTGGTAAAATTTCCTGTTAATGCAAGATATTCCTCGACCGAGTGTAGTTGATGTCCACTGCTTGGACATTGTTAGGATCAAAACATTGAATAGGCCAGCATGTTATTTAACATGAATCCTATAGAACACTTACGGGACTTGATAAAGAGACGGGTTAGACATAGTTCGCCTCCTCCAATAAGCGTAGAACGGTTTCAAACCTCTCTTATTGGAGATTGAATGCATTTCTCTTAGTAATTAACGTAACTACAAAAACATATAATTTAAAACTAACATGAAAATACGAGGGTCCCTTTTAAATTTTTTTATAACTGTACTGTAAAACATTTAAATTTCAGGTGCTTACACTGTTATTGTATCAAAAGTAATTCTTATTAGAGTCTCAGTAGTAAAATTGTGAACTTAGTAAATCGCTTTGACCCCAGTTTCCCCTGTTAGCCATTGACAGTCACAAAACAGAATCGTGACCCTGCTTTTAAGTACTAGAAAGAAGATTACATTTTGTAACATGCTTGCAACTGGCAACATAAGTTGCTGAAAAGATTTCCCGGGGAAAAAGCTTTAAATCGGAATTGTTCCAAACTGCGAATAAAAATTGATAAAGCTAATATCATTTTAAAAAATTTTAGCCGTGTAAAATTACCACCAGTTTGATGATTTATTTAATAGCAAATTTTTACATACCAAATAAAAATAATATTAGGATTAAACCTAATAAGGAATATTATAGTAAATTTATTTAATTCCTATCACTATGAACCTGAATATTGACAACTAACCAGAATTTGTACACAGGTAATATCGAAATTTATTATCAGTACATTTCTCATTGTTCTTTCTCTCCGAATCGATTCCTTTCAGAAATAACAATAGCAGCATTTGCCACCAACCTGCGGAAGAGTGTTCTCGAGGTGGATAATCGTCGCTCCGATTTTGTTCTCCCCGAGCTCCTTCCTGAATCTCCCAGAGACAGTTTCGACCCCCTGAAAGTAAAACAAAAATGAAAAATAATTTATCAATTTAATAAACCTTAAATAAATAATATTGGAGGCCTTTAGTTGCAGTTTAATTTAATAAAATAAAATAAAATCTTGGACACAGTTTCTTTTCGTATTTCAATAAAACAAGAAATATGAATTTACAAGCGTTTTCATTGGCCACATTGTGTTCCTTATAGGTCGATAGCTGTGGAACTTGTTAACTTAATTTTCTTGCTGAGACTTAATTTAATGAGGAACTTGACACTGGAAAGGTCAAACTCTACAAAACGGTGTACTAACATTTACGATTATGGTTCATTCTGCGGTCGTTTCAGCTGGCTTAACTTTTTTTAACGTAAAACCGCGCAATTCTGTTTTAATAATACACTCAAAACCAAAAAAGCTGTACACTGGCATTTTGGTGTTTATTTTATACTATGTGTATTTTTATTATTATGTAAATACACCAATATGTCGATATATTAATAAAACAAATTAAACTATATCAGAAATTAATTGTGAAAGTTTGAACGAAAATTCACTAAACCACCGAAAAATTATTGAATCGATTAAAATTTACTTAAAAATGTATTACCTAGTTTTACTCACTACCCATGATTACACGTATTACCTCCCCTGACCTCGCCGAGGGCCTCAATTCTCATAAGCATAAGTAAATAAGTTTTCGGACTTTACGAAACCGAATCCCATTCTTCTACAGGAGTCGTTTGAAGCTTTGCCAAGGTTTTTGGAATCGGAGAAATCTCCTCTGTCTCTTTATCATATCCCATAAGGATTCTGTCAGTAGAATGTGCTGGCCAATTCATTATGGCTATCCCAAGATCCTCCAACTAATGGATGAGCTATATGAGGTCATGCATTAGCATGCATAAACACGAACTTGTCCTCAATTAATGGAGCTAATGGAACCACAGCTTCCATAAGAATTTCTTTAATGTACATTAGCCAAACATCCATTCTGTGCGATAATCAGTTTGGAGCTGACATGGACGTTGATTCCACTCTATGCCAGACCTTTGAATAGTAATGGATGAAAGCTAGGAGACTAACGCAAGATACATAAAGCACAGCGTTCTATACGTCTTTTCCTCAAATGGCCCTATCTCCAAGCAACTTGCTAAGCTGAGAATTGTCAGCATTCTACTCGATGCCTTTCCAGTAGTAGAGTACCTGATGCGAGATGTCTGAAGATTAACTTATTCTAACTAAGAATTCTGATAACTTCAAAGCTCACCCTTTCTGTACGTACCGTTTGGAGTAAATGCGTAAATACGTAACCTATCGAGTTAAATGACGGTTCCGTATAGTAATAGACAATGGACGTTTCTCTCATGATACAGTCAGAGCATGATGAAATATAGTTTCCTTCTAACATTATAAAAATAGCCTATTCCTTTAATTTACCCAGACAATTCCGTGTTTCCTTTCGCTTATCCCTCTCCCAACGTACAGACATTGCTGGTGGTGCCCTGAAGACTCTATGCTTGGACTCATCCAGTACCTTATTCATTTCAACAAAATACCTTGTCTAAACGTAAAATTTTCTCTTGATGATGTTGCTCTTTAAACTTCTTCTTAGAGGATAAAAGTTGAACATGTATAGACCAAATTAGTTCCACGAAGATCTATGGGTTTTCTTAACAATTGTTTTAAAAGTTGCATCTTTATTCTACTATATTGAAAACTTTTAAAGGTGTCGCTTTTCTTTTACTTCTTTGCGGTTCCATTAGCTACAGTTGCTTTAAACTTATCTCTAATAAAACGACCCGATCTGGACCAATTTTGGTTGCTATATGGTAGAGAAGTTCAACATGTACCATTTTAAACTACACTAAATAAGGCCAGGAAAAGGTACTCTTGCCTTGGCACGGGGAGAGCTGTTTGACCAGACACTTCTTTAAAGTTTTTGGGAGAGCGAGAAGAACCAGAAGAGCCATGAAACAACAGACGATTTTATAGCGAGAGAAATAGATCAAGGGGTAAAAAAGGCCATCAACATTGAAAGGCATATACTATGTATTTCATTATTATTAGTACTGTTTATGCTACTATGCGAAGACATAGTAATGGACAATAATTTAAGAGTATCAAATTATTTATTAATTAGACAAATATAGATAGATTTGATAGTATAATGAGAACATGTATTCAAATTTTTTATTTTTGCGTTTGGTTTAAAGTGTAAAATAGCTTGAATTTTTATTTTCTTTTTACCGCAAGCAGATGCTAGGTTGATTGAATAATTTAAATTTTAATTATTCCACTAACCAAATTCCGAATGAGGAAATATAGGCCAAAGCAATCCAAGCGAATGTAGCTTTAATTAGGGAATCGGGCATCAAAGGGGAACAACCACTTACGTTTGTGTTACAGATTATGCAGGAACGTTATTTCCATGTAGACAGGTGACTCAATTAAAACAGAACGCTGGTACTTTCGGCTTGTGAAATTTTTGACGGATGGCATTTCTAATTTAAAGTGGAAAATCGGACCTTTTGGATTTCTCTCGAAGACACGGAAGTTTAGCAGTTAAAGATGGTTAGTTATCCAGACAATTCCGAGTTTCCTTTTGATCATCCCGTTCCCAACGGAAATTTAGTTGCTCATTGTTACTCGGGGTTTCATTCTGTTTAAAAAAATGCCTCGCCATAAGACGCTGATGATATCACTCTACTCTTCCTCTTAGAGGATAGATCAATATCGAACAGGCTAGTGAACAATGCGCTGCATAGAAAGTTTCTGGAGCAGTTGGGTATTAAAATTAATCATTATAATACGGAGACAATAGTATTACCCAACCGTATAAAAACGTAAAAACCATTGTATAAAAAGACACAGATTGAAGATGTAACTGTGTTGTGGTCCGAGTCAGCCAAATATTTTGGGGTGATATTGGACCATAAAAACTCACTTTCACTCCATGTGTTATTAATAAGGTGAGCAAGGTCTGTCGTTTCCTAACAGTACAAGGTGGTCAGGGCCGTTTCTCTTGTATTCGCGCAGTTTCGTGCACCACATGCAGGACTAATGTCGCCAGGGTGCAGGCTACCCAGACACAGGTTCCTGAAGTTTATGGCAGATTCACCTCGGTACACGCATTACACAATACGACAAACAAGTTAAAGGTGATGGAATATTTAGATCCAACCTTAAAATTTTGTAAGTAGTGCTAAGCGAGTACCGGTACAATCTCTTCCCATATAGGTAATTATTGTTTGGACAACAGATATGTGCACAGGAGAATAAAGAACTCTAGTAACTTGGCTATGATAGCTGGGGTATTTAATCAAATATTATTTCCCTGTTAGAAAAGTAATCTCACGCAATTAATAAGAATTCAGTTACAACTTAACCATCTGAAGGTAGGGTCGTAGGAACAGAAAATCTACTAATCCACTATATTTAATGTCTTTTCAGATAAAAAAACATTTGTTGTTCTGTTAAAACGACTGTAGACAATGAAAGATATAAACTGTAGTAATGTGTAGAGTTTAGTGACCGTTAATCGATAGTTATTCAATATCGTGAGATGTGGTCTGGTGTGATGTAGGTATCAGAAAAACATTTCTGCAACAATGCAACAAACAACATCGTGCGCCCTGAAGATGATCTCAATAAAGATCGAAACGTTGGCACGATAAAGAAAATGCTTTTCTGAAACCTACATCACACCAGACCGCATCACGATATCTGAATAATTATTAATTGTAGCACTAAAGTGAAGAAGCATTACGATCATAGCTGTGTGCTATGCATTGTATGGAAATACAAGTGCCTACGTTTGCGAAAACTCACATTTACATGAAAAAGATAAACGTAATATGTATTAAAATATATACAAGCAAGTAGTCAAGCTGAAAATTACAGGCTGAAAAAGATTTGAACGCATAACTGGTTGTGGCCGGATGATGCTTGAGAAGATACACTTCAATGATCACAGGAAGAATGTAGTGAAAATATTAAAAAATGATTATAGTTTTCAAGCAAGGGCTGTGTGTTCAACAAAGGGCTCTATGATGTCAATAGAAAAGAATCGTTTAGAAGGAAAAGAGTATTTTTTCATCCTGTTAACAAAAATCCTGATCTTAAAAACAAAACATGACGTTTTATCTTTTCAGTTCTTCGTCTTCAGTTTTTTGTATTTAAAAGTCTTGTATTATGAACTATATTTGGGTTTGGTTGATGAAACCGTTTTCAATGGAAGTAGATTTATTTAATGTATGTCATGGCGCTTATTAAAAGCATAATAATTCATTTTATGAAAACATGTAATTTGGTTTTTTGACTGGTTGGTTCGCTTGTAAATTTTTGCTCTTTAGGCCGATCCTTATTCCTTAAGCTTTGTAGCACCGACAAGACTTTAGGACTTTGAGCCTTGAGTGGTCGATACCACTCAGTTCCGCCGCATGCTAAATTTCATTTGAAAGTTGATTAGACGTCATGAAGTTTATTAAGTCCTTCAAGGCGGCATTCAAGAGAACAGAACCAGTAATTCCGCTCGGCCTCACAGCTGTACGTGAGCCGAATCTCGTCCCACTCTGCCGGAATCCCTTTAGTCGTCCGCACCCCATTCAATTCTGATAAAATTGCGTTTTACCCAGGATAAAAATAAAAGGAGGTCTTTTTTTGCAATTCTCTTACTTTCTAGTTTGCGCGCTTCAGCCAGGTCAGAATTAAAATATGAGTTCCGGAGTAGATAAAGGATCATGATTCTCCTGGATATTGCTATCAAAAAACAAGCAAGCTCACGACTTTGAAATATTTTGGCTACTTTTAATTACTTACTATTGCCGTAAATTATCTTATAACCAATAGTGAGCAATTATTATTAAAAACTGGCTTGATATGCGGGTGTTATTACTCTGGGAGGTAGTAAAATTGTTATTTAACACATTATTTTGAGTACACATATTGCTATATATTGAAATTAAATGAACATAGCAATATTATTTTTGTTTTGGATTGCATTATATTAAATTGTAACTACTGTTGTATTCAGCGTTAAATTCATTACAATGCTGTTGGATATTCTACGTTTTTGTGATTCCTTTTGGCACTCATACACATAACAAATCTCTTGGGGTTCCTCGAGCATGCAACGTACAATTGTGCATGAAAAACCACGGATTCTACAAATTCAATCCACATTGAATGACATTGTGATTTGTTGAACATTACAGCACAAGCCGATTTAACAGGCACTTCTGTTTGTATTAGTAGTATGTGCTGTATTAGCTACATCCTCTCCATCGAATTTCTTTGTTAGTGAAGAAACAATAGCAAAATACAATTCTACAGCAGTTTCAAAAAGCCAGAACATAAGATTAAACATAATCCATAATACAATTAATTAAGGTTTTTAGTTGAGATAAAAAAAAGTCATTGACACTAGCGAGATTCGCGTGGATCGAGGCCACGACAGCTCAAGTGGTAGTGCAGCGGCGTATCAAGCCAAAGATCGTGGGTTCGAATCCCGCTCTTGCCATTTTTATCTAAACTAAAACCTTAATTAATTGTAATATACGGTCAAGCGGACCACGAAATTAGTGAATTTAGTAATTCATAATATAGCAAAATCATCACAATTAATGCTGAACAGTAAGAAACTTACAAAACATATTGAATATTGCTTTATAAATTCCGAATGTTAATAAATCTAAGTGGCAAAACAACAGCATTATATAGCGCATTTAATTTAACAGGAAAGATTTCGGTAAAACAATGTTTAATTACATTTTACAAAATTTATAATTGTTTTCTTATACATGCATAAAACAAAATTGATTTTTGTTGTCTTTATCTTGGTATACTAAATAAACCTTCACTTGGATCACTTTTCACAGTGCTGGCGGCATATCAACTGGGTTGAATGGTCTTCGTTTGTCAGGTCATGTCGGTCGTTCTTTCCCCTAACTACATCATTGCTGCTTTGATACAATGACTATACAGCGGATACAGTTACAGATACAATGATATGAATATACAGCGGTGCAGTTTGTATCTTCCAACATCAGCGAAACCAATTCTGTAGTTTTGCGACTATAGTGTATCATTAGTTTTACAACTGTAACCGATTTTTTGCGACTAAAGCGTGTAGAGTAGTGTTTGCGTCTATTGATTGTTATCGCCTCCAAATCGTCATTCGAGAGACGAGGGAAACGTGTAACAAACCTGGAGCCGGAAAGCTGAGAAAACAGATGTGAAAAGGGCCGCCGCAAATTCCTGAAATATCACTTTTTTCTAAATCCTGACGTCCGTTATTTACATTCCCGTGTTATATTGTCTAAACCCGCCTGACAATAACAAAGTGAGAACGTTTCATCGAAATCGATTTAGAAGTTTCGTTTTTATAATTAACACACAGTCCGACAAACATTCATTTGTATAAACATAGATAGGCCTCACAGTAATTTGATTTTTATTTAAAGTTATACAAAAATTGCATACTATTATATACGAGTGAAAATGGAAGTAAAATATATAAAATGAATAAAATATAAATTCAGTTTATAAATTATCGATCCTTATCAAGCTAGCAACATGGAAAAGAAAAAACTTCATGATGGAGAACGAGAAAGTTACTGAACTAACTTTGTACTGTAATAAATGAAAAATTAATCAAAAGCTCAAGTTAACAGATGAATAAATGCAAAAATTAACAATAGGAATTATATAAAAAATTGTTATACATTAAAATCGATATATTAACAATTTTATTTGCAACAATGATACACAACTGATTTTAAATTTTCCGTTGAAAAACGCTTTTTCCTGTAGTTGGCAACGGTGAAAATTCACATCGGCAGACTAGGTTTTTCCAAGTGGGATAGGTTGATAGGTTGATCGTTTCTGACGCATCTCTAGGTTTAATTTAAGTCCGGTAATTCACTGGAGGGATGCCCAATGGCGTTTACGGGCCAACTCCTAACTGTTTTAGCGGCTTAGGGCAGGTCTCGGGATGGAGTTATAAAGCTTATTATATTCCAATGTGAAATATCGATTGGGCTCAAATTTCGCTAAATCACTGGTACCAAGGGCGAATAAATTCTGGGTGCGAGTCTCCGACAGCTTTTCGCAACTGCTCTGTATTTCTCCGGAGCTATTATAATTTAGCAAATACAAAAATAAAACATTATACGAAAGCAGTTGGAATAGTACTTTCCGTATGTGCCGTTGGTGGTGATATAATTTGTCAACAGTAATCCACCTCGGCAGAGATATATGTTTTTTTTTTAAGATTTGGTGCCTCAAGTTGTTTCAATTTTTCTAATAGAATTTTGGTTTTATCTTTCTATCCACCTTTTGCCTCCACCCATTTTTATAGTATAATATAAAATTGTACGAATTTTTAAGACGTTTAATCAAATTTTGGCAGTTGTATTGTAAAAGTTGGTATCTGATTGATTTGTACATTGCAAACTAGTTTTACTTTGAATTGGATTGTATACTTGTACAGTGTACATGAGCTGCACAATTAATATTATCCCGATATAATTATTTATTATTATTCATTCGAAAATCATGAAAGATTCATTTTAAAACGATTAGTACTAATCCTAGGTACTCCTACAATTCCTGCTCATAAATTCCTTCCTTGTCATTCCTGGGTGCAAGACCCCATCTAGGAACGGACCTAAGTAATACTCTTTGTTGTACGAAAAAAGTATTGCTTAGGCCCGTTTCTAGATGTAACCCTTTTGATAGGGTCTGACGCCCAGGAATGCTTTATATGGAGCGAGGTACGCCAACTAATCTTCGGAAGTCAGACGGATACAAGCCGGTGTCCCACAAGGGAACATTTTTGGCCCTAAACTTTATATAATTTAAATTACTACTACTACTTACTAGCAGCAAATGGTTTTACATCGTCGCTGTAAAACCTTTTATTTCTTATTATGTTGAATTTTTTTGTAGATAAATTTATTTCTTAAAATACCTTTGAAGAGCGAGAGAGCTTGACTTTTAAAGACTCTTAAGTTGAAGTTATCTTAAAAAGTGAAAAGGAAACCAATATATTTTGACTATTATGATTGTAATAATAATAGCGTAGAAAAAAATAATTTATAACCAGCTCAGAAAGCCAGTCAGGACGTTGAGATATAGGATGGAAATTTCAAGTCCGCGGGTGTAATTTGCGCTCTTAGGCACAGTTTATAACTGTCATTTCCAGTAATACATCCCAGCGTGTCTCCCTCTTTGGATATTGAGATAAATCAGGCAAAAGGGGATTTGCTGAACTCCAGATTAGGTCTCTTTTAAATAGTCTGGTTTTTGTACTTTTTGGCAGTCTTCATTTGCACAGAGTTGAAACACCCCTTTTATTTATCTTTAACTTTACTTAACTTAAATTTTATCTAGATATTACATAGCGTTACGATTGAATCTACAGTACTGTCAACTTGTAATGCGTTTTATATTTTATAAAAGGATCAAAACTTATGCTTAAAAAACAAACTTTTAATGGCCGTTTTCACAATTTAACTTTTCTTTATCAATTAAAGGTGTTTACGACATAAATCACTTCTTGTTCGTTTTTACAGAAAACGGTCTATTTTCGAATATATAATCTATAAATTACTGTTCTTTCTTATTTTTGGTACTAAGAAACTTAATATTGTTATTCACAGAGAGTCGGGTGATTTTGATTTATTTGGAGAAACTGAACATATTTTCTCATTTATTCATATTTATACTCATCAAGGCAATTTAGTTAGTCCGCGGGGTTCATAAATAGTCAACTTCTGAACGAAAGACGACTATCATCACAGAACGTATCTAAAAAATACAAAAGAAGAAAAGGATAAACGGTATGGGCGCTAGATAGAGTAAACGTAAGATAAAACAACCCTCACAAGATTTAGCTTTGAGAGAGGTAATATCAGAGGAGTGATAGGACATGCTAAAATGTCACTGACATCTGAGAAAACATCTATACCACATGGGCATATTCAATAATGACATATACTGTCGATTATGCAATGAGGAGGAACAATAAACTACTTATGAGTCTCACTCAATGGAGAATAATCTGGGAACCAAAGAAAACACAAGGAAAGGAGACGACAACCAATGAACTCCTTAAAAGAAGGATCGGATCGACATAGAGAACTACGGTTCTTCACTTGCTAAGAAACTAGGGAAGTACAGCCCAGAAGGCGGCTACGTGGAGTAGATAATTGTATATGTTAAAATTCCAGAGAATTTATATTTCTTTGTTAATCGAACTGCATACGCTATTAACTCGCGCGTGCGCGAGTGTCTCTGGAGGGTGTTTTGTGAGATTTCGTTCCAACAATCCTTTGATTACACCAACTCTCGTCGGTGAAATGTAAGCCTGCTTTGTAAAAACGGAACAGTTAATTCCATAATGTGATTTTGCAAGGCTAACTCATTCCTTTGATCATTAATTTGACAGGTTACAAAAGATTATTTATAAATGAGGTTGAGTGAAGTTAAGTAGAACGTTGATAGGTTCTAATGAGAGAATTGCACAGAGTTTTTGTAATAAGAATTTTGCAAGGCCAACATAGTTAAATAGTTTGTTGAATCAACTATAATGATATTATAAAAGGAAATTTATAAATTTTTTAAAGGAAATTATATTGAGAGAAAAAAGGAAATTTATTATGAAATTGGGAATTACTAATTAAGTAAAGGATTTTTTATATATATGTACAGCATATTACTGTTTGAAAAAGAACATACAGTTATTCAAAAAAAAAATTTTTTTTTAATTTTATAGGATAGCTATTTCCAAAGTTGGTGCACCCAAAAAATCATGAAGACCTAAAAATTAATATTAATAAAGATATGTCTATTTTGATAAATTATATTAATATATTTGTACATATAGATATAATAACCATTACTAACCATAAGGGTGATTCTACACGACCGTTTAAAACGCGGCGTTTGAACAGCTTGGAAGTACTGCCATTTGTGTTGTGTCTATACACAGCGATCCAAACGCCGTTTTCTAGCCCAGTAGCAATATGAATCCAGTGGAAATAGGTTGTGCTGCATCTTACACATATTCGCTGAGGAAGCAGCTTACCAACGAAAAATTCGAAAAAGGCGTTGGTGGACACATCCCATTCTTGCCGACCGATTAACTTTCGGTAGTTTTCACTCGACTTTCAATAGCCATAGAAAACATCCTGAAATTTTTTTTCAATATTATAGAATGTCAGTAATCTCTTTCGACGAATCACTTCATTTAATTAGTGGCCGCATGTACATGTAGCTTTTACTGTCCTGTTCGCATAGTCCTCAATGGAAGTGTCGTATAGTGGAGGACGTTTTTCTATCTCCGAAATAAATTTTTCCGTGTCGAACATGCTGATATTTGAGGTACAACAAAACTATACTGAATGAAGAGCGTTTCAAGGGCTCTGTGTAGATTGCACAACGTTGCGAGCGCTGGCATCACCAACGCACCCTTCTGCGTTCGAAGCGGAAACGGCGAGCTAACGCCTCTCTCAAGGACGTTTCTAACGCTCGTGTAGAATTGGCAGCGCGTTTTTCTAGCTATCTAATGAGCTAGGTATTGCGTGCGTTAACAACGCCCTTTCAAACGCTGTTCAAACGCCGCGTTTTAAACGCTCGTGTAGAATCACCCTAACAATTTAGTTTTTTTAATTCAGACCATACAGAGTTCTAGGCTATTCGATAGTAAGAATTACCAAGAAAAGAAATTCATCAGTTCTTGCTATTATTTTCGCTTATTGTTATCAACATATCGGCTTATTTTTGTCAAATACTTCATTGTGGGAAATGGCTGATGAGTTTCAGACTTTTACTAAATATTCCAACGAATTCTAATAAAATATCTAATTTAAAAAACTTGAATGTAAATAACATTTTGTTGATTGGCAATAACACAAAGTAAAACCACCTACCCAGGTTTTATAACTCTGATTGACTATCATCAATTGAAATAGAAAAAAAAAAACAACTAGAATCTCTAGAATCTTTCTAGAAAGGCCAATGTCTTGATCACCAAGCTGAACACCATGCCGCGCTTGCATTCACGTATTGGGGCACTATGGCCAACCCTTTGCCTAAGATTGAGCCAGAATGGCTGAACGGCTTATAGTTGCTTATTTTTCTTGTTCAGTGATGGATATCGTGGTCGAGGAAATTGCTCCAGCAGCTTTGTGTTCAGCTAGGATGTTTAATTCCTATTTGTATATTACTGACAGAAAACCTGGTTGAAAACAACAAACATGTTGACCAATGATGATGACACGATACCTACCTTCTGCCCACCTTGTTCTCGTTTGATGAGACCGCTACATTGTTCCCCAACACCATTTCCAACCTTTCTCCAAAATTGGACACCAAAAGCTATCTCTCTTCTTCAGAGTGGCCTGACTGTGTTAGGCCGATGTTTTGGTCATAGTGAAGAGGATTAGATATGTGTTGCAATATTAGCTTCACACATCATGTGCTATTATGCCAGAGTATCAGTCTACTGCTTTATATTAGCATGTTTATTACATAATCTTTAATACAATAACATACTCCTATCTGTGTAGATGAAGATTTTATTATTAATTTCAGTGTATTACATGTGGTCTAAATTATTCTGCACACATTTTATATATACGTTGGGCAATCCAAAACGATCGTTTTGATTAAGCAGTGAAGGTTTGATCAGTCTTTCGAAGAATAAGCGGACAATTTACAAGTTTCGGCGTTCCCTCTAAGAGGAAGTAATTTATGGGCAAAGAATAAAGAAGTAACTGTCAGTCATGAGTTATGGGGTTTGTTTGCTGTGCGGTCGTTGTACGTTTCCTGAGAAGGGGAAATGTGGACTCTGTAAATATCAGCATTCGTTCCGCCGAGGGCGCACTAATTTCCACCGAGGCGCGTCTCATTGGAATAATCCCTGCCTTTTATTCTCGTATTCTTCGGGGGAATATCTTGTTTCCACACTACGTGATTTATGTTACAATAGAGGAAAGAAATCTTTTTATTTTCGACTCAATGAGCCTTGGAGGGATGATTGCTGAGAGTGGTACACGAAATTTTACGTCTAATCCAGTCAGAGTAACTTATATTTCTTACAGAAGGTATTAATTTTCCATGTTCTGACCTGAAGTATTGCCATTCATCACACATATTTTACAAGTTTAAGAAAATGGTTGAATACATACAATAAAATATTGAAACCTGAGAGAACTGCCATAAGTTATAATAAATATTGTCTAACGATAACAAAATTCGTTTACTGATACATTACATATTGACATAATGATCTGTAAAAATTGCGATATGAAAGAAATTTCAAATTTTAAACGTAACATACAAAAGTGTTGTAACACAAAGCTTAATGAAAGACTGGAAGAGATGCAAATAATTAAATGGGTCTGATAGATTACACAAAGTCGCAGGTTGATCGATAGATTGAAAGAGAAGAAACAAGATAAATAGATTTATAACTTAAATTGACAGAGGAGCAAGTAGCTAAATAGTTCGATAAATCGCATGAGATGCTACTAGATAAATAGCTTGATAGTTTGATAGAGGTGCAACTAGAAAAATAAATCCATTGATATATGGAATGAAATGAAATTAGATAAATAGGTTAAAAAATTGGAAAGTAATTGATATATTGAAAAAAATGAAAGGAGATAATAAATGAATACATAAATTGAAAGAGGTGAAATTAGATAGCTAGATTGAGTGATGTAACTGGATAAGTAGATTTTGAGCGACGAAACTAAACCAATTACAACCCTATAAATTCATAGATAAATTGTACAAAAATGCCTTGTGTTCCTTAGATAATTAAATTACTTCTGGAACAAAGCATTGTTTTTTCATATCACATTGTTGTGAAGTTCCATAAGGTTAGAAATTCTACATTAAAGAAGATATTGGCAACGAGACAAATAGATTGTCAGATCGATTGGAAAGCTAGATTGATAGATAGAGTGAAAGTACAGCAACTAGATAAATAGTTTGAGATGATGTTTTGAAAGAAAAGTAACTACAGTAGATTGAAAGAGGTGCAACATAGAAAGATAGAAACTAGGTAAGATTTTGGTAGATGGAGAGAGAATGTATGGATCGTTTTATTTACAAAATCTTGCAAATTTAGATGGGGAAGAGAGAGGCGAGATAGATAGATAGAGAGCGAGAGAGAGAGAGAGAGAGAGAGAGAGAGAGAGAGAGTGAGTGAGAGAGCAATCTCATTTGGCAAACTGTATATTACAGGATGGAACGTATTTGTGTTGTTTTTTTCTGTCGGCAGTTACCTCTTACTCAGTAGTTTATTGGTAAGAGCTTCATTTAAATAATAGAACTACATCTCTTGAAAAACAATATTATTTTTTAAGCATTTATATTTTAAACTATACTCTCGTCAAAAATTATTTATTAGGATAGTTCGGAAGGCACCTTGCACATCGCATACGTGGACTACCGAAAAACTTAATCTGAGGCATTAGGTTCTGACACATGCGCCCTAGGGATAGGGTGGTATGTTCATCATATGCAAATATGTTACTGATATCTTTCCTAGTAATGTTGAGCCCAGCATGAGCAATCGGTGAATTTTTCTTCGATTACTATCTTTCATTTACAGTAGATTGCTCCGCTAGTAAGTCACCTTCATTGCCGTGAAATTCAGCGCGCTCTTGAACCCCACGTAATTTCATAGTGATTGACGCTGTTAGTAGTCATACTTTTGGTAAAATGATTTGTTTAATTAAGATCATATTTTCAGACCCATTGCAAATCTTTAATCAGTACAAGTGTTAATCAGCCTGGTAGTTAGAAGAACAATGTTTTGTAAGAGATAATTAGTTATCAGCTATAATTTCAACTTTTTTATAGGCTATGACAACACATCCGACTTATTTATGACGTTTGTTTCTGGGAGTATAGTGTTCGTTTTTTTCCGTTTTTTTTTTCCTAGAAGAATTTTTATATATTACATTTAATTGATAGATCCCTTGTTTTATCACGTTCTTAAAATATAATGTGTTGTAAGAAAATCGTACTAAATAATCGCTTGACTTTTTTTTAAGCTCGGTGTCACTCAAACCTTCCGTCTTCAAACATGGCTAGAGAAATGAAGGCAAAGACATGGGCCATTTGACGTTTTAGCTCTTCCTGGTTTATGAGGTCCCGAGGGTATACATGCCTGTCGTAAAATGAAGCGCAACGGCGTTTTCTGCTCTAGCCAATTTCAAGTTGATACCCACACGGTTACACAAATTAAAACGCTAACTTTTTTTACCAAAGAAAGTACAGATTTTTCTGTAAAAGAAAAAAAAAATCACAACTGTAGTACAGTAATTTGAGGAGAAAAATCAAAATCGTAAACTTCTACCTTTTTCTTGAAGTCGCCGTCAAAGAAAAACTCATGATTAGTCATATTTAAAAAAAAAAATAAATAAATAAATAAAAAATAAAATAAAAATTATTTTACTTTATACACACTCAAAACAAACACTTTTTTATATTTCATAATTAGTAGTTATAAATATTAGCAGATAATTAAAAACTTACATTAATCAATTGTTTATCTTAATATACTTACTTTTACACTCTAAATTAATAATAAAAGAAAATCAATTCAATTTTATCCTATCCTATTTGTCGAATGAGTTAATTGAGTTTTTAAATTATTTTCTTTGGTGAAACAGTAAATTTGAATCAAATATATTTA
Organism: Cimex hemipterus; assembly: GCA_039619505.1. Taxonomy (NCBI): domain Eukaryota; kingdom Metazoa; phylum Arthropoda; class Insecta; order Hemiptera; family Cimicidae; genus Cimex; species Cimex hemipterus. Next base: position 9,614,818 of record CM077111.1, on the reverse strand, counting down.
TTTATATTTTTTTAAAGCAGAAGATCTCGCCAGAAGAGATGCTTTGGCCAACGACGAATGTAGCTCCGTAGCATAGCCTTGGGTGTGTCGCACTCTAGCATCCACGATGGTCTATAGCGGTTTAGAGCCATTAGAAATTTCAATCGAAGAAAAGTTAGTGGTACACCGCGATGCTCGACGGCCAGAGACGACTGTAATACCGAACGGTTATTTAACGGTTTCCTTGATAGATAGTCAACTTCAAACGGTTTGAAATGTAAGGATAAACTGTACAATATACATCAGAAGCCCTATTGCTGATTGTAAGTAGTCCTACCGTATGAGCTTCTTTACTGCTGGAAAGGTATCGAATGGAAAAGGATACTAGTGCAAATATATATATATATTATGCAGGGTGGGCGACTAAGACCCGAGGGGTTAAATGCCTGGGTAGATTCGTACACCATCCCTAAAAGGTCCGGGACTTGGTCAGCTCTCTCGAACCTATTCACAAATGCCAAGATTTTGGACTATTTCATCTTTGAGAGTGATTTGGTGATGTTCTCAAAGATTTCAAATATATACCTAGCATACCTATTACCTCTACGAGGTAGTGCCTTGCCGTTTCTTCTTTTATTTCGCAAAAACGCCAAAAGCTATCTGGTAGAAGTAATCGGCTTGGATTCTTGAACGATGGAGGCTGTTCTCATAAATGAATGTCAGTTTGGTATGTGGCGATCAGATGACTGGGTTCATATGTGAAGAAGACGTGGATGCTTTGCTTATGAATTACAACCTTTTCAACGAGAGTCAATTAAGGTATGTGGTGGTCAACGTCCATGCCCATACCGAATTGATCATCATACTGAAACCATATTATTGAGGAAGTTCTTCTGGATTGGCCAACACGTTCATCTGGCATTAATCTCATACACCACTCAAGGTACATGATAATGAGAGAGGTTAGGTATCGTTCGCCGCTTCCAATATGGGATGAACAGCTTTAAATCCCTCTGAAGAGGAAATTCGATCGCTTATTTACTCGATGCCTAGGAGTAACAATAAAAATACATATAGTTGGAAATAAACTACAATATACGAATGTCGGGTTTTTGCCTTTGAAGGATGTTTAAAAGAACCATGGCATTACAATTCAAATGAGGAAATAAGTACTGTTTCAAAATCAAACAATACCTTTTTAAACTTCGTTATCAAAAATGAAGTAAACGCTTTATCATACGTGTTTGAAAACAATTTTCGTTTTTATCTAAACAGGAAGCGTAATTCATTGGTGGTCTGTACCGTTACACTGGTCAGACCTGTCTGAATCCTAATTGACAGACTGAAACGGGGTTGAATTTATTTCTAAACCATTCCCATAAAAATTGATCTTCTTTGAACTTTATTTAAGTGGTTGTCTACACCAGCTTGTACATGTATCAGTCGAAGTTGTCACGCCGAAGAGTTTAATTGAGTAATCCAAGGTACAGAGTTGTCAGGTTGATTGTAATATATCGTACATATGCAAATTTAATTATGCTGTCAGATTTGAATAAACCTGTGAATATCAAATTGATCGATACTATACCCTCCTATAATACAACATTTGCAGAATTACAATTAATATTGGTTAACGCGTTCATAAAAAAATCTTTAAAACTTAGTTTACGAAATCTGTTATTATATGAACATACAATCATCGTTAAAAATAGGGCGACGTTGGCCGTGTCTGCTCTGAAATGTAACGGTTAAAATAACCTCGTAGTTGAACTATCCTTGTAACAAAATCACGAAAACCTATCTTGATTAACCAACAGTTGTAAAATATGTTAAACTGATTGACATTTCATCTGCACCGAATCCGTCGACTCTTGTTGATTTTCTTCATACTCGTTTCGACTTCACTCCGTTGGGAAAGATTTGTCATTCTTTCCGCTTTCAATCATCATGCTTGGGACACATCGTAAACTACGATTAACGATTTATTTATTTTAACAGTAAAAGAAGGGCATCGGTGGCCGCAACTGTTTAGGCGTTGACACGGCGCTCATCACAGTAAGGTAAAGATCCCGGGTTCGAATCCAGCGGCCCAGCTTTACAAATCGCCTTTTTTCCAAAAACACCGGCACCCCCAGTGTTGTTATAACCTTCGCTGTTGCGAACCCTCTTAAAAAATAATAATATTCAATTAATTAAGGTTTTAAGTTGAGATAAAAAGTGTCAAAAGCGGGATTCAAACCCACGACCTTCCGCTTGATACGCCGCTACTATATCACTTGAACTTCGATCACCTTGGGAACTAAATTCCCATCTCAACCCCATCATTTGAATTTTTCCTCCTTTTTGCCATTTTTCAACTTAAAACCGTAATTAAATGTTATTACTTGGTCACGTGGACCATGAAAAATAGTGAATTTAATAACAATAAAAATAAAAGACTATCCAACACAATGTGTTTTCTGAATTGTAAGAAATGCGCCTTACTCTTTTTACGACCTGAATCGCTAATTTGTTAACTTTTTCGTTTCAATAACAGTGAATTTCGTACTAGTTGATATTACCTGATGATTGGCGAGAGGCTCATGCCGGTGCAACGGCGAATTAGAGTTGAGGAGGTCACCTTGAGCAGCCATCATGGAGATCCACATGGGGCACGCCACACCCGCCACCTCTCCCCAACATCCCTAGAACAGAGTAAACACGGATTAACGCAATGTATAAGCCGAAGATCGATGTTAGATCGTAGGAGACAAAAAAAGAGCAATTAGGGAAAAACGTGGACGAACGCTAGCAGAATTATGCCGAGCTTCTCCAAAAAGTGTCTTGGTAAATAAATTGCAGTGTACAAGTTATCCAACTACGTCTCCAACCATGGTCTGATACTAATACATACCAATACATTTCATAGTGAAATATGCAGCAATATTGACAAACCAAACTTGAAGACTTCTTTTTAAACGCTTAATTTTATAAGTCAATCTCCCTCTACATTTTCTCACTATGTATCTCTTCTCTCTCTCTCTCTCTCTCTCTCTCTCTCTCTCTCTCTCTCTCTCT
>CM077111.1:9560112-9571134 GCA_039619505.1 Cimex hemipterus | reverse complement strand
AGTGTCCAGTTAGGAATCCTGTTAGGATTCGCAGTCTATTCCTGCTTCCTTTGACACATTCCGTGATTTCTTTCTTTCCGAAATTGGTTAGAAAATTCTTGGATTGTTTATGTCCAATAAGCGAATTCCAGAGTTCCCTTATTTTCTTTTTATCCTTCTGTCTGAGATATTCATTGATAGTGTGGACTCCTATTCCACAGAAGGGTTCAGGTCCTGTTAGCGGTGTGGCTGCCCCTTCTCTTGCGAGGGTGTCCGCCTTCTCATTGCCTTCTACTCCCATGTGTCCTGGGACCCAGCAGAGGCTTACTTTGTTCTGCGCACCTAATGTGTTTAGTTTTGTTTTGCAGTTCAGCACCATTCTTGAACTAATGATGTTTGAGCTTAGTGCTTTGATGGTTGCTTGGCTATCTGACATGATAGCTATATTCTTGTTTTTGTATCCTTTATCTAAGTTGAATTGGACACATCTTTCTATCTCTGCTTGAAAGATACTGGTGAGTTTTCCCATGGGTTCCGAGTATTTGATGCCAGGTCCAAATACTCCTGCTCCTGTACCTTCTTGTGTCTTTGATCCATCTGTGTACCAAAGGATGGTGCCGTTTTTATAGGAGTTGATTTCCGTTCCTTCCCAATCCTTTTTGATGTCCAGATGTGTTCGGAATTTTTGATTGAATTCAAACATCCTATTCATGTCATCTCTTGGAGCCATGAGTAGTGGATAGTTTTTCCCCAGAAGTATTGTCCAAATTAAAGACCATTCCAATTTCGAGAGAACTAGCCTCCCTCCTGGTCGGGCACTTTTTTTTTTACATTTTGTACTCTTGAACCATTGCGAAAATTAAAAATATTGCCTGCGTTAAATAAAAACGATAGGTCAAGCCGACACGGGCGAAAAGTATTTTCTTCGATCGAGTACACCTCAGTGGGTGGATTCTGAAATTCCAATCGCCCTGGGTTAAATTAAATCCGACCTTTATAAACAAATCCATACCGGGTTGAAGACCGAGGGCGAGAGGAAAACCAGAGAAATGATTGGTTTATAAATAGAAATCCAGGGGAGCGTAAATAAGCCCGGCGAAGGGAAACGAGATGAAAAATCCTCCTGGAGGCATATTGCTCCCATCCTACCGCGGCAACGGACAGAAATCAGAGACAACCGGCTGTACAGGTTCTTCCGCACGGCTGGATAAAGCTCGGATTGAACAGTTTTGATCCTGTTACAGGCGCAGAGCTGTTTAATTACCTGGCTCCATCCCTTTCACCCTCACCGGCCCGTCCAATTAAGTCACGGCAAATAACTATTACCCCCATTATTGATGCCCATTTTCTGTAATTGACTTCTTCCTTCTGTTCTGTTTTGGTCAGATTTTATTATTTCTAAAAACTTTACGAACATAACATCATTTTTATTAATATTGTTTTAAATTTATATTTATAGAATTAATTTCAACCCGATAGCGTTTCTGCCTGTTTTCTTTATAACCCTAAAACTGTATCAATCTATTAAAAAAGCTGAAGATGAATATGACAAATATCTGAACAAAATGGCTACCTAAACGTGACGCCATCGAACTATTGGGTTGGTGCAAAATTAATGCAGATTTTGTAAATTTGTTTTATTTCCGCAGGTGCTTGTTATGTAAACAAAGCCGAATCCTCAAATCTTATTGACGGATTATAATAAATACTTTTAATTGTTATAATTTATACAAAAACAATTTAGTTTATATTGAATTTTGAGTGAAGTCCTGCGGAAATGTCCAAACTACGTTTTCACCAAGAAAATTTTAGATTACAATAATGAATTTATAATTAATTTTTTATTTCGTTTTAATGTTTGAACTTGAAATTTTCTAGCATTGTAAAGATTAATTTTTTCACATTCGACACGTATTTGCAATATTGAAATATTGTTTATAAATCCCAGGCCCTGAAGATAATCTCAATAAATTTATTTATTTGTATAAATGAGAGATTTAAAAAAATTAATTTAAACAATGCTAGAAAATTGTAGATATAAAAAATGAATTTATACACTGCTAGAAAATTTTAGATTAAACAAATTTAATTTATACAATGCTAAAAAATTTTAGATTGAAAAAATTTAATTTATACAATGCCATAAAATTTTAGATTAAAAAATTTAATTTATACAACGTTAAAAATTTTTAGATTAAAATAATGAATTTATACAATGCCAGAAAATTTTAGATTAAAATAATGAATTTATACAATGCCAGAAGATTTTAGATTAAAAAATTTAATTTATACAATACCATAAAATTTTAGATTAAAAAAATTTAATTTATACAATGCTAAAAAAATTTAGATTGAAAAAATTTAATTTATACAATGCCATAAAATTATCGATTAAAAAAATTTAATTTATACAATGATAGAAAATTTTAGATTAAAAAAATTTATTTATACAATGCTAGAAAATTGTAGATATAAAAAAATGAATTTATACAAGGATAGAAAATTTTAGATAAAAAAACGAATTTATACAACGCCAAATTTTTTTTAAATATAAATTTTTTGACCGTTGTAAAACTTCGTTTTTTATATCTAAATTTTTCTTGAAATGCACAAATTCATTTTATTTATCTAAATTTAATTTATTTAATCTAAAATTTCTACCGTTTCTTTATCGTGCCAACGTTTCGAACTATATTGAGATCATCTTCAGGGCCAGGGATTAACAAAATTTGTTTAAATTTTACAAATCCATGTTGGACGTGAACGAATGAATTTATAGAACTCAAGAAATTTTAGATTACAGCAAATGAATGTATACAATGCAACAGTATTTTACATATAGAAAAACGAATTTATACAATGGTAGAAAATTTTATATTAAAAAAATCTGGCGTTGTATAAATTAGTTGTTTTTTTAACTAACATTTCTAGCGTTGTATAAATTCCTTTGTTCACGTCATAAATGTACTCGTAAAAGTTAAACAAAGTTTGTTATTCCCAGGCCTTGAAGATGATCTCAGTCAAGATCGAAGCATTGGCACGATAAAGAAAATGTTTTTATAAAACCTACAGCACACAAGACAGCATCTCACGATTTCTGAATAACCGTTAATTAACAATCATTAAATACCACACTTTAGCTAAAATATTTATGTAAATACTAGAAAATAATAGTTTTTATTTGGTTTGTTGATTATTTTCTCGGTCCGCCTACACTCGCTGGTCGTCCATGGGTTCATCGCCCTTTCGCGAATAGGCTCACGCGGAAGGCAATTCGAATTGGCAGTCCGTAAGGTTTACCAGATCCGAGACAACCGAACGATCCATAAAATATGACTTTTTTATTCAAGATTGACTTTAATTTTCTAAATGACCGTGCAGTACAATATTTACGACGCATTGGTGCAACGATTGCGAAAGATTGGTCACGAAATCATGCACTCACAGTTTAAAGTTCGCGGGTATCATTTCAAAAGTTCAACTTTCTCAATTCTGTTACTTGCGTTAAGACAAGAAAACAAGTTTCAAGTTTTACGAGTACAAAAGTTTTTGTTTTTTAATTCATTCCAAATCCACACATATTGCGAAACAATAAATTTACCGAAAAATTCATTCCAAACGTTTTGAATATTTGAATTATGAACAAACACAGTTATCCAATTATAGAGTTAAAAAAAAACCTATTCCTCTCATATATATATTACGCATGGTGGGCGACCAAGACCCGAGGGGTTAAATGCCTGGGTAGACCCCAATCCTTAAAAGGTCCTGGACTCAGTCAGCTCACATGTCCTGCATAAACCTCTTAGACCTGTTCACAAACCTCAAGATTTTGGACCCTTTAATCTCGGAGGGGAAATTTGGCGATGTCTTCTCCTTCAAAGATTTCAAATCTAGACCTACCATAATCACACTCAGCGAAGTAGTGCCTTTCCGTTTCTTCTTTTATTTCGTAAAAACGGTAAAAGGGGTCTGATAGAATACCCTCTTTTCCTATCTGACGCGGACGAGGGGGCAAACCAAGTGAGCCAAACATTTTTCATGCTACTTCCAGTGAAAAAAACAGTACGCTAAGCCGGGATTCGAACCCAGGACCGTTAGCATGACAAATACGAGTCAAATCGTACAATACCCAATACCACAATACCACTTTTGTAAGAAGAAAACGAAAAATCGTTTAATTCAGTTTTTATATTGTCCATGCATTTCCTACCCACAGGTACACCTTCCTTGTGGGCCCAGGCAAAGTCCGACCATCAACCCTGGTGCCTGGGGGTAACCAATATCCCTATTACCTTCCTTATCCTTCCTACCCCTTTCCTTTTCCCTCCCTCTGCTTTGGCAGAGGATTCGTGGGTTACTGACCCCCCTCACCCTTCGTGCACCGGGTGCACCGGGTGCATCGGTAGGGGGTTCGTATGAACTTCTGGGTCGGTGATCAGTCTCACCTTAGAAATAATACTGAACCGCGAGAGTTGAGCATCCAATCGGCTCTAGAAATTGTGGTTGAACACGTGGTGGTCGTGGTTTGGTACAAACAAATTGTACCTTAGCTGAAGGGTACCGGCACTGGAGCGGGAGGCAGAGTGACTTCTCTATCCCTCCTAGGGTGGTGAAAGGCACGGCTGAAAGGCTGTGCCGGAAACCACAAAATCTTCTGAACTTGGTTAGCATTGCACTACCTCGCTAACCAAGGAATGTGACAAGTCCATGCTTGTAAAATCTTCTCGGCGTTCTATTTGAGAACACCAGGTGTCTGAGAAGTCCCCTCGGGGACTCGGGGATAAGTCCGGACCTTAAAGATCCTCCCTAGCTTCCTTATCTTTCCTACCACTTTACTTTTCCCTACTTCGCCCTCCATTTTTTGGTAGAGGATTTCGGCGTTACTGAACCCTTACTCCTCAGGCAACGGGCACATCAGTAGGGAGTTCGTATGCTCCCGTGTGGGCGATCAGTCTCACCTTAAAAATAATGCTCAACCCCTGGTGGTGGAGTATCCAAGGGGCTGTACTAATTGAGGTTGGACTGGTGGTGGTCATGGTTTGGTACAAACAAATTGTACCTTAGCTGAAGATTACCGGCCGATGGAGCTGGAAATAAAGTGCCCTCTCTATCTCTGCAGGGGTTGTGAAAGGCATGGCTAAATGGCTGTGCTGGAAACCAAACACATGTGTGGATGTGCCCTTGTTAGGCACCTTACATAAAATGATTAATTAATTGAAAGATAATATCCGGTAAATCGGACCAAAAAATATAATGGATTTAATAAGCAATATGAAGTATTTTAGAAGACTATAGGACGTTTAGGAAAATTCGAAAGGTAGGTTGAAGGTAGTCCGAGTGGATCGAAGTCACGATAGCACAAGCGGTTAAAACAGCGGCATTTTAGCGTACGGTCGTGGTTTTTTTTTCGAATGATCTGACCATATTAGCCAAATGACAATTTAGGGGGGGGAGATAGCGGTAAAACAAGGCTAGATTCGACGGTGGGAATCGATCCCACGGTCGCAGGATCTACTAGCCGAGAGTCTCTCACGCTAACCACTCGGCTACCCCCCCCCCCCAAGGTCGTGGGTTCGAATCCTGTTCGTGATGATTTTTTATGTCATTGAATATAAAGCTTAATATATAAAGATTAATTAATTTTAAAATGTACTAAAAATTCATTCTACAACTAAAAGATTGCCTTTGTTCATTTTTACCGTTTCCATTCACATTGAAAATGTATGCTAACTTCAGCAGACAGATCTCAAATGTGTATATGCTCGTGTATAGTTTATATTTGTATGCTGTTTTTGAGGAAATATATTCTACTACTATTTTATTCTAATAAGCAAGAATGGTCGGAATCGACCGAGGTCAGTTTATGTTACTACAGGCATGAGTTACCACTTTACAACTCACCTCGAAACATTTCCCAATGCTTTGTGTATATAATTTTATGAGAATTTAAACCGGCAATAAAAGGAAAAATTGGATTAAAGCTCGTTTCAGTTCAATTCGAGAGGGCCCGGCAATAAAAAAAGGCTTTATCACGGAGGGAGCGCGAGAGAGAAAAAAAAAGTTGGTTTCAGCTAACCGATATAAATAGACATGAGCTATGGGTCGTAACAAAACGTCCCCGCAACAAATCACGAGATCCGGCGAAATATTTCACGATTTGAGTTCCATTAGCGGCGTGTTGTCCCAGCTCGGTTTTTCGCGGATCAAGGAGGCGACGAACACGAGAACGGACATTTATATTCATTCCAGATCCTGCCCGGCGACTGTTCGGGGGGTAGAACGATTGTTTAACAATAATATACTACGGCGCGGGCGACCGTGGAATGGTTGATGCGCCTCACCGAGATGGTGATTTACCACCGGTTTTATTTTTGTATTCAGCCCGCGCGCTTTCTTTCAGCAGGGATCACTTTCAGCCACCTTAACCATCATCTAGGGATCATCCCTCCTCTACTCTTAAACATCTCTATTTTATCTCTCTACATATATTTACCCGTGAATTTCCTCCCGTTTTCAAGAGGGAATCATAATTTATTTTTCGTAAAGTTACTTCTCTTTTACGAAAAGTTAACGGTTTGAACAATTTATCAAATCTACCTTTATTTTACATTCAAAATTGTTTAAACATTAGGATTATCCGTTAAGTAAAAAAATGCGTCTACATTAACGACCTATCCAAATCACATTGCAATCACCGAAGAGGTCTGAACCTGTAATGACCCGCGAACAACAAAAAGGTAGGATTAATGAATTGTCATTTAGAATAGATGCCACGGCCACTTATGACTTTTTGATGACAGGGCCGAAAAACTCGTGCGGCTCGCTTCAAAGACAACGGATCATCTATATTATTTTAATAGTGGAGACGTGTTATTTATACGATACGTCTGACAAATGTGGCCAATGGGTTACATAAAGTAGAAATAAATACTTGCTCAACGCTCTGTAATTACATCCGACACGATAACAAATTATGATATAAGGACATCAAACGGTATCACGAATCGTAATTAGTTTACTCGATGATGTAATTTAACGCAGACTTCACCGTGCCTACTAACATACTAGTTCTTCTAAGAAGATCTGTAAAGATTAAGAAATGATGATGAATAGGAACAACTGTGGTTGACGATTGGTAAGGTGGCAAGGTTAATAATAAAAAAAAGACTTAAGTAAATTTTGAGTGATTGAACAAAAAAGTACTCCATGTAATTCCTTTTTAGAGATCTAATTAATTTTAATTACTTGTTTAAAGATGAAGAAAATTATGAAGGAAAGAAAAAATCCGTGGTTGACTATCTACAAGGGCAAGATTAATAATAACAAAAAAACCTAAGTAAATTTGGAATGAATGAACAAAAACGTACTCCATTTAATATCCTTTTTTGAGAACTAATTGTTTTTTAATTACTTTGTTTAAAGCTGAAGAAATTGATGAAGGAAAGTAAAAACCGTGGTTGACGATTAGTAAGATGGCAAGATTAATAATAACAAAAAAACATAAATACATTTTGAACGAATGAGCAAAAACGTACTCCATTTAATATCGTTTTTAGATATCTAATTGTTTTTTAATTACTTTATTAAAGCTGAAGAAATTAATGAAGGAATGGATAAATCCGTGGTTGACTATCTATAAGGGCAAGATTTTAATAATACAAAAAAAGCTTAGGTAAATTTTAAATGAATGAACAAAAATGTACTCCATTTAATATCCTTTTTAGAGATCTAAGTTTCCTCTCCAGACTCTCCATGGAACAAAAATGTCCTAATAGCTAGAATCTCAACAGTTTCGAAGTTATTTTTTTTTTTCAAAGATATCACGTCAATAAAATAAATAATGATAACCCCAAAACTAAACTGTATTTGTAAAAATCCGTTGATACTATTAAAAATTAGGTTAAATTTAAAATAAGATGCGATCAATACTAAACTTGCAAGCGTTCCTAAGCAGAACTTTGAAAACTAATTGTTTTTAAGTTGAAAGCCTTACTATGGCGATTTTGAACTACTATTTTCAAACCTAAAGACCGACAAATTTCACAAAACGTACTTCCTTTTAGTAGCGAGAACATTGCAAAAACATTTTTTCAAAGATAAAAACTTAATGTGAGTTGAAACTAAACTACGATTTCCAAATCTGAAGATAAGCAAATTTCAGAAAATTACATTTAATATCCTTTTTAGCGGTGAAATTTCTTTAAAAGACAAAGAAATAGATTGATACAAGGAAAAACCGTGACTGACGGATGGGCAATCAAAATTTAAAAAGATTTAACAAAAATCATTCAAAAATGAACAAAAACGTGTATCATTTAATATCCTTTTTAGATATCAATCTTTTTTAAATTACTTTTTTTGGTGATGAAGGAAAGGGAAAAAACCGTGGTTGACGATTGGTAAGGTGGCAAGGTTAATAATAAAAAAAAGACTTAAGTAAATTTTGAGTGATTGAACACAAAAATTGAATTTAATTCCTTTTTAGAGATCTAATTAATTTTAATTACTTTTTTAAAGATGAAGGAAAGAAAAAATCCGTGGTTCACTTATTGGTAAAGGTGAGATTATTAATAATATAAAAAAAAACTTAACTAAATTCTGAATGATTGAACAAAAACGTATTCCATTTAATATCATTTTTTAGAGATCTAATTATTTTTAATTACTTTTTTAAAGATGAAGAAATTGATGAAGGGAATTAATAATAGTAAAAAATCAAGCACATTTTGAAGTTGTAAACATTGGTGAAATAAGAGTTTTAGTAGCGAGAACATAGCAAAAAAAAATGCAACTGTTAGATGAAACTAAACAACGATTTCTGACTCTAAAGATAAGCAAATTTCAGAAAATTACATTTAATATCATTTTTAGTGGTGAAATTTCTTTCAAAGAATTGATGGAGAAAAGGAAAAACGTGACTGAAGGATGGGTAATCAACATTTAAAAAGATTTAACAAAATCGTTCAGAAATGAACAAAAACTTATTTTATTTAATATCTTTTTTAGATATATAACTTTTTTTTAAATTACTTTTTTTGGTGATGAAGGAAAGGGGGAAAACCGTGGTTGACGATTGGTAAGGTCGAAAGGTTAATAATGAAAAAAATTAAGTAAGTTTTGAGTGAATGAACAAAAACGTACTCCATTTAACATCCTTTTTGATGAAGAACTTGATGAAGGTTAGGTGGCAAGATTAATAACAATAAACAACTTAAGTAAATTTTGAACGAAAAAATTTACGTTTTGAATCTTTAAACACTTTTATTCCTGGGGATAATAATACAATGTTCCTTTAATCAAAATTGCTGCCCTTTTGGTAAATAAATAAACAATTGTACTATTTAGATTTCGAATCCAAATTTTAAAAAAAAGTTTTATAAATTCATTCAAAATTTCTTTCAGTTTTATTTTTTATTATTACTAATCTTGCCACCTTACCAGTCGGTCAGCCATGGCCTTTACTTTTCGTTCATCAATTTCTTCATCTTTAATAAAAATAATTTAAAAAGTGATTTCACGTCTAAAAAGGAAGTACGTTTTGTAAAATTTGTCGGTCTTTAGGTTTGAAAATAGTAGTTCAGAATCGCCATAGTAAATCTTTCAACTTAAAACAATTATTTTTCGAAGTTGTGGCTAGCAACGCTTACAAGTTTAATATTGATCGCATCTCATTGTAAATTTAACCTAATTTTTGACAACGGAATTGTCCAAAACTACTTTAGTTTTAATGTTATCATTGTTTATTTTATTTTCGTGATGTCTTACAAAATCAGAAAAAGGGGAATAACTGGGAAACTGTTGAGATTCTGGCCATTAGGACATGTTGGTTCTATGGAGTGCCTACTGGCATAGCAAAACTTTTGGCAGTCGCACTCTTAGTACTAAATGACTAATGGTAAACAAATGTAAAGTTAGATCTAAAACCAAATGAACTCAGAAAAAGTAGGCTGTCCTGGTAGAGAAATTGTGCTAATATAAATTTAAATTTTCTGTTTTATATCCAGACAGGGTAATTTGGATGTTTTTGACCGACTCTTCGGGCAGATGGTTAACGTGTAAACGACTAACGCTCCATTGTTACAATGTGAGTAAAACTGGTTTTGGCAGTTTAAGTGAGAACAAAGGAACGAGCACTTAACGTCTTCAGGTTGAAGCGCGGTTTGATGAAAATTACCTCCAAGTTGCCGGTGCCTATCGGTGATGGAGACGTCTGTATTTGAACTGGCGAGTGGCAACAAACCCTCATTAGAAAGGAAGCCGGCTCTTTAAAATCCGAAAGACAATCCGGGTCATTAAACGCGGTAGCCACTCCTCGGACGACGGAATTGAAACATTACCTCGGGCCCTGGTTTACCATCGACTAATGACAGAGCGGTACCAGTACCTGTAACACGCTCCGGCTCAGATTTATGGACATTCCACCGCCTTTTACTGCTCTCCCGACCCCTAGTCTTCATTTTCATAGGTGATTATTTTTACCAACTCCTCCGGCTTTGCCTCCTTTGGCACCCTTTCATGGATTTTTCCGCGGGGGGGGGATCGCTGTAATTTACACGTCAAGGAACAAGAAACACGTGATGCCTTACCTGCGGGGCTAACCAGTACTCAACATATTTATTCGACTTGTTTGAACTTATTGCCCTATAGTGCAACTACAATAGGACAAGATTTGTATTCCCGATTAGGCAGGCATGAGATGATTTATGTTTAAACCGGTTGCAAGAGGCAAGCAACGATCACGCTGGCATAACCCCCTCAACTTTTATTGAAAAGATGACAAGAAGACTATGTTGTTCAAGAGAGGATGCGCGCATGTGTGTCTGAGTATGCATTATGTATGCTTATGTTTTTTGCGTATGATGAGAGAAGGAAAGAGAGTGTGAAAAAGATGTTGTACATGATGAGAGAGAGAGAGAGAGAGAGAGAAGAGGCAGAATGTTATTATTACATGTTTATTGTACATGATGAGAAAGGGAGAAGGTGAGAGAGAGAAAGAGAGAGAGAGAGAGAGAGAGAGAGAGAGAGAGAGAGAGAGAGAGA
>CM077111.1:9453517-9464504 GCA_039619505.1 Cimex hemipterus | reverse complement strand
TAACGTCTTAAGAGAAAACATGGTGTGAATAGCCGTTCTTAACTATTTATTCCCTTATAAAACATCGTTTAATAGTGTGTGGTATTTAGTGACCGTTAGTCAATGTTCTTTTGAAGATGGTAAGGTGATTACAATTGTATAAAAAAAGACAATAATGGAATAATACAGTTCAGTACAATATATACACTAGAATATAAAGATAATTGTGGTTATTAGTATTGGGATTTTTTGTTTTGTTGAAATGTTAATGGAACCAAATGAGTATCGTAAAAATGGTTTCTATTAACAATAATATTACTTTCTAACGTATTTACACAAAATGATTTTCTCTTCGTGTAATGAAATAAATTATATTCTGAATTGTAAGTACATAATTAAATCTTCGGTTAGTCTCTTCAACCAGTCGAAGCCATAAAACGGAAATAGAAATGTATTAGTTGAGATGCATTGCTTGCTTTCATGTGTATTTGCACTTACAAACAAAAATTACATGTTGCCTGTAACGTTCATTTAAAGAAAATCCAATCTGCTTGTGCTAGGATTCATCGCCGCACTTATGAGTAGGAGGGTATAGAAATTGGAAGCCGTCATCAATCTAACCGTTGACCTATATACAACTGTAACTAGTTTTCGAACCGCAACCATCCCTTAATTTTTTTTAATTTTTTTTTTTATTATCAAACACATTGGCAGAGGGCATTATGTAAAACGAGAAGGATGAGACAAAGCCAACACATAATAATAAATTAACAAAATTTCTATTTTGTATAAAATAAATTATAATTAAAACCCCAAAATACATTATATTTATTTATAAGCACCCCCCTCTTAAACCAACATTAATTCCCGACGTATTTACAAATCAAGGGGCCGACTCATGTTTGTAACACAACGAATCCCTCCACGTTCGACAGACGTTTGGAAGTTGAAGGGGCAGAATTACTCCTGATCGTTCGGATTGCGCTGTTCCCCAATTCGTGTCCCTCTGCCCAATATGCAAAGGAGTCGCTCCGTGACAGGGTAGAGTATTGGCTGGTAGAGTTCTCTTGACTGACCTACTCAACAACGGGGCTCCCACGCACATAAACCTATTCAACGGAAGTACGTCAGTAATCGACTTGAGCTTTGTTTCATTCTCCCTGGTAGGAAGGGGTTGGAATGGAAAATCCTCGATGGACTTTACCAGAGTGATCACTACTACAGTCGTTAATGGGTGGTGCAGGAAAGGGGAATACCGGATGGCAAAAAAAAATGGAACTTTCAGGCGAACTGGGATTCTTATGCTTGTCCGATATCGATGCCTCCATTGACAGGAGACATCGCGAAGGATCTCCTACAATTTAAAAAGAAGGTCAATAGCGCGGCAAGGCATAGCAGCCCAACGAGAAGACTCCCTTCCTATGGTGGAACGATGGAGTCTAATCTAATAAAGTTTAAAAGAGCAGAAGACAGAGAAATGTGTACCCTGACACGAAGAAGAAGAGAAAGCTTTGATGAATAAGTTGGCGGTCTGACCTCACACGCATCCTCCAAGAAAGGATAGAGCAGGGTGACAGCAATATCTGGGCGAGTTAAGCCCAGTCGGTGCTGATGATCAAGTCCGTTGTCGTTGACGATCTAGCCAAACACGTCTAGTTCGTCGGCCTACAGTGACAGATTCAGGGAACAAAAAGAAGAAGGTGAGAAGAAGAAGAAGAAGTTGGATTTCAGCGGTGCCGCCATGGAAAGCTACAATCTCCCCCTGACGTTCCGCGTTCGGAGCTTTCGCTGGAGTGAGGCTCTCCTAGTGCCGTCTCGAAGGATGGCAGGAAACTTTAGGAGAGCTGAGAACTATAAGCTGATTTCGTTAACCTCCTGCCTTGGTATACTCCATGAGTCAACGATAAACAATCGCCTTACTTAGTACCTTAAGATTCGAGGATTTTACAGACAGTACTAGGCGGGATGCAGGAGAGACCGATCCTGGATCGATGTGGTGTGCAGGACCTTGACAAAGTTGGGCAAGGTTCAACCCCTTAATTTCTCTGACCTCCGCTGGAACCTAAAAGCGAGATGTGAACAAATCTACTTCAATGGTGTACCGTGAAGGGAAGTACGTCCTTTATGTACTCAGGAAAGAGAAAAGGTATATTCCATTTTGTCGATGGGTGTTCAATCCTGTTAGAGCTCTGTATACTTTATCTTGTGTACCAGATAAAACCAGAAAGACCACTTACTAGTTACTTTTATACACCATGAATTCAAATCTCCAAACGGTAGGTTCGGCGGTGCTTGCAGTGGATTTAAATTACAGGATTCTTATAAAACTACTTTCGATTTGGTCGGGTTTTTCTGCAATTGCTCTCAAAAAGGCAAATTTCCATAACCAAACATTGATATGAAATACGTCGAAGGTAAAACAAATTTTGTAGCCGACCCACTTTCCCGTAATCCCCCAGCAACACAACTCATAAATGCAATGAAAATCCTACACTGAATCCTTGTGATGTAGCCGATGAATTCCGATCCGTTGCCTTTGTATCAAATATCGGAGGCTTAGGGGACGACCTAGATAAGTATTCAACGAACGATATAAAGACGTTTAGAAATTCAGCATTCCCAAGAATCCTCGGTCGACCAGTCTAAATGCGTGAACATGGAAATATACCAAATAATTATATAAAAAGGGAAAGACAGGAAATTAACAAGACATTACAGAAATTTGTTTACAAAACCAGACACCATCCTTTCTTCCAGCTAGAAAAAACTAATGGATTATATTGTTCTCCGGCAATAGAAAAAAATCTGCGATCAAATATATAAGCTATCCCGAATTATTAAGAAGAATTATCCTAATTTTTTTCCGGGGCTTCCGACATCGAGGCCCCACGCTCAGTTTACATTCTATACACGTTCATACACATCATTCATACGAATAAATACGTTCATACAATTAAACACATTCACACAGCACACTCATTCCGTTTGGTCGGTGGAGTACTTGATATTCCTCCACCGACCTACAATTAAACTAAGCTAGATTGGGGTCGATGAGGTACTTTTATTAATATTCCGCCATCGACCCCGCACACACACTCGCTCGCTTTTATCGTTCGAGGGGCGATGGTGACGTTCTATTCACCCTCACCCCTCGCCATTCACACCAATAAATACTTGCACACAGACAAAACACAAAGACACATAACGCATACTATATACAATAAAAAAAAAAACAATTTCCCCTAAAAAGCGGAACAGGGGACTCAGAAACTCGCTACCGTGCTCGAGGACTCTTCTTAAATCCGGCGGCATGCCTGCACGCTCTCTGTATGGAGCCAAGGCATGACACCGTAATATAAATTTTGCGTTAGAAATTGGCAAAGATGGTTGTCTGAACTTTTTAGATATATTTATTGATAGGTTGCTAGTTAAAAGTATAAAAAGATTTACTTTAAACGAATCAACAATAGGAATAACTCACGCCACCACAAATGAATCATTAGCTTTCCGTCGTTTGTGATACATTGGTGAATTATCTTTTTTTTTCACATTCAACAGTTATTTTAGAAATATAATTTTTCGGTCCATAAAGGCCGAAGTAATGTTTATACATTTGGGCAATGTACATACATTTTCAAAACTTGACAGTGATTTACCAACTAACGCTTATTAGCTGAGTTGCGATTTCTTTTAAAATGAATTTTCAGTTTTTTTTTCTTACTAAACCTTTGGAAACATCCCCTTTTCAATTGAAATACAACGGTGATTATTAAAAGTTTTGTTCTTAGTGTAAAATTTCTTTTCCACAGTTATTATAAATCTTGAACTCCCAATTCTTAAGCAAAATCACACAATCTTACATTTAAAAAAACAATCCAGTCTGTGTTTATCCCTGGAAGAGTTAACACCTATCGTTGTCTCCAGCATAAACATTGCACTTTGTTTTAATTTCCTTTCAGGGAGTACCGCTTTCCGTTTTAACCATTATTATTAGTCTTTGATCTTTAATTTGAAGACGTTTGAGGTTTTGTTTTATTCCACTATACGGATCATCTCCCTTGTACTGCTATTTTGCTAACCTTACAGAATCCGATGGAAGTCTCAGATTCAACCCTTGTTCCGAAGCCGCCTGATAAAGACGACTGCTTTTCGGTCAGACGTAGTAAATGGTGTAGAAAATACGTCTTGATGTCCCTGACCACCGCCTCAGGAAAAACCTTCAGTGATTATAGTCCTTTTCGGGTCTGTAAATTTATAAAGAGTTACTGTCCGCAAATTTCTCAAAAATGGTCCTATTAGACGTAAAACACGAAAAAGACTTCCACAATTTGAATTATGCTTCCACTTTATCTCTATAGTCACTAAATTACTAAAGGGGGTAATAACTGTTGGAGAAATTTTACGGTGCAGCGAAAGTGAAATTGAAGATGAACTTAAATCGCAGGGAATATATAGAGTGAAACGTATTTACAAAATGGTGAACGGTCTCAAAACCTCAACTCCCATCTTAATACTCACATTTGAAAAACCCGAATTATCTAAAAAGGTATCGTTTGATTTTTTGAACTTAAAAGTCCGACCATTTGAACCTAATCCGATATTATGTTTTGCCGTTACCGGCACACGCAAGCGGGATGTACTAACGAGCCGAAATGAGGAACTGTGGTGATGCACACCTATCTTTCAGTCGACAGTGCTCGGTTTATATAAAAAAAAAAGGAAATTGAAAAAATAAAAAGTATAGAAAAAGTTTCCTATAAGCAGGCGGAATATATCATCAGACGAATGAATGCAAATGCATCCCCTCCTGTACAAAAGTCTTACTCTCAAACTTGCCACACTCCTCCATCCCGACCACCTCTTCCTCATCAATTACTCTCCCACCCCTAATGTTATTACTCCCGCTGAGAACCTTCCTTCAATCATCGATGTATCAACCAACGGAATAAACAAGCTACGTAATGCTGTTGAATTCTCTTAATTAGAAAAATTAATAATATCGAAAACAGCAGGCCATCACTTTCAACGGACCCGAAAACTTCAACCCAGTTAGGAAGTAGCTCATGTGAACCACTTATAATTAACATGAAAACAAATCAAAAACAAATAGGAAATATCGGTCCTACGTCACATGAAAGGCCCTTTTCGGGTAATCAGAGTAACCAGGGATCGCAATCGTCTATTACGTCCTTGGATAGGTTACGTCACCCACTACAATTTCTCAATCAAGTAATATAGAATTAAGTAATAACATAGAAAATAATATCAACACCTAACTAACTACATATTTATTCTACAAGCCTTAAAAAATTAACTATGTAATTTCAACGTTACAACTACATATTTTATGCTTACAGGAAACCCATTTAACATCAAATGATCAATTAAAATTTAGAAATTTCTCCGCGATACGAAAAGACGTTTTGGATGGACGAATTGCATGTGGTGGTGTTTGCATTTTAATCAAGGATGACATTCCTTATGAAGTTACCAATATAAATAGTACCTTGGAATTAGTTTCAATAAATAAATTAACCCCACCACAGTTCACGATTGTCTCCTTGTATCTGACTCCTGGTGTGCCTTTCTCCCAAAATGACCTTACTTCAATATATGATCAGTCATCACACCCCATTATAATTCTGGGTGATTTTAATGCCCATAATCCGATATGGGGTGGGGATAGACGGAATAACTCAGGGAAAATAATCGAATCTGTTATGGATCACTGCAATCTTAACATCTTAAACGATGGCTCTGCCATCTATGTTTGCCCTCGATCTGGAAAACTCTCTTCTATAGATTTAGCACTAATTAGCCCTTCCCTACACCCTGAGTTTCTCTGGCACACTCTAGATGATTTACACGGTAGTGACCATATCCCGATTTTGATTACCTGCACTTCTCATAACAATCCAGACAGTCCATCTCCGAGGTTGCAAATTCAGTAGGCTCACTGGTTGAATTTCCAGGAAGAAGTGAACCTTGGGCTGCTAAACCGCACTGATAATGATTTAGATAGGTTGCTTGCAGCTCATAATGAACTTCTTCTACAAGCAGCCTCTAAATAATACCACGGTCTTGCCATACACTAGAAAAACGGAAACTAGTTCCTTGGTGGAATAAGGAATGCAAACAGGCAATTAAAATTAGAAAAAAGTATTTAAGACAATTTATACGTCGCCCTTCAACGCACGGCCTTGATAAATACAATGCGGCTAAAAAACATGCTAGATATATTATGCAAAAAAAACTGAGAAGGATTCCTGGCGGCAATTTCTTAAGAATACCACTTCCAGCACACCCATAGCTGCCTTCTGGGATACAGTCAGAAAAATAAGAGGCAAAGGATACACACCATCCATAGCATATCTCAGAGCAGGTAATGGGGAAATTGGTACAACCCCTACTGCCATTGCTAACATTCTTGCCATGCATTATAATGATGTATCCGCAACAGCAAACTATGCCAATTCCTGCAGATCCATCTAACAAGCTCGAGAAAAAATTGCTATCGTTGTAACGTACGACCCATCCCCTAAACTTTCTATTGACTGAAACTGAACTCTAAATTCGCGCAAAGACACCTCTCCTGGCCCTGATGACATCTGCATATCATTCATCAACAATTTAAAAACTTCGGATAAATTAATCGTACTGAAGATTATTAACAGGATCTAGGTATATGGAGAGTTTCCAAGCATCTGGAAAACCGCTTACACAATACCGATCCTTAAAAAAGAAAAACATCCGCTGGAGGCAAAAAACTACAGACCCATATCCTTAACTTGTTCCATGTGTAAACTAACTGAAAAGGTGATTGCGAACAGACTACACTGGTATCTTGAGACTCGAGGGCTGCTACCTGAATGGCAAAGCGGCTGTAGAAGAAACAGGAGTACAAGGGATAATCTTGTAAATCTAGAGCACGCTATATGTGACTCATTCCAAATAAAAAATAAATTATTAGTGATATTTTTAGATATACAAAACGCGTTTGCCCGAACATGGAAACGTCTGATTATAGACACGTTACAGAATTTAGGTATATCAGGAAGTATGCTATTATTTATTATGAACTTTCTAGACAGAAGATGTTTCCGTGTGAGATGTGGCTCCGCGTACTCCAGAGAACTTTGCTCTGGAAAATGGAGTGCCACAGGGCAGTGTTCTTAGTGCCACACTTTTCTGCCTAACTTTTAATGAGGTACTTAAGCATATACGATCGTCGTGTAAAGCAATACTGTATGCAGATGATCTGGTATTGTACTGTCAGGGAAAGAATTTAACAACGCTACAAGGAGACATGCAAAATAGTTTAAATGATGTTTGTCAGTGGCTATGCAAAAATGGTCTCTGTTGAAAAGTCAGCAGGAATTCTATTCTCAAAAAGACAACCTAGTAGTTATCCAGTTGTTTCAAACAACCCAATGAAACTTGTAGATCGAGCCTCCTATTTTGAAGGTTATCTTTGATAAGAATTTATACTGGACTGCTCACCTCAATACTTTGAAATCCAAGTGTTCTCAAGAACTGAATGTCATGAAGACGGTAAGATCATGTTCATGGGGTGTAGATTGCAAGGGGCTTATATGTTTGTACAAAACCCTTGTGCGATCACGTCTAGCGTATGGTGCCAATGCTTACGGCTCAGCCTCATCAACTGAAATTCGAATGCTTGACTCTATACAAAACACCGGACATAGAATAATTACGGGTGCATTTCGGTCCAGTCCCATCAACGGTATTCATGTTGATGTTGGGGTGCTTCCTTTAAAATACCGACGAAATTGGTTAGATCTAAAATATTTTTCCGAAATTATTTCCTGTCCTGCACACCCACTTAGCTATCTTCTTCCTGGAGGAAACCCTCCACATTATAGACAACGCAATATCAAGCCGACTCCTTTTTCTACTAGAATATTGCTAGTGTTACAGGATATACAGTTCATGACACCACATGTGTAAAAAGAAACTTGTTCACTCATACTTCCCTGGCTACTAACAAAACCAGAAGTAATGTCGTCTCTGAATATGCATAATAAAAATGACACCCCCTTATATATAAGCAAGAATTCTTAACCATCAAGAGTAATCCTATCCTCAACAACTTATGTATATTCGGATGGCTCTAAAGGCCCTCATAGGGTGGGAGCAGTTGGTGTAGTTAGAAATAGAAAATATTTATTTTCGTTAAACTCAATAGAGAGTAATTATACAGCTGAGATGACGGCTATAACCAAATCCCTAAATGCTGATTGCTCAAACAATACACTGGCCGTGTGCACTGATTCGATGTCTGCACTACAGGCCTTGAACCACCCGTTTTCAAATAACCCTATGGTCCAGGATGCCTTCTGAAGTGCCTTTCACAGCGAGAGAAGAGTGTCATCTTTGTTTGGATTCCTGGATATATGAACATTTCAGGTAATGAACTAGTGTGCAGAGCTGCCAAAGACGCTGCACTGAATGGCATCAAAATCAGCGAAATCACAAGAAATGACTAATATTCTGCTTTCGAAATTAAAGTATGGACACAATGGCAAAAGGATTTGTCAGATGTTACAAACAACAAGCTTCGGGAAATTGAATCCAATGTTCGAATGTGGCCTTCCGCATCCAGAGATAGAAGAAAAAAAGAAAAAATCCTAACCAGGCTGAGAATCGGGAAATGTAGAGCCACCAAGGGATACCTGATGGCTCGTCAGCCACCACCGACCTGTCACACATGCAATCAGACCATTAACTATAAAGCATATGCTTACATCATGGCACCTATATGCCAGCATCAGAAACAAGTACGCGTTACCAAATACGCTGCATGAACTTTTAGGGGACGATCAGGATACATTTATAAAACTGTTTCAGTTTTTACAAGAAGCTAATCTCATTAACAAAATATAAGTTGGCAATGTGTATCATGGGAGTCCCTGCTGCTGGGGATAGGGCGTGGGGCTGGACATCCTTCTGGTGAGTGCTGGCTCCTCGGTCCTTTCCCGCGGAGGGATTCTCTTAAAAGATGCGGGATAACAAAAAACAAATCATGTTATCAGATGAATCATATGTGGAACAGTCCGTAGAAAATAGCACGTCGAAATTTTTTCAAGACGTAAAGATGTTCAGTGAATTTGCATACTTTACGCCACGGGCATATTTTGTGCTTACAATGCATTTCGTTTTGAACGCTTGCTACTCCTTTATCATGAAAACGGAACATCTATTATATAGCAGGACTCATTTAGAATGGATGATGGTAGATATACTTTTACCTCTAATGTTAGCGTGTGTCTTTGCCTGGATTGGGGATTGCCGAACTGACAGGTACTTCATAGCTATTTTGAACATGATATGCCCGTTAATTTACGTTCCAATTTTACTTCTTGCAAAAATATCAAGCACGCTTCAAATAATTTCTGCATTTTTTCTTCACATCGCAAAACTCTGCCTGACTGTTTTCGAAGCGTCAAAAGGAATATATTACGCGGTGATGATAGATCAAATTGACGTCGACTCGTTACCCGACAACGAAGGCATCTTGCGAAAATTCATCTTTTACTTATATTTATGCTATGTCGTCGGTCGTTACGGACCGTTGCTGGTGTTCAAATGGCTTAATTTTTCATACAGCACTATTGTTGCGATTACATTTATGTTTTATATCGTACATTTACTCTGCACGGTGCTGATGATTATGGGCGTTTTTGGAATATATATTCCATCGTGCAACAAGGACGAACTACCTACGTCTTTAACTCTAATCGTGAAACATAATTTCAGACTCTTCATGATCGATGGACCAGAATTAACCCAAGAAATTGTGACGGCCATCAAATTGTTCACACTTCTTGTCACAATATGCTGGATTAGTTTAGCCCATGCGATTGGTGAATTATTTGAGCTATCCATGGTGGCATCATTACGGGCTTCACATAATCTCTTATTTATTACGGTTATGGTAATTACATCTCTGATTATCTCTTGTGTCTTAGAACTCGCTTTGCAGCCATTCTTAAGAAATGAAACTTTTCTCAAAACTCCTTTTCACTATATTGCACTAGCAATTGTAATATTTGTAGTGGCAATGGTAGTCAGAGGTTTATACTTCCATACTAGAGAATTGGAATATCTAACGCAACCACGACTGGAAGGATACTGTCAACTAAGATTTTTCAATGCTTTAAATGAAGAGGTTTCCATTAAAGCAATAGATCATTTTGATGTTAAGGTTAAACCGAATGCTGCTGCTTATTTGCTCAAGGTTCCAGCTACTTGGGGACTACATGTTCAAGTTACAACAAACGAAGGTTCGTTTAATTCAGATCTGCACCTTTTTGAACTTTATTCATTTTCGTTCATCATATATCCGAACGAAGTTGCGGAGGAGCTCATACAAAATCCTATAAGTGACAATTGGCAACTCAGATCGGATACTGCCTATTTTTTCCTTTTGGACAGTCGACGTACACATTCTTTAACGTTTTATGAAAAAGGCGGAGTTTCTTCAATTTACAATATTTCAGTCCGAAAAAATATCTATTCAATACCACCTGGAATTTACACTGTACTCATAAAAACGAAGATCAATGAGACGGAAACTGAGCCCAAAAAGCTAAAGCGAGGCTATGTTTATGGCCTATTTATTCACTACGTACAAAACGATACTTCCAAACTTAGGGGAAAATTTTTTTTCAACACTTTGAAAACCGACGAAAATTTTTACGCACAAATGTTTCAAGGTGTATTGTTTGCAACCGCGCGAATGATGATGTTCATCGCTGTCTTGTTCTTGATACAAACTGAATCTTCTGTGTCTTCGAGAAGCACGGTTTTTACCTGGACGATGATGTCATACGCTTTGGAACATCAAATAATGCACGTTAAAAAACTCATTTTCAGTAAAATTACTACGTTGTCGCATTACAGCGCAGCCTTTTTTCTTGCGGCCTTTATCATTGCGGCCTTGAACTCTGCACTACGCTACAAATTTACAGAATACTCGTTAAAATAA
>CM077111.1:9432456-9453507 GCA_039619505.1 Cimex hemipterus | reverse complement strand
GAGGAAAAATCAAAAGGTGTGAGACGGGAGATTGTGCCCGATATGATGAACAGTGTTTATACTGTAGACCAAAAGGGCTAATTATTTAGCCCCAACATGGGCCTATATAGCGGGACCCCCTTCTAAACATCGTATAGTTTTTCATGAAAGCATGAGAGACGACAACTCACAGGAAAACAAGAGAAGTTTTTGAGCGAATCGAATCAATCCTTCTCTAAAGACTCCTAGACAATACAGAAATTATATCGCGCAACGAACAGAGACGTGCTAAGTTTCAGACACCGCACAAAGTCGATTCGACGACACCGATATGGGTCCGTTTTTTGTATTTGTCGAAAGCAGGGATAAAACTATAGGAAAGGCCCGTCCGATGCTTTTCGTGAAGTGGCTGTAGCAGGATCCGAATTTGAAAAATTTTGGTGGAAACCTTACTGAAATTCGCACGACAGGTAAAAATAGGCTTAAGGTTACGGCGTCGTGTAAAGACATCGCTAATTATCTCAATGAAACAGAATATTTAAAGAAAGAAAATTTGTTTACTTACATCCCGGATTTTCTCATCAAAAAAATCGGATTTATTCGATACGTTGATCCAGACTTAAGTAATGATGAAATTTTGCAGCATATGCAGTCCACGGTCCAACCCCCTAATGGTTGAATGTACGACCAAATTCGAAAAGTCAGGAGACAAAATTAAAATCTACCCATTAGAGACGTGTTTAATTACCTTCAAAGGTCAAAGATTACCAGAACTTTTACAATCTATGGTGGTTTAGCACGTGTACGTCCTTACATCAATCGATTATGAAGTGATTATGAAAGTTTATTCATAGTATTCAACATTCTGACTAACAACGACCTTGACATTTAAAGAAATGAACAAAACCGGACCTCAGATTGGATTGTTGGTGGGGCGGTTGTTGAGTGTGAAGAGGTCGTTTTCCGGTATAGTGGGACAAAGGGCACGGTTAGCCACGGGTTGTGGAGGATATGCGGTTTTTTCCAAACGTAAAAGTCCAAATGGTTTTTATCTATATCCTCTTAAAACACCCGGAAAAAGAAAAAAAGTGGTGATCCGTCCGTCTCACTGGGAAATTAGTACATGGCTAATGCCGAATAGTAAGCCCCCCTCCAAAAAAAACCCCGCAAATTTTAAGGGTCAAAAATTAACATATTGGGAAGTCTCCTACCAAAGCATAATAAAACATAAGGAAGGGACGAGTTTCGTGTTGGTGCTGTTATCGGCCGCATCCATGAGCCGCGAGTTTATCCTTTCTTTGTTCCTTTGTTTCCTCCCATTGTTTAATGAATTTCTTAATTTTCATCTACAATTTGTACTTTTGATGTATTGTTTAAAGGAATTGTATTATTTGGTCTATTTGAAATATTCTTATTTTTAGAAGATAAATTATTATTTTAATTATATTAGTTTTAATCCATCGGCATCTTTTATTTAATTAGATTCGATCGTATAATAAATAACCTTCTAGGTTGTAACACTGAAAATTAATTACAATGATTTAAACTAAATTTCACACATTCAATAGCTATTTTATTAATATAATTTTTCGATCCATAATGGCCCAATTAATGTTGTAAGTTTACTCAGTATATACATTTTCAAATCTTGACAGCGATTTACCGGCTAACATTTGTTAGGTGAGCTAGACTTCTGATTTCTTTTAATATGAACATTCAGCTCTTTTTTCTTTGTAATCCTTTGGAAACCGGTTCTGTTCTACCTTGCTTCTCGCACAATTTATACGTCCCTTCACATAGACCGTAATGAATGTTTTTATTCCCCTGAAGTAAAACAATGCTTTAATTTTTTTAAAGTTCATGCAATGCCAAAATGTGCGCCTAGAATGGATGAATGATAATATTTAAATCCTACATGCCGAAGGTTGCTCGGAAAAGCTACTCTGCAAATGTTTTTGCTTGTCTCTGAATGTAATGTTCCAGTTTTGATAGCTTATTTGGGTGTGCGTATGCGAGTATGCTTTATTCTGCATTTGGGCGATACAAGCTTCCATCCGCTTACTTACTCATTCGAGGGGCTGCAGCGTGATCGTTACGTCCTCAACGCTTACATGTTGTCGTACGGTCGCAACGTCTCCCATGAGGATCAGGTACTACGTTGATAAAACCCCTATTATCTACTGTGAGGGTTCATGCTTACTGATGCGTTCTGTACGTTTAGTGTCGGTACCACTGTCGTAATCTTTTATAATAAAACTTCTTCCTTCTTAAGAAGTCCTTCTGAAGAGCAGTTATTTAACTTCTAAATGCACTGCGTGTTAATCATTACAGACTAAACTATCACTTCTATAAGATAGGAGTGAAAAATAGTGAGCCACCACTCCATTAGAGCCGATATAGATGTAGGGGATATGGACTTCACCATATGCGTAAAATTCTAAATGGTTTTTATCTTACCTTTTGTATTTTAATCTTTATCTTGTATCTCCTTTTTATCGTTATGGTTTTAAAATTATTTTTTTATCCTCTTAAAACACTCTGAAGAAGAAGATAATAAAGAGTTGATGCGCTGTATAATCCTCAATAGTTAACATGGTTGGAGGTGTCCCACCAAGGCGCGATAAAACAAGGAAGGGAAGAGTTTCGTGTTGGAGTTGTTATCGGCAGCATCTACAACCCGCCGGTTTATCCTTTCTTTGTTTCTTTCTTTCCTCTCATTGTTGTACCAACTACTTAATTTTTGTCTACAATTTGTACTTTTGCTGTATTTTTAAAGGAATTGAATTATTTGGTCTATTTGAAACATTCTCATTTTTAGACGATAAATTATTATTATTTTTATTACATTAGTTTTACCCCATCGGCATCTTCTATTTATTTTTTTACCCTCACAAAATTGCACTTTCTTTTTTGTACATCGTATAATAACATGTTTCTTGAATGTAACACTGAAAATTAATTAAGATGATTTTAACTATTTTTTGCACATTCAATAGCTATTTTAGAAATATGATTTTTTCATCTATCATGGCCCAATTAATGTTATACGTTTACACAATATACATACATTATCAAAACGTGACAGCGATATACTGGCTAACATTTGTAAGAGGAGCTAGACTTGCGATTTTTTTTAAAATTGTATAGCTGTATTATCTTTCAGACAGTAAACAAGCCATATCTCTAATTGGAATACAAAAGTAATTATTAAGATTTCGGTTATTAGTATAAAACTTCATTTTATACCGTTATTGTAAAACTTTGTACTATCAATTCTCAGACAAAATGAAACAGTAATCTTAAATTAATAGAACAAACCACCAGTTTATCATACATAAAACATATGTTAAAACTTGTGTGTAAAAAGTGTCAAATTGTATTTTAAGATTTTTATCAAGACGTCCAGATGTTCGGTGAATTTTCATACTTTACGCCACGGGCTTATTTTGTGCTTGTGATACATTTCATCGTGAACGGATGCTACTCCTGTATCGCGGATATGGAAATATATATAAAGAATCACAGGAGTACTTTAGAATGGGTGATGACCGATGTCCTTTTACCTCTAATGTTAGCGGCTATATTTGCCTGGATCGGGGATTCCCATACCGAAAGGTATTTCATAGCTATTTTATACATGGTATGCCCATTGATTTACGTTCCAATGTTTCATCTTGCAAGATCATTGGGCTGGCGTGTCTTATATTCTGGAACGTTTTTTAACTTAGGAAATCTCTCCCTGACTGTTTCTGAAGCGTCAAAAGGAATATTCTACTCGGTGATGATGGATCAAATTGACATGGACGCGTTACCCGACAACGAAGGTATTTTGCGAAAATTCATCTTCTATGTATACTTATGCTATTACTGTGGTCGTGTCACACCGATGCTGCTGTTCAATTGGTTTAAATTGTCTTTCCGCGCCATTATTGCTGTGACGTCTACTTTTTATGTGTTACATTTAATCTGCACGTTGTTGGTGATTGGTGGCTTCTTTGGAATATATATAACACAGAGCGACAAGCACGTCCTACATACATGTATTGCGATTACGTTGAAATATAAATTTAAACTGTTTATGATTGAGGGACCAGCTTTAACCGAAGAAATTATGGAGACCATCAAATTATTAATGCTTCTTGGGGCAGTAACTTGGATGAGTTTAGCCCATGCGATTGGTGAATTATTTGAGCATAGTATAGTTGATTCAATGGATGCTGCAGATAACATACTATTATTTTTTACGGTTACCTCCTTATTGACTATATGTATTGCTATTGTCTTAGAACTCGTTATGCAGCCATGCTTAAGAAATGAAACGCCTCTCAAAACACCGTTTCACTATATTGCAATAGCAATTTTTATCTCTGTAGCGGCAATGGTACTCAGAGGTTTATTCTTGCAGGCTAGAGAAATAGAAAATATATCGCAGCCACGAGTGAGAGCACACTGTCAATTAAGATTTTTTAATTCTCTAGGTGAGACGGTTTCCGTTAGAGCGGGAATTATCTTTGAAGTTAAAATTAAGCCTTATGGGGCGGCTTATTTGCTCAAAGTTCCAGTAAAGCCGACGTTAACAATTCTAGTTACAACTAGTCAAAGTTCGTTTAATGAAGATCTGTATCTTTTTGAACTTTTTTCGTATTCATACATCGTACATTCGGACCACGTTACGGAGGAGCTCGTACAAAATCCCATAATGGACAATTGGCAACTTAGATCGGATACTTCATATTTTTTCATTTTGGACAACAAAATGACAAACGTTTTAACGTTTTATAAAGAAGGCAAAATGTCTGTAATGTACAGCATATCAAAACGAAGTGCAATCTATGCAATACATCCAGGAATTTACACTGTTCACATAAAAACAGATGTAGGTCAGGTACTAACTGAGACAAAAATGCTACAGCCAGGTCATGTTTACTGCTTTTTTATTTACTCGCTACAAAACGATACTTCCGCAATTAGAGCAAAATTCTTTTTCAACACCTTGAAAAACGACGAGAATTACTACGCAGAAGCATTGCAAGGCCTGATGTTTTCTATCGGTCAAATGTTGCTGTTCGTAAGTATCTTATTCTACATACAAACTGAATCTTCTGTCTCTTCGAGAGGCACGGTTTTTACCTGGACAATGATTTTATTCCATTTGGCACATAAATTAATGCTCGTTAAAAAAATGATTTTCCGCAAAGTTACTACAATTACGTTTTACACCACTGCATTCTTTCTTATGGCCTTTATCATAGCGGCAATGAACTCAGCGCTACGCTACCAATATACAAAATACTCGTTAAAATAAAATACACGTTTTACATACAGCTGTATATTTTTTCATTGCAGTGACACATTACATCAATAAATACAATGTAGTTTCTTAATTGCCTTGTTTAGGAAACCTGTTTGAACAAATAGTCTTTTAACGTCTTAAAAACAACATTGATTGAATAGCCGTTTTTAACTGTATTTATTATTATATAATATAATTTATTTCTGTATAAAATATTGTCTAAAAGTTTGTAGAGTTTGGTGACCGTTAGCTAATGATTATTTGAGGATGATGAGGCGCGTTCCGGTGTGACGTACGTTGTAGAAAAACGTTTTATGAGCTCAATGAAGATCAAAACGTTGGCTGGATAAAGAATTTTTTTAAATTCTACATCACAGTAGACCGCACTTCACGATTTGAAATATTTTTTGTTTAGAAGTTTTTAGTATTTACAGTGGGGTCAGAAATGTATCTTTTTCTGAGATCTCAAAAGATGAATTGTTAGATGCTAAATTTATGGACGGTAAAGTAAAAAACATATATTTATGAACTTTGCCTTAATTAATTTATAGTGCAACTGAATTCAACTATGTAAGTATGATGTACAAGGTCGTACTGACAAACAAAACAAAATTATGACAATTCTTGTGGATCTAAAGTACTTTTATTAAATCATAAAAAACAATAAAAATAAAATAATAGCGGCTCTGTCTTGCTACAGCACTTTTTTTCAAAAATAATAAATAAATAACCAAAGGCATTCATTAATGATAACAAAAGGCTCATTAGCGTTTAAAAAAAAGGTATGCTGCGAAGTCTTCAAAAACTGTAGATTGAGAAAGTATGGAATCCAAGTTAATGGTTCAAGTTCGCAAATTTCTTCGATCGAATATAATGTCCGACCTCTGGAAACATGAGACACTGCACGTTGTAATCCCTTCCCAGAAATACTTTGGTCGTTTTGGGCAGATTTTAGAGAAGCAGTGAATAAAAGCAAATTATCTTCATACATTTTTTGTAAGACAAAAAGAAGACACCTTATGCCCTTTTTATATACCTGAGATGTATAACTTTCTGTTAAATTGGATTGTGATATGGCACCCAATATTGGCAATATAGGTTAGGCCTAGGGAAAACAAGAAATGTTGATACCCTTTACATCGAAAACAGGATTGTCTGACCGAGATTGTGTGGGTTGGTAGGCCGTGTGGTTGAAAAACGTGGTTTTTAGAATTCTTATCTCAATTTTAGCGGTTAAACCACTATTTTTTATGTTTTATAAATAATGAAAATTGTGTTTCTCATTTCGTTACATTTTTGTTTTCATCTGCAATCATAACTGCTCTATAAACATAAATTTTTGAGTTTTGACATGCTTTATACTAATTTTTAATTTGCGTTTTACGTTTTGCAATGCAACATAAGAAGTGAAATGAGGGGTTTTATTATATTAATTATAGGTAGAGGTTTACACAAAGTTAGATCTCGGAACTATTCTTTGTTTTGACAGAATTATTGTCCTCACTCCAAACGCCACATCATCGTAGAAAGAAAACAACTCGACATATTCTATTGCGTTCCGTCACTAAAATCTATCTCTTGTGTGTTAAAGCTGACGACTCAAACCCTTTCGACAATGAGGTTGATCTCTTCGTCAAAGAGGCTGTAGTCATCGATTCATGAAATATCATGGTCATTCGCTCTCATAACAGCCACATCAATAAAAAGAATTGGCCGAGTACGAGATCACAAACCCACCAAAGGCAAATATGTTGCAGCTATACATTCGTCTCTCCAAACCGTGATTTAATAGCAGGAGATTTTTCACATCTAAGTAATAGAAGCAACCTAGACGTCATGTAGATAACCAGCACTTCAGATAAGTCGAGTTCGTCGGAAGTGACAGTTTATCAGCAAGCCAGATATTTAGAAACCAATTAGCTTAGAGGCCCGAGACGACGACGATGATGACGATGATGATGATGATACAATATTTCAGGGTGTTGTATACTGCGCCCTTTAAGAGCTATTGTATCCCACGTTCTCTGCCTAAAGCACATCGGTGAGTCCTATTTCATCAAGGAATTTGATTAATAGGCCCGGTTTTATTGGTTGAAGTTCTTCTATGGTCACATTGTACATCCCAAAACACTTCCTCCTACGGGCTAATGTCGCTCCGCAGTTTGTTAGCAGATGTGTTGGTGTTTCCTCTGCTTCTTTGCAGAATCTGCATGTGCCATCCTGGATTATTCCCATTTTCTTTAGATGCCCATTTAGTCTACAGTGTCTAGTTAGGAATCCTGTTAGGATTCGCAGTTTATTCCTGCCTCCTTTGACACATTCTGTGATTTCTTTCTTCCCAAAATTGGTTAGAAGATTCTTGGATTGCCTGTGTCCAATAAGCAAATTCCAATGTTCCCTTATTTTCTTTTTGTCCTTCTGTCTGAGATGTTCATTGATAGTGTGGATTCCTATGCCACAGAAGGGTTCAGGTCCTATCAGCGGTGTAGCTGCCCGGCCCGAGACGATAAAACACCCTTTTTATCATGGTAACCAAACACATCATCTTAACCGTTACAGACTACCCCACTCTAGGGGATAGGAGTGAAAAACAGTGAATGTTGTGAGTGATGGCTCCGGTAGAGCCAATGCTAATCATATGCTACTCGGTAGAGAGGTATACCATGTTAACTTTAAAAAGAGTCCCATTTCCGACTATCATGGTCCAAATTTTGAGATTAGGCGAATTGGAAAGTGTAGATGCAGTATTCAACATTGTAACCAGCAACGACATGTAAACAAACGAAAAAACAGCCCCTCAGATTGGATTGTTGATGGGAAAGTTGTTTGGGCACGGTATAATGGGAACAAAGGAACGTTTAAACACGGGTTGTGGAGTTTTACATACGTCTAAAATTCTAATGTTTTTATCTACATCTTCATAAAACACCTGGAAGAAGAAGAAAAAGTGGTGATCCTCTGTACTCCCTTGTCGGATATGCTGTACGACTGCCGGCGGCAGAGGTACTCCGTCTGTATCACGGGAAAATTGGTATATGGCTAATGACGAAAGGTTAAGCCCAAAAAAAAAGACTTTTGTGGTAACGATCAAAAATTAACATCGTGGGAGACTTGACGAGAAAGATGAGAAAGAAAACAGTTTGGTGTAGTCTACTAGTTAGACTGCTGTATATATTTATTGAGTTATTCGTTTTTTGGTGGGAAGGGTACGTTGAAAAAAGGGCCAGAGGCGACGGCGGGAATCGAACCCGCGAACGCGGGGCCTTCTAGCCAAGAGTGTCTCACGCTAACCACTCGGCTACCGCGGCCCCCGAGATTTGATGTCGAAATTGGTATCGGCCTCGTCTATGACGAGCGAGTTTATCCTTTCTTGGTTTCTTTCTTTCCGTCCTTTTATTGTTTAATTAGTTGCTCAATTTCCATCAAGAATTTTTGTTTTTGTTTCATTGTTGAAAAAGAATGCATCATTTTGTCAATTTTAAATATTCTCATTTCTAAAAAATAAATAATTGTTATTTTAATTATATTAGTTTAGACCATTCGACATCTCTTATTTAATCCATTATCCTCATACGATTGCACTGGTAGATCGCGAAATATAAGTGTAATAACATGTTTGTGGGATGTAACACTTGCGATTAAATAAGAAGATTTTTACTAAATTTTTCACATCAAATAGCAAAAATTAGTGTAGAAATCAGTGAACTTTTGGAATCAAGAATGAAAGAGAATTAAAATGAAGAGGATGAAAATTTGAAAACTAAAAGAATGAAACTCAACAACACGGTAAACGATAATTTAATTTTATCCAATGCTTTCGCTCCGTTAACAGACCACATGGATCTAAAGCCCCCTGCATGTAAAACCTCACCCATTGTAAACAAAACACCGAAACCTCCACCCATTTATATATATATATATATATATATATATATATATATATATATAATGCGACTAATATAAATGAACTAATTAAGGAGCTAAAGAAAATGGGCATTACTTCGTTCAAGTATTCAACATCCAACGATAAGGTAAAAATATGTGTGGACTCCATCGATGACTATCGCAAAGTTACAAAATTTCTTACAGCTAACAAGGCTCAATATTACACATTTCAATCTAAAAATGAACGACTTTTTAGACTCGTCGTAAGAGGACTACATCAGAGTAGTGATGCTGAGATGATGAAATTCGAATTATTAAATCTCGGATTCAAGCCAGGTAACATTCTACCTATGCGACATCCTGTGAGTAACCAACTCCTACCATTATTCTTTATTGATTTAAAACCCACTGCTAACCACAAAGAGATTTATAATCTTACAACGCTTTATAATGCTATGATAAAAGTTGAACCACCAAAACCAAAAACTTCTATAGTTCAATGTAGGCGTTGCCAAGAATTTAGCCACTCTAAAAATCATTGTAACAAATCTCCAAGATGTGTTAAATGCAAAGAACCTCATGCAACTGAGGACTGCACTCTGGGGGTGAACACCAAACCAAGTTGTACTAATTGTGGAGGTGAACACACCGCCAAATATTTGGGATGTCCGTTCTATAGGAAAAGCCAGAAGTCTAAATTGGTTAACTCTCCCAGTGCATTTATAGCTCAAAAAAATCAGAAAAAGTGGGTATAAATTCATCAGGTAAGACATCTGTCAACGTAAATAAATTTACTCAATAGAACATCCCCCATGCAGATATACTTAGCAGTAAGAAGGGTGATAAAGCCCAGATAGATTCATCACAAAATGAGCTCATACAGTCACTCATTCAAAAAGTTGACTCATTAGTAACTATAATCCAGCCACTAGTGCAAATGATAGCAACCATTGTTCCCAAATTGGTTAATCTCCATGGCTAATACTACACAGCCCTCAATAAAAATCGGCATATGGAACTCTCGCAGTTTGTTCAAAAAAGTACTCGACTTAGAATTTTTCATTGTCACTAATAATATTGACATAATGATAGTAACAGAAAGCTAACTAAATTGTGAAAAATACCTCTCAATCCCTGACTAAAAATGCTACAGAGCGGACCACCCTGATGAAGCCAGCAAAGGAGGCTCCCTGATATTAATTAAGACGTCCATCCAACACACGGAATTGTTACCAATAAGGGAGAAGAACATACAGACTGCTCATATTCAAATTATGATTAATAATGTAAAACTGCAAATTTGTTCCTTCTACTCAGCGCCTATAAATAAAATAACGGAAGGGGAACTTATGGCATCAATACGCCGATTAGGATCATCTTTTATTTTAGTCGCTGATTTCAACGCTAAACATCCCGTCTTTGGATCTCACAACGAAAACTAAAGAGGTAAACTACTGTGTAATGTCATTCAAAAATACCAATTGCAAGTTTTTCATCCAACTGAACCAACTTACTGGCCTGAAACAGGGGGGATGCCAGATATTCTAGATTACATCATTGCAAAAGGTTTCCACTTCAATCACACTAGTCCGAAAGTTATTCAAGATATAGCGTCTGATCACAGTCCGGTTATATTTGAACTCCTTGTGAAACTACCGAATATGAAACCAACAATAACCCTTATGGTACAAAATATGAATTGGAATATCTACAAGGTTTCTCTCAACCACCTCTGTAATGTAAATATTCCGCTAAAAACGGAAGAAGATATAGATAACTCGGTTGAGAAAATTACTAACAACATTCCATTTTCGGCAATGATCTCGGCTAAACAAAGTGCCCAGAAAATGCCAAAGTGCAAGAAACGTTTCACCTTTAATATCAGATGTCTTCATGAAACGAAGAAACGTGCCCAAACTCGTTATATGAATACCAAAATGTACGATGACCGAACAATTTTGCGAAATGCTTGAATTAATTTCGGATCCGTGGTAGGGCTGGTATACATTTAATTATTGAATAAGAACAAATTCCGGATTCAACATTTATTAGGTCTTACAAATTATAATAATAGATGCCGGCAATTTTAATCTAAATTAACAATATCCTTTATAATTGA
Source organism: Cimex hemipterus (assembly GCA_039619505.1). NCBI lineage: Eukaryota > Metazoa > Arthropoda > Insecta > Hemiptera > Cimicidae > Cimex > Cimex hemipterus. The sequence continues at coordinate 9,442,231 of CM077111.1, read as the reverse complement.
ATTTCATTTATAAATAAACTTATTATCTTATATATAATCAAGAGTTCCAAAATATTGGGGTTGTCTTCTTGGCGAAAAGTTTAATTAGCAGATCCGTAGATGCGGTAGTCGGGAAACAACAATAATAAGAAAGGCAATCTAGATCAAGAACGAGATTGTTACCTGTTGTCTAGTTGACGTCAGCGGATCGGATATATAGTCACTCTTACGATTCAAGCGGCGGTTAGGACGGATTTTGTCTAAGGCAGACAACACGACGGGTTTTGTAATGTTCGGGTTATCCAAACTGAACACCGGACCGACACTTCTCAAAACGAGAGGTTTCCTTCACGCATGCGCACAGAGGAAGAGGTATTGATACTTTTGAAGTTGTTGAAAGACTGACTAACATCTGATCAGGGTCCAGAAGATTACAAAACAAAAAAAAAAAACAAAAGAACTGAAACCCATGACATCTAAATAATTAATTTAATATTGTCGGCCACAACATACCGCCCACCAAATTTAATCTTTAAATTTTATAATCATCATCATTGTGTCCTTCTGGGAACAAAGGCGACAATTTTACCACTGGACGAATAAATTCACCTTCTGCTGTTCGGACTTTGACTACGCGAACTTGACCTTCCTTTCCTGGCATATGTTACAGCTTCCTTACTGTAGCTGCACGTACGTTGGCGGTAGCTCAGTGGAGAAGGGGGGGGGACGTGTTTAAGGGAGAGACAAGTGATGGTGGGTGAGGAGTTTATATACAGGTGTTATGTTGAGCGCCACGGTATTTTTGGGGAAGGGTAAATACCGAAACCAGGGGATTAAAGGAAAGGAAGAGTTGGACAATAGGACGAAGGGAAAGGGGGTGGGTAGCGATACAGCGCTTCTGGTTCTCGTCTTCCTGATAATGCTTCCAACCAGGATGATGGGAGCCAAATAATGAAGTCTTCCTGCTTCTATCCACGTTACTTCATTAAGATAAGCAAGATGCCTTAAAGGAATACCTTACTTAGGCCTTAAAACTACGATAAAAAAATGAATCTTAATTATAACTATTCTATTTTCAAGTACAAACAAATCCTTCTCAAACAAAAGCCATCAAAGGCCAGAACTTATACTTATCGTCACTAGACCGGGATTATCAGGCCTCGTAAGAAGTCGGAGGTGTGTCCACTCCCGAGATTATTCCACACTTGCCGGGATCAGCCAATTCCTCTTCCTAGGACCTCTTCGAACTCACGACGAGGTTCACAAACCGCACACGCATACACTTAAAAAAAACACAACAACAATATTCTTTTCGTCGCGGAAACACCTCTTCCTCGGAACGTCTATTCCCAACTGTCCCCTTGTTGTTTTTTTCTCTGCTTTCTTTTTTTTCTTTGTTTTTTTCCCAATCCAGGATCCAGTGCCACCCCGATCAGGATCTTACCGGCCGCGGATTGCTTCCTGCTTCTCGCGCGTCTCTTCTCGGCTCATCCCGCCACTATTTAAACTTTATTATTTTTTTCCCGAGAAGAAGGAAAAATGTAATACATACATTGTTGGATTCGTCCGATGGGCCATTGTAACGGGGGTACATTGTCCTCGCGAAGAAGAACTAATGTTCCTTCTTTTACGTCGGACTCCTGGCGGGGCCATTTATTCCGCTGTTGAAGATGATGTAAGTAATCCAGCCACTGAAGATCTTAAGTATGCATTACTGGAGGAAAAGGCGCTCTACAGAAAAATGGAATTTGCTAAGCTAGACATGCAAGATGGATCATTATGGAGAAAGACGATATATGTAACAAAAGAATCCTCCAATATACCTCCTCTTAAAACTCAAGCTGGCTGGGCGACCAGTCCTGATGAAAAAGTTAAAATTTTCGGGCATCTTTTCCGAGAGCAGTTTCAGCCAAATGTCGTTGAAAATCCTCAAACAACGGAATTGGTACAGGAATCTCTTCAAGCTCCCTTGCAATTGTCACCTTTTTATGATTTCTTCACTCCATCTCAGGTTCACCGTGTAATTCAGAAAATAAAAACGAAAAAGCACCAGGTATGGACATGATCGTAAGGCCACTATTGATTCATATGCCTAGAAAATGTCTGGTACTATTAACACAAATATTCAATGACATCCTTCGAACAGCATACTTTAAAAAAAAAAAGGAAAATGGCTAAAGTGGTACCTATACATAAAGCCAATAAAAAAAAAAAAAAAAAATGGGATAAACCGACCAGTTATCGACCAATAAGTTTGTTGTCTACACTATCGAAGATTCTCGAGCGTCTAATATTTCCAAAGCTTCTGAGTTATTTAAGTCCTGTGATACCGAACACACAATTTGGATTCAGAGCATCTCATTCTTGTCCGTGGCAACTTCACAGAGTAGTGGATAAAATACTACAAACTTATGAGGAAAAGAAATATTGTCTAGGTTTATTTATAGATACTGAAAAGGCTTTCGATCGCGCGTGGCACGACGGCCTTCTATATAAGATCAAAAAGTTGCTACTAGATACTTACTACCGGCTGGTGAAGTCTTATTTAACCGACAGAAATTTTTTTGTCAGCTATAATGGAGCAAACTCGAAAGTACACAACTTCTCAGCGGGTGTTCCTCAAGGAAGTGTTCTGGGACCCCCTCCTTTACATTCTTTACGAGCATGACTTTCCAGCAGATAGCAACATCGAAATATCCCAATTTACCGATGGCAAAGCAGTGCTCTCCCAAAGTATAACGCTCAGTGATGCAGAAACGAAGATGCAGAATTATGAGATCAGAAACATTGATGAGTGGGCTGCAAAGTGGAAAGTTAAGCTGAATTCTACTAAGTCCAAACTCATTAACTTTGCTTATAAGAAGACAGGAATTAATGTACCTCAAGCGGACTCATATAAATACTTAGGGCTGCACTTGGACACGCATCTAACCTGGAATAACCACATATCCTCACGTGTAACGAGAATTCGCTTGCGAATTCGCAATATCAAACCAATTCTCACTAGCAATTCTGTCCAAATCCCACTTAAGCCACTCCTTTATCTAGGCCTAATAAAACCAATATGGTTTTATGGCTCGCCCATTTGTTGTTCTGCATCCACCTTGCAAATAAAACGGATACAAACGCTGCAGAATCGTGTATTTCGTTTAACAACATACGCGCCCTGGTTCGTAAGGAATGACCAACTCCACGACGAAATATCGTTGACATCGGTAGAAAACGAACTAAAGAAGAGATACTCGATGCTGGATGCCAAAGCTGACTCCCACCCGATTCCGGCAATTGCTCAAATTTCAGCGAATATGCCTCCACCCCGCCAACAAAGAAAGCATCATACGGACTACGGATTGTAAATATGTGTGTAATGTAAATAAGTGATAGTGTAAACGTGCGCCTGACGTTACATTGTTTTAGATAAAACCAAAAATGTAGGTTAATTTATTTAATAATCAGATATTTATTTATCTCAAACTACTATACTCCAAAGAGTGAATTATTGTGTGGACTGCCATAGGGCAGGACCCGCCCTCAAATACCATGTTAATCACACTTTTTGAGTGTGCTGTATATCATTATTTATTAGCAAAATATAATGTGTATGTACACAAGAGTTGAATAAAATAATAATAAAAAAATCCAATAGCTATTTTACAATTAATGTTATACGTTTACACATTATACATATATTTTCTAAGTTTGACAGCGATTTACCGGCTAACATTAATGAGCTGAGTTCGATTACAGATTTCTTTGAAAATAAATGTACAGCTATATTTTCTTTCTAACCTACACCTATACCTATGTAAATATGCCCTTTCTAATTGAAATTCAAAAGTAATTATTAAAAATTCCGGTATTATTATAACATTTATCTTTAAATTGTTACAAAAATGGAACTACTACTTCGCAAACAAAGTCAGTCAATCATAAGTAAAAAAAATATAATCAATGAATCATATATAAAACACATGTGAAACAGTGAGTGGAAAATTGAAGTTTGATATTTTTTATAGACGTGAATATGTTCAGTGAATTTTCCTACTTCCCGCCACGGGCGTGTTTGGGGATTGTGATGCAATTCACAATGACCGCATGCTACTCCTCCGTCTCGAAATTGGAAGCAAATTTATCAAATAACAGGAATAACTTAGAATGGATTATGACAGATATACTTTTACCTCTAATGTTAGCATCTATCTTTGCATGGATCAGCGATTGCCACACCGAAAGGTATTTCGTAGCTGTTATATGTATGGTATGCCCATTGGTTTACGTTCCAACACTTTTCTTTGGAAAATTGGTCGAGGGGTATGCTTTCTTGGCTAAGGTTCTTTTTATCTTAGGAAAAATTTCCCTGAAGGTTTACGCAGCGTCAACAGGAATATTTCTCTCGGTGATCACGGATCAAATTGATATGGACTCGATACCCGACAACGAAGGCATCTTGCGAAAATTCTTCTTCTATATTTATTTAAGCCTTTATTGTGGTCACTACGTACCGATGCTGCTGTTCAATTGGCTTAATTTGTCTTTCGGCCCCATTATTGGTATCGCTTGTGCTTTTTACATCATACATTTACTCTGCACATTGTTGGTGCATATAGACATAGTTAGATTATATATTCCACCGAGCGACAAGGAGGTCATACCTATGTGTTTTGCGCTTCTGTTGAAACATAATTTAAAACTATTTATGACAGACGGACCGGAATTAACGGAAGAAATTATAATAACCGTCAAATTATTAGCCCTTCTTGGGACAATATTGTGGATAACTTTAGCACACCAGATTGGTGATTTAGTTGGGCAGTCTATACTCACTTCAATGGGATCTGCATATCATGTGCTGGTGTTTTATACGGTTATGTTCTTTCTAAGCACATTTATTGCTTGTATCTTAGAACTTGGTTTGCAGCCATACTTACGAAATGAAACAGCTCTGAAAACACCGTTTCACTATCTTTCATTAGGAATTGTATTATTTGTAGGGGCAATGGTAGTCAGAGGTTTTTACTTGCATGCTAGAGAATTGCAACATGTATCGCAACCAGAAGTGGTTGGCCATTGTCAATTAAGATTTTTCAATTCTTTAAATGAAGATGTTTACGTTAAACTAGACACAAATATTGGTCTTAGGATTAAACGGTATGGCGCGGGCTATTTTCTCAAGATTCCAACGCGTTCGGTAATATCAGTTACAATTACAACTAGCCACCTTTCGTTTAATTCAGATCTGTATGTTTCTCAACTTTACTCATATTCATACATCATACATGGGGACAGAATAACGGAGGAGCTGGTCCAAAATCCCGACGTAGACAATTGGCGCCTCAAAACGGATAAGGCATATTTTTTCATTTTGGACGGTAAATTGACAGAGGTTTTAACGTTTTATAAAGAAGGCAAAGTGTATGAAACGTACGATATGTCAGAACAAGAAGACATTTATGCAATACCACCCGGAGTTTACACTGTTTCCATAAAAACGAATAACAGTGAGGCGAAAACTGATCCAAAAATGCTAAAGCCAGGTTATGTTTACTGCCTATTTATTTACCAACTACAAAACGAAACTTCCGGAATAGAAGGAAAATTCTTTTTCAACACCTTGAAAATGGACGAGAATTTCTACGTCCTGGCAGTGCAAGGTTTGATGTTTGCAGTCGGGCACATGGTCATGTACGTTACTATCTTATTCTACATACAAACTGAATCTACTGTTTCCACGAAAGGCACGATTTTTACCTGGGCGCTTGTTAGTTTACATTTGGAACATATAATATTGCACAGTAAAAACGCTTTTCTCAGCCACTCTACTTCAATCACGCATTACACCACTGCATTTTTTCTTGCGGCCTTTATCATTGCGGCTATGAACTATGCAATACGCTACAAATGTACAGAATACTCGTTAAAATAGAATAAATGTTTTACATCCACCTGAAGTTTTTTTCATATCAACTATACATTACACGAAAAAAAACAATGTAGTTTTGTGAGATAGCATTTCTTAAATGCCTTATTCAGGAAAGCTGGTTGAATAGCTTTCGATGAGCGGTAAATTCCTTTCTTAACTATTATCATAGTAAATATTGTTTAAAAAAAATAATGAACATGCTGTGATAAGTAACGTCAGCATGGAATGGTTACTGGAGTAGAGGCAGAACTACACGGGCCTTGGAAAAATTAACTTTTGTATTAAAAGTTAAGAAGATAGGAAGGCTTACGGGAAATAGATTCATCAAGTATTACAATCATTCCCTGGTGAAAGGTATAAGTGGGGATGTAGCAATGGTGTGAGTGAAGGCTGTCTGTAATGACCTTATCTTGAGAAGATGGAACAAGAGGAAAGCTTTAAAATAAAACTATTTGTAATATTTTATTGGAATAATGGATATCACAATATGTTAAAAGAAAATTTGTGTTTTCTAATGTGCTGGTTGAAAGATCATTGTCATAAATAATGTATAACCATATGTTAAGTTTTTGTGTATTCGTTGATTTGTAGGTAATTTAATATTCTTGTAGTCTTATTTTTATATATATTGAACTCAACTATGACGATAAGGCCAGTACCCCCACAACGGGCCGGAGAGCGTTGCCAAAACAGGACCACTTCGTGGCGAGAAGTGGGAAAGAGGCAATCGCCGTGCCGGTTTGCTGTTACCAATCGCCTAATAACCTCAATGGACATCCGCCTGTTTAGCTCGGAGGAGACCTGTCCATGGAAGCGGATTCGACGAACGCCAACTGGAAGTTTACCGGGTTCGTTTTAGTGTGGTGGTGCTGGACGACTCCCTTTTTTTTGAGGAGGTGTAAAACCAAAAGAACATCACAAAACCTATTCTTTCAAGAACTAACGAAGTGAATCAATTTCTTTTTTTTTTAATTTACACGATGACTTGTTAATTTTGTATGGCCTTCATCATAGCGTCTTAAGTGTGAGAAGAGCACATATTATATTATTTTCTCCTTTCATTTCCGTCATATTTTGAGTTCTTGTTCCTTGTGTCATGTCGTAATAACTTATAATATTGTTTGTAATACTTTTCATTGTTTTTGTAATGGCCGGATGTTTTAAAAATATATTTTCCCCTAAACTAATTTAACGTTGAACTAGTAGCATGTGAGTTATAAGATAAACTGATTTTTATATTTAATGCAGACTAGATGAAAAAATGTAAATCCGCCTTTGACCCAACTCAATACACTGTGAAGACAATTTTTGATATTTTGTAAATAACGAAATTTTCGTTTCTCATTTCGTTCCATTTTCGTTTTCATCAACAGTCACAACGCTCAGCAAACATAAGCGTTTCAGTATTTACATGATTAGTACTAATTTCTAATACGTATTTTACGTTTTGGATTGCAACATATGAAGTGAAATGAAGGATTTTTTCTATATTTTTTTAACGTTTTATTTGCTTTTTACAACTGCATTCTTCGATGCAACAAGTAAAACAGATAGTATTTACATGTAAACTTATTAAAGGGGGCGTGAAAGCTTGAATAATTATAATCCAGTGATGGTAGCCGTTAGTACTTCATACGATGAGTGAGATGTATTCCTTCGTCGATGTCAATCGCTAAGTTTGTCTCGGGGCCACCGACGCTTCAGTCTTCTGTTGGGATTATTAGGTAATGTGGATGGATGACAGGTTTTTGACGAAAGGGTTCGGATGATGAAGTAGTTGTTGATTGAAGAGATTGAATTCGATTGAGGTTGGAACGCTTAGCAGTACCATAAAGTTCATGCCCGTATGACCAAATGGGGGCCAGGAGGGCAATGTAAAGTTTTCTTTTGTTTGTTAATGAGAATTTTGATCGTCTGTCCATTAGTCGTTTAAGCATGAAAAATCGTATTTTACAGTCTGTGCGTTTTAGTCGTGTATGGGGGTTCCACGTCAGTCGTTTGTCTAGGTAGAGTCCGAGGTGTCGTACATGGTTCGCAATTGGGATGGGAATGTTGTTGAAGGATACTGGCGGGAGTGTTTTCTTGTTTAGTGTAAATATTATGTTCGTTGATCTTGATTCTCCACCGACGGAGCCACGATTCAAGGGCGCGTTTAGGTGATTTTGAAGATGACGGGAAGCAGTGACAGGATATTTTTCAGGAGAAAGGATTGCGGTATCATCGGCAAAGGTGAAGGTAATAGTGTTTGGTTGCGTAGGTAGGCCGGATGGATAAATTGAATACAGGAAAGGAGCGAGCACGCTGCCCTGTAGGACACCTGCAAGAATAGGATGGTCGAAGCTGTTGAAGTTGTCGATTCGTTGTCTGTGTAGCTTATTATACAAGTTCGATCGCTCATGACTTCACGTAGTATTCAACCCTCTTTCTATTCCCATTTATTGTTGCGACAAATCAAGCGCAACACAAAAGAGGGAGAAAATAAAAAGATAAGTCGATATAAACAAAACAAAAGGCGCGCTGTATCGTAATTGTTAATAGCAGATCGAGCCGACAGCTGATAACCCGACCTGTTCGGGAATGTTCTTCTGTCCGGCCGAAAGGTCTATTAACATACACTTTTACTTACTGCGTCTTAATTATTCCTTGATAAGGCTACAATAACACTAAAGAAAAAGTAGCACGTTTCTAATGGCTTGCGTGGAGTGCAAATTTGCTTATGAGATTGTCAATTGAATCCGCGCTAAATCTGAACTTTTGTGGTAGCTTTTGAGAAAACAACCTTACGGTTCAACCAGCTGATTGCGAAATATTGAATTTTTCAAAATTAAAATTCAAATTTCAAAAAGTTTCTTTGAAGAAATACATTTTTTTTAAAATAAGTGTTTAAATTTTAAATCAAAGAAGACAGGTTGAGGTACCTCGGACTGTATCTCGGCAAACGCCTGCCGTGGAAGGATTAAATTGAAACTTCAGGAGATATTGACACGATATTGAGCTCTTGCCCGATGTCTTGGCAAACGTTCTAATTACCTCTCAAAAATGGTCCTCTAATAACAAACCAGTGTATTTTAGGAAGTATAGGTACCTTCATTAGTACCACAAACATGTTCAAAAAGAAGTTGACAAAATTGCTTGAAAATGAAATAATCCAACAATTCACATTTCAATAGCCCGACGTGGGTAGTAGCTAAGAAAGCCGATGCTTCTGTAAAAAGAAAAATTAGAATGGTAACGGCCTACAGAAAATTAAATAATAAAACTGTAAAAGAGAGCATTTTATTACCAAAAATTGGCCTTAAATAAACCGAAGGCAAAATAAATTTTGTAGCGGACACTCTTTCCCGTAATCCCTCACAACACAGCTCGTAAACGCAATTGCAAATCCTACCCTGGATCCAGACAATGTAGTCGATGAACTCCTATCCGCTCCTTCGGCATCAGATATAGGTGAAGTAGTGGACGACTTAGACAAGTATTCAACGAACGACATAAAGACGTTTACAAACTGAGCCAACTTATCAGACATTTTGATTCTCAAGATGAGAGCTGACGCACTTCCACATACGACAAAGTTGTATTACCCCGAAGTGTTGGTGTAGAGGGTTCCCATCCCTAGGGGCTCTCCACTCGTCCACTCTATGAATGTTTTTATTCTCCTGAAGTAAAACAATGCTTTAATTTTTTTAAAGTTCATGCAATGCCAAGATGTGCGCCTAGAATGGATGAATGATAATATTTAAATCCTACATGCCGAAGGTTGCTCGGAAAAGCTACTCTGCAAATGTTTTTGCTTGTCTCTGAATGTAATGTTCCAGTTTTGATAGCTTATTTTGGGTGTGCGTATGCGAGTATGCTTTATTCTGCATTTGGGCGATA
>CM077111.1:9391553-9421192 GCA_039619505.1 Cimex hemipterus | reverse complement strand
CTATTTATTCACTCGCTACAAAATGATACTTCCGCAATTGAAGGAAAATTTATTTTCAACACCTTGAAAAAGGACGAGAATTACATCGCACTAGGAATACAAGGAGTACTGTTTTCAGTCGGGCAAATGACGATGTTCGTCACTATCCTATTCTTCGTACAAACTGAATCTTCTATATCTTGCAAAGGCACGGTTTTTACCTGGACGACGATTTTATTCCATTTGGCAAATAAACTGATTTACGTTAAAAAACTTGTTTTCAAAGAGGTTACTTCAATGACGCATTACTCCACAGCATTCTTTCTCGCGGTCTTTATCGTTGCAGCTATGAACTCTGCACTACGTTATAAATGTAATGAATACTCGCTAAAATAAAATATGTGCGTTAGATCCAGCTGTAGTTTTTTTTTTCTTTTTTACATGGCAATAATACATTACACTAATAAAAACAGCGTGATTTTGTGTGATAGAATTTATTATCTTACTCAGGAAATCTAGTTGAATAGCTTTCCATGAGCTTAAAATGAAGTCCTTCAACAGGACGCCCTATTTCCTATGAGAAACCTAAGACACCTAAAACCGTGCTTGATTGTCTTAAGAAAACATTGTGTGACTAGCCATTCTTAACTATTCCCTTATAAAATATTTTTAGAAGTTTTTCATATGTAAAGTGCGTCAGAAAAGTATTGGCAATTTTCCCAATCTTTGATGCTAGAGTGTTGGACGATAAAAGAAAAACATTTATTTATGAACTGTGTATACAGCTATTGAAAACTTGCATTGTTCCCCTTTAAGGACGTTGCTGTAAATCGAATTTTCCTCTGCGCCAAACAGTGACAAATGTAAGATTACAGGAGTTTACATTGTTCTCTGATAAACTACATGGAAGCAAACCGGAACATATCTAGCAAAACAAACAGCCCACATTTGTAAAGCAACTGTCCATTTTTGTCTTGCACACAGAAAGCTTTTTATTATCGTGGGGCATATTGCTTGAAGAAAAATGAACGTAAGTTAAAAGGAAATGGGTGTTTGCTAATGTCCTGGTTGAAAGATTATTGGGATAAATAATGTATAGCCCGATGTTAAGCCTTTGTGTATTTGTTGAATTTCCACCGTAGGTATTTGATTCTTTCATCCTAATTTTTTATTTATGTCACTCATCAACATCTAATGCGGTTTTTAATACTTTTTATTGTTTTGTGTAATGGCTAAGTTTTTAAAGTATATTTCCCCCTAAACTATTTTAATCTCGAACTAGTTTCATTTCAAGACAAACTGTTTTTTATATTATTTAAATGCAGACGGAGTGAAAAATGTGCAAAACTATCCTTGACCCAGCGGAATAAATTTATGTAAAGAAAAGTTTGTGTATGGTAACCAACGAAAACTTCTCTTCGCGTTTTGTTACATTTTCGTCTTCATCTATAACCTCAACTGCCCTGTAAACATGTACTTTTCCATACTTGTATGCGTAATATGAATGTAATATGAATTTTACTTTTAGAAGTGCATTATATGATGTGAAATGAGCGATTTTATTATATCATTTTGTTATATTATTTCTTGATTTTTCACTTTTTTTTTCTTTGAGATGGTTAATTATTTATGTTTTACGTATAATAATATTTTTAGATATTACTGTTTGTTTGTAAATAAGACTTTTAAATCCACAATACAGCAATAAAGATAACAAGGACATGTTAACAACAACCTTTGGTTTAAATTTGTAACATAATGAGTTAAAGACAAATCGTGTCTTTGTCCAATTAAAGAGCTTTTCTTGATATATGGTCCAGCGTATTAGAACGGGTCTGAATGGACATTGAATGCTGCTCAGCTTGCCTCTAAACCGCAAACCGCTCCGGCAACATAGTTCAATTTATTAGGCGAGGAGGATTTACGGCATGCAAAATCTATAATGCTGATGTTTGACTTGTTATGTCAAACTTCACAACTCAATTTCTCAAATAGGCCCATTGTAAGATTTTTCTCAAAAAACCTAAATTTTCCATGTTCTCTTAGAAGGTATTAAAAATATTTTAGCAAAAAAAATATTGATTGATTCCATCGTCACGGGCTTGATCAACTACTCAAAAGCGTTTGTTACATTCAAGATGAACACAAACAAAAATCTATGTTCGGATCAATATTTAGCTGCTTAAAACTATAAACAAAGCCTATGGAAAGATAAATACAAAACTGCATCTTTGTCTGTTTTATGATGAAGGGAAAAATCATCAAAATAGGATCTGTTGGTTTCAGGTTTATTTATTACATTCAAACCAATTTTCTCTTTTGATAATATCACTACAGATATGGATGAAACTTGGAAAACAGGTGTATGCTTCTACTGTGCCTGGAGTTGAAACATTTTACTCTATTTTAATTTTTACTGTAACAAAAGTGAATCCTTCCCTTAAAGCGTAAATCAAAAGCCATGGTACATGCGACATACTACCATATTCCTACGTAACTTAGGAGGATCATAAGAATACGTGGATCGTCCAACTAGTCACACATTACGTAAAATAATTACATGAATTTTCTGTTTTTCTGTTGTTAAAGTTCTTTGTGTTTTTTTCCGATAATCAATAATAGTTTTCAAAGTAGGTATGTAAACTGCAATGCAAAGTTATTGCTCAAGCGACCCATCATCTCCAGGAAGTCCGATGTGTCCAAATTTCTGAACGCACTGCTCGAAGAAGATTACACCAGTATGGACTGACGGTTTTTCGAGTAAGAGGACCAGAATGAACTAGTACACAGAGTTGCAAAGCTCCCATTGCAAAGAATACAGCCATTTGTCTTTAGACGAATGCTGTACGTTTCCCGGATGATTGTAGATCTGCTCTACGATCTCCAGATGGGGCGGGAAAGAGTGTGGAAAAGATGAAATGAATCGAAGACTGTCATTTTGCTAAAAATAACCTTTTATACGTAGCTCAGAAATGGTACAGGCGGGAATTTCAATGTGGGGTCGCATGGGGTTGGTGGTTGTTTTTGTAGGGCCGCTTTCTATACGGATGAAATTTTGGAATATCATCCGTTGCCTACACTAGATGAAAACAGCGACAATCCAATTCTAATGCACGATAATACCCGTTCACATGTCACTCCAATAGTGCATCAAGAACAGTCCAGCAGACTTGAGTCCCATCGAAAATTGTTGAGATAACCTCAAAACACGAATAAGAGCACATCTATCACTTCCTGCTACACTCGATTTTAAAGGGACTCTTCGTGAAGAATGGACCAACCTTGAGCAAAGATTCATTAAATTCACTAAATTAGTGGTCCGCGTGACCAATTGATACATTACAATTAAGGTTTTTGGTTGAGATGAAAAAAGCTAATGGCACTAACGGGATTCGAACCCACGATCTTCGGCTAGATAAGCCGCTGCTCTGCCACTTTCGTTATTGCGACCTCGATCAACCCGGACATCAACCTCACCTTACGAGTTTTTTGTTTTAAAGTTTAACGTACAGTTTAAAAAAAACTTATTTTTGCCATTTTTCAAATTTCGTGTAATCGGATTGAATTCTGGACGACAAATGAAATAGTCACGAAGAGCTTTAGTGAAGTGTACTTCATTTAATTCACTAAATTCACAAATTCTTTAGCAAAGAGATATTTTCAAATTGCCGAGACGTCTTCGAGATGTATTTAAAACCTAACCTTATTTGTCACTTTTTTTTCATTTTTATTAGCAATTTACATTTTTGTTTACTTTTGTAGACAAAGAGTCAATTATTAAACTTTATAAAACGTGAAACTTTGATTAATATGTAAAAGTGTATACAAATCAAATTATATAACAAGGGGGTGGAATTTTTTATCTGTCGGTGTATTTCTGTTCCCCTCAGTGGTTATTTGCTTTTATTAATATTAATAAAAAATAAAAATAATCAAACAATACAAACATATGTTGCTTTCAAACGTTTGTGGAACATTTTATTTTGACATATCAAGATCCGAAAATGTTCGGTGAACTATCGTACTTTCCGCCAAGAGCGTTTTTGTTACTTGCGACGGAGATACTCCTAAATTTATGTTTCACTTGCACCATGAATGTAGCCGCGGAACTAGAGGGTAAGACGAGTTCAATGGAATGGGCTATAACAGATGTAGTATGCCCTATATGTTTGGCAGGTTTATTTGCCTGGATTGGCGATTGCTGGATAGAAAGGTATTTCATAGCCTTCATATACCTAATATGCCCGTTGGTTTACGTCCCAACAGTGTTTCTAACAAAAGCGGCTCGTAAGATGAATTATTTCCCTATGTTCTTTTTGTACATGAGTAAAATATCCCGGACCGTTTTCGAAGCGTCGAAAGGAATATACTACTCGGTGGTCCTAGAACAAATTGACATGAACCTGTTACCGGACAACGAAAGCATAGTACGAAAATTCGTCTTCTATTTGTATATGTGTTATTATGCAGTGCAATACATAATGCTATTTTTGATGGTATGGTTGAAATTTACCCAACGTACCTTAATTGTCATAGCTACTTTTTTTTATTTTATACTTTTTTTCTGTACAATGTTGTACATTGTCGGATTTCCGCGAATTTATATTGCTCCTTGCAAGAAAAACATCTTACAAACCTGTTGTACACTTATTTTTAAATACGGTTTAAACCTTTTCATGTTAAATGGACCAATGTTAACCGAAGAAATCATAGTGACCATCAGATTGTTAACTATCATCGGAACGATATGCTGGGTTAGTTTGGCCTATGCGGCTGGTGAATTAGTGGGCTACTCTTTACGAAGTAAAATGAGGTACTCAGATATTCCGATTTATTTCTTTGCTATTGTGTTCCTTCTTACCGTAGTAGTTGGAGTTTTCCTTGAAATTATTTTGCAACCGTACTTAAGGAATGATACGTTTCTCAAAACTCCTTTTCACTATTTTGCTACAGGTATAGTCATGTTTGGAATAGCTATGGTGCTCAGGGGGTTATACCTGCATGCTCGAGAAATGGAAATCATAACACAACCACAAGTAGCAGAACACTGCCAATTAAGATTTTTTAACTCTTTAGATTACGCAGTTATACTAAAGCTAGAAACTGAGCCAGATATTTATATCCAGCCGTTCGGGGCTGCTTATTTTCTCAAGATGTCAGTGATGCCAATAATAAACGTTAATGTCAAAAGCGAATTTTCTTCTTTTGACGTAAACCTAACAGTTAGACAGTTAACATCGTATTCATACATAGTACGGGAAGACACAATTACGCTGGAGCTTCAACAAAATCCCTTGAAAGACAATTGGAAGATCAAAACGAATTGTGCATACTTTTTCCTCTTGGATAGTAACATTACGGAAACGATAACATTTAAAAAGCATAACGAAGAAATAAAATCTTTTAACGTGCTAAATAAAAATGAATTGCTGTCTATAAAACCGGATACTTACTCAGTTTTAATAAATACTAATACCTCAGACACATTACTGGAAAAGGTAAAGCTAAATCCGGGTTATGTTTACTGCTTGTTTGTTTACATCTTACAAAATGATACATCTAAAGTTGGAGGAGAATTTTTTTTCAACACATTGAAATACAATAAAAATCTTTTAGCATTAGCATTGCAATCTTTGGCGCATTCAACAGCACAAATGTTGATGTTTGTCACGATCATATACTACATTCACACTGAATCTCCAACTTTCATGAGAGCCACAACATTTACATGTGGGATTATGAGTTTCATTATTGGTCATAAAATAATGCGCGTTCAAAAACTGTTGGTCGAAATATCGTCACTCACGCTTTACACTACGACCTTTTTACTTGCAGCTTTTCTCATCGCCGCAATTAACAGTGCACTCCGTTTCAAACGCTCGAAATATTCCTTAAAATAAATTTTTTTTTTAATCCTTGCGTATATTTTTTCAATAAAATAGAATAAACTTTATGTTTTCAAGTAAGTTATTACATGACGGACAACGAATTACTGTGTTTTACAGGCATTTTACAAAAGTAATACGAAATAGGTAATATTGGAATGGTGAAACAAAGTTTACTTCCAAGTATTTTCTATGCATCAAATTCCTTAATCAGTTCGTACTTACACTTCGAAGACGTCCGGCATACCCTATGAGGTTTAAGTTTTCCTTTAACATAAAATCTAGTAAATATACCCTTGTTAGCCGAAAAGACCTGAAGCAAAACCCAAATTCCAATGAACTCTATCATAAAATGAAACGCATTTTCTAAAAAGGGTAGATCGCAAAATGAGAACAACCTCTCATTATTCTGCCGCCAGACAACCGCCTTAAGTAGCACTTCATACCTTTTATTGAACATAGAGGATCAGATAGATTTAGACGATCTATGATTGATCAAAGGCAGACAGACCAGGCGTCCGACAAAGAATATCTTCTAAATCGAATAGTGTTTTGAAATATGAGCTCCATTCGTTTAAAAATTCATTAAAAACTTCCTTCAAAAAGGTCAAAATGCTTCGAATCCCATATGTTTAGAATAAATCCTTCCGACAGGAAATTTTCAGGTGCTTAGTGGAAAAAAATTTATACTATTTAAGCTCGTGACGAAAGCCCTGCGATTCACCCTGTCGAAGGTTGCTTTCAAGTCAAGGGAAATGAAATACTTTTTCAGTTTAGGCTTAGCCAAAACTACGCTAATTACTAATTCGCTGTTTTCGTGGTCTGTTCGACCAATTAATATATCACAATTGATATATGGCAAATGGAGGCAAAACTGGTAAGGTGAGGTTGAGATGGGGAGTTGATGTCCGAGAGGATCGAGGTCACGATAGCTCAGGTGGTAGAGCAGCGGCGTATCTAGCCTAAGGTCGTGGGTTCGAATCCCTCTCGTGCCATTAGCTTTTTTTTCATCTCAACTAAAAACCGTAATTAATTGTACGCTAATTATGTTTGCCAGGATAAACAATTTATTATATGAACTATATTTGTACACTCAACCAAGTAAAACGTTTCATTCTGGAGTGAAGGTTTTTCCGACCATGTAAATAATTTGTTGAAGTCGTGAAGTCGAACCAATTGTTTTTTTGTGTTTCGTAGTGTGACACCACAAGAACAGCACACAATTTCCCGCCCCGATGACCCGAATAAAGGTCGATACGTCCTGAAAGAACACGAATCCAACAGATTATTTAAAGAAACGTTCGTCTATTTTCCTTGATGTACCCCTACATATAGCTAATAGATCTAATAATTTATTTGTGAATCAAGACAACAGTGTAACATCAATTTCACACATCACCAATATGACACCATCACACTTTATGATTTGAAGATGACCCGAATAAAAGTCGAAACGTCAACAAAAAACCGCTCCTCACGACTTCACTAAGAAACACGCATTTCCAAGTAAATTTTGATTCATTAGAGTAATTTTGACGATGCATTATTTCTACTTACAAAGTGATTAACAAAGAAACATTTATCCTAAGATTCGTACAACACATATATTCCTAATTTCCATGACAAAACATTCCCTACAAAATAAATTTTTACTCTAAGTATTTAGGATTTAAAATAAACAGGATGTAGAGTGGGATAGGCATTCTTAACAAAACGTTTAGTAAGCGCATATTTACAAAAGATTCAAAATAGTTTTCATTATTCTGTGAAGATATGAAAGGTACGGGTAACAAGATCTTAATGAATAAACTTAAAATTAAAACATCTGCATCACAATCTGAAGAAAATCACTATTGTGAGCGTATTATGTTTAAACAGTTAACAATAGATTGTAGGCTCTTAATTGCAATGAACACTCATAAAAGTAGCAGTAGAAAAAACTAACAAACTGGAACTGAAATATATACATGGCCATTTAACCTGATAGCAGTGTGCATGATTCAATAACACGAATGGACCATGCCAGGTTACTGCATATAGAATTATAGCCCAGGTCAGAGTAAGGCTTAGAAGCTACCACTCAAATTGGGAAGGTTAAAAAAGTCAATATAAAAAGACAATTAGCTGTAAAAAAGTCAACGAGATCACATCAGCCCTATTTGAAGGGCGCAATAGGTAAACATTTTAGCCACCTAAAACAAAGTTTTGGCTCAAACATCCGCAAAATAATTTACACTCCAAAGGACTTAAAACAAAATTAGCAGTTTACTACTTGATCTGATGTATTTCTCTACAGAGTTTCTGTTGCGAACATCGAGGTTCAAATCCAAAATAGACCAAATAAATTGTAAAAAATACGAACCTAATTTGACAGTTTTGGTTGTTAAAAAACCGTACTGACTTCAATAAATGCCTTTCAAACCCTCACAACGATCGGCCAATCTGAGCCAACTGAGGGCTTACCCGGTTTGTGTTAACACTCTAGACAAGCCCGAGGGATGTGGCTGGTGGGACAGACCTGCTCATGCTTCGCCTGTCATACGCGATCTAGTTGTTTGATGTGTTGATTGGATATAATAGTATGGCGGAATGCCTGATCGTTTTCTCTGCTTGGAACAGTTCATCTCTATCAGTACACGGAGTTCAACCAACGCCCTTTTTAAGGCCATTAAAAATTGAAGATATATTTCTTTTACCTAAAACATATGTGAAATGTAAATTATAAATTGTTTTGCATATAAATAACAGAAGATGTTCAATGAACTATCATACTTTTCGCCGCGGACGTATATTGCGCTTGTTCTAACAGTGCTCGTCAACTTATGTCAGGCGTGCGTGGGTGGTATAGAAATGCGACTAACACAAAGTATGGGAACGATCCAGTGGACAGCGACAGATATAATATCTCCTGTCGTCCTTGGAGGTGCATTTGCTTGGATAGGCGATTGCTACACACAAAGGTATTTCGTAGCTGCTATACACCTAATAAGCACGTTGTTCTACGTTCCTGGGCTATTGCTTGCAGAGGCGACCATCGATTGGTCGTTTCTTCACACTTTTTTTTATTTGTTTGCAAAAATATCCTTTACTCTTTTCAGTGCGTCAAAAGGGATATTCTACTCTGTGATCTTAGACCAAATTGACATGGACTCATTACCTGATAATGAAGGCATCGTTCGAAAATTCGTCTTCTATATTTATTTATGCTTTTATTATTTTCGTACCGTAACGACTTCCATATTCTTTATGTTTCATTTTACCTTTAACACTGTAATTCTCATAACTTTGTGTTTCTATGTGTTACTTTTGATCTTCACATTGTTGCTCGCTAAAGGCGTTATAGAATTCAATATTTGCCGAAACGATAAATACACGTTGGTAGATTGTTGGGAAACCATTCATAAATATCGTATGAAACTTTTTGTAGTCAATGAGTCAGAAAAAACAGAAAAAGTCAAAGTGACAGTGAGATTCGTAGCCATTTTGGGCACATCACTTTGGGTGAGTGTATCATACCTGTGTATTGAATTGGTACAATATTCTATCCACGCTGATATAAAATATTCAGATATTCCGGCCATTTTTGTCATTACTGTGTTACTTTCTACTTTTACGGTAGACTGCATCCTTGAAATCTGTTTGCAGCCGTACTTAAGGACAGAAACCCTTCTCAAAACTCCTTTTCACTATTTTGCAATCGGAATCATCTCGGGCGGATTGGCATTGGTACTCAGAGGTTTTTACCTACATGTTAGAGAAATGGAAAGTATAACGCAACCGACATTGGCGGGACACTGTCAATTAAGATTTTATAACAGTTTAGATCATAATGTTACAATTGACGTGGAAAACTTTCCAGAAATTGGAATTAAACCGTACGCGGCGGCTTATTTTCTCAAAATTCCGGTGAACCCTGTAATAAATGTTCTCATTAAATCCAATAATTACGAACTTTCAAAACAACTGAGTGTTCAAGAAATGACTGCATATACATACCTCATACGACCGGAAAATATTACACTTGAAAACGAACATACTTTCCTCGATTGGAACCTCACAATGCGTCATGCGTACTTCTTTGTTTTACAAAGTGAACTAGCGAACGAGTTAAAATTTCATCAGCGCAACAAATTAATTAAAACTTTTAACCAACTAAGATCTGGTCAATTGCTGGTTATAACACCGGGTAAATACATTGTAAAAATATTAACAAATTACACCGAGGTTTTAACGAAGCCATCATTTCAGCACGGCTATGTATACTGCCTGTTTCTTCACACGATGAACAATAAAACATCCGATATCCGAGGAGAATTTATTTTCAACTCCTTGATCTACGGCGACAATTATTTCTATCTAGGTTTTCAAGCTGTGACGTATTCGACAGCACAAGCAATGTTGCTTATCACAAGCTTATACTATGTTCAAACCGAATCTCCCGTTTCTCTCAGAGCGACCACTTTTACATGTTTCACCACCGTTTTCATCATCGCTTTCAAGATAACTCACGTCAGAGAAATTGTTTTTATCGATATTACGTCAATTACATTTTACACGCTGACATTGTTTCTTGCGGTTTTTATTGTTCTTGCATTATACTCTGCACTCCGTTTCAAAGCGTCAAAATACTCTTTAAAATAAATCAATTTTTAATCTGGATGATTTTGTTTTAAATTTCATTTCCACAAGTAAAATCACATCTACATATAAAAACAATTCATCCCAGGGACCTTTATTTTTGTTTGCTCTTTATTAAACATTTTAGCTCTTATGATTTTTGTAAATTGTCCATAATAAATACACTATTTTGTACAGGTATCAATATTATGCATTCTAGAGTTTAAACTTTTATTCAATAAAACAATAACTTTTATCAATTATCTACAAACATGTTCACTCACAAAAATTTGTAAAATATTTAGAATAATGAATGTTGCCTGAATATGTGTTAAAGAGAACACATGTAAGTACTACGTTTGGAGTACCATTTACCTTAATTACCCTAAATTGTATTTAACATCTAATTTTCATCATTATACGCCTCAAATTAAAAAGAGGCGTACTCAAATATAGAGATGGGGACTGACTATATGGTCCCGGAAACAATCTTCACAAAATCTCAACAGACTACAAAGGAGAGGAAGAATACCGGAGAACATCGGACACAATGATATGGTATACGGATGGCTCCAAAACAACTGAAGGAACCGGATCAGGTGTTTTCTGTACAAGCCCAAAATATGAGCAATCACACTCACTAGGGAAGTACACCTCGGTCTTTCAAGCAGAAATACATGCTATCAATGCTTGTGCTCTGGAAAATCTTAAAAGAGGTTACACTGACAAAAGAATCCTCATAAGATCAGACAGCCAAGCAGCTATCAAAGCACTGGCATGTACAAGAATCACATCAAAATTAGTCAGTGAATGCATCCAACATCTCTAAAACCTGGGAAAACACAACAAGGTAACGGTATCCTGGGTGCCAGGGCACAGGGGAATTTTGGGTAATGAAGAAGCAGACAGACTGGCCAGAGGAGGATCCGCAAGACCATACATAGGCCCCGAGCCTATCCTTGGGATATCCAAAACAAACGTAGAATCCTCCATCGCAGAATGGATCCAAATAAAACAAAGAGAAAAATGGATAAACTCTAGCAGTGCTAGACACAGTAAACTCATGATAAAACAACCCTCACTAAAACTGGCAAAAACACTGCTACAACTGGAGAGGGCAAATCTCAGAGGAGTGGTAGGGCTACTAACCGGCCACTGGCACCTCAGAAAACATCTAAAAAACATGGGCATATGTAATAGTGATCCAATTTGCAGACTATGTAATGAGGAGGAGGAAACAGCCACTCATATCATCTTCGAATGCGGAGCAACGGCTCATTGGAGATTCAATCTGACGCACAAAAAAGACTCAGAGAACCACATTGAAGCAATAACAGTCAATGACTTGATAATCCTGAGAAAAAGGATCGAGTCTATTGACTAAACTAAAGAACTAGGAAGGTAAAATAAGCCAGAAGGCTGCAGTGCCTGGGGCACACAAACCCCACCTCCTACTACCTTTGCCACCCTAACCCTAACTCAAATATTGTCTCTTCAGTAGAACGTGCTAATTAAAATAAAAGTACATAAGTTAGAACAAAATCGTAAGTATAACTTTAAAAAAATAAATAAAGCTTTTGTCAAGAATTCTGGTGGTAGTTCTATGTACGAATTGAAATGTCAAATTTCGTAGATAATACTGATTAGCTCTGTTCTCAAAAATGATTGACCAAGGTTTGTACAGAACAAGGGAAACGGTGCTGGAATACATGTACAGAAATTCGGAATAAGCATCTCCTCCCCTCTTGGTAATAACACCTCAGTCTTTCTGGCGGACGTCTGGGCCATCAATGTTTGCTGAAGAACAGTCATGGATAATAATACTTAGGGAAAAGATATTAGAATTTTTTCGACAGTCAGGCCAGTCTTAAGTCATTATAAAAAGTGTTATTTAGATCTAGGCAGGTAGAGGAAATCGTTGAATTTATCAATAGGATAACTACTAGGGACGAGAATAGGGCAACCTTCATACTGATATCAGCGGTTAGCCTGGCCATAGAAGGATAAAATACTGCGTTTGTCGAGCCACAACCGGTATCCCCCACTCTTTAAGCACAGCGAAAGAGAGTATAAGTTGCTGGGGATGAAACAATTCCTTAAAGAATGGAATACGTACCCCGGATGCAGGCAATCGAAGGAGTTTCTGAAGGAAATCAAACCAAAAGAAGCGAAATGGTTACTCTCTAACTCTAGGAGGGGAATTTGGAGGCTGGAAGGTATCTTAACGGACCATTGCCTCTTGAAAAGACACCTCTTCATAATGGGTATTCTACCAGACCCATTTTGCCGCTTTTGTGAAATAAAATAAGAAAGGGGAAGAATTGAAACTTTCGAAGGAGAGGACATAACCAAAACACTCCCCAAGATAAATGGTCCAAAATCTTGGGGTTTGTGAATAGGTCCAAAAGGTTAGTGCAGGACTCGTGAGCCGACCAGGTACCGGGAACTTTTAAGGATTGGGTATGGGCCTTTTAACCTTTAACCCCTCAAATCCTGGTCGCCCACCCTGCGTGTGCGTAATATATATATATATATATATATATATATGAAAAAGATGTACGTCGAGTCGAACCTCTTTTAAAATTGTATTTTACCGCGCATCTATAACGCATGCCCGTGCGGGGCCGGAGTAGGAGACAAGGGAAGATGGTTTCTGTTTTGAGTTTTACAAGTGGTTGTTTTTATTTTTTAATAGACTCCATATATAAAGATAGAGAAAAATAAAATCTTGAATGTCGCTTCTTTTATTACAGGTAATATTAATAATGTTAATATTGTATAGTTAATAAAAAATAAATTCTTTTATTACAGAGAAACTCAGTCAAGTTTTTTGTTTCACCCCAGAGCAAACTAAGAACACATTATATATATAACGCAGTTGCAAGTGTAGAGAGGAAATAGTAATTCACTAATTAATAAGTAGACAATTTTAAAATTGACTGAAATCTGTGCTATAAAAATTCAGCCTGCGTATGTATTTCCTTGCAAAACTCGAAAAGTAGCGGGTCGATTTTGACAGATCTTTCTGAAATAGGGTTAAAAGAGGCGGCTACAAGGCCTACTGCAGCTCGAGCTGTATAGGTCCGTGCATGAATCTATCCTGAATAATTGAATGCATGTGTCCTCCTGATACTTGCTGGCCAGCTTCAGGTTGTTAACCAGCCTCATAGCTTTGTCAGTGGCTCTTTTGTGTAGAATCTTTGATTGTAGTTTTTCTTGTCCTAGTTGTAAGATTCAGCTTTCTCTATCTAGGGAATGCGCGTGAGACTAGGCTGATGCATTTCGGCGTAGGTAGCACCACAGCGAATGGGCATGCGGGGAACAAGGTGTCTTGGCAGCTCGGAGCTGAACTGCCTCCAAAACCTTCTATTGTAGGACTCAGTTTCTCAAAAATGTCTAATAGCGTCTCGCAGTGTTTCGTAGAGAACTCCGATCGAATAGCCGCATAACTGTTGAAACGTCCATAATCAATACATGCCACACCACGAGCAACATCCTCATCACCAAGTAGCATTTTTAAGTTTAAAAATTGAAATTAAGAAAACCAAGATGCAGAATAAACAATTTATTGCTGCATAAGTCCGATGAGACCGAATAAATATTTGAAAGTCCTTAAAAAGTAAACATTGGAAAATCCATTATCCGGTTTTTGAATTAAGGATTAAGTGTGTTTAGGTCTAATTGATATTCCCAATTTAAAGCACATCATAAACAAATATTTGTTGATAAAAACAATTAGTGTTAATTAGTTAACAATTTAGTATTAATTATTGACCGTTAGTCGATGCTTATTCGTAAATCGTGAAGTGCCCTCTGGTGTGATGTAGGTTACAGAAAAACATCTTTATCGTGCCAACATGATCTTTATTGAGATCAACTTCATATTTCATTTTATTCATCTTCGTTAATCTGAGCCATTACCAACGTTTTTTCTCTTCGTCACCTCAAAGAAGTCGACTTCTTATACAAAAATGTTTTTTCTATAACGACTTCTTTCCCCACTCCTTCAAAATCCAACGTACACAAGCATCAATATCTCACTGGCACACTCAGCACGACACGCAAGAACCACCATTGCGCAGAAATTCAACTAAAACATTGTGCTGATTCATGTACTAATGACGATTTCGGCGATATTTTTCACAATTCTTGAGAAAATCACCTGATTTCGAGGCGTCAGACGGAATATTCTACTACGGTGATGGATGTTATTAATGATTAATTTTTCCCTCGAAACCTTAAACTTCTCCTCCGCTTCAATTTTATCTGGAATTTTTGTTGACTGAAAAATGAATTCACTTATGCGAGGAAAACATGATAGAGACATATTTTAACTTTTAATTAAAATGTTTAGGGGGCGTCGGTGGCCGCAACGTTTTAAGATTTGGCACGGCTCTCAACACTGTAAGGTGAAGGTCCCGGGATTGAATCCAGCGGCCCTGTTTTCGAACCCTAACTACTTACAAATGGCTTTTTTCAAAAAAAAAACCGCACCCTGAGGGTTTACATGACCATTCAAAAAAATGGTAAACTTCGCGAGTTAAAATAGGTATTCTGAAACTAGGATATATTTCTTGGCAATTGTGTTTTTTATTTCCATTGTGATTGCGATTAATCCTTGAATTTATTTTTCCGCCATAATTAAAACTAAAACGATGCTCAAAACTCATTGTTTTGTATTTTTTGGATTGTAACGTTAGTAATTAGCAATAGTACTGGGTGGTGATTACTTGAATGCTCTAGAAATGAAAAATATATCGCACCCAAGAGTTCAACGATACCGACAACGGATTTGAACATAAATTGGAAGATGAACGTGATATTTACACTGAGCCATATCGAGCAGAATATTTTTTAGGTAGAAAAACATTTTTTTTTCTCCTGCCAACGTTTCGATCTTCATTGAGATCATCTTCAGGGCGGGCTCAAAGTGTTTGTTTTACATGTAATTGTGTCATTCTGTACAAGAGCCAGCCCTGAAGATGATCTCGACGAACATCGAAACGTTGCACGATAATGAATATTTTTTTCAAAAATCTACCAGACCCCGCCTCGCTATCTTAAAATATCAGTGGCTAGCGGGCACTAAACACAACGCAAAAATGAACTTCCTTAAAAACCGTCCATTTATCTTAGTTCCAGAAGTTAAAAAAAATTTCTTAATTTGCTTACATCTTACATCCAACTCGGTTACTCTAAGGGCCAAACCCTTAAGCAGTTATAAGATTATAAATAATTATAAATACTTCTTCGCCTTGGACGTTAAAATTACGGAAAAGTTCATAAACGGAACAATTCATATTAAACTTTTAACGTACAAAGGTATACGTAGAATCGGTTAATGTCGACCAAATAAAAACAAAAGCTCTGGCTTTTCCAAACCGAAATCGTTCGTTTTATTGACGGTTTACGCATTTGATATCTATGATACATCCAAAGAGTTTTGGAGTATTAATGAGTAGTAGTAGGCGTACATTGTTTGTCGCTCGGCACGCTATAATCTACAAGCACATCACAAAATATTCACTGGATAAACATGTCGTCATATTTCTCCCAAATTCTACGTTCCGATCCATGATATACTTGCATCATACTTTCCAATGGATAGCCTACATTCTTCTTCAATTAATTTTGGACGTGCATTTTTTTAAATTAATTATAAGTATGCGTACAAACAATGAAATACTCTTGCTAAAATTTGCTTAAACAATGAATGGTTGATTGACTTAAGTACAACTTAGCCACTAAGCAAAATAGACCCAAAATGAAATATTTTGATGTATAGACTACCATTACAGACATACCAAAATACAACGGTAATTTTTTTCCCCTGGCTCCATATTTTTGGGGAGCGCTCGCAACAGAAGTGTGAACTTGTGCCCTCGTTGTACTGGTGTTCTTCCAACGAAGAAACTCATTTTTGAATGGAGTTGGGAACAGATTCAGGGTCGCTGAGATCCAGTCCCGCCCCTTCCATTGATGAGTGCCGTGTCAATTTCTTTCAATTTCGGCCACCGGTCCCCTTAGGCGTCAGAAAAAGTCCAGAGGCGAGGGTGGAGATCGAACCCACGACCTTTTAACCACTCGGCTACAGAGAACCCAAAAGTTGGTAGCACTGAGCTGGTGTTAGAGAGGAACAGTCCAAAATAGAGAAGATTGGTAGAATGGGGAATGCGATTCGGTTCGTCAGAGGATAAACCTAAAAAAATTTTAGAAAATAAAGTGAAATAAATTCAATAGTCCTTTCAGGCTATTTGTATTCCTTAGGTGACTATTTGAAAACTAGGCGAATACTTCTTTGTAAAAAAACAACAATAATAAGGCACCCGGAAAAGAAAGTTATTTGTTTTAAGAGGGAAAACGATTAAATATAATCCTTTCAATTGCTCTGAATACTTTTTTTTTAGAGTGGATAAAACAAATTGGCGCCGTTACGAAAGAAACGTCAGAACTTTGCGACTGATAAGTGCGAACCAATAATAACTTTGTAACAAGTTGCTAGTGTCGGCTTTCTTGTCCCAACGTCACATTTTGCTTAAAACTTCAACCATATCTCCGGCTGGATAAACGCAATTTCACTCGGTGATTGCCCCCTAGCCAGTTCGATAGCCTAGAAAGTACAACAGTTCGCAATAAAGTTTTAGTCGAAAAATAAGCATCTATATCACATCTGCAGGCCAGGTGTTTTACTCATCTTTTATGTTCGTTTGGTAATTGGTATCCTTGGAGAAAAAGCTGTATGGGAAAATCCATCGGAATTGAACCCACGACCTTGGTGTCTTCGTCTAGAAGTACCAATTACCAAACGAACAAAATAGATGAGTAAACGACCTGGTCAGCAGATGGGAGACAGAGAAGCTTATTTATCTACTAAAAACTTTATTGCGAACTGTTGTACTTTCTGGACTATCAAACGGGCTAAGGGGCAATGACCGAGTGAAGTTCAGAAATCGTGAGATGCGATACGGTGTGATGTACGTTTCGGAAAAACATTTTCTTTATCGTGCCAACGTTTCGAGCTTTCTTGAGATCATCTTCAGGGCCTGGGATTTACAAAGATTGTTGACATTTAACAAATACATGTAGGATGCGGAAAAAAGTGAATTTATACAATGCAACGTATATAATCATAAAACAGCAACATCTCACTAGCTCTCTCAACTCGACACGCAAGAATGGCACAGTTACACAAAAGACAAACACTTAGAGAGAGTATAAATATTTTCATTGAATATAAAAAAATATATTTTGTTAAATGTAAACAATGTCTGTAAATCCCAGGCTCTGAAGATGATCTTAAAAAAAGGTCGAAACGTTGGACCATAAAGAAATTTTTTTTCTAAAACCTGCATCACACCAGACCGCATCCCACGTTTTCTGAATAATTATCGATTAACGATCCCTAATCCCACATAAGGGAATACGTAAATTGGTATTTTTAAAATTTGATTATCTTTTTGCTCGAGTGGTGGGGGTGTTTTGAATAAGAGTGGACCTGCCATTAAAATTGACCAAAGAATAACTGCCATCAAAAATCGTTGAATTCCGTAAGTAGAATTATTTACTTTTTTTCTTAAGTGTGTAAAATATATGTGTTATATTTATGACGAGATTCCAGAGCTCTCGATCGGAAATATCCTTCTAATATTGACGTTGCAGTTAATCCTCTCCTGCCTCCGTCCCAAGAGGGTTTAATGTCTCTTTTCGTTTGCCTTTGATTCTAACATAGCTGAACATCGTTAAAGATAAACGAACTAAGATATCCGAGAAATCCAATAAAACGTTTTATTCCAGCGCTGAAGCTTTATACTTTATAGTATTCGAAGTTGAATAGTAAGATTTTAAGCCAAATGTGAACCACGCTGGATTTTTAACACTTCATTAACTATATAACAGAAGAAGAGCATCGTGTCAGTTTTGAATGTTATTTTTAATTAATTCTGATGAAAGGTAGAGTGAAAAAAATTTAGCGACAGGAGCGGGATTCGAACCCACGACCTTCGGCTTGATACGGCGCTGCTCTACCATTTGATCTATCCGTGACCTCGGTCCACTCGGAGACGAACTCCTCATCTGAACCTCACTTCTAGAATTTTTCGTCTTTTTTTGGTCATTTTTCATGGGATGGGAAGTTAGTGTCCGAGGGGATCCAAGTCACGATAGCTCAGGTGGAAGAGCAGCGGCATTCGGCGTTCTTAGCCGAAGGTCGTAGGATCGAATCCCGCTCGTGACACTGACTTTTACATCTCAACCAACACCTTTCATAAATTAATTGAAAAAAAGTTTAATTGATCGATCGGGCAACGAACTATAATGAAGTTATTTTTAATGCAAATTTCACAATTAAAGGACACAAATGTCTGTCATAAGTAAAATTCTCAAGTTATGAGTCTTAGTACGGATGATTCTTCTGCCATTAGTGATTTTTCAATTGTACATTTGGGGTGTGTAATATCCTGCATACTTTGCAAGCTATTGTATCACTTAGCTTCTGTACCTTTCCCACACAGTTGAGTACAAAAGGACCTGGGTTGTTAGCCCGATTTCCGCGGTTGAATATTTTCTTTGGTGCATCCAAAAACTAGGTGCCACAGTTTGTTACTACGTTTATTGATGGCTTCTCTTATTCTTTGCAGAATCTCCTCGCACCAGCTTTGGTTATACCAATCTTCTTCAGATACCATTCCTTCTACATCATGATTTTAATAAACCTAGGAGTTGCAGTTTTTCCTTGTTCCGTTTGATGCTGCCTGTTTCTTTCCAAAACTTGCTAGAACGTTCATGGTTTGTTTATGTCGAATGATTCAAGAGACTTCGTAATTTCATTTTTTTTTGTTTAAGATACTTATTGATAGGGTGAAACCTTTTGCCTTATGGCTCAGGACCTATCACCTGTACGGCAGCCCTCTACACCCTCACGCCCTGGAGTATCAACAGGCTAATTTGTTTAGCTTATTTTTGCATTTGAACGCCATCTGTAAGTTATTGACGACCGCTATCTGACATATTTTTCTAATCTTTGTTCGAATTGAACACTTCCATGGTTTTCTATCTGTTACAGATTTTTCCTTGGGTTTTGAGAATTTAGTCCCAGCATACCGTCCTGTTTTCAAATTTGATCAATGTACCAGATGGTGCCATTCTCAAGGTTTTTTTAAATTTTTTTCCTATACTTTTTTGGCACTCACCATGTTCCATGTCGACGTCTGTGTGCCAGGAGGTTCTTTCCATAATCTGTTACTATCCATACTATACTATGTGAAAGTTTTATACGTTTTTAATGCTTCTGTATGATAGAGCCAAAAGTAAAATTCTATATTTTGCAATAAATAAGAAACTTTTTTAAACTTTTTCCTTCTACCTTCTTCTCTAGTTTGGCAGAATTCTAAGAGCCACGAGAAAACACCCGACGAAGTTTAATTTCGAGCTTTGTTTTGATATTATCGGGTTGTCCGGAAAATAATGCAGGATTTTAAGTTTTCATTAAAAAAAATCTATATAAAATATTCTGTTTACGTTTACAGGATTACTCATTTGTATGAATGTCAACACTTATTAATCCTCTTCCAAATGATATTGTTTGTTTACCTCTGTAGCATTCCGCTACTTGGAAATAATTCAGTCATCCTTATAATGTCAAAGCGAGAATTTCGTACGATTTTCTTTTACGAGTTTAAACTCGGCCGAAGCGGAGCCCAAACGGCTAGAAACAATAACCAAGTCTGGGGCGAGGGTTGTGTTAATGAGTGCACTGTGCAAAGGTGGTTTAAAAAATTTCGGGAGGGAGATTTCAGCCTTGAAGATGAAGAAGGTCGTGGAAGGCCTTCCTCTCTTAATGATGATGTTCTGCGATCAGTGGTGGAAGAAAACCCCAAAACAACTGTTCGAGAACTTGCAGAGCAACTCAAAGTCAGTAAAACGACCGTCGCTGACCACCTCAAGGCGATTGGAAATGTGAAAAAACTCGAAAATTGGGTTCCACACTCATTAAACGATCGCCAAAAAAATCAGCGCTTTGATGTTTGTGCATCACTTCTTTGTCGAAACAAAAATGACCTCACCCACCCTACTCTCCGGACCTCTCGCCTACTGACTACCATTTTTTTAGACACCTGGACCACTACTTACAAGACATAATATTCAAAAATCAAACGGAACTGGAAAATGCATTTATTGACTTTATCAATTCTAAAAATTCTGAATTCTACTCAGACGGAATTAATAAGTTACCAACACGTTGGGAGAAATGTATTGAGAGTATGGGAAATTATTTTGATTAAAGAACATTGCTTTAAAGTAACTAGTTTCTTTTTTTTTTGTTTAATACCAAAATCCTGCATTATTTTCCGGACAACCCAATATTTACTGTAAAAACAAAAATTTAAATTATATGGAAGGTACATGATTTAATTTTCCGTTGGCAAAATTTAGGCACTCAATAAACAACCTATTTGTTATTAAATATTAATTTTTGAAATAATGAGATTTTATTGCTTTTGTTTAATAGGAACATTTAGGAACACTTAATTAGGCAGAAGAAGTCAGGAAAGTCGAACGAATTGCTCGCTGGTTTGACTGCTAACGAAAACGAATTGTCGGGACCAAGCGAAATCCTTTACCAAACGGTCAAATCAATTAACTCCCACACTCCATTGACTGAAAATCGGCGTGTAATTTTTCATCAGACAAACCATCACGATTAAGGGCACATGCGTTGTGTCTGTTTTTGTTTCAGTCCATGCAAGATTTTCAATAAATCAACGGAGGAAGTAAAAATTAATGTTATACATGTCTTGATGCATTCGTGGTAATAAATGTCACTGTATTTTGGCATGTTGACAAATTTCACAAGCAATTGACCCGGGTGGTTTTACAATGTTCCATCCTTAATCTCGTACCATGGCTTAACGACCAAGGCAAAAAAACAATTTAATCTGGCAAAAACCACTTCTTTTCTTCCAGATCTATAACGGTTATTCTAAAACACTTGTTTTTATTCCAAGGAGCGCTGTATTTTATACAGAAATCTCATTTCTTTCCATTTATAAACTAACTTTTTTTTTCATTTATGAATAACGATTATTTTTTTATGTGGTTTTGTGCGGATGGTATTGCTAATTCAGCGTCCGCTATGACGGTATGTCCAGGAATCTAAGGAAACAGGGAATCGGAAGATGAAAACTTTTTGATCACATTTTGGCGGCGTAAGTAAGGATAGAGGGCTATTAATTTCAACTAGTTTGGTGCTGTAATTACTTGAGATAGGACTTGAGAAATACTAGTGAAATATGTTTTTCATTTTCCACTGATGACAGCCGCTCCAACTTTCAGAACTGTCCGCTTAAACTTAGGTAATTTGTAACTTCCTTTTAATCTCTTGGTACTCTCGTTAGATTTCATTCTTTGATTGTTGGTTTGATGCTAAATCGACCTTTACGAGGGGAAAGAGACAATAAAGATTCATTAAACTCTTGTTTAAGTTTAGGTAAAAGTTCAAATGGTTTAAAATGAATTATTCAGTGATTTTAATTTTTTTTTTTTTTTTTTTTTTTTTTAATCGATGCATATTTATCCCAAGGTGGCGATTATTACATATGTGTCTCGAAAAACGCCCACAGTCGACGGTGGGAATCGAACCCACGACTGCGGCTATTAGTATATCTCTCACGCTAACATTTTCGGCTATCCTAGATTCGCTCAAGCAAACTCGTTTGAACGTTTTTTTAAAGTAATTATTCAGAGATCGTGAGATGCGGTCTGGTGTGATGTAGGTTTCAGAAAAACATTTTATTTATCCCGCCAACTTCCAACAGAACAGACAAGAATGGCAGATTATTACACAGAAGACAAATATTTGATCCCTGAAGATGATCTCAATAAAGATCGAAACGTCGGCACGGTAAAGAAAATGTATTTTTTTTAACCTATATCACAACAGACCGCATCTCACGATATCTAAATAATTATATATTAACGGTCACTAATCACCACACATTTTTTTGTAAAGTCAAAAACTATGTTGGCCGATGATGGTTCTGTTTGGAGGGGAAATTTTCCCGTGTTTAGCCGTTAGATTCTTACTTAACCGACCAAAGAAATTAGCTCCGTAAAATGTAAAAAGTAACGAAAAAAATGAAATGTATACCGAACAATTTAACTGACGCCAATAGGTTCAAAAGCTCTTACCGTTTCGCGTAAAACCGGTTCATTTTTGGATCAAATTACAAATGGTAATCATCAATGGGTCCTGCACAGTTTTTTTAAGAGGACATACTAACTTTATATTTTACGCTTGACCTCCTTTTTTTAAAAAATATAAATATCCTATCTGAAAAGCTATATCCAGTATTTTCCAGACTGCAAAAAGTAGTAGGCATTACGAATTGTACCGATGACATCTGAAACCGAGCGCGTTAGCGAATGAAAAATGATTATGGCAGGGGTTGGAAATACACAGGTACGACGGTAAGAATCGAACCCACGACCTCGATGGTCAAGAACCGAGAGTCTTATTCGATAATGACTCGTCTTATTTGACCCCATTAATGTTAATCCCTGCTTAGATAATTCAGCATCGCAAAACGTAAGAAGTAACGCGGTAAAATCAATGGAAATCGGGTGGCAAATTTGCCATGCCCAACATATTCTCCAGGTTAACCTTTACAGAATTACTGTTTTTCGATTTGCGTGTCATTTTAGACTGGTTGACACATATCACATTACTGGGTCCGTCTACTCTCGCTGGTTTATATATAACTGAAACCTCTCGGCTTCTCTTCCTTTTCAGTGAGGAACTGACACCTTTCCATAGTTATCGACATTTTTTAAAAAGAAAACAATAACATATTTAAAATAATTTCCGATTTAATGATTGCTACTAGTTATATTTTATTATAATAAAAACTTTAAACTTTATTATAGTAAAGTTATAATATCAAAGGTTTATCATTTTATCAGTAATAATATTGTAAGCTTTTTTTATTAATGTTACTTGAGAAAAATTGTTTCTATATTTATGTGTATTCCCCATCCCCCAACCAAAAAAAATTGTTTTTTAACGTTTTTGACAACCGATACCAAAGTAAAGAGGTATTTGTTTAGACGATTGAAAAAAAATACGCAGGAGGACAAATTCCAAAGGAAACGGTACAGAGTTGAAACGGGAGGAGGGCATTAGATGGGTGTAGGGTTTCTCGACATTGTAAAGGCCACCAACCCTCGGGGTCACGGGGGTTGTATAACAAATCCGAATCGTAGCCACATCCAAATCAAACCGACAAAAGGGGCTTGCGGCCGGCTAGGAACGTAATTCATATCCGACAGTAAATCCGTAGAAACTTTTGTTATCACAAAAGGAAATTTCCGGCAACTAGAAAGACTTGTAGGTAAAGTGATTCTGGAATTACCCAATTGGTCTGAAAATGTAATAAAAAAAAGCCGTATTTCATAATTCATTTGGTGCAAATAAAATTTTATTCATTTTTAATTTTGTCCACTTATAATTTGCTAGTTGAATAAATTTTCTAAAAACGGAAAAGAACATTCTTTCCACAAACATGTATAAAATATTTTTTTGTCAATTCGTACTTTATTTTTTTTTTTAAATAGAGTATCTTTTAAAATCCGCTTAATAAATCTTGTGATTATGCGATGATACGACCAATACATGCTGCAGTTGAAATCAAATTAAAATCGATTAGCTTTCGTGGCCCGATTGACCAAATAAATTATTTTCAATTAATCTTTAAGAAAGGTATTTAAAAAAGTCTTTGCTCTACCACTTGAACTATCGTGACTTTAGACGATCAAGGACACGATTAAGGAGGGAAAGTCCAAAAGATGAGTTTTTTTTTTTTTTTTTTTTTTTTTTATGGCCTCATGAACACATTGCATATCTAGCCAGACTTTCCGTAATTAATTATTATTGCGTATTTGTTTTTGGTTTTTGGGGGGAGGGGTATGTGGTGAAAAAAGGGCCGACGGCGGGAATCGAACCCGCGACCGCGGGGTCTACTAGCCGAGAGTCTCTCACGCTAACCACTCGGCTACCGCGGCCCCCAAAGATGAGGTTGAGATGAGAAGTTGGTGTCCGAGTGGATCGAAGTCAAGTGGTAGAGCCAATTAGCCGAAGATCGTGGGTTCGAATTCCGCTCGTGATACTGACTTTTTTGATCTCGACCAATACCTTACTTAATGATCTTCCTGTATTATATTGATCAGAATTCATGGGATTTAATGAAATTCGTGCGAGTTCGTTAGGCATCGAGGCAACTGAAACCGTTGCGCTAGAGGGTGACTAACGTACAACGAGGTGCCGAAACTTCCAGTCCTAACCAGTGAAGCTGTAAGACCAGTATAAAAAACTCAATGGCAATGTTGTGATGATCGACCAAACGGTGATCATACCTATTTAAGCAGTTTATGACTTACTCTTAGTTTTCCCTCAAATTTAGGTCGGGGAGGAATGAAAAATAGGTTAATTGTTGTGAATAAAATTAAAACAAGATTTATTAAAAAAACACATACAGGAAAATTAAAAGGAACTCTTATGCCACTCTGGGAATATCGAACATAAAATTAAAATGAAACAGTATCTTATAAACAATTAACATAACAATAACTGACGCTCTTCGGTCAGGCCTCTACTTATCTGGCCGTCTTTGGGCTTCGATACACCAAGTAATAAGTCGGCACCTCTTCACCGTTACACTTCCGGGAACACACTGGCCTTATGATTCCCACAATCCTCCATTACCTCCTCATGAGTGGGTCTAGACGGGTGACGGGTGTGAGGCTGTAGCGTCACATTGTCAATGGGCTGGATCGTCCGAGGCTGTTGCGCACCAAGAGCACGACTGAGCAATGGCCCTCTGATGGTCTGAAGGAAAGAAGAAATCGTTCTCAGGTTTGAGGATAGGCTTTACACGATTGCATTTGCGGCCCCGCGCAAGTGTACCGCTTGTCGTGTAAGGTGTGACACATTGAGTCGACGCGTTCCAGGCTTTGATCCTATCACAGGAAACGGGTAGTTATTGAACCCGATACAAATGCCTTCCTTGCGTGGTAACGAACCGTATGGCCCCGCGTTCCGATTTAAAAAAAAAACGGGGAGGTTCCCTATCTTTCAATACTGTATACGATGTGATATAGTTGTGTGTCTGTGTGAGTAAGTGAGAAGTCCATGGGTATCGAAGTGTTCAGTGCATTAAGGGGTTATATGATCTTATATCATCAGTAGGCACCAAAAAAGTACCATTGAAGATCGTTGTATTTATACATCGAATTGGTTTTTAAATGGAAAGTTTTGTAGTTATTATTACAGTTGTAACTTTAGTGAGTACATAAGTAAAATAGGTAATTTATAGCATAGAATGATAAAATTGATTATGATGTGAGAAGTCAGCCATTGATGAAACACGCTCACAATGTACACACGCGCACATCACTCAAGCAAATTCCTAAGCAATTCAGGTTCTTGGCCAATCAGTGAATCAATCGACGTACAGGATTTCCCAGGTAGGGTTAGTGATTCTGATCAATTGTTCTTACAGATCGTGAACTCATGAAATATAGAGGTCAATGTGAGTGGTTTTGTTGTTGTTGTTTTTTTTAAACTTACATGTGAACATTTTTTTTTGTTAAAAATGGCTTTACGTTTCGACATTAGCCACCGGACTTTAAAATTCGTGTGTAACAACATGTGGAGGGTTGCTAGTTAGGCGGTACCAAGAGGGCGACCAACCCAGACGCAGCCAGCCAGCCGGGCGGATCAACGGGCCTGCCATTTGGGTATTCTTCTTTAGGAATATTCTTTCTCAATAACGAGGGTCTTAGCGGAGATGAGGATAAAAACCACTAAAAAGAAAAAAAAATTACATATGAACATTAAAGATTTGTCTTAACAGACTAAATAAGGGGTGCATTGAAATATATGGTCGAGCCCCAAACTTCTACTTTCAAACGAATGAGGGTAAGTTTGTAAGGGTATGTGTATTGTTAAGGTTTAGGCGAGATGGTTGGTGGAGTAGGCCCAATAAAAGTTTGTAAAGGCGATTTATGTCTGATTTGAGATGAGGGTTTGGACTCCACGTCAGCCTTTTACCAATTTACATTCCCATGTATCAGCATATCGCTCAGTCGTAATGGAAGGCAAAGTGACTTTCTAGTGCGAATGTCACTCGAGCACATTTGCTTTCATGCACTTCGATTTTCTATTTGCGGTGCCACTCTTCTAATAGGGTGGGGTGACTTTGCACGTAGGAGTTTACAACGGATTAGTTGCGCTGGTAAGAGAGGATAGCCGTTGGCAAACGCAGAGATGATTGTGTTGGGGAAATAGAAATACCAACAGTTTATACTGCAAAAAGAGTCAGGCCGAGGATATTTCTTTTTGAGATCAAAGGTTACTCGAATTTACGTATAGCAAATGGCATAACGTTCCCTGATAGGTACGGCAATGCCAGTTTGCATCAGTTTCCACAGAAAATCCAGCCGCTACACCCAATCCAAAGCCTGGTTAATATCTAGGAAGACTCCCCCCCACAAATATTTTCGCTCAATAGAAGCGGCGGTAAAGTCCACAACATGAAAAGGTTTATTCATCCTCAAGAAGATACGCGTAAAACTTTATAGAATTTATGTCCGATAACTGAGATTGATCTTGGTAACTAACCTGAGCATATTGTCTCAGAAGTGGTGAGCAAATTATGGTATTACTACTAGACGATCTATCTTCTAGAATAGATGATCTATACTGGAAAATAGATCAACGCTGCTGTTCTCCGTTTGTGCTGTATGTGGAGTGGCTTATCCCCATATGGCAATATGCCTGTGTTTCATGGGCATTATCTACCAACAGACCATTCGAAAGGTTCAGACAATCAAAAATAGAGCTGGATAATATATCCGTTATTCTGTGCTGCTTACGGTCCTGGATCTCTCAAAAAATAAGTGAAATTAGAACAGAGGTACAAACGCCAATGATTAACCATCCAAATCAAGAGAAAACGATGATCATCAACCTCCACCATTGGCCTTTTTGGATCGGAAAAAAAATGTTTGAAAGTATGCTTCCTTTAATAAACTGTTCAATTTAGAAAATTCGCGATTGCAGCTCTCTTAATGAATTTCTTCCAGGCCTGATGATGTACTGGCTTACGGTTAATAGTTATAATTTGCAATTCTTAGATGAAAACCAAAACATCGTTATAACATAATCGTCCGTGTGTTTATCAGAAATTAGCCTATCCACTTCTAGCAGTCTTACAAGGAATGTTGTGCTATCGACTTCAATCTTCCCGCGATATCAGCCTTAACCGGTCTCAACGCGCGCATTATCATAGAAGGAATCATAAATCCCCCGTTTTCCCGGGGGAATAAAGTCTCTGCGTGATTTGTGAAAGTTGTGCTCATTGAAGGGATATGTGTTGGCACGGTTATTGGCCTACTCCTCTCATTCCTCCGGGAAAGGTAAAACCCTCGTAAAATATTCAGAATTCCCTAGACGTTAGAGTTAGAACGAGAAGGAAAAAGATTAATTCCGTCTTAAATAAACTCCATCCGATTTTGGACTGTATATCGTTCCTTGTAACATATTATCCTGGTAAATTGATGAATTACAAAATTTTAAATTGTTCTTTTTATTTTATTTTTTTATCATAGCCTTAATATTTTTACTGGCCATAGGTTATTTTTAAATACATATATTTACATACATTTAATACACATACAAGCACACATATATATACACATACACAACGTGGCCCCAATCGATTCAGCCATACTCCCAGATCTTATAGGAAATTGAACGCTGAGTAAAAAAAAGTTCCATGAGCCTACGATATATATATTGTATATAAGATATACAAACAGATCCTCCAAAACAATCTCTATCCTAAACACATAGTTAACAGGACAATCAACAATTACCACTCAACACGAACAGCATCCACTATTACTAACAATACTACATTAAATACAACAAATACATTAAATACATACAAACCAACATACATTTCTATCCCATTTATTCAAGGCCTATCACACAAATTAAACAAATTTCTCTCATCCGATAACTTCAAAATAGCTTTTAAAAATTATAAAACAATCCAAACACTTTTTTCCAAAATTAAAGACCCCACACCAATTACAAATAAATCCGACGTAATCTACAAGATCAACTGTTTAAACTGTCCAGCTACGTACATTGGTCTAACATCCCAATATCTGGACAGGAGAGTAAAACAACATATCTACGATTGCAAAAAACTCAAACAAAATCCTACAGCACTCGCTACCCACCACTTTGAACAACAACACAATTTTGACTTCAACAATCCAAAAATACTACATACAGAAGAATACAAATTTAAACGTAATTTTTTAGAAATGGTTTACATCAACAAGGATAAACACAGTATCAATTACAGAACAGATACATGCAAACTCAGTCGCAGCTACGCCAACATCATTAATCAAATTCAATACAGATAACATACATATATCATCACATTACATTCCACACATCAAATAATTTTCGCATAGTCTAATTGTCCAACAATCTAATTTTCCTTTTCCCATTTATCCCTTTCTACATAATCCTAAAAGAATAAAGTGGCGGAAACATTACCAACACATTGTTTCCCTTTGTCGCCTCTTTTCACCTCAAAGAAGCCGACGACCTATACAAAATTGTCTTTTCTATACCCACTTCCTTCCCCACCACTTCAAAATCCAACATATATAAACATGAAACGGTAAAATCTCACTGGCACTCTCAACACGACGTGGCACAATTACACAGAATACAAACACTTTGAGTGAGTAGAAATACTTTGATAGAATATAAAATATAATTTTTGCATTGTACAAATTCACTTTTCCAAATTCTATATGTATTATCTAAATGTAAATTATGTTTGTAAATCCCAGGCCCTGAAGATGATCTCAATAAAAGATCGAAACGTTGGCACGATAAAGAAAATGTTTTTCTGATACCTACATCACACCAGACCGCATCTCACGATATTTGAATAATTAAAATAACTACTTCGCCACTAAGACCAATTGAAACATATATTTATATATAATTTATAAATAATATTCATGAGTTAATGAATTAGTACGTTATTTACTGTTATTATTATTAAGAATTACACC
>CM077111.1:9369847-9384492 GCA_039619505.1 Cimex hemipterus | reverse complement strand
TTTCTTTATCGTGCCGACGTTTCGGTCTTTATTAGGATCATCCTCAGGTCCTGAAATTTGTAAAGTTACTGTTAGTCAATGATTACACGGAAATGTTGGGATGAGGTCTGGTGTGATGTAGGTCTCAGAAAAACATTTTCTTTATCGTGCTCACAGTGTTTGTTTTCTGTGTATATATGTCATTCTTGTGTGTAGAGTTTAGAGTTGTTCATTTCGTTTTTTTGCGAAATCCGGCTTTTAATAATTATTAAATCGACTGAACGATCACAGTTCAATTCCTCTTATTAAGACACAAAGATAAAAAAAATATTGCCGACTTTATTAAAACTAGGATATTGTAAAAATTCTATCTAGATATTCAACTCTTTTTGAATTCACGGTTGCCCGGCAAACCAAACGTTTTTGAATATTAAAACATAATAAATGGAATGGGATTGTTGGCCCAAATTTTATAACAATGTAAAATTAATACTATCAAAATGTATGTAAATCTATTGTTTTATTCAAATCATTATTAAACTTACTAAGCAATCTAACACATTATGCAAGTTTTTATTTTTCTGTGAATTTTTATCATTAGAACTCCAACAAATTTTAAAAATTCGTTTGTACAATATGTGCAGTTATTTGGCCAAGTCTGCAAGAAAAAGAGTTGAAAGACTGACTCAAATTCTATTTAACTTACCGTGCCAAGAAATTAAATTTAACAGTTTTTATGTCATTGAGGGACGGTCGTTCTTGTCATGCAACAGGGCTTAATTTTAAAGCACCCGTTGGATGTCATGTACAAGATATTGAACCACTTTTTTCAAATTATTCTGAAATTATTCAGAAATCGTGCGTTCAGGTGTGATGCGGGTATCAGAAAAACATTTTCTCTACGTTTCGACCTTTATTGAGATCATCTTCAGTGCTCAAAGTGTTTGTCTTCAGTGTATTTATGCCATTATTGCGTGTCGTGACTCTGGCACTCTCGTACCTTGTTACAGTATGTTAATCAGCAAAAAACATGTCAAATCTTTGTTGGCATTAAATTTTTTTCACAAACTTCTTGCCAGGTCAGGTAAGAAGAAACGGAATGTTTTTGCCACTTTCTTGAGCTCTGTGTTCACCCCACATGTCAACATCATGGATCATACAAGAAATTTACACCATTCTGTTTCATTATCCTATAGCTTTTTTTACCTTATGGAGATCATTCTGGCATAAAATATCTCAAATCAAAGAAAATTCAGGTTTTGACCTCAACACTTTTAAATTCCTCATCAACGCCATTATCATCATATTCATTTAATTGTGTTCTTAGTACAACAAACGAAAGTTGTATACGAATGTTCCAAAAAAATGTATTAGTCAAACCAAAGTCTTCAGTCCATTTTAGGTAAACATTTTCTGAAATTTTATCTAAAATCCTAAATTTTTAAAATCAGTTCATAACTGCTATCGAGGGGTATTCTCCTCCTATCATAAGTTGGGGAAGTACTACCCTGGGGACTTTTAAGGCGCAAGTCATGTTTTTGATCGAGTTTGGCACCCGAGCTTGCTGTTCACGTTCTAGAGCATCCTTCCTTCAACTTACTTTATCTCATACTGCAGAGTAATCTCACCGAATAGGTTATTCCCTATTAGAACATTTCCTTTAAAAATTTTGGCGTACCTCAAGGTAACGTTCCGGCCCCCAGGCTATACCAGGTATACAGCTGAGATTCTGTAAAATCCTGAAACTAGCGAACCTCTCTAGTAACTGCGATCCTGTCATTTCCACTCGAAGACTTCATCACCGCAACCTAGCAGATTTTTAGTGTGAACGAACAGTATAAAATTTAACACAGAAAAATCCACCTGTTCCATCCTTTATAAAATCCCTTTCTAGTCTACTTTAATAATATTCCTCTCTCAACTACGGACAACGTAACTCGGCTTCACATAGAATCATTTACGACTGAAACGTCAAAATGTTATGACAAACCATCTTAAAAATTATTCAAATTATTCGGAAATCGTGAGATGCAGTCTGGTGTGATGAAGGTTTCAGAAAAACATTTCCTTTGTCGTGCCGACGTTTCGACCTTTATTGAGATCATCTTCAGGGCCTGGGAATTACAGACATTGTTTACATTTAGCAAATACATTTTAGATGGAAAAGTGAATTTATACAATGAAAAATATAAATATTTTTATATATTCAACCAATGTATTTCTAGTCACTACTTCACTCAAAAATAATTGAGCCTATATGGACTTAAAAATTTGAAATGTTGCGCCATTTGTTCCAATCCTTAATCTCACGAAAAATCCTTGACGCTCCATGACAAATCAAACAAAACTACATAGACAGACGTAAAAATTGAATTCATCCAAGAAGAAATCCACTCCGGTAATCGAAAGATCTCACCCAGGACAAATCCTTTCAACCGACGTATATCATCAGTTCAAAAATACTCCCGCCGAATACGCGCCAATTTCACTAAGTGAATATGTAAATAAATATAGTGAAAACGGTATTGGCACAAAAATAAATTAAACCAAAGACGTTGGATTTGTGGTAGGTATTTCTCCACCCTTGCTTTTAATATTGTATATATTGCCTATCTCATTTTTACATTTTACCGAATTGAGGATAGTTTTAATGTACTGCAAAAAAAAGCTTTCAGACAGGAGCTGAGAAATCTTGTCTCCTCTTACTACAGCGGAAATTTTCCATTGGCACATTAATATTAATGATTGTATTACCGCCCCATCTCGTTATATTGATTCATAAAATCATCTCTCACAAATATTCCGTCTCGTTTTCGTCAAATTTGTACTAGTCAATTTTTACTTTAAGTCCTACGTTGTGTGGTTATTTGTTTGTGATAACGGATAATTTTTACTTTAGCTTTTCAATGAGGTAAAGGTCTCGACCAATTGAAATTTAATTCGATGTATGATCAGTATTATGGTCAAGAGTTAGAAAAAAAATAAAATTCCGAATTTGCCAAACTTTCGACCAGCGCTTCAAGGACATAATCATGGCCTATTACTATTATTCAGGTTTCCCAAATTTATATTATTGCATAACGCTGGTTATTAAAAAAAAAGTTAGATTACCTAATATGTATTTTTAATTGTTACTGGTTTAATGGCAGAAAACAAACACTTTGAGCCCTGAAGGTGATCTGAATAAAGGTCGAAACATTGGCACGATAAAGAAAACGTTTTATGAAACCGCATCTCACGATTTCCGAATAATCATCGACTAATGGTCCCTAATCCCCACACCTTTAATGGTTCGTCAAGCAATTGAAATTTATCGTATTTAGAAGTTTTTGTAATCACGGATGAATAAAACACTTTGTCCACAAAATGGTACACTAAAGAGATTTCCTGAGAGATTTTTAAATTTCAATTCCTCTCAGTCTTTTAGAATAAAGTTAAACTGTGCCAACAATTCATTAAACTCACTAGTTTTTATGGTCTGCTTGACCATTAATATCTTTCAATTAATTAAGTTTTTTAGTTGAGATATAAAAGTGTCACGAGCGAGTTTCGAATCCAGAAAGCCAAAGGTCTTTGGTTTGAATCCCGCTCGTGACAATGACTTTT
This sequence comes from Cimex hemipterus, assembly GCA_039619505.1. Taxonomy (NCBI): domain Eukaryota; kingdom Metazoa; phylum Arthropoda; class Insecta; order Hemiptera; family Cimicidae; genus Cimex; species Cimex hemipterus. Next base: position 9,380,907 of record CM077111.1, on the reverse strand, counting down.
TTTATCTCAACTAAAAACCTTAATTACTTGTGCCAACAATCTTATATTAATCATCTTTTTTGTTGTTTAATGGGCGATACAGGGAGGAAGGAAAAAAAGAGAACAATAAAAAATTGAAGTCTAATGGCTATCCTCATTCTTTGGTTGTAAAACCAGATGTTAGCAATAATTCACTATTTTCGTGGTCCGCTCGACGTATATCACAATTAATTACGGTTTTTAGTTGAGATGAAAAAAAGTTAATGGCACGAGAGGGATTCGAACCCAGGACCTTCGGCTAGATACGCCGCTCCTCTACCACCTCAGCTATCGTGACCTCGATCCACTCGGACATAAACTCCCCATCTCAACCACACCTTACGAGTTTTCCCTCCTTTTGCCATATTCACTAAAGCTCTCCGTCGCCATTTCAATTATCGAGAATCCAAACAGATTACACGACATTTGGAATATGGTAAAGTTATAGTGTCCTGTATGGGATGCCGTGGCAAATACACTGGCCTGACTATGAAAAAGGATAAGAAATGGAATACGTTTACCTAAACATAACCGTAAAGATCCGTCCAAATTGTTAACCAAGTTGTCGAAACATCAAATTTTGAAAATATTGAAGTGTTGCATAAATAATCTTGAAAACTGGAGAAGAAAAGTAAACGGGAGTTTGTACATTAACGTAGAGTAGAACTCTTGTAATGTGCAGAATAATTTTTTTTAATCAGGCCAGCTTGTTCGGATTTGTTAGAGTTTATGAGGGAGAGGATCACAAGTGTGATAACGTTATCACGTGTCAGTCCTATAGCTGAGGTAATTCTTTGGATATATATTTCCATTGCGTACGAATTATTACGAGTTACCGTTTCAAAAATAATTTACTGAAGAAATTGCCAGCTTCTAAATTTGCAAAATAAAATAATTAATTCCTCTTATTTACAAATTTTTAAAAACCCAGTATTGTAATTAGCCTAATGCTAAAAATTGGTCTTTGTTTACAAAATAACAGTCGAAAGTTTGTCAAATTTGAAATTTTATTTTTATTCTACCACTTGAGGATAATACTAATCGTAGAACAAATTAAACCATGGCTTTTTTTAATTAAAAAAAATAATTCTTTTATGGTGACATTGAGCGTTTGTTTTCTGCCATTAAACCAGTAACAATTAAAAATACATTTTTTTTTAATAACCAGCGTTATACAATAATATAATTTTGGTATACCTGAATAATAGTAATAGGTCCTGATTATGACATTGAAGCGCTGGTCGAAAGTTTGCCAAATTTGAAATTTTATTTTTGTTCTACCTCTTGACCATAATACTGATCGTAGAACAAATTAAACCATGGCTTTTTTTTAAGTAAAAAAAATAATCCTTTTATGGTGACATTGAGTCAACATAATTCGAAGTTATATTTCCACCATTCTTTCTACCAACTAGGCTTAACTGATTCTCATTCCGTATTTTCTGTTTCAACAATATTTTAGTTCTAAAAAAAATATGCACTAAAAGATTATTCGATTAGTCTAAAAATTATTAGTGCCCTCTCAACGCGACACGTAAGAAAGGCCCCGTACACCGAAGCACTGAAGATGATCTCAATAAAGCTCGAAACGTTGGCACGATAAAGGAAATGTTTTTCTGAAACCTACATCACACCAGACCGCATCTCTGAATAATTATCAATTAACGGTCACTAGTCACCACACACCTTTAGAAACCTTGTTGACTATTTTTTACATCCGTTTTATAGACATTCTACACGTATTATTTAGATAAACATGTATAATTGATTAACGTCAATGTTAATATATTTTTCTTTAAGAAAGCACTTTCCTACTGAACCGTCAATAATATGGGCAAACTTTCAAATCGTTTGAATGAAAAACATTTAACTTTTGTTAACTCTATAATATTTTTTTTACATACAAATTAAATTTCATTACTTCCAGAGCAGCGTCAATAAATAATTCATGATGTTTTGCCCGTTTTGTTTAAAATTATTTCACGTCCATCAACTAAATGCGTTACCCCATCCTTTCAGCGTTTTATTTTTTAATAAAAAAAAATTTACTTGCCTTATTTTCAGCAATTATTAAAAAAAATAGTTACATTTATTTCATAAGGCTTTTCTGAAAGTAGATTTTATTAATGGTCTCAACGGATTGTTTATTATATTTGGAAATACTGTTAAAACAATAAGGCAATTAAAGGACAAAAGTTGTTTGATCAGAAAGAAAAACATACAAAGAAGAACAAAAGAGTTCTTTTCTTAGGCGTTCTCACTAATGGCGAATAATCCATTTTTAGCTGATATTCTTTGAAAACACGTCGCTCCATCACTCGAAAAAACAAACGAGCTAATGTTGCCGAATACCTAGTATTGAAAAAAAAAATCTTAGAGGAGCACTACGCTTCACTAACCGGCGTAATTCAATTGGCTAATTACTCTCAAAAGTTAACTACTCAAACTGGTCACTAAATGGATGAAAACGTAAAGCTGTCAGTCGGGGGCATTTCTCCACCTACCTAGACAAAGAGAAGCTATTTGGTGACAGAGTGGAATCCGTTCATTCGGCCAATTTGACCGTGCGCTTCCTTTCTCACACAAGTCCATCCGTCAATTCGGCAGTACCGAAAAACGATTTCCTACCAGACAAGTAGCTCCAATTTATTCATGAACGGTTACCGGTACATTAAAAACTATAACGAATAAGCCGTCAAGAAAATCTGAACTGGACAAAATAAGCACAACGTGCTCGAAAGCGTCCGACTTAGAAACGTTGTAATTTTGATTTAGGTTTTCAGAAAACAACTAATCTATAGGTGCTTTCTTGAAAAGTCAACAAAACCCTATAGTCGGCGAAGTTATCGCAACATCAGCTTGCATTGGGTAACTTGTGGTAATCCTTAAGCAAAATCTTTGAAAAGGTCATAGGTCGTCGGGTCAGAGATGTATTGGACAAAGAGGGCTTTAGAGCAATTTCGCTTTAGATCTTCCTTGTCAGCACAACCATAACAACTCTCCAGGTTCGTTAACCGCATTACAGGGCAATTTAATCGACAAGCAACTGGCGTTTTGTTCCTAGATATAACAAAGCATTTGACACAGTTTGACACGCTGGGCTACTGTTAAAATTAATCATCGTGGGCTTTCTTTAGTTGGTAAGATAAACGACTCATACCTGACAAGATTTGCATCAGGCCAAGGCATGGAATCAAGGAATAGTGGCTGGACGTCACGCAAGGTTGTGTTTTGGGACCAATTTTGTTTCTGATTTTCGTTCATCACTTGTCCAGAACCAAATCGAATAATACAAAGAGTGATTCTTTTAACGAAAAGGCGCTCATTTGTGGTCCAAAAATTTAAGAAAAGAAATAATCTCGACTCCTACAATAACGTACAACTCTTAAAAGTGCGAAAATCAAAAGAAATATGTAAAAAAATTATATTCCAATTAAGCGTTTAAAATAAGCTATTCTAATTTATTAAATCCACTAATTTCAGGGTCCGCTTGACCAATTAATATATTACAATTGATTAAGGTTTTTAATTGGAATAACTAAGTTAATGGGCACGAGCGAGATCCGAACCCACGATCTTCGGCTTGATACTCCTCTCGGACATTAACTTTTCGTCTCAACCCAACTTTATTTTAAACTTATTAAATTCACTTGTTTCGTGGTCCGCTTGGCCAAGTTCTAACAATTAATAACATTTTTAGTTGAGAAAAAAGTCAATGGCACGAGCGGGATTCGATCCCAGGACCTTCTGCTTGATACGCCGCTGCTCTGCCACTTGAGCTTGTGACCTCGATCCACTCCGACAATAACTTCCCATCTCAACAACATTTTTTTTTTTTTAATTTTCCCTCCTTTTTGCCATTTTTCAAATGTCTCAAATCTATTGGATTCTCGGCGACAAATAAAATGGCCACGGAGAGCTTTAATAAAGTATACTTCAGTTTAAATCGTTAACTTCACTGATTACGTGGTCCGCTTGACCAATTAATACATTACAATTAATTAAGGTTTTTAGTGGAGATAAAAAATTCAATGGCACGAACGGGATTCGAACCGACAAGGTCGAGGTCACCATAGCTCAAGTGGTAGAGCAGCGGCGTATCAAGCCGAAGATTGTCGGTTCGAATCCCGCTCGTGTCGTTGAATTTTTTATCTCAACTAAAAACCTTAATTAATTGCATTCTAATATATTTAGACTTGTATATAAATAGACAAAAAATGATTTTGTACCAACTCACTACACGTCACATCCAAAATAGGTAGACAAAAACTTCTATTATGTGAAAATTACACATCGGTAGGCTGGGCCAAACATTGTCTCAACGATACAAAAATACAAACGAAACCATTAAAATAATAACCATAGGGAAATAAAATAAATGCACCGACACCAGTAACATGTACATACGAAACATTAACAGTGGAATAAGATGGACAGTACGCAAAACAGCTAACAAACGTAATACAGACGACAGAATGAAACAATTTTAACGTCAAGGAACTAACATAGCTAGCCGGACAACCCTAGCTGGTAACCCAAATTTAGCCTAAATTACGTTTACAAATATGTATTTATTATAGTTAATAATAATTTTTATAATTTAATTATTATAAAAAAAGGAAATTATCCAGTGTCACGGTGCTAAAATCAGGTATATTGAAATGGTAACGGCTTTAGAATTAACAATTTCCGTCATATAGTGGATAGGTTTTAATTGAAAATTTTCCCTCAAATAAGTGTAATACGAGACGACTCTTTAAAATATACGTTCACGTTTAGTTTATTAAAAGCAACTGTTCGAAAGAGACGGAGAATATGAGATTGTATATTTTAAAGATTATAACATCCCTCGAATCCTCTTACCGTCTAAGTCAGCAAAGTGAATTTGCCCGGTGGTAAATCAGCTTAAATGATACACGGCTCCTATTTGCCAATAGAGGTCCACGGAAAGATGGTTTTTATCATCCTCCGAACTGTTACAATTAAAAATATTAAACTATAAATAAACAATTTATAAGCTTTTGGTCTCAGTAATACGCAAGGAATAAAAATGCCAATTTTTTTAAAATGATTACACAGAAAGAGAAAAAATATAGATTTTCTATATTATTTTATTTGTGCCCTACGGATACGCGAACATATTATGTGATTACCAAACTTTTTCTCGCGCTCAGTGTATTAAGACTTCTGCACATATTCCGTGATAACTTGACCAGTGCTGGCACTCAGCGTGAGGATTGAGTCTCGAAACCATCGTCGATTAAGACGACGTGACAGGTCGTGGAAATGCGAAGAGAGGTCTCGAGCAGTTGAGTTAGAAAGGCCGAGAAGTCGGTGTGAAAATTGAGGAATCTGGAATGGATCGCTTCTTTGATACAAGATATGGTAAACAGTGCGGTTAGTAACGTAAAAAGAAGTTATGATAGTTTATCTGAGGACTTTTCATCGAGGATTGGATGAGGTAAAAAGTTAATTTTGACAGTCAAGTCAGATTTCGATCGTAGAAGTCTTCTTAGTTTTTCATGTCCAGTCTTCTATTATTGTCTCTTCCCTGAATTTGACTTGAATGGAAGTCGTTATAAATATAAACGGTGTTGTTGGATGTTGCACTAGCTTGGATAGTATTCGTATCAGAGGAATCATCCGCGTAGGTGGTGATGACGGTAATAGGGCGTTTAAAAACGTAAAATGGTAAAACGTAAAACAATGGTGCCAAGAATGCTCCCTTGTGAGACACCGGCTTGCCTGATTTCCGAGAAATCGTTGTCTCAACTCGCACTGACCGATTAGATAAGATAATAAAGCGTGGGTAGAAAGCGATTAAGCATATAAAGCATACCCGGGCGCCAGACCATATCCCCCAACTTGAAACTTTGAAGCCGTTCTCTAGAGACGAGGAGAAAATGTTGACAACTTTGAAACCTTGTTTGATCCTAAAGCGGAAGTCAAATTAATGAGAATATATGAATTATGAGTGTCTTTGACGGTTATTAACCAATTTAATATGGTTCTTTCCAGAATTTTGTACATTGAAGGAAGAACGTTTGTGCGATCTGGAAAAAGAACAACGATGGAATAGATAAATATATACATAGAGAGCGAAAGTAGAAGAAAGAGACATAACAAAATGAGACATACAGAAAAAGAGTTTGATTGATAAAATTTATTTATTAAAATCCTCGAAGTTAGACATCTAGGACCTTTCTTACACTAAACGTGTAATTAAAATTACAATATTAGTTCATAATCGCAACAGACATAAAACCGAAATAACAAGTTATTGTAAAATCAACAATGAAGTAAATAAACAAAATGGGAGTACGATGAACTTATAAGTTAAATTTTTGTGTAGAATATATTATTGTTGAGTGATAAAATTAAGTTTTTCGTATGATTTTTAAAAGCTGCATTAGCAGCTTTTAAATTTAGAACATAATTTTACGATTTCCAACTGCAATAAAATACTAAAATAATACCATTGGCATTTTATAACTTATAGTAAAAAGATTAATAAAAGAACATAATGATAAAAGTATTAAATAAAAATAATAATAAATAAAAAGTACATGATGGTTACCTAAGTGAATATTAAATAAGGTACATGCTGATCTGTAGAATTATTCAACATATTTACTGAAGAAGTAATGTCGCCGTTTTAATCACCCTAAGCTCTACATATAAATCATACATCATCAGATATTCCTGTATATGTACGCTAGGTAATTTATTATAAGTGAAATTGATGTATAAATAGATTGATAGAATAATAAAACGGAGAAAGAGAGAGAGAGAGACATAGTGAGAATTATTGCCCAATTTAGTAAATAGAGAAAGGAGTTTGACAGAAAATTTGAAATAGGAAAAGTAAGCAATCTAATATGTAGGTGTGATTTAGCCACGAAATGCCACGTTTCCATGAGAAAAATAGTGTTTAAATAAAGACGATTAAAAAAGGTTTAGTATTGGGTTGTCCGGAAAATAATGCAGGATTTTAAGTTTTCATTAAAAAAAATCTATATAAAATATTCTGTTTACGTTTACAGGATTACTCATTTGTATGAATGTCAACACTTATTAATCCTCTTCCAAATGATATTGTTTGTTTACCTCTGTAGCATTCCGCTACTTGGAAATAATTCAGTCATCCTTATAATGTCAAAGCGAGAATTTCGTACGATTTTCTTTTACGAGTTTAAACTCGGTCGAAGCGGAGCCCAAACGGCTAGAAACATTAACCAAGTCTGGGGCGAGGGTTGTGTTAATGAGTGCACTGTGCAAAGGTGGTTTAAAAAATTTCGGGAGGGAGATTTCAGCCTTGAAGATGAAGAAGGTCGTGGAAGGCCTTCCTCTCTTAATGATGATGTTCTGCGATCAGTGGTGGAAGAAAACCCCAAAACAACTGTTCGAGAACTTGCAGAGCAACTCAAAGTCAGTAAAACGACCGTCGCTGACCACCTCAAGGCGATTGGAAAAGTGAAAAAACTCGAAAATTGGGTTCCACACTTTGATGTTTGTGCATCACTTCTTTGTCGAAACAAAAATGACCCATTTCTGGCCAGAATTGTTACATGTGACGAAAAGTGGATTCTCTACGATAACACTAGACGTTCTGGACAGTGGCTCGACAAAGGAGAAGCTCCAATACATTTTCCAAAGCCCCCAACTCATCAAAAAAAGGTAATGGTTACGGTATGGTGGGCTTCATTTGGTTTAATACACTACAGCTTCTTAAATCCTGGCGAAACCATCAATGCTGAATCATACTGTAACCAAATTAATACCATGCATCAGAAATTGGCAGTAATGAAGCCCTCTTTGGTCAATCGGAAAGGGCCCATTTTGTTGCATGACAACGCTCGACCACATGTGTCACGTGTAACGTCACAAAAATTATTGGAGCTTGGCTATGAAACTTTGCCTCACCCACCCTACTCTCCGGACCTCTCGCCTACTGACTACCATTTTTTTAGACACCTGGACCACTACTTACAACACATAATATTCAAAAATCAAACGGAACTGGAAAATGCATTTATTGACTTTATCAATTCTAAAAATTCTGAATTCTACTCAGACGGAATTAATAAGTTACCAACACGTTGGGAGAAATGTATTGAGAGTATGGGAAATTATTTTGATTAAAGAACATTGCTTTAAAGTAACTAGTTTCTTTTTTTTGTTTAATACCAAAATCCTGCATTATTTTCCGGACAACCCAATAAAATCGGCATCCATTCTGTTATTTAGAAACGCTAATTTACCTTTAACCTTAAGATTATTATTTTTGTGAATAAAACTTGACCAGGTATTGATGATTAAAGCAATGGGCCTTCCTCGGCTAAGGCTTAACCAACCGTGGAGATTGAGACACCTGCGATCAATCAAATTTGCATAATGGCTTAAACGGTTTCGCCCACAAAGTTAGCTCGGGATTTCGGAAATTATTCTCATATCACTTTCACTATAATAAATGTAAATTTAACATCTTCAAACTTTCCCAGTCGTACTGTACATTTGTTTGAAAATTCCCGACAAGGGTTAGATAAGGTTAACAATTTGATTTACAAAAAGGTTCAAGTGAAAAATGTAATAAATTTTTAATAAGTACTGATTGAAAGCGCGATATTTTTTCCTTTCTGTATTTGTTCAAACCCATTAATGGAACAATCCGTAGTAAAGGTCCGACATGGCCAAATCCATCAAAAACGTCCTGAAAATTACTCATTATTAATTCATCTCGATGAACTTTGAAAATATCCCCCTTTGAATTTTTCCGGATCCGCGACAATTTACAACCGATTCCGTATACTCTTGATTTTTTTTTTTCAAGTGATATTTTTTTTAATTGTGTATTTCTAGTCCAAACGGAAATGGGATATGGTAAGCGAGGGTTATTCAAACAAACATATGAAAATTCAGTCTATCCTCGACCGGTTTGTGCAGTCAACATGACGGTTCTAATGACGATCGAGAGTGCTTTACTACAAGATTGATGATCCGTTCATGTCAAACATTAACTTACGTGTGTAGCCGGTTTTACCAACGATAGGGGTGATAATTAATGATAAAGCAACGGGCAATGGCTCTTGAATCCAAAATACGAGGCCAGCCAAAATTAATATTATGTAATATTATTCCGTTGACGACCTATTTGAGTGATGGAATTTTTTATTTTATTTCAATGCCGTTTGAATTAATGAAAAATGAAATATTTTCTGAATAAAACGAATATGAATGTGTAAAGTATGTAAAGTGAGAAATGTTTTATTTTGTAGTTTTAATTCTGAATTTTTACTGAATTGAAAATTTTAATTTTTCTTCAAGCCGATTATATTTCTTTCCTTCTTAATCTCATAGTGATTTTTCGTTTATTTTAAATTTGTTTCAGAATTCTACTGTACTCTATTAATACATATGATTGTTTCGAGATTAGGGCGGACAAAAAGATGCCATGTCATAGTGACTCTTCTGGCTACTAAATCGTCCATAACCTGCTCCCAGCGCCTTTACATCAACTGTTTTTTAGTTTACTGTCTGCATCTATTTTCCTCGTGCGATTTTCTAATATTAAGAATGTTTTTTTTATGGCCTTGCCTTTATTTGCATAAGCCAGTTTTTTACTATAGAATTGCTAATTAGTATGAGGATTCCTTTGTTTTATGCTTCTACTCTCGCTTCTTTTAAAAATCTATAATGGCTTTTCTACTTCCGTACATTTTTTTTTTTGCTTCTTCCAAAGGAAATCTGCCATTACAGTTCCGTACATCTATATATACGATTTAGCATAATATTTCTCGAACTTTCGTGTTTCCGGGAAACGCAATACAATATGCTGCATTGTTTCCGGCTCATCACACGTCTCACAATTAGGGGAGGGTCTTAAACCAACTCTATGATTGGACCGTATTCTCATTATTGTTGAGAAGAAAAAAAACAACCTTCCTTTCATTGTAGCTACCCAGGGGTGGAGTCGGGGTTCTGGGACCAACCTTTTAAAAAAGGAACCAGTGCTATCATTTTGATACCAATGTTTCCATTCATTTGACCATTTTTCCGAAAGTACTCGTTTTATGTCGCTGCTAGGAATCTGGATGTTTTGGACCTCCCCATTTGTCGTAGCCTCTTTTGCCAATTTGTCCAACGTCTCGTTGAAGACCACTCCAAAATGGCCTCGACACCAACTTATGGTTACTAACTTATTTTTGAACTCCAGGCCATATGGTTTACTAATTATTTCTGAAACTAAGTAATCGCAGTTAGCCTTTGGGGAAAACTTTTCTATCTGTGTCACTGTCCTTGTACTATGTGTGAAAACAAAAAATTTTGATTCTACCAACGAATCTATATAATCTAAAGTTTTTTTTTTAAAGAGCATACATTTCTGCCGAGAAAATAGGCAATGTTGGAGGAAGCTAGAATTTTCTATAAAATTTATTTACTGGATCGTAAATGGCACAACCTACTTTTCCGCTCATTACCGACCCATCCGTAAAGATCCAGTGATGATCTGGTCTACGATGATTCACCTCTTCTACGAATAACTTATTTGAATTATGTGCGGGATATTTTGAATAATCTTTGACTTTTTGATATTCTAGTTGATACACCGGATGGAGGTGATTTTTATACATTTGGAAAATATCGGGTGTACTTGATAAAAAAGCCATAACTATGGGTGGAAGTTTCTTTTTCCTCCAATACTGTTCTGTCTGGACTAGCTCGGTCAACAATGATATTCTTGGCAGAAGAGCACTATCCAATTACTACTAGTTTCGTTTTCTCACTGCTCTCACTTCAAACTTTTTATAGCTTCTTTCTCTATTTCCCAAACATAGGCAATTCTTTACCCTGCCACTCACTCTCTCTCTCTCTCTCTCTCTCCCCTCTTTGGTATGATTGGTCTGTATTCTGCGACTCCAAATAAAACCGCATTCTTCATTCTCCCTCATCTCTCATTCACCTCTCTCTCTGTCTGTCTGTCTCTCTCTCTCTCTCTTTCTCTCTCTCTCTCTCTCTCTCTCTCTCTCTCTCTCTCTCTCTCT
>CM077111.1:9339868-9369747 GCA_039619505.1 Cimex hemipterus | reverse complement strand
CTCTCTCTCTTTCTCTAACTGTCCATTTCTATCAATCTATCTCACTTTATCGCTCCCTCTCGTCCTTTTTCTCTGAATCGTTGAGTAATTTGAATATAGTCGTTTTAATCGTCAGTGTGAATAAAACGGCGTCATGTAATACTAACCAACAGGACATCTAAATCGTGCGTAACTGTAGTTCAAGCCTCCTAATATCATAATTGTTTTGTTTACTGTCTGTATCGAACGTCTATTTTTTTGTCAATATTACGCACTTAACTTACACTTAGTATAGTTTTCTGGAATTTCTTTACGACTTTTTTCTCTATTTCCCAACTTTGGCAATTGTTCACACCATGTCTCTCTCTCTCTCTTTCTCTCTCTCTGCCTACCTCTCTCCTTCTTTCTATCAATTTATTAATCTGTCTATTTCGCTTTCGTTCTCTCTTACTTGACGTTCTGTTTCTCTGAGTAATTTTTTTTTTACTTCATTTATTTATATCTACAACTGTACATGCATTATATACAGTCAACAGATTGGATTTCAGACTGTGTATTTGGCATAGAGAAAGCTACCCATTGGCAGGCAGCCCCTTTGGATTAATGAAACGATATTAATCATTTAAGACGTCTCTTATCCATAGTCTTTTGAGACGTTTACGTGGTAATTGTGGGGAATGGAGTAATCGTATTTGTGTCTTGGTGTGATTTTGTAATTTATAATGAAAACGTCTGTTATATGTTTTGATGGATGAAAAAACTGTTGGGATTTGAAGATCTCTGTGAAGTGTATTATTGTTTACATAAAATGGGGTAGAAACAATTAGTCTTAAAATTTTGAATTGAAAACTTTGTAATCTTTGGATATTGGAATACTTGGCACTCGTACATCCAAATTGGTTTGAGTAGGTATGTGTATGTTGAAAGTGTTTATTTTAATAGCAATTTTGATTGTCTGTTGAGTAGGTAATAAATTTTTTTAAATCGTTCGTTCAGTGTCTGTTTTTTTAAATCGAGTGTGTGTGTGTGGATTCCAAGTTCGTCTGCTATCAAATGTAAGTCCTAAATAGCCTTGTCGGATTGAGGAAAAGGTTCATTGTATAAGTATATGCTAGGGCAAGTGTCACTCACTCTCTCTCTCTGTCTGCCTACATTCTTCCCACTTTCTATCAATTTATTAATAAATCTATCTCACTTTCATTCTCTCTTGCTTGACGTTCTGTTGAGATGAGTAATTTGAAAAAACCTTTTTTTTGACGCCATAAGGATTACGGGGATAAGATTTCGGAAAACCCCCCGCCATGCTTTCGGCCTCGTCGTCGATCAGATCAAGGCTTGAATTCGTCGTGTCGTCGTGTTTAGCAGTTGTAATATTTTACAAAGTCGTGATCCAACTTAAAGTTTCTTTTGTTTCGTTCATTGTCTACGCTTTATGGATTTATCGTTGCCATCGCTCCGGTCGGTGAAGTTCCTGAGGCATCAGCGTGGTGAAGGTCCCCGTTCAAACTTTTCCTCTCTTTTCCGACCATTTTTTCCCTTACATCCCACTTTATCTCAGTTGAGGTGGTAGCTGGACTATCGTCACCGGAGGTGAGTCTTTTCTCCTTTATTTTATAATTCATTTTGTTTTATTTTAATTTTAAATCTATACAGTCCACTTGATCAGACACCTTTTTAATAATAAGTGTGCAAAAAACGGCGTCAGATGATACTAACCAACATGCCTTCTAAAACGTGCGTAACTGTTGCTCTAAGCGCCTTTATTCCAAACGTATTTTTTATTGTCTGTATCTAAACACTATTTTTCTCATGAGATTTTCTAACATTACTTGGCTAACTTACTCCTATTATACTTTCTTTTTCTATTTCGAATTTTCTGTTCAGCTTTTTTTGTCTATTTCTTAAAATGGGCAATAATTCACTCACACGCATGCACTATCTTTCTAGTAATCTATCTATTCATCTATCTCACTTATAATAAATTTTTGCCATGCGTAAATTTGTCACAATATGTTCTCGATTCAACAAGACGTGCCCAACTCTGAATTCTTCTTATGAGAAATGAATACAGCCGATCAGGTGCCTTTTTATAATAAAATTTAATTAAAGTTTAAAAACAATTTATTAAATGCACAAGAAAATAACAATTAAAATCAACACATTTCCTTTTAAATTTGAAATAATCAATTGAAACTTTTTGTAAATTTAAATAAACGGTAATTTCTTACAAAGCGTTTGCCAGACCATGGTGGATATGTACTCATTATTTCTAGTTCTGCAGTGGACCGAAGCACTCTATTTCAGGGAATACAACACTTTTGAGGATTGCACACTTCTCTAGCCTCTCATCTGGCCGGAATAGCCTGTTCACCTCTGCCCGACTGCCTCTTACCTATTCTCTCTTATTTTTTTTACTGTAGGCCTAATCATAACATTGTCACTTGGAAATCCATTGAAATGTGACAAATGTATAGAAACTATTATCTAATAATTATTAATTTTATTTAAACCGTTGTGAGAATGAACGGCGTCATGTGATACTAACCAACTTGACATCTAAATCGTGCGTAACTGTTGCTTCAAGCCCCTTAATATCATAATCTTTTTGTTTTCTATCTGCAGCTAACCTTTTTTTTCTCACGCGATTTTCTTATACTACGAGCCTTTTTTTTTAGTTTACTTACTTCTCTCCTTTCAACTATCTGTATCAAATGAAATTTCCGACCACCACCTTGCTCTTTTTTTTAATTATGAAAGCAGAATTTGAATTGATGAAATTCAAATAACCTGTTCGTATAGTTCTATTATTTCAGCTATTTAAAATAAAATAAAAAATCTGTACGTGCTAGTCTCCCCCCTCCGAATAATGTCCATGTATGCTAATTTATTTGCACAAATACGCTTTACACTATAAACTCTTTGTAGTTAAAAATAAAAAAACGTTCCCAGACTAAATTCAATTTTTCATGTATGTGCATTAGTAAGAAATTTTTTTTTTAAATTTCCAGGCGAACTATTTTTTCAGTTTCAGTACGTTCGCTTGCAACAAAAACATTGCAAAAAAAGAAGAATTGAATATATCTTATTTCGCCCTGCTTGTGTTAAGCCCGTTTGAACGAACTATAAATCCCCGGAAATAGAATTGATTCTAGTTTGGATTGGAGGCGTCAGATTGGCCGATTGTGGCCGTAAATGTTTGAGCACCGGCGATTGGATGTGCGTGAGAAAGGAACCACCTAGCCTTTTGTGATCCCCTTTTGGTCAGGCCATGTGATTAAAATTAAGCCTAATCTGTTTACTCCTTTCAAGGCCATTTATCACTGCGACCTTACTATATTCATAAACTTGTCCGGTTGGTTTCTGATATTTCATTTTTATTGTGAGCTTTATTAGGTGGCTATAAGATTAATTTTTTTTGACAACACTTTTCAAAAATGGTAATTATTCCTGTGCAAATTTTTGGGCAAAGACCTGATAGGTGTCAATTCAAATTGGGGCTAATCAGATCCTAGTAGGGTAGGAAACAAAAAGACCGCCCATGATACTTAAAAAAATTGATTTTTTTCACTCTTCTGATAAAACCATAATTCTCGTACAATTCACCCACAGTCCGGTCGTATTTTTACACAGCCGAGGGCCTTGTAATTGCAATTAAGACCCATTGAAATGGAAGCGGAGGTTTGAGAAATAAAAGGTTCGAACCTCTGTGTTGACAAAAGTGGATACGCAGTGTATAAATATAATGTTTTACCCGTATCGCTTTTTTTCACGTAATCCTTTCCCCCGAAACGAATACGCAAAATAACATTGCCATTGGCTAATACGCTAGAAGATAAAGCCATTAAAAAAAACCTTCACTAATAGTCGCGGCAATTACGAAAGCCGAATTGATAAATTAGGTAATCCGTTACGAAGATGCATAGGCGTACCATGCTTGTTTTAGGGATAATCTTTATTGAGTATGTCTATATTTATGGGAGTGGGACAGTGCATAGGACAGCTTTTGAAGGGATAGTATTGTAAAGTAATCCAATCGTAACCGAGACTTAATTTTATGGATATTACATATGGTCTGCTTGACGTCTTCATGATGGTCGAGTGGACTGGGTCGGACTGGGGATGGAATGTTCGATACTGTGCTTGAAGATTGGCTTTATACTTTAGCCCACGATCCGCCAGTTCGTCGAAAAAGATGGGTCATAAAAAAATAAATGTCAATTGGTGAACGCTTGCCAGAATTTATATCTGTTTGGGAGGTCATAATTTGAAAACATGATTCATGTTTATAAAAAGAGATTGAAAAACATATCGTAATAAAGATCGTTGAAAGCTCGTGTTATAAAGGTTTTTTTTTTACATAACGTCATGAGTCTTTATTAGCCGATGTGACGTTGAGAAATATTGTTATGGACATGCATAATAGTTGAACCACTGACAGCCCTGTTGTTTAATCACCGCCACCTCTTTGTCCACTAATGACACAAGCTGTAAAATAAGATTAACTGAACCCTTCTGAAAGAGTTTCCAGGAAAAAGGGTCGGTCGGAAAACGTGAGTGGATGAAACTAAGCCCTTTTATCTCTAGGCAGGCCGATTTGTTCAGCTTAAGGCCAAAATCAGCCTTTCTCCAAGGACGTATTACAACACAGAGGACCTTCGGCGAAACCTTCATAAAACACAAAAGCTTGCATCATATTAAGTCGGATTGTTCTACTTCTAATTCAATCCGAATGTTTTATTATTGAAATAATAAATTCGTAAAGACTAATTGTGTAGTCTATAAATTATTAAAACCTTTATAAACCGTACTTTTTATTGTCTCAACTTTATAATAAATAATATAATCCCAAAATTTTACACTTTATACGTTTAGAACATTTAATTTATTAGATATGAATATAATATAACAATTTTCGCAGTGCTTATTGTTAATTATTTTTAAAATTCACAATGAATTGGGGTGTTTTTCTTTTAGAAAAGAACATTTAATGAAAAACATCGATTATATGAAAGGTTTTATAGTTAACTTTAAACTTGGAAAATAATAAAGGTAATTAAAATAACGTGATTATTATGGTAAGGGCGGTGTCGGGAGGACTTGTATTTTCCCGAGTTAGGTGGTGAGGTGGTTTGTTCAAAGACAAAGCCGGTGCCGGAGGCTTGTTTGAAAGACTTCCAAGGATCCGAGGACGGGCCGGGGGCGAAAAAGGGGAAGGTTTGTTAAAGATAAGTGAAATTAGGTCGGGCTTGTCGTCAGTTGGGGCATATCTTCCGAAAATCCACAGCCGACTGTAAGGAATCGACGGGCAACTTTACTTTTCGACTCTTCTTTACTGACAACCGTTAACAAACCGCCAAGTTAACTCGTAAGAGGCCTCTTTCCATCATAGAATTTAACCAGCGAAGAAAAAAAAAAAAAAAAAGACACCATCGCTCCGGAAAGTCCTAAGGAAATTATCGCCTTGGTTACTGGTTTGGAAGGGGTTTCTTTACCAACACTTTTAAAACGGGATGTAAACCTTCCTTTGTTCGATCTTACAAATCGATAAGAGGTATCTCCTCTCCTTCATCTTGAGAAATTCGATACTTAATTCTCTAATAATGACGACGAAAATAGGCTATAACTGAACGAAAATTGAGTGTCAAATTGAATTACTAAATCTTAAATTATATCAATTTATCTATAAGTTTTACAAACTATTTAAAGTCTCACAATTGATCTGAAATATGACGATTAGAACTTGATTTACTGGCCTTAAATAGTTTAAGATGATCAGCAAGAATTAATATTTACTCTCAGGGAAAGCCGTTTGAGATTGTTAAAAGGAAAAAATGGAAACAATATTTTAGTAATGTTTTACTATATGTAATTCATTATTTTTCTTGACCAATTAATATCTTTCAATTGACTCAGGTTTTAGTCGAGATGAAAATTCAGAGTAACGAGCGGGATTCGAACCCACGACCTTGGGGCTTGATACGCTTCTACTCTACCACCTGAGCTATCGTCACCTCGATCCAACTTCCCATCTCGACACCACCTTTTATTGGATTTCCCCTTTCTTTTTTGCCATTTTTCAATTGTGCAATCTATTCGGTTCTCGGCGACGAATGAAATGGCCACGGAGAGGTTTAGTGAAGTTATACATCATTTTTACACGTTACTTTTCCCAATTAATATATTTCAGTTAATTAAGGTTTTTAGGCGAGATTAAAAAGTCTGCGTTACGAGCAGGATTCGAACCTACAATTTTCGACTAGATTCGCTGCCGCTCTCCTGACCTCGAAGGAGCGTATTATCGAACAACGTAGGTTCGAATCCCGCTAGTGATACTGATTTTTTTGTCTGAACTAAGAACCTTAATTTACTATCTACAATGAGATTTTTTTTTAAATTCGCTTATTTACATATATTTGAATTGTAACGAACGGAAAAAGTCTGTTTCATTTTCTTCTTGTTTGCAGGTTATATTTTTGGAATTTTGGTTTTTGTTTGCACGGGTTTAATGTATTTGCCGATCACAAACGGGTCAACGATTATTGACTCGCAAATGAAAACGGCAAACAATTTATACAACGTCATATATCAATTTTACATGCAGCCTCGTAAAGAAGGAGGTCTACATGATTTTTACGTTTTTTTAAAACCTACAGAGTAAGCATAATTATAAAATTAAAGTATGTTATATTAGGCTGGAGTCAAAATGATGCAGGTTTAGAAAATACAGTCAAACCTATTTTCAATCTCTATAAAACAAAGAAAATTTATTCGAAATATTTTCTATCACAATCTGAACATCCATACCAGGATTTCATTTCCTTGACATATTTTTATTTCGAATCAGAATAAATGTTAGAAGGAGGTTTCGGCTTCCTCAAGTTTTCAATTATGACGGATCAATCTGGCTGCCACAGCAATGCCTATTTTAACAAAAGGAATAAGCTGTGAAGGATTTTTTAAATATCCTATGATCTTATCGAGAAAAAAAATTATTTGAGGATGAGCATTGCAAGTACGCTGTTCTATACTGTTCTTACAAAATTGTTCTTACTTGTAAATCTAAACAGCTTTGATAATTTATCATTAGTTTTATTGTCAAAGATCACCGTGAAAAGAACTCCCATATGCAATCCCGTTCCAAAAAAAAATGTGATAAAATACATTATAGCGAAAAATAAAATAAATTTTGGAAAAATTGAAAGGGAAAAACGAGACGTGCTCATTCGGCGAGGTTGAAACGAAGGCAAGGGTTCAAACAGACACGAGAGATGGTTTTCAGCCAATCTCAACTGTATCACAGGGAAAATCGGAACTGCCGGAAAGGACGTGGATGGGTCTAAAAGGATCGAACTACAAAGCCGACATCCCAACTGGTCCAAACATCCAGGAAGCCCGAGCCCGGACCGCCGAAACACCGGAGTAGGACTCTCGGTTCGTGCTGTGCAGAACAGATGTGGGCAGAACTGGGTTTATATAAATCAATATTATAGAAAGAGTAGGGGGGAGATACAAAATCAACAACCGTTTGAAAAGTTGAAATCCAGGTTTTTATGAAATGATACGCTTTTTATACGGTAGGTGAAATATTAATGCAAGTTTTGAAAATTTGTTTTATTTTCGCAGATGCTAGTCACGTAAACAAAATTTAAATTCTCTAACTAATTTATCTCTAAATCTCTCAATCTAATTTATGGATTATAATAAATACTTTTGGCTATGATTATTATTATTATTATTATTATTATTAATTTTATGGGCGTTTTAACGGCCAAGGTCATTTCACGCCTTAACATCCAAACATTCTATTTTAGGTTAGCTATATCTCTTCTGAGTGTTATAAAGCTCTGACTCCAAACATTCACTCGTTGCCACCCAAGCTTTGATTTTCTTTTTCAAATTCTTAATTCGGAAGGCCAAATGTATGCAAAATTCCCATTTTAAATGACTTAAAATTTAATAAAACTATAAAATTTATTTCTGCTTCTTTTAAAAAATTAAAATTGTGTTTTGTTGTCCAATAAGTAAAATAGTAGATAAAACGTGCAACAAACAAGAATTTCCGCTCCGAGAAAAAAAACCAAATTTCGAGGTATATCGGTGTAATAAATGTGTGACAGTGGTATATTGTGGAAGCTAGTACGTCCTTTTGTTAGCACAGTGTGTTTTTGAAGTGTTTTTTGGTGAGGTGAGTGTCAACTGGATAAGTTTTTTGACGATTAGACTAGTCTGCTGGTTGCTAGTTTGTAGCTCGCATTCCCTATTGGGAAGTGTTGGGATGTGTGGGGCCTGAATCTCTCTAGAGGCCTGGTTTCAGGGTTGGGAAGATTTTATTTACTTTTTCTCTTTTATTTAAACATCTGTTTTACAAATTTTCAAAATTTCCCAAACTCGTTTGAAAGGCCCTTTCGGCCCACCAGTGGGTCGAGAAGGCTTTAGACATCGGTTACCTCCTCCAAATGGGAATCCTTCTCCTGTTGTTTGTACGTCTGGGGCAAGACATTATATCGTTTGCCGATTGGATAAGAAAGATAATGGCGGGCTTCATTTAGTATCCCCAATTAAGATATGTAAAATAATAAATCGTGAAGTAGGGAAAGTAGTAAACGTCAAAAAAAAGCCGTGACGGCTTAATTTATATTGAAGTTTTCAATGATGAACAAGGGGATAAAATAATGAAAATTAAAAGTATAGAAAATATGCCGGTAAGTGTCGAAAGAAATAATAAATTGAACACCTCAAAAGGAGTAATTTCTTGCTGGGACTTGAAAGAGTGTCCCGATGAAGAGATTCTTGAGGAATTAAAAGGTTCTAATGTTATAAACCTGCAGCGATTAAAAAGAAAAGATGGTAGGATATCTTTTTCATGGGTTGTAACTTTCAATACCCCGTGTCCTCCAAAAGACCTACAAGAAAGTAAAAAATAAAATAAATTTCAATCAAGCAAAGTCCCTAATAGGCTCTGGCCTCATTCAAAAAGGGATTACCCTTGCCGAAAAAGTAAAAATGGGTTGCCATACGGAGTCAGGGAACAACTCACTGTCCGTGATCAAAAATCCGTCATCTTGCCTATTTAAATTGCGATATTGGGTATTGCAGTGCATTACCCTGCAATTTATATTTAAATTGAGTAGTAATAACTCTATTCTTTTTATTTAAAAATTCACAACCGTTAAACCAATTTTTGCATTAAGTTTAAAAATATTAAAATTATATTCTTATCTATTCTTCTTAAAATTATAAAATAAAAAAATATATTCTTTTTGTAAGAAAGACATTCCCAAAGTATTTTCCAAAAAATGAAATACATTTACGCTAATTATTAATAACGGGGTAGACTTCAATAAATTAATACTAATTACACTCGATATTTGCGCTTGTTACAAGTGGATCAGGTAAAAAGAAATTCAGCATAACACTCAATGACCTGCTACATTTTAAAAGAAGAATCGTGCCAATTGGTTTGAACTACAAAACTAAGAAAAGTACAATAAGCCAAAAAGCGTAAAATTTACCAAGTCCTCCACTCGTCAACGTCATAATTCATAATTTCACGAGTTTTTTGGTATCCAATTCGTACCCTCAAATTAATTACCGTTTTTAATTGAGATAAAAAAGTAAATGGCACGAGCCGGATTATACGATCTTCGGCTTGATACGCCCTGCTCTACCACTTGACTCTATCGTGACCTCTATCCACTCGAACACTAACTTCCCATCTCAACTCCACGTTTTGAATTTTACGAAAAATTTTCATATATACATTTAATAGCAAGTCTGGTTAGTATTATTTATAGTGCTTCAAAGATTTGATATTTTTGTGGGTCATGTGGGAAGCCGCGGTCATTCACGCTAATAAATTACCTACGTGTGGTGATTAGTGACAGTTATGGTAGTTGATAATTATTCAGAAATCGTGAGATGCGGTATGGTGTGATGTAGGTGTCGGAAGAATATTTTATTTATCGTTTCGACGTTTCGACCTTTATTGAGATCATCTTCAAGGCTCCAAGTGTTTGTCTTCTGTGTAATTATTCTTGCGTGTCTTTGAGCACGACACGATCGGTATCATCTTCAGGGCCTGGACTTTATAAACATTGTTGAAATTATACAAATACATGGAGGATGTGAAAAAAGTTAATTTATACAATTCTAGAAATTTTAAACTCAATCGAAATGTTTGTACACACTCAAAATGTTTGTTTATTGGGAAGCTGTGTCTGACTTGTGTGTCGTGGTGGGAGTGCCAATGGGATATTGATTTTTTATGCTTATATACTTTGGATTTTGAAGGGGTGTGGAAGGTAGTTGGTACAAAAATCGTTTTTATAAGAGGAATCGACTTCTTTCAGGAAAAGGAGCCGACAATGGGAAAGAATGGGGCACGGTTCGGCCTGATTATCCTTTCAGGGATTACAAATATGTGGTAATCGTGGAAAGCCAAATTGTTGAATAATTAAACTATCGAAATGTTTGAGGTGTGGAATGTACTGATTGTCTTATATGTTTTATGCGATGTGATCATAATATATGTATGTTGTTGACAATGAACTTGATTAATGATATTGGCGTAGCTGCGATTAAGTTTACATGTGTCTGTTCTGTAATTGATGCTGTGCTTGTCTCCGTTGATGATAAGCCACTTCTAAAGATTTACGCTTATTTATGGTTTGTTCTGTGTGTAAGTTTAGCCAAAGATTTTGAATGAGGTAACCCCTTCAAAATCATAGATCTGATAACTTTCCATTTTTCCCTTTCAATTTTCAAAAAATTTCCTTTATAATGCATTGCCTCAATCCATGATATTCCTAATGCATCTAAAACACATCTAATAAATCAATGCTGTTTAGCTTTACAAGTTACAAGTACAACAATATCCTTCGGAACTTTTGAAAAAAAAAGACATTGCTGATGCAGCCAGATTGATTCACATCCCCTAATTGAAAATTTAATGAATCCTCTGATCCGTCGTTTGATGACATTTCTGTAGAAAGAGGCCCTGTGTTTATTTCTGTGTAAGCCGAAGGCGATAAACGAAGGGAGGGCGTTTAAAGTGACAAAAAGATACACACGCGTAAAAGGGCGCTTCTCTCTTATTACCATCGTAAAACCCCAAAGCGATAACAATTAATTTACGACGACCTGTGGACGGCAGTAAACGGCCGTACTCCTATGTCTTCCTGCGTGCAAAACTCCTCCAAAATTGTTACATGTTGCAGAATTGGAGTTGGATGCGAAAAATCTACAGTTGTCGTTATTAATGTCAACAATGTTTTAATTAGGTGAACAATATCTAATATTATGTTTTTTGCGTAGTTTCCATACTTACTATCTTAACCTTTTTTCGCTTATTCATGTCTGTCTACCTCATTTTATATGTTATTTCAAATCATCATATTTTTCCATCTCTCTCTCTCTCTCTCTCTCTCTCTCTCTCTCTCTCTCTCTCTCTATACGTTCTCTATTGTCTAATTATCACCATTCTTTCTGTAGTTTTATATTTTACCTTTCTTTTCATTCTCTAACTTTTTCTCGCTCTCTCTCTCTCTCTCACATTTTTTATTCTCTATTGCCTGTCACTCTTTCTCTAGTTTTATATTTACCTGTCTTTTCAATCTTTAACATTTCTCTCTCTCTCTCTCTCTCTCTCTCTCGCAGTTTTTGCGTTCTCTATTGTCTAACTATTGCTCTTTCTCTATTTTTGTATTTTACCTTTCTTTTCAATCTCAACTTCTCTCTCTCTCTCTCTCTCTCTCTCTCTCTCTCTCTCTCTATCTATCTATCTATCTATCTCTATCTGTTTCTCTGTCTACCTGTCCCTTTCTATCAATCTATCTCACTTCCTCACTCCCTCTCTTCCTTTCTCTTACTTAATGTTCTGAATCGCTGAGTAATTTGAATTTAATTATATATCATGATAATTGTATATAAATAATAGAATATAATTGAATATGATAAATTTTAATTGCATAAATGTATAGGGATTAGTATCTACTAATTATGATTTGTATTTTTTATTACTTTTCTTCGCTCTCTCTCTCTCTCTCTCTCTCTCTCTCGCAGTTTTTGCGTTCTCTATTGTCTAACTAGTGCCTTTTCTCTAGTTTTGTATTTTACCTTTCTTTTCAATCTGTAACTTTTTCTCGCTCTCTCTCACATTTTTTATTCTCTATTGCCTGTCACTCTTTCTCTAGTTTTATATTTGCCTGTGTTTTCAATGAACATTTCTCTCTCTCTCTCTCTCTCTCTCTCTCTCTCTCCGTTCTCTATTGTCTAATTATCACCATTCTTTCTGTAGTTTTATATTTTACCTTTCTTTTCAATCTGTAGCTTTTTCTCGCTCTCTCTCACATTTTTTATTCTCTATTGCCTGTCACTCTTTCTCTAGTTTTATATTTACCTGCCTTTTCAATCTTTAACATCTCTCTCTCTCTCTCTCTCTCTCTCTCTCTCTCTATCTATCTATCTCTATCTCTATCTGTTTCTCTGTCTACCTGTCCCTTTCGATCAATCTATCTCACTTCATCACTCCCTCTCTTCCTTTCTTTTACTTAAAATTCTGAACCGCTGAGTAATTTGAATTTAATTATATATCATGATAATTGTATATAAATAATAGGATATAATTGAATATTATAAATTTTAATTGTATAAATGTACATTAGTGTCTAATAATTATGATTTGTATTTAAACCTTAGCGAGAATAAGACGGCGTCATGTGATACTAACCAACATGACTTCTAAATAGTGCGTAACTGTTGTATCAAGCGCCTTAATATTGGGTTGTCCGGAAAATAATGCAGGATTTTGGTATTAAACAAAAAAAAGAAACTAGTTACTTTAAAGCAATGTTCTTTAATCAAAATAATTTCCCATACTCTCAATACATTTCTCCCAACGTGTTGGTAACTTATTAATTCCGTCTGAGTAGAATTCAGAATTTTTAGAATTGATAAAGTCAATAAATGCATTTTCCAGTTCCGTTTGATTTTTGAATATTATGTGTTGTAAGTAGTGGTCCAGGTGTCTAAAAAAATGGTAGTCAGTAGGCGAGAGGTCCGGAGAGTAGGGTGGGTGAGGCAAAGTTTCATAGCCAAGCTCCAATAATTTTTGTGACGTTACACGTGACACATGTGGTCGAGCGTTGTCATGCAACAAAATGGGCCCTTTCCGATTGACCAAAGAGGGCTTCATTACTGCCAATTTCTGATGCATGGTATTAATTTGGTTACAGTATGATTCAGCATTGATGGTTTCGCCAGGATTTAAGAAGCTGTAGTGTATTAAACCAAATGAAGCCCACCATACCGTAACCATTACCTTTTTTTGATGAGTTGGGGGCTTTGGAAAATGTATTGGAGCTTCTCCTTTGTCGAGCCACTGTCCAGAACGTCTAGTGTTATCGTAGAGAATCCACTTTTCGTCACATGTAACAATTCTGGCCAGAAATGGGTCATTTTTGTTTCGACAAAGAAGTGATGCACAAACATCAAAGTGTGGAACCCAATTTTCGAGTTTTTTCACTTTTCCAATCGCCTTGAGGTGGTCAGCGACGGTCGTTTTACTGACTTTGAGTTGCTCTGCAAGTTCTCGAACAGTTGTTTTGGGGTTTTCTTCCACCACTGATCGCAGAACATCATCATTAAGAGAGGAAGGCCTTCCACGACCTTCTTCATCTTCAAGGCTGAAATCTCCCTCCCGAAATTTTTTAAACCACCTTTGCACAGTGCACTCATTAACACAACCCTCGCCCCAGACTTGGTTAATGTTTCTAGCCGTTTGGGCTCCGCTTCGGCCGAGTTTAAACTCGTAAAAGAAAATCGTACGAAATTCTCGCTTTGACATTATAAGGATGACTGAATTATTTCCAAGTAGCGGAATGCTACAGAGGTAAACGAACAATATCATTTGGAAGAGGATTAATAAGTGTTGACATTCATACAAATGAGTAATCCTGTAAACGTAAACAGAATATTTTATATATATTTTTTTTAATGAAAACTTAAAATCCTGCATTATTTTCCGGACAACCCAATAAAATATAAATTTATGAAAATTAAAAAAAAAACTGTTTTTATAACTTAAAATGTATGTATAATTAATTTTCTATCATTAATATTGTTTGGATTTTCGTTTTCATTTACATTTTAAAGAACCGCATATTTCGTTATGATTTACGTATTATCCTATACCGGGAAGCCGGTCCAAAGGATACGCCGCCCCACTCAGGGTACCACATGTCAGTCGGCTTTATGACCGAGTCCGGTCCGTTTCAGCACGCTCCGCTTCACAACTTTTACTATTTTTTGTGTGAACCCGCAAACGCTTTTCTACATTCTGCTTCCTGTAAAATCTCTTCCAGCATCGCTTGGAATCTTTCTGGTGTGATTTTACACCTCGCCGAAACGCCGGAGTCGCTGGTACTTGTAAGTGGGCCGTCCTACCCCAAATATCCTATTTTCATCGCTCCTGCATCCTTCTATTTCCTGCCCACCTTTATCATTCGCCACAACATCAGCTTGTTGAGTCGTTATTGTTTCATTTTTATTTTTATATTTCAATCATTTTTATTTTAAACTGTTTTATTTTGTACTTTTTCCCCGCCTCACGACTATATTCGGGTGGTCCTCCGTCGGTTAAAAACCGCACAAATATATAAAACACCGAGAAAAAAAAAACACTTATTGTACGTCATATTTTACATTTCTGCCGATCCAGACGTTTGTGTATGCAAGGAACCAAAAATCAATACGACCCAACAGAGGGTGAGATCGCTTTCGCGCACATGTTTGAGGAAATCCACAATGGGAACGAAACCCTTTATAGAAACATCCCATGGAGGAGTTTTCCGGAGCCTTTTGTGATACTGAAGATAACTTTTATCCCTAAACCCCCGTCCCCTCACTCTCTCATTCGGGAAGTATCTGAGAAGACGCTGAGATGCCCGACGCATCGGTTCATTCTGGTCCTTATTGGATAACACACACGAGTCGAAATGATTTGACACTTAAGTGACTACATTGTTCGAAATGTTACTGGAACGCGCACGGGACATTTCGCTTTGGTGTTGTATACATTTAAAGAAGCCTCTACGGTTAGGAAACGGAGTGGATTTCTTACTAGAAATACGACACCGCCGACTAAGTGCATACCGATTCTAAATATCACGTGACGAAATGCTAATATTTACATCAGAAAGTTTTTTTTGTGGTTTTATCAGGGATATTCAGACTAACAATCTAAATATCTATCTAAAAGAAAAACTAGATAAATAAATCGGCTCATAAAATATATGAAGAATCGGATAAACAATTTAAACCCTTCTCATGGGTCAGTCAGCGGGAAATGAGATCGCTGGCCAAATTGCTAAGGCTTCTTCTCAAAACGAAGGCTTGCCATTGGTGTAATCAAAGGCCCTTCTATTGTATATGCAGTTATGAGATAACTTAATCTACACAGCTTGGCTAGGTGGGAAGAAAATTGTATCACCAAAATACAGTGCTGTTGATTTTATTCCGAGTTTTTCATCGTCTCTTTTATCTTGATGAGCGTATATGGTGTCGTAACTCAGTGTCCAAAAGATACATCATGCATAAAAGAGCATAGATTCTATACTAATCTGGTTCTTTGGATGTGGATGGATGGATACCAGGGACTGAGCACTGCAGCTGTACACCTTATTGTACTATACCCTGGCTCCATTTTTGGGGGAGGGCTGACAACACAAAGTGAACTTGAGCCACCGTCGTACCAGTGTCCTTCCATCGAAGAAACTCATTTTTGAAGGGGGTTGGGACCAGGTTCAGGGTCGCTGAGATCCGGTCCCGCCCCTTCCATTGATGAGTGCCCTATCAATTTCTTTTAATTAAGGCCACTGACCCCCTTAGGTGTCAGACGAATTCCAGAGGCGACGGTGGGGATCGAACCCACGACCCCGGGGTCTACTAGCCGAGAGTCTGACGCCTTAACCACTCGGCTACCGCGGCGCCCCAATCTGGTTCTTTACTGATGCCCAACCTAGGAGCGATCCTATAGTGTCACTCTATGCAGGGACAACTGACCAGGGAGTTGTTTTCATAGGTTTCATGCCGTTACAGAAAAGCCAACGGCGAATGCACAGGCTTACTCAAGTCCTAACCGGAAATGGATAGTGGGCGATGTAACTCTTTCGATTTATTGTTGTTGCAATCGGGCCCCTCCTCAGACTGTGGTTCACCTTCTTCCCAAGGGCAATGGAGTGTCGGTTTCCAGACTTGCAGGAGGTTGCAACACACGGTTTGCCGCCGCCAACAAACTCATACTTTATGGAGACCGAAATGCTACTGTATTTTATAAAGTTGAAGGGAATAATGGCGTGCACAAATAATTAAAACAAAATTGTAAATAATCAATTAAGGTTCTTTTGTTAAGACAAAAAGTGAATATAATAATAATAATAAGTTTATTGCACACAAGAAGAAAAAAAATGCTGCCGGAGCTTGGATTAATTATTGACTAATATATGCTAAGTGTGACATCTATAAAAAATACCAAATCAAAAGGACATAAAACTGAGAATTAAAAATCAATGAGCGGAGCTTAGACCGGAGAAGCAGAAACAGCAAATATCAAGGCAAAGATTGGGGGCAAAGAAGTGGGAATTAAAAGAGAAAAAGATAAAAGAATTACTAATCAAATTCGTTTACTATTAGCCTTCGATAGGCTCAGGCCGCTTTAGCATAATTCTGTCTAATCTGGTCCGTTGAGCAATGTGATGCATCTGTCCATTGATACGGCTCTTTCGCGGAACGCAGATAAAAAGTTAATGTCACGAGAGGGAATCGAACCCACGACCTTCGGCTTGATACGACGCTTGAACTATCGTCTCCTCGATCCACTCGGACACCAACTTCCCATCTCCACCCCACCTTTTTGAATTTTCCCTCCTTTTTTCCGTTCTTCAAATGTCGTGCAATCGGATTGGATCCTCGGCGACAAATGAAACGGCCACGGAGAGGTTTAGTGAAGTATACTTCAGTTTAATTCATTAATTTTTTTTTCTTAAACTCTTCAATATTATTTACAATTCACTAATTTCGTATTAATTAATATTAATTCATTTTTATGGCTCTGAGATATTTGGGTGTTTTCGTGGATAATTATTGATCGTGACCTCAAGGAGAAATGCTAATCGAAATTAATCGGTCGAAAATGAATTTGTTCAAATACCCAAGTAATCCACGAGCACCTTAAACTCGTCCCTCTTTGATGGGCCATACTCGATCCACTTCCTACAGGTCTGAGAAATAATTTGACGAGGAGGAAATTGGATAGTTCAACATAGCACAAATTTCCTTCTTCCCAGTATTATTAAGTTATTAATTTATATAATAAACACTACATAAATTTATATGATATAGAATAGCTGTATTTCATGACACACACACACATCTAATGTAAAAATCTACATTGCCTCTATTTTTACAACTGTAGTATTTTTCTTGTAATATTAATATTTTATAAAATTATCTCATCGTGATAATATTGCTTTTGTTCTTCTATTCTAGAGCTTTCACGGAACTGGTCATCGATAACGGCAGAAAAGAGGAAGCGGGTAGGAAATGGATACTTTTTATAAAAAGTGTGTTTTTAGTTGTTTCCAACAGTGGAAAATTTCAAGATAAAAAAAATTGTGATCAGTGACCGTTAGGCGATAATTATTTAGAAATCGTGAGATGCGGTCTGGTGTGATGTAGGTTTCAGAATTCTCAACACGACAAGCAAGAATGGCACAGTTACACCGAATACAAACATTTTGAGCCCTGAAGGTGATCCCAATAAAATTCGAAACGTTGGCGCGATAAAGGAATTCTATGAAATCAACATCACACCAGACCGCTTCTCACGATCTCTGAATAATTATCAATTAACGGTCACTAATCACCACACAGCTTTAAAAACTCTTGCCAACGTTTCGAGCTTTATTAAGATCATCTTCAGGGCCTGGGATTTACAACCAATGCTTACACTGAACAATTACATTTTGTATGTGGAAAAGTGAATTTATACAATGGAAAATATATTTTTATATATTCAGTCAATGTATTTCTACTCACTCAAAAGTGTGTGTCTTCTGTGTACCTGTGCCATGAGCGTGTCGTGTTGAGATTTTGCTATTATAAACATTGTATTTTGAAAAGGTGGGGAAGAAAGTCAGTATAGAAAAGGCATTTTTGTATAAGGCATCTGCTTCTTTTCCACATCTAAAATGCAATTGTTAAATGTAACCAATGTTTGTAAATCCCAGGCTCTGAGGATGATCTCAATAAAGCCCGAAACGTTGGCTCGTTAAAGAAAATGTTTTTCTGAAGCCTAGATCACACCATATCGCATCTCACGATTTCTGAACTTCACTCGGCCTTCAGCACGTTTGATAGTCCAGAAAGTACAATTTTTTTTTTTTATTTGTCGAAAGTTTGGCAAATTTGAAATTTTATTTTTGTTCCACCTCTTGACCATAATACTGATCGTAGAACAAATTAAACCATAGCTTTTTTTAAATAAATTGAGTCAACATAATTCGAAGTTATATTTCCACCATTTTTTCTACCAACTAGGCTTAACTGATTCTCATTACGTATTTTCTGTTTCAACAATATTTTAGTTCTAAAAAAAAATATGCACTAAAAGATTATTAGATTAGTCTAAAAATTATTAGTGCCCTTTCAACGCGACACGCAAGAAAGGCCACATTACACCGAAGCACTGAAGATGATCTCAATAAAGCTCGAAACGTGGCTCCATTTTTCTGAAACCTACGTCACACCAGACCGCACCTCAAGATTTCTGAGTAATAAAAAATTAATATTTTACTTTATTTTTCATGGTCTGTTCAAGTTGTGGGTATAGTTTTCAGCTCGCTGTTCCTTGATTGGAACGGTATCCATGGGCGAGTAACTTGTACAGACGAATAACAGTTTAGTCGACGCTAAACATGATTCAACCATGAAATTAAATCGTGTCAACATGACTGAAATACTCATTCATCTTTCAGGAAGTCAATAAATTCGACGAAACGTCGGAAAACTTAAAAAAGTAGTTTTTCCTTTCTTTTACTTTTCACATCCAACTGGCCGAGCATCCTTTCATAAAAGTTGCAATCATAACGGTCACCTACTTACCACTCATTTTCATAAGACAGCTACAAAAACCATTAGAGAAAATTGTTTGATAAAAAAAATACAGTAAAAAATTAAAACATTAATTTTATGCAAATTTTCTAAGTGTATTAAAATCTTTAAAATGAAAGTTTAGGTAAAAGCTCCTGAGTTTTGTTATGCCGGGATAAATATTTAATAGATTGATATAGGCCTGTATTTTGTTTGACCGAGAATAAAATGAATCATAGAACTCAAAAAGAAACTAGAAACTCTTTTTTTTTAGTAGTTTTTCTTAAAGGAAACAGTCATAACTTTTTAAAAAAAAATTATTTTACAAGATAATTCACCAACATATCCCAGTTCAGTTTATAAGAAACAGCTTTATGACAAGTTAATCCATGTTGAGCTCGACCGCACGTGGCTCGAGTTGTCCCTCATCAATTGGAGGCTACTGGGATTACCGCAATGGATCCATACTCCAGACGTGAATCACATAGAACTCTCGTGGGACTTGATAAAAAGACTGGTTAAGACACCGTGAAGTGATGAGGTTGCTGCCTTGCCGACTTAAGTCCCTAAGCGAGGACGTATAACGCAAGGTAATTAAGAGCAAAATTACATAAAAATATATTGTTAGTTAAATTGTAATTGACACATTACTACATTATTTTCCAGTATTTTCGTGAATTGTTTTACAAACAATGGTAATTAAATAATTTTGATTAAAACCCACGAATTTCTGAATTCGTCTAATTTTATTTATATTAAAATTAGTGTGGCTGTAATTAATAAGGATAACAATACATATCGGTTGAAATAAACAAAAAAATACGACTGTCCCGGTTTTTATTTAGTCTTTTAGTGTATATAGTTTATAGTTTTCAACTCTGGCGTAGGAAATAAAGTAGAGAAATGCGTTCAATTTCCTTGAATTTTTTTTCCTTTTCAACGGAAGATAAACACTGGCGATCAGGCAGGGTTGGGTTGGATTCGTGGGACGGAATAAAATCCACGTAATTCAAAACGAATCGCCGTCCAACTGTCAGAATTGGATGCACGTTAGTGAAAAATGATCAAATTGACAATCAAAAATTTCTAATTGCAAACGCCCAATTGTTCAATTTCTTCAAATTACGGGGGGGGCGCAACGGTTTAGGCTTTGATACGGTGCTCATCACTGTAAAGTAAAGGTACCGGGTTCGAATCCAACAGCCCTACAATCGAACCCGACAAACGGGCTTTAAAAAAATAAACAAATAAAATAAAAAATAATAATAATAAAAAACACCGGCACCCTGAGGGTTTATACGACCATTAAGATTAAGTTTACTTCGCGAGTTAAAATAGGTATTCTGAAACTCGGATGTATTTCTTGGCTAATGTGTTTTTTATTTCCATTGTGATTGGGGTCAATCCTTAAATTTATTTCTCGGCCATAATTAAGGCTAAACGATGCTCAAAACTCTCATTGTTTTGTATTGTTTGCAGTTGCGAACCCTCGTTAAAAGAAATATTCTCACATAAAGAGCTCTTTATTCATGTTACATGCTTTTTTCTTACTCTCATCGCGATTGGGGGGGGAGGGCGTATTTGTCTTCAATTTTGGTCCTTAACGCAACCCAAGTTGAGTGACTCAGAAGCCAATTTTATTTTTGAAAATGTCTTTTAAAAAATGAATCGCCTCCGAATCCGATTGATGGAAAGCTGTAAAACCCCTCGGCTTATATTTAAAAGATCTCGCAGAAAGATGGAATTTGAGCGGCAGTAAACCCTGAGTTGGCTTCGTGGGCACGTTCCATTCCTTAGCCGTTCCATCTCGGAAAGTAATGCCTTGTTAGCCGTGTAGCTTTTAACTTTTTCCAGTTATAAAACTTCGCGATTTTTGGAGAGCGAATCCATAAAGTGAAGGATAATAAACGATTAAAAAATGTTAACCATCAAACGGCCACCTTTGAGTTCATGTTACAGCCCCTTAAATTTAACTTTTTGCCTATCGAGCTATACAAATTTATAAGGTGAAAAATACATTTTACTTAATTATTAACTTACAATTAATAAAATTTTTAGTTGAAATAAAAAAATCAATGACACGAACGGGATTCGAACCTACGATCTTCGTCTTGGTACACCGCTGCTCTACCACTTGAGCTATAGTGACCTCGTGCCGATTCCGTCCATGGGTTCTATGCTGACCTATTGAAAAAATATGTATATGTATGGTAAAATCGGGAGAGAATAATCGGGTTTTTTCCGCGAGCACGTAAAAAGCGTAAAAATCCACGCTTTTCGCCCAAAAATCGGGAATAATCCGAAAACAGTTGAGGAATCTGGCAACGTTGAATGATTTCTACAGGGCGCCGCTACAAAGACGATTCCTGTCTACACAGCTCAATTGAAATTTTCTTCAAAAATGAAAAAATGAGCATGTTACCCTATTTTTGAATTTACCGATGAAACTGATCACTGAAGCCTGAAAATTTTTTAAAAAACCATCTTGTTCGGTGTAAAATATTTTAACAAAACGAGTCATACATATAACCGACGCCCGGTTTTTCTTTGTTAACTTTTTTTAAAAAATAACATATCTGTTCCCACCTGTACAAAATAACAAAATTTGGAGGGAAAGGATATGTTATTTTTAGAAAGTTAATAAAGAAAAACCGGGCGTCGGTGGCCAAAACGGTTTGGGCGTTGACCCAGCGATTGTCACTGTAAGGGTAAAGGTCCCGGGTTCGAATCCAGCGGCCCTGCATTCCAAACCGGCATACTTAAGCGTGGGATTTTTTTCAAAAACACCGCCTCCCTCAGAATTTATATGACCTCTACGATTTGCGAACTCTCGTAAAAAATAATAATATATTTTATGGAATTAATCCAACTAAAGAAATGGATAATTAGAGAAATATTTAATATAAAAAGGTAATAATATAAAAACAAAAAAAAAGAAAAAGTAAAACTTTTGTACACAACAGGTATTACTCCTCAGAATTTTTTACCCATTTGATTTTATTTATTTTATTTCTTATTTTTGTTATTATTATTTATTATATTGATTTATATTATTATTATTAGTAGTAGTAGTAAGTAATTAATAACTAATTAATGAGTAAATTAATAATTAACAATAGTCCTATTAATAATAACTAATAATAATATATTTTAGGGAATTAATCGAATTTAGAAAAACTAACCAATATAGAAATATTCAATATAAAAATTATGATAATACAAAATCAAAAATAACAAAATTGAAGGAAACATTTTACCATAAAAGATGCTACTACAACCGGTACTTTACCCATTCTGTGTAATATTTTTTTTTTTAAATCGAGGGTTTGCAACAGCCAGAGGTCGTATAATCCCAGTGTCAGTGTTTTTGTTATGCTTGTGGAATGGAATGGTAGCAAAGGTACTAGGAGGTGGGGTTTGTGTGCCCCAGGCACTGCAGCCTTCTGGCTTATTGTACCTTCCTAGTTCTTTAGTTTAGTCAATAGACTCGATCCTTTTTCTCAGGATTATCAAGTCATTGACTGTTATTGCTTCAATGTGGTTCTCTGAGTCATTTTTGTGCGTCAGATTGAATCTCCATTGAGCCGTTGCTCCGCATTCGAAGATGATATGAGTGGCTGTTTCCTCCTCCTCATTACATAGTCTGCAAATTGGATCACTATTACATATGCCCATGTTATGTAGATGTTTTCTCAGATGTCAGTGGCCGGTTAGTAGTCCTACCACTCCTCTGAGATTTGCCCTCTCCAGTTGTAGCAGTGTTTTTGCCAGTTTTGGTGAGGGTTGTTTTATCATGAGTTTACTTTGTCTAGCACTGCTAGAGTTTTTCCATTTTTCTCTTTGTTTTATTTGGATCCATTCTGCGATGGAGGATTCTACGTTTGTTTTGGATATCCCAAGGATAGGCTCGGGGGCCTATGTACGTTCTTGCGGATCCTCCTCTGGCCAGTCTGTCTGCTTCTTCATTACCCAAAATTCCCCTGTGCCCTGGCACCCAGGATACCGTTACCTTGTTGTGTTTTCCCAGGTTTTAGAGATTTTGGATGCATTCACTGACTAATTTTGATGTGATTCTTGTACATGCCAGTGCTTTGATAGCTGCTTGGCTGTCTGATCTTATGAGGATTTTTTTGTCAGTGTAACCTCTTTTAAGATTTTCCAGAGCACAAGCATTGATAGCATGTATTTCTGCTTGAAAGACCGAGGTGTACTTCCCTAATGGGTTTGATTGCTCATATTTTGGGCTTGTACAGAAAACACCTGATCCGGTTCCTTCAGTTGTTTTGGAGCCATCTGTAGACCATATCATTGTATCCGATGTTCTCCTGTGTTCTTCCTCTCCTTTCTAGTCTGTTGAGATTTTGTAGGAGGTTGTGAAGATTGTTTCCGGGACCATGTAATCAGCCTCCATCTCTAGTAATGGGTGTCTGATTTTGTTAACTATGGTTGTGTGCCCGAATTGTTTGGTTCCTTTCCAATTTAATTGTTTTTGGAGCCTGAATGAGCATTTCCTAGCTTATGCTTGTAATTTTCACATTAATCATATCTATATAAATAATAAATAATTTTCTTTTTTTTTATTAATGTATCAAACTTGGATGAGTGTATGTTTGCTGTTTATGTGAAAATAGATTTTTAACGATGATTTGCGGTCGTTTAAACCCACAGGGTGCCGTTGTTTTAAAAAAAAAAACATTTTTAAATATGTCGGGTTCGAATGCACGGCCACTGGATTCGAACCCGGGACCTTTACTTTACATTGATGAGCGCCGTGTCAAAGACTAAACCTTGCGGCCACCGACGCCACCATGGTTTAGGTAAAGATAAAGGTCCCGGGTTCGAATCCAGCTGCCCTGCAGCAGACATACTTACCCATGGGGTTTTTGTTCAAAAACACCGGCACCTTGATATTTTATATGACCTTTGCTGTTGAGAACCCACGTAAAAAAACCATAACCGCGCAAATATCAAAAATGCAGTACTGGGAAAAGTAACGTGCTCGTGTATCTTTATAAAATGAATACGCAAATTTAAAGATCTCATGGAAATGCTGGATTTCTGGCGGGGTTGTTATTCCATTTACCAGAAGCATTAATATTGATAGGAAGTATAGCTTTTAACCCTTCTCCTACACTCCATCGTGTGAATGACGTTGGTACTCTCCGACTCCGTTTACTTTTATATTTAACGCGCTATTATTGTTTCATCTTTTTAATCGGATCGATCGTGACTTCCGCCTGTTGTAGAAGTTTAACCGGGATCCGTTTGAATTAGGCGAAATTCTTTTTAAGCACGGCTGCACCGCCCGCAGCTCAATAAACGCAATTTAACTGATATATTCCCCATTTTTCCTCCTCCTTCTTTTTTTTTTTTATCCTTTCCTCTCTTCCTCTGTCACCGAGTCGAATTATGACCTAGTTTATTATTTCCCGTGGGCCTACAAATCTCCAGGCATAATCCTTAGGGCGGAAAGATCGGAAAATCAACCCAAACTCGCTGTCAATTGCTAAGGGAAAATTCTAAAGATAGTCGGAATTTTCCCGATATATCAAATATTTCAAATTGGATTATAACACTGTACAGGCATCAAACATCGCGTCGAAATTTACATTTAAAAAAAAAGTTATTTGATTTTATACTAAACAATAAATAAAACCAATTTAGTTCAATTTCATTACTTTTTAATAAAAAAAAATACTCCATTTTGTTAACCTTACAGAACGCAATTAAACAATCGATGAGTTTAAAGTCCTCCGGTTGTTAAATATTTATATCGATGATTTTTAATTCATTAATTCATTTATTCATTTTCCCGCGTGTCAGACAAACATTGCTAAATTAGTTGAAAAAAAAAACCTCATCGTTTACTTTTCAAATTGATTTTAAATTTATTCAATCTCACGATGTTCATTTTTTTGTTTTTATCGGGTCAAAATCACTCATGTTTTTCTAACAATTAAATAAACATTAATAAAGCGGGTGTTATGTGATAAACCTTTAATATGCAATATCTAAAAATAAATTTTTATTATTCTATCGCATCTCTATATGAGATGGAATTTATTCGTGACCACAGCCTGTGGGAAAGGGGCTTTGTAGAAGAAAAATATTGTCCCGGTTGGGGAGAAAACATGACAGCTTTCCCTAGAGGGCTTGCAGACATCGTGCAAATAATTATCATACAAAGTTTTTTTTTTATCTAGATAACTTTATTGGAATGGAACATTTGGCACAATTTTATCATTGATTTTTTTTCTTTTGAAGTAATTTTTTTTATATGTTAACATAGATTAAAATGAAATAGGCGCGAGGAACACTAATATGTCAATTTTTCTAAACAATATAACTTAAATGAAACTTACAAATCGTAAAAGTTCACGACATTTGAGAAATGGCAAAAAGGAAGGAAAATTCAAAATGGTGTGGTTGAGATGTGTCGGATGTTAGCGTCGGAGTGGATTAAGGTGGATTCGAACCCGGGACCTTTACCCTTACAGTGATAAACGCTGGGTCAACGCCCAAACCGTTTTGGCCACCGACGCCCGGTTTTTCTGTATTAACTTTTTAAAAATAACATATCCGTTCCCACCAAAATTTGTTATTTTGTACAGGTGGGAACAGATATGTTATTTTTAAAAAAGTTAACAAAGAAAAACCGGGCGTCGGTTATGTGTATGACTCGTTTTGTTAAAATATTTTACACCGAACAAGATGGTTTTTTAAAAATTTTTCAGGCTTCAGTGGTTCATCAGTTTCATCGGTAAATTCAAAAATAGGGTAACATGCTCATTTTTTCACTTTTGAAGAAAATTTCAATTGAGCTGTGTAGACAGGAATCGTCTTTGTAGCGGCGCCCTGTAGAAATCATTCAACGTTGCCAGATTCCTCAACTGTTTTCGAATTATTCCCGATTTTTGGGCGAAAAGCGTGGATTTGTACCTTTTTTACGTGCTCGAGGAAAAAACCCGATTATTCTCTCTCGATTTTACCATACATACACATATTTTTTCAATAGGTCAGCATAGAACCCATGGACGGAATCGGCACGAGGTCACGATAGCTCAAGTGGTAGAGCAGCGGTGTACCAAGACGAAGATCGTAGGTTCGAATCCCGTTCGTGTCATTGACATTCTTACCTCAACAGATGTGAGATATTAAATGATGAAGCGGGCCACGAAAACCAATGAATTTAATAAGTTAAAATGAAGTATATTTTCACCAAAGCTCTCCATGGCCATTTCATTTATCACCGAAAATCCAATAGATTACACGGTACTTGAGAAATGGCAAAAAAGGAGGGAAAATTAAAAAAAAAAAAGTGTGGTTGATATGGGAAGTTAGTGTCGGAGTGGATCCATGTCACGATAGCTCAAGTGGTAGAGCAGCGGTGTATCAAGCAGAAGGTCCTGGGATCGAATCCCGCTCGTGCCGTTGACTTTTTTCTCAATTAAAAATTTTATTAATTGTAAGAACTTGGCCAAGCGGACCACGAAACTAGTGAATTTAATAAGTTTAAAATAAAGTTGGGTTGAGACGAAAAGTTAATGTCCGAGAGGATCCATGTCACGATAGCTCAAGTGGTAGAGCAGCGGCGTATCAAGCCAAAGATCCTGGGCTGGAACCCCGCTTTTGACTGACTTTTTTATCCCAACAAAAACCTTAATTTTTATAATAATATTAAGAAATAATAGAAATAAAAAATGTTAATTTTGGCTCGAAAAATTTTCCACTTTTCAATTTAATCTATCCTCAACTGATAACACATTTCGACGGTACTTTATTTTATGCAAACATTACAATTTCGCCATGAGACTGACAGGAGAACAGAGGTATGAATGATATCATTTTCACTATTGACAAGCCACCGACTTGAAGGAGCCGGGACACTTCCCGGATAAGAATTATTGCCAAGATATCCCCCGGGCTCGGGGGTTGCTCCCGAAGGGATTATTCCGAATTATATGTGATTAATGATCAGCTCGAGGCAATTTGGGGC
Source organism: Cimex hemipterus (assembly GCA_039619505.1). Taxonomy (NCBI): domain Eukaryota; kingdom Metazoa; phylum Arthropoda; class Insecta; order Hemiptera; family Cimicidae; genus Cimex; species Cimex hemipterus. The sequence goes on along the minus strand of CM077111.1, from coordinate 9,342,626 downwards.
AGAGCGCTGGGATAAGAGATGATCCTCATTTTCGTGGTTTTCATTCCATGAAGAAAATAATGTCAGAAACAAAACAGTCCCGTCGGAGGGCTTGAATGCATAATTTAAATAAACCCCTTAAGTTTGTACAGTTTTAATCCTAATAACATTTAACAAAAATCTTGCAGAAGGAGATCAATTTTTTTCTGCACATGTTCATTTTTTTGATATGATCACATATTGAATTATTCAAATTACGGTTTTTTTAAGATAAAAAGTCAGTGTCGCGAGCGGGATTCGAACCCAAGACCTTCGGCTTGATACGCTGCTACTCTACCACTTCAGCGCTTGAAGCCATGATAGTTCAACAGGTAGAGTACGGCGTACCAAGCCGAAGGTCTTGGGTTCGAATCCCACTCGTGACATTGACTTTTCTATCTCAACTAAAAACTTTTATTAATTGAATGATAACAATTGCTCAAGCCGGACCACGAAAAATAGTGAATATACTGAATTTGTATAATTAGTAAAACTGATTACTTACCACCATACAATTATTTAAAATCCTTTCTTTAGTCTATGTAGAATATATAAAAATAATAAAAAAAATTCTGAGAAATGAAAACATCTGGAATATGCTCTTTATCTTAATATTTTCTATGAACGGGTTGTATTATTTTTTTTTTGTATTTTATTTTAATCATGTTTATTTGATTTATGTGTTCTTCCATTAACCATTAAATTGGCATGTTTATTACGATTTTATCCACTCGCTGAAACAAAATATACACAAATTTATCCAAAATTACCTAAAAACTACATATAATTGACGTCCCTTATATTTACATATTGAAAATGGCCGTCCGTTAGAAAATATACTCAGTATTCGACCTGTTTTTACAAATAAAATATTTTTCCAATCGAAATATTTCTGCCTCCGTCCCGACTGGTTCTACTAATGATTTTCGTTTAAGTTATAAAGGCCGGAAGATTGGGGTTGAAATCCTTATTAAAGACGACTAAGGGCCTCTCGAATGTGCGAGTGGTTAACGTAATGGTGTCGGTTCAATTTCGGCCAAATCTTCTTCACCATGATTGAGACATACAAAACAACATTGAAACAAATTCGAAAAACAATGCTAACATATCACATACTGCAAGTTTAGTTTAAAGTGAATAAAGTTTCGTTCCGTTATTTTTTAAATTTTCTTGCCTTGCTGTAATGATTGGATTTAAAGGAATGTTTGCTTCAAATAGATTACTCTCTTTATTACGATTAAATTATCGAACTAATTGTATTTCTGACTTATTAGTTCTTAACGAGTTCCTGAATGAAGAGTAGGAAGGAATTAACAACTTTTCCCAGCCGAAAGGCAGTAATATTTGGCAAAATTAATTCTCCGACTTTGTCATTATACTGTCTCTGTGTGATAGAATTCACTTTTTAAACGGACTATTCTTCCCAAGTTGATAATTCCAATTCGAAGATCAGAAAAGCGAATCACGTGGCATTTCAATGGTTGCGCTTTTTAACATAAAATGAAATACGTTTTAAAATGAACCAAAGGGCACATTTTCCGATCAAAACCTGTAAACATAGTTTTTTGTTGTTTTTTTTTCAAATAATAAGGGATTTTTCTGAAACGCGAATTTTTTTGCAAATAACCCTGTTAAAATTCTTTCAAAATGGAGATTGTTTTTAAAGAGAAAGTGAGAAAAAGAGAGAGGAAGAGAGAGAAAAATAGAAAGTGTGTGTGTGTGTGTGGCAGACAGATGGAGTTTTGTCTCTTCAAACCATGATGATGAACCATGATATGACTCAAACGAAAACATATGTACAGGGTGTCCTTTTTAAATGGCCCGGCAGAATTTCTCTTGAGCCGATGCCACTATAAAAAAAAAATATTTAATATTTTTTTAGTCTGGTTTCCAATTTTTACCTTTTTTGGAGTGAAATCATCCAGGGTACCTCAGTCCCGGATAACTTCAAAATTTAAAATGAGACTCTGTAATCCTAAATCCTATCGTTTGATTTCAAGAAATTCACGCTGAACACATTTTAAAATTGGATTTTATATCGGTCAAAATATGTCAGAGTTTTGGCAGGAAAAGCTTTTTTTTTTTTTTTTTTTTTTTTTTTTCGAACCCGGGACTTTCACCTTACAGTGATGAGCGCTGTGTCAACGCCTAAACCGTTGCGGCAACCGATGCCCCAATGATTGATATTACAGACACGCACTAACAGTTTTCCATTTCTGTTTATTTTTGTCAAAGTCACTCCGCAGACTTTTAAAAAAAAAATTAGGATTGATGATACGATTGTTATTTGTGAATGTTTATCTGTATTTTTTTAATATACAAATAAAGAATTTGTTTCTTGAACAACCAAATTTACGCATTTAGTAGGGCTGTTTATAATTCTTCAAAGGAAAGTGACTTTATCTCATTTCAATTTTTAAAATCTGGAGAAAACCAGTGAAATCGATTTTAAAAATTGTACTAATCCTATCCTATTGGAACAAATTTTCCAGAAAAATTTTCATTATTTTATATCAATTTATTCAACTCAACTTCACTCCGCGCACCTCGTTATTAAAGTTTATCTTCATTCTTTTATTACAGTGGTTCCCAAACTTTTTTCGCTCATAGAACTCTTTTTATAAGTTTTATTATATTTTATTGCCCACGGATCCCAAAGTAAAAAAGCCGCATAATATAAAAATTATAAATTTAAAAAAAATGTTTTGTTGAAGAAGTATTTTTGAAATTATAAATATAC
>CM077111.1:9308799-9334868 GCA_039619505.1 Cimex hemipterus | reverse complement strand
ATATATATATATATATATATAAAGTCACGATAGCTCAAGTGGTACGAGCAGCGGCGTATTGAACCGAAGGTCGCGGGTTCGAATCCCGCTCGTGAACTGACTTTTTTATCTCAACCTAAAACCCTAATTAAAAGGTTAGGATACGCAGCTACCCTACCACTTGAGCTATCATGACTTCGTTCGACTTCCCACTTCAACCCAATCTTTCTCATTTTCCCTCCGTTTTGCTAATCCAGCCGAAGGTCTTGGGTTCGAATCCCGCTCGTGACGTTGAATTTTTTTCTCTCAACTCTCTAATCTCTAAATATTCACTCATTAACTAATCAATCCTATAGCCACCCAAAGTGTAAAGACCAAATATTCTTTTTTTTTAAATAGATAAGCGGGCGCACTCCCAGAAGATGGGAAGGGAAATGGTTTTCTTTTCACAGAAAAAAATTAATTGACTCTCCGGAGGTAGCAAATACTTTCATAGAGCCCCCAACTAGGAATGCCCTTTTGTTTTTATTTTCTTGCAACGCCCTATCGATAGGAAACCGGATAGATCATGGGAGCGATTGTAATGCGTCTTTGACAATTTTGTTTATTTAAATTTAAAAAAGGGGTATTTTTTAAAAAGAATATTCGGTCTTTACAAAAGCTTTAATTAATCTTTTTAAAATTCTTAATTTAGAAAGGTAAATGTATGCAAAAATCCCAGTGCAGTATGAGGGAAAGAAGAGTTGAGTGGCGAATGGTAAGGGGGAGGAAAGTGGGGACAAAAACTTTCACAGGGGGATCCTTAAAGGGATTGGACCATAATATCTATCATCTTTTGTTTTGTTTCTTTTTCGTAAGATGACGGATTTTAGACTGAGTGTAGTGAGTTGTTCCCCGACTCAGCCTGAAAGCGTAATCCTTTTGTGCCCATTTTAACGATTTCAGCAAGGGAAATCTCTTGTTTATGGCACTCGGCTTGATTACATGTTTTTATTTCACACTTTCAGCTCCAAAACAAGTGTTTCATATTTCTATCTTTGGCAATAACGCGCCAAGGTGTTATACGAGCCCTGACAATTCATTCAAACTGGAGGCCAACAGTTTTTTCGTACCTTTCCAGACCACATCCACACGTAAAAACCTTCTTACAAGAAGAAATTATACGCGCAAAATTCAATTTAAAACACCGTAGTAGAGCAGGAATAAATGGTCTTACTCGAGCGCCTTTGGTGGGCATGCGGTATTGAATGTACCAACCCATAAAAAAGATGTCACGACCTTTCCATTCGTCTCTTTTTATCCTCCATATTCTTCTGTGTAACAGTGAACGAAGGGTGCGATTATCTTTCCCATCCGACCAAAAAATGGCAAAACGTCTTGCCCCAGTAGGAGAAACAGCCGGGGAGGAACTATTTACAAAACAGATGACGATAAAAGAAAAAATGAAAAAATAAAGTAATCTTATCCAACCGTGAAAACAGGTTTCTATGGAGAATCAGTCCCCACATTGACCAAATAGGGAATGTATATATAATCTAACACCTAGTCGACTTGTCTAATCGTCAAGATTGAACTCACCTCATTTAAAAATTTAAAAACCAAAAACTAGACTGATCAAGTAACGACCTACATAACACACCACTATCATGCCCATATATCAACTCAGTTCGGTTTTTTCCCCGGAGGAGAAATTCTTGTATGTTTCAAGTTTTATAATCAGGTCATCGTTGCTTACTATTTTCGTTCTTAATTAGCCGGTTGTTTGTAAAGGCGGAGAACGGAGAATCCCTCTTAAATCTTAGCCGAGGATTATTTTCAATTCGAATTCTCCCAACCGGAGGAAACTCTTCTTATCTTAAAGGCGTCTCATAAACTTGGCAAACACCTCTAGCACACTCGCTCATACCTTAATTGCCAGATATTTGAGAGAAACTAAGACGCTAAGAAACTAGAAGGAAAAACGAAAAAATATACGACTCTTATCACTTTTTGACTGTGAGTAATTCGACTAGGCAAACAGTTTACAAAAATTATTTTTTAAAAATATATTAAATGACTAAACATTAATAATAACTTTCAATTAGTTAAGAAGTTTTGTTGAGATAAAAAGTCAGTGTCAAGAGCGGGTTTCGAACCCACGACCTTCGGCTAGATACGCCAGAATGGGAAGTTAATGTCCGAGTGGATCCGAGTCTCGATAGCTCAAGTGGTAGAGCAGCAGCGTATTTATTTTTTTATCTCAACTAAAAACCTTAACTGAAAGATTAATAATAACCAATTAATATTGGTCAAGTGGTCCACGAAAACAAGTGAATTTATTTAATATTTAATTTTATTGCACAGGATGTTAAAATGAACTCAAGATATTTTATTTTTGTAAGTAAAAGAAATTTTAAAATATAAAATAAAAGCGTATTTTTAATATAGTTAAATAGGCTGGGGGGGAATGAGACTTTGTGATGACCTTAAAAAATTGCCTTTCAGGAACGCACTGAAAAAAAACCATTGATTGCTCCATGAAACTGGATATTCTTAAAATATAATTAAAATATAAAATCCTTCCGGTCGTAAAGCGGCCCCGAACGAGCCGGTTATGTAAGAATAATAACAGTCAACATGTCTAAAGTTTATAAGAATTGCATGGATATATCGTCTGACGTATTCGTAGTCTTGGAACAATGCAGCATGCACATATCGCTGATCCGGTACCTCAGGAATATTTTCAAATGTATTTAGTGATTGTTTTGTGTTTCTATTAATTTATTACAATGAATATAATTTATTAGATTGACAAAAAAGTGATCGCTTAATTCCCAACGAGGAATACCGCTAGGGCTAGGGTGAATGTGTGACGTCTGGAGAGTAAAAGTACTTATTAGCGAGAATGAAGTGGGTTCAATTCCGCATTTCTATGTTTATATCAGACAATGTAGTTATGTTAATTTACTGGATTGAAATTATTTTATTAGCTTGAAAGACAAAGGTTGTTTAACTCCGCTCCGTACCGAATACTCTGGGAATTGAATGAGCCAAACGTCTATGTTTGTACAGGGTGGTGAGGATACAAATTTTAGGATTATTTCCCTTAGCTGTTAAAAACACATGAAGATCTTTAACGTACGTACCTCGGCTTTCGGTCCTACGGGACGTTTTGATTCTCGAGTCGAGAGGTGACGCACCTCCGCTCGCGACTATTTGCGTGTTACAGCAGCAAGTTTTGGTGCAGACCTCACTCTCCGATGGTCCATTCCGAATGGATTGGGCTCCATTAAGCACCAAACCGTGTGCCGGGCAGAAAGGGTAACCCCAGATGGCTGAATTACATTAGCCCGTGTCGTCCCGCCGAGCTCCTTAGATAGAAAAGCCGACTCGATCTCCCAGAGTATTTTGGCTCCTCCAGCTTAAGAACTTCCGGATCCGCTCTTGCCGCCATTTTTTTTAAGTGGAATGTCCTAGAGGTACACTGCCCTCAGACGAAAACCGCTAACTGTACTCCTGAGCAACTGGTTCACACTAAGTTCCCTTCATTAAGCAACTAAGAGTCCATGTAGCAGGGTATCTGTTATCTTGTCTGTAGTTGAGAAAGTTATGCACCCTCTCTCGTCTAGGCAGACAGTATGTGGTGCTCTAACCCTTGTGTACCTCTGAATTTAAAATATAACACCTAATAGTAATAATATTGAAGTTCCTGTTAGGGGATTCCTGAGATAAAAAAGTTAGTGTCACGAGCGGGATTTGAACCTACGACCTTCGGCTGTCCAAGTAGATCGAAATCAAGTTGGCTCGAGTGGAGACCAATACGCATTGAGCCAAAGGTCATGGGTTCGAATCCCACTCGTGACACTAACTTTTTTATCTCAACCAAGACCTTTCGTAAAAAGAATAATTATTTGTAATTTATATTTATTTTAATACTTGAAACTCAGCAAGAATTCATACAGTAGTTCGGAATTATTAAGCAAAATATTCTGAGTGCTTTCAAGAAGACTGTCGGTAGGTGGCACTCGGAGGATCTGAAGAACTCACCCGATTAAAGTTAGGCCGTGCGGGGTTGACACATCAACTTTTAAGCCAAAGTCCGCGTATATCTAGTTCTCAAAGTAAATAGGATTGTTTTATTGTATGTAGTAATGATACCTTTGTGTCAAAATGTGTTTTAAGAATGAATGTATTTATTAGCGTGATTTGTGTGAGAGGGTCGATGGCGGAATATCAAGTACTCTACCGCTCTGATTGATGTTTTTAAGAGGGAGTGAGAGTGTGAATGGATTTGGATTAAAGGGCTGATTGTGTTGGGTGCTTGATCCAGCAGTTGATAGTACCCAGATCCCATCCTCGGTGACGGACCAAGTCTCGCCCTGGACTGCCAACACCCCGAGAATTTGATTTTTAAAAATCTTTTTGCCATTTTACTATTTTCATAATAAATAAGCACAAGAATTTCAGATAGATCAATGCCCATTGGATATTGTTAAAAGAAAAAACACGTGCAAATTGTTACATATTTGTACTTTTTTAGTGTCAAAAAAAAAAATCTTAAATTAATTTGAGGGTTTTCAATAACTATTGAATAAAGGTAGCAATAAGTTAACCCGAATTCAGTTAAGGCTGTTTGAAGTGGAAAGGGCCAATTAATAATTTTCCTTCGGGCTTGTGGGAGGAACGGTCCCGACGCGTTGTCGTCTGTATTATAAATCATGTCAAAAATGATTTATCCTCCGGCCGAGATTATAAACGCCGCTCAAGAGAATAGGGGGAAAGGGGTGAAATATTTTTAGTTAAACATTTACTCCTAGATAGAATTTTTACTATACGTGTTTGTTGAAAGATGGCGAAATGCAAATCGGTCCAAAATTTATTACCCCGGACCGCCAATTCCCGTTCTGGCTTTGGGCTTTATAAGAAATTTCCATCCAAATCCTTCTTTTTTTTTAACTTACCCAACTAAATCATTTTGAAGCGGCCTTTTTTTTTTATTTGAACGAAAATATTTTCGTGATTATTTAGATATCGTGAGATGCGGTCTGGTGTGATGTAGGTATCAGAAAAACATTTTCTTTATCGTGCCAACGTTTCGATCTTTAATTGAGCCCTGAAGATGATCTCAATAAAAGATCGAAACGTTGGCACGATAAAGAAAATGTTTTTCTGATACCTACATCACACCAGACCGCATCTCACGATATCTAAATAATTATCCGTTAACGGTCACTAATCTCTACACATATTTTCGTGAGTTTTAATGAGCTCTTTTTTTCTTGAACGGAGAGAAAGAGAATTTGTATTCCTAACAAATTCTATCCCTGTTCTAGTAGAGTTCTAGTATATATACTATATAAATTTATTATTTTAAAATTTTTATTTATTTTCCCTGACACACACTTTATTATAATCCTTTTCATTATATGTTTCTTAATTCTTTTTTTAAACTAAGGAGTCTATTTAATGATTATTTGGAGATGGTGTGATGTAGGTTTCAGAAAAACATTTTCTTTATCGTGCCAACGTTTCGAGCTTTATTGAAATCATCTTCAGTGCCTGGGATTTACAAACATTGTTCAAATTATACAGTACAGAATACAAATATTCTGATTGTGTCTAAAATTTCTAGCACTGTAAAAATTCACTTTTATCACATCTTACATGTATTTTTTAAATGTAAATAATTTAAAGAATAAAAAGAGGGGGAGAGAGAGAGAGAGAGAGAGAGAGAGAGAGAGAGAGAGAGAGAGAGAGAATTATTGCCCAATTCAGAAAATAGAGAAAGGAGCTTGACAGAAAATTTGAAATAGCAAAAGTAAGTAATTTAACATAGGTGTAAGTTAGACACGTAATGTTAGAAAATGGCATGAGAAAAATAGAGTTTAGATAAAGAAAAAAAAGGTTCAGTATTAAGGCGTTTCAAGCAACAGTTACGCACGACTTAGAAGTCATGTTGGTTAGTATCTCATGACGCCGTTTTATTCACACGAAATAATTTTTTTAAACGAGCTAAATTGACACATAGATTGACACATTGATAGTAATGATGGCGGGAGAGGGGAGCGAGAGAGAGAGAGAGAGAGAGAGAGAGAGAGCGTACGGGAGAAAAGGGAGATAGATATAATCAGGCAGAGTGAAAAATAAAGAGAGAGAGAAAATAAAGAGAAAGAAAGAGAGTTTATGGGAGAATTAGGGAGAAAGACAGAGAGAAAGATAAAGAGAGATATGTTTATTGGTAAAATCGCATTCATAAATGAACAATCTGCTGTTTTGCACGTAAAATCTTATTAAAACATAACACAAAATTTTCAGACACAAGTTATTTCAAATACATAAAAATTTAATTTAACCCAGTTTTATGGTAAAATGTTTTTTTTTTATTTTTCGATTTTCCTCGTAGTTGAAGGAATAAATTTCTCGTCAATTTCCGAACTTTTTCAATGCCTAATTAACGTGATTTATAATTTGAAATAAGTACCGATCAATTTTGACATTTTTAACGGTATGGAAATGAACTATTACAGGAATTTAATGGCTGTATCGCGTTACCGTGATAACAATGACGTGAGGGATAAAACGGGCCCCTCTCGTTGTCAAATGACAGCTGAAAAACCTGTTTGTATTCGATTAGCGTTGGCAAATACAACGAAAGTCCGTACATACTTCTTTGCTGACTTTGACGATTAATCCAATAAGCTACTTATCGATTTGTGCCACATTATCGCTCGAAGAAAAACAGGGCTGAAAGACATTTCGTTAAATATAAATCAGATGAAAGACACTCGCTGCGGTTTCGGAGTATCTATCCTAACATTCTCTCGCCCCGTGAAGTCCACACTTTAATAAATAAATAAAACATTTGATCACTTTATTGAACCTTTACCTGTTTCCCTTTAGATACTGACTGGTCAAAACCGAATTTTTATTTCCTAACGAATTAAGAAAAATATTTTAACAGTAAAATCCGTATTCATTTAAATATTATTATTAACTTATAAAATAATGATGTTTCTAAATGCATTTAAACAAATCATCCAACACCAAACCTAAAAAAGAAATCTGAGAATTTATTTATTAATTGATTATTAATCAAGAATAATATATTAATTGTAGAGAATTCTTTACACCTTAATATCTTTCTTAATAAACAAATTTTATGAATATTTTCTCGAAAAGTTGACAAGATAGTCGAACAATAAAAAGTGCAAAATTCTTCAAAATAGCACCGCATGATTAGATTTTATCACGCGAATCAACTTACATGTTACATCCATTTAGTGATTTATTGACCAAATAATTTCTTTCGATTAATTAATCATTTTTGTGAGGTATTGGTTGAAATAAAAAAGTCAGTGTCACGAGCGGGATTCGAACCCACGACCGTCGGCTAGATTCGCCGTTGCTTGATTTGAGCTATCGTGGCATCGATCCTCTCGGTTAGCTTTAGCCTTCTTAGACTTCTGTGCGTCGCAATGTTTTACATGTGTAGGAATATCTGCAGTGTAGTAAAGAGGCCTGAAATGGCTAAAGCTAAGCCCTCAACTTACAACCGTTCGAATTTTACCTCTTTTTGCCATTTCCCTCCATCAGAATTCGTTTGTCAGTGACTTAGGGGCACTTTGTTTTTACAACTAAAAAGACAATTAATTGAAAGATGTATTTTAGTCAATTGACCACTAAAACGTACAATTTTACTTTCCTCTAACTCTCTCATACTGATATCTTAACTGACGGATCGAACTGAATTCTCACCTTATATACGCAATAGGGCGGGTGTTCCTCAGGGGAGCGTACCAGGCCCTTTTCTATTTTCTACGTACACTGCAGATATTCCTACACATGTAAAACATTGCGACACACACAAGTGTTTGTCGAAATGTTTTACATGTGTAGTCGTATGACCGGCTTGGGACTCGAAGGACTCGACGTGGGAAGCGAAGGATAGGACCACCTAGGCTAGGCCTATGGCATCCCTCGACTGGTGTAGGCTCAGCTCGATCGTAGGTAGTGCTCATCTAGGGGGTGGTTAACAATGTCACTGTAAAAAATAACCGCGGCCGGAGCGGATCCTGTAGGTTCTACGCTGAAGAAGCCCCTACACTCATGGAGATAGAGTCGCCTTCTCTATCTAGGGAGTACGCGGGAGAGCAGGATGTATTTAGGCCTGCTAGCCCTTTGTGTGCGGCATATGGCCCGATGCTTAATGTGGGCACAAGCATTCGGAGTGGACAAGCGAAGAGCGAGGTTGTCCTTGGCCCTTAGGTGCTGGGGCGCCTCGAAACCAATGCTGCCGCGGTAACACAACCCCGTCGTATGCGGAGGTGCGTCAGCTCTCATCTTGAGAATCAAAACGCCCAATAGGCCAGGTGCGAACGTTTAAAGATCCTCTTGTCTTGTTGGCACAAGTTTGTGGTTTGCACTTAAATGAAACTTGCTGGCTTACTGTTCGATTAACCTAATCCGCCACAGATTGCACCAGTTGGTAATAAGGTTCATGTGTTGTTGGAGTGCTTCTGTGGATAGGATTGGAGCGTGTTGATAAGATTGCGGTGTCGTCCGCGTAGGTTGTGTGGATATGTCAGCAGTGTAGATGGTGTAGAGTACTGGGCCTAGGATACCTCCTTGTGGAACGCCAGCTTTGGTTGGTTTGATAGGTGAAAAATCGGCGCCGATTCTTACTTTAAACCATCGATCCGAGAGGAAGGATTTTACGATAATGTAGTAGGAATGAGGGAGATTTTAACTTATGGAGGAAGCCGGGGTACCATACTTGGTCAAATCGGCTGAGCAGATTTGTTTGTTTTCTCGAGCCGAAGATATCATGTCGACTATCTGAAGCACTGTTGTACAGTGGAATGGACAGGTCAAAACCCAAATTGATGGTCAGGTATTACATTTGGCTTGTTACTAAAATTTTCCGTTTCATTGGTAGATTGAGAACGAAAATCTCCTCGTGTAAAATTTTATTTATATTTATAATTATATAAAGTTTATTTGAGGTTAATTGTAGACATGAAGGAAATTGCTGTCTGGTCGGCGAAAAGGCTGATAAAAGCCAAATTTTTCCACTGAAAATTCGGAAACTGGTTTAACGAAACGAGATCACCTTACAGACAAGAAAGGCACTAGGTCGTACGGTTTAAATTGTCACATTATAAATCGCGATGACCTAATCTTGGCTTGATGTTCCATACAGCGTGTTACAATGGCGTTTGATGCCCAATTTGGCAGACAATCCGCTTACGGTTGCCCGTGGACTTCGTTTAAAATGGCTGGATGGCTAGACGATTGCGGATCAACTTGAATACTCCTGTTCCACGCACTAAAAAGTCTTCACTACAATTCCGTAGCTTTTTTTTAAGTAAGTTATTCGGTTTCAACTCAGAAGCCAAAAAAATCGCTACTTTTCCTTTGGAAAGACTCGTTTCGATCAAATTAAAATTAACTTTAGAGCACAGTTGAACAAATAGTTAAGCAATAATTATAACATCTAAAAAAAAAACCATTGAAAAAATGTTTTCAAGCATTTTAGAAAAGAATAATTCACGTTATATTTATCCTCACATAACGTAAATACGTCGATAGTCAAAAAATTGTACAAAACGCAATAAAACCGCTAGTCGCGGATCACTGGTTACACTCGAATTGATGTTCCTTGCCCCCCCCCCCCCTGTCGCCATAAAGCCATTCCAACCGACAGTTCGAGTCACGCTAACATCCCTTATTTCCGCATCATTGACAAAGTGTTTGAAAGTTGGCCAGCGTTCAAAGACCAAAAATGAATATCCGTTTTTTTTTTTTTTTTCACCCCTTCTTCCACGCTACCGACAATAGAATACTTAATGGCCTACTAAATGCCATTTTAACATGCTCTCTCTCACCGAAAAGTTTCCTCTCGTACCGTTTACACCGCGGTCAAAGTCAATTCCGAATTTGCTTTCTTGGAAGCCATTATAATCGAGCACTGTGCAACATAGAACATGTAAGACAGAATTGTATCTTTTTTTTTTTTTTTACGAAAGCATTGACCACTGAGCAAATATCTGAAAAATATTTCAAAATAAAATAAAATAATCAATTAATGATATTATAGAGTCTGGTCTATCTTTTTTCCATTACTGTTTATTTCATTCAAAATTACTTCGCAAAACATAAAATTTAACAATAATTAATACGATTATCATTTTCGAAAATTTATCTCCGTCATTTAGTATAAAAACGAAGAAATTCTTTTATGGACAGTCAAATTTATAGAATTATCAAGTAGTAGTATCTAATTTAAACCTTAAAAATCTTAAAAACTATTGGTATAATTAGCGATATCGAGTTTAAGAATTGGACTAATCCTAACTAACTGGAACCAATCTCCCTAAAAAGATATTCATATTGCCAATCATAAATTTTTTCTCTTTTTTTTAAAGACGATTCCTGTCTACACAGCTCAATTGAAATTTTCTTCAAATGTGAAAAAATGAGCATGTTACCCTATTTTTGAATTTACCGATGAAACTGATGAATCACTGAAGCCTGAAAAATGTTTAAAAAACCATCTTGTTCGGTGTAAAATATTTTAACAAAACGAGACATACACAAAACCGACGCCGGGTTTTTCTTTGCTAACTTTTTTAAAAATAACATATCTGTTCCCACCTGTACAAAATAACAAAATTTGGTGGAACGGATATGTTATTTTTAGAAAGTTAATAAAGAAAAACCGGGCGTCGGTGGCCAAAACGGTTTGGGCGTTGACCCAGCGTTTATCACTGTAAGGGTAAAGGTCCCGGGTTCGAATCAAGCGGCACTGCATTCCAAACCGACATACTTAAGCGTTGGATTTTTTTTCAAAAACACCGCCTCCCTCAGAATTTATATGGCCTCTACGATTTGCGAACCCTCGTAAAAAATAATAATATATTTTATGGAATTAATCCAATTAAAGAAATGGATAATTAGAGAAGTATTTAATATAAAAAAATGTAATAATATAAAAACAAAAAAAAAAGTAAAACTTTTGTACACAACAGGTATTACTCCTCAGAATTTTTTACCCATTATTATTTTATTTTATTTCTTATTTTTTGTATTATTATTTTTATATTGATTTACCGATATCAATACGTTTATTGAGTATAGTCCTAATAATAATACTAATTATCAGTAAGTAATAAGAAACTAATTAATGAGTAAATTAATAATTAACAATAAACCTATTAATAATAACTTCTAATAATATATTTTAGGTAATTAATCAAATGTAGACAAACTAACTAATATAGAAATAGTAAATATAAAAATTATGATAATACAAAATCAAAAATAGCAAGACTAAAAAAAGCATTTTACCAGAAAAGATGGTGCAGGGCCGCTGGATTCGAACCCGGGACCTTCACCTTACAGTGATGAGCGCACTGTCAAAGACGGAACCTTGCGGCCACCGACGCCCCAATGATTGATATCACAGACACGCACTAACAGTTTTCCATTTCTGTTTATTTTTGTCAAAGTCACTCCGCAGTCTTTTAAAAAAAAAATTTTAGGATTGATGATACGATTGTTATTTGTGAATGTTTATCTGTATTTTTTTAATATACAAATAAAGAATTTGTTTCTTGAACAACCAAATTTACGCATTTAGTAGGGCTGTTTATAATTCTTCAAAGGAAAGTGACTTTATATCATTTCAACTTTAAAAATCTGGAGAAAACCAGTGAAATCGATTTTAAAAATTGTACTAATCCTATCCTATTGGAACAAATTTTCCAGAAAAATTTTCATTGTTTTATATCAATTTATTCAACTCAACTTCACTCCGCGCACCTCGTTATTGTAGGTTATCTTCATTCTTTTAGTACAGTGGTTGCCAAACTTTTTTGGCCCATAGACCTCTTTTTATAGGTAAAAATTGCCCACGGATCCCAAAGTAAAAAAGCCGCATAATATAAAAATTATAAATTAAAAAAAAAATGTTTTGTTGAAGAAGTATTTTTGAAATTATAAATATACATAAATTATAATATTAATTACTTCAGTTTAAAATATAAAAAAATAATGACTTGGGTGAATGTGATGAGATGTTATGAGTGTATAATTTCTAATCGGTTTGTTTCTTTCGTGATGAGGTTCATAACAGAACTGAATCCATGTTCTACAAAATAGAAAGTCAACAATTTCTGTACAATAACCTATAATGCAGGATATAAAATAGGGATCTGTTTTTGTGGCCATAATCCTCGTTCAAACAATTGTGGATATTGCAAAAGGCTGCTCCTGTATTAGTAGGGATTCGTCTGTGTTTGGGATCTGAGTTTGTCCACGAGCAAAAGGGTTCACGGGAAGTGAAGAACGTCTTCAAATCTTTGGTTCGGGGTCTGTCTGAAGAGCCGTTAAGTTTTTGACAGAAAACAAGCAAATCTTCATCTCTAATTGGCAATTTTAAACTGAGAGTTCTCCTCGTCCCAAGTTTTGTTTGTAAAGTAAAGGTGTAGCAACAAACGCTTTTAGTTTTGATTAAATTTAATTGGTCGCATTTTTGTTTAAAATTAGTTACGTCACAATTCGGTACGTCATTTTTTTTGAGTTAATTAAATTGTGCCGTAAATCGTTGTCTTTGGTTTCCCGAAATTGCAACACTGAATCAAAGAGCGCATAAAATCTATTTAAACACTTTTAGATAACCAACGTACTTCTGTTCTGTATTGTATTATTATTTATATTATTTTATATTAAGCCTTGCGCGGACCCCCTGAATGATACCGGGGACTCTTGGGGGATAACTGAAAAAATAGACGGGGTTGAGATAGGAAGTTAATGTGCCGTACACACATTCATACTACACATTTATACTAATAAACCTAGTTTCCTAATATTACACTTAAGTGAAGGTCGGTAAGATGGTTCTAACCCTACCGGCCTCCTTCCATTCTCGCTAATAAATACATTCGAACGGTATGTACAAATTCCACTCATCCATAAAACTAATCCTAGGGTTTTCTGACGGGGGTTGAGATAGGAAGTTAATGTCCGAGCGGATCGAGGTCACGACAGCTCAGGTGGTAGAGCGCCGTATCTAGCCGAAGATCGTAGGTTCGAATCCCGCTCCTGCCATTGACATTTTTTATCTCAACTAAAAACCTTAATTAACTGAAAAAAAAAGACTTGAAAATAATATAAATTAATCAATTATTGTCAATATTATGGAGTTTGGTATATAATTTTTCTATCTCTGTTTATTTTCAGATAATTCGTGAATAATAAGTATCGAAATCGATTTTAAAAATTGTACCAATCCTAAATTATTGGAACAAATCTTCCTCAAAAATTTCATTATTTTCAATCAACTTTTCATTATATCCTAAGCACGAAAGAACTGGCAAATTGTAACTGAAAAATACTTGAAAATAATATAAATTAATCAATTATGGGTTTTTTTTTATTTCCATTTATTGTTATCAAAATCACTCCCCAGACCTCAAGAAAAAGTTTACATTTATATGATTGTTATTTGTGAAAGTTTATCTGCGTTATTTAGTATGCAAATAAAAAAATTTATTACATGAGCACCCAACTTTACAACTTATTAAGTAGAGCAGTGATAATTCGTGAATAATAAGTGACTTTATTTTATATAAAGTTTAAAAAATTTGGGTAAACCTAGTGGAATAATTAGTGAAATCGATTTTAAAAATTGTACCAATTCTAAATCATTGGAACAAATCTTCCACAAAAATTTCATTATTTTCAATCAACTTTTCATTATACCCTAAGCACGAAAGAACTGGCAAGTTGTAACTGAAAAATACTTGAAAATTATATAAATTAATCAATTATGGTTTTTTTATTTCCGTTTATTTTTATCAAAGTCACTGCCCAGACCTCAAGAAAAAGTTTACATTTATATGATTTTTATTTGTCAAAGTATACCTGCGTTCTTTAGAATACAAATAAAAAAATTATTTCATGAAAAAACCTACTTGGCATACTTATCAAGTAGTTCAGTTATAACTATTCAAATGAAAGTGGCTTTATCTCATTTAAATTTTAAAAACCTGGAGAAAACTAATTGAATATTTAGTGAAATCTTTTTTTAAAACTTATTGGAACAAATCTTCTACAGAAGAAAATCTAAAAAGATGGATTCAGACTGCTTGACCACAAAACGAAACGAATTTTCATTAACCAATGTTGCCGTGAGAGATTAAGTAGCGTCTGTTTTTTGAAGATAGGCGAATCTCACTCCGTTTATGATCGCATGACCGGTTACATCTCGTTTTTACATCCGACCGACATCAAAGAGACTGTTTTTATGTTTGACTTAACAGCTAAACCATCTTGTATTAAAAACGTTTCTCTTATCCGGTCAAAAAAAAAAAAAAAAGTAATATTTCGCCTGAAAAGATCGGTAGAGAATTAAACTAATACCATAACAGAATAGAACAGAAATAATTTATATGTACCTTGGTTGTTTAAGAGAGAAAAAATAATAACGGAAAGTAATAAGAAAAGTTTAAGTATGAGCCATGATAATGCCTTCATCAAAATACAAGAATTTCATAAAAATGACACAATTAAGTACATAATGTGACAAAAATAATTAAATAACAAAAAATATTACTAACTGCAAATGCGGTCTGATGTGAAAGTATGTTTCAGAAAAACATTTTCTTTTGCCAACGTTTCGATTTTTATAGAGATCATCTTCAGGGCCTGAGATTTGCAAACTTCCTTTAAATTTAAGAAATACATGCAGAATGTGGAAACAAATTGAATTTATTCAATGGAAGATTTTTTTTTATTCAATCAATTTCTACTTACTCAAAGTGATTTCTGCGTAAAGCCCAGCCCCTAAAAATGATCTCAATAAAGCTCGAAACGGTGCCACGATAGAGAAAATGTTTTCCTAAAACCTAAATCACACCAGACGGCATCTCACGATTTTGAAATAATTATCTACTAACGGTCACTAACCACCACACTTTTCTAACGGAAGTTTATTTCATCAAAACGAAAATTCTTCAAAACCTTATTTAACAAAAATCAATCTTCAAATTATAAGTGAAAATCCTAAGATTTATAAATATTGTTTACTTTCAACAAAGAAAGTAAATCCATTTCACATCCAAAATGTAATTGTTAAGTGTATGCAACGTTTGTAAATCCCAGGCCCTGAAGATGATCTCAATAAAGCTCGAAACGTTGGCACGATAAAGAAACTGATTCCTTAAACCTACATCACACCAGACCGCATCTCACGATTTCGAAATAATTATCGACTAACGGTCACTAATCACCACACTTTTCCAACGGAAGTTTATTTCATCAAAACGAAAATTCTTCAAAACCTTATTTAACAAAAATCAATCTTCCAATTATAAGTGAAAAACCTAAGATTTATAAATACTGTTTACATTCAACAAAGAAAGTGAATCCATTTCACATCCAAAATGTAATTGTTAAGTGTGTGCAATGTTTGTAAATCCCAGGCCCTGAAGATGATCTCAATAAAGCTCGAAACGTTGGCACAATAAAGAAACTGATATTCAACAGAGGAGAAAAGGAAAATTTAATAAATACATGTAGAATGTGGAAAATATTGAATTTATAAAAGGCAAACAAAATTTATATCCGGTCAAAGTATTTCTACTCAATCCGTTTGTTCTCTGCGTAAAATCCAGGACCTGAAAATGATCTCAACAAAGCTCGAAACGTTGGCAGGATAAAGAAAATATTTTCTGAAACCATGGTATTTCAAACCAGACCGCATCTCACGATTTCTGATTAATTATCAACTAACGGTGAATAGGAAATATAATTATTTTTATATAAAAAAAATTCGAGTTTTTAGTAAAAAACTGGTCTAAGCTAAATATCTTTAGCTCATTGTACATGAGGTTTGTTTCAAATAAATTTTATTAAAGATGTTAGTACCGTTTTTACTTGTTTTTTATGACTTTTGTTTAACGGACGGCCTACAGCTTGGTCATTTCAGCCCGGAGCGGATTCGAAATACTACATCACTCATTTAATGCGCA
Source organism: Cimex hemipterus (assembly GCA_039619505.1). Classification (NCBI taxonomy): domain Eukaryota; kingdom Metazoa; phylum Arthropoda; class Insecta; order Hemiptera; family Cimicidae; genus Cimex; species Cimex hemipterus. The sequence goes on along the minus strand of CM077111.1, from coordinate 9,318,879 downwards.
TTCACTCAAATAAATACATTCACAACTGTAAACATTAATTTAATCTATTTGGTAGATGAAGCACTTATTCGAACTTTTGATCTAGGTCACGATAGCTCAAGTGGTAGAGCAGCAGCGCATCTAGCTGAAGATCGTGGGTTCGAATCCCGCTCGCGCTTGTTTCCATCTCAACTAAAAACCTTAATTAATTGTAATGTATCAATTGGTCAAGCGGACCACGAAATTAGTGAAATTAATCATAAAAAGTACTTACATATTTTATGCTGTTATACAAGGGTGCTGGTGTACAATTACAAGTATGAATTTAGAAGGGGGTGAAAAATTTAAGCATTTTCGTTAATAATTGTTTCTAAACATTGATCATTAATAGTACACATATAACCAATATTTGATCATTTTCAGGACAGATTAATGCAATGATTTTTCGTGTGTAGGACAGAGAAAATTTTTTTTAATATTATCAGCGAAGTAAAACTAGATAAGACATGTTAAATTTGAGCACTTTATTGGTGTAGATTGAGAAAAATGGGTATCAACATAGTGCTTTAAAACATTCCAGGTGTAGTAGGAAAAGAAAAGCTGTATGATTTTATTCTTTATTTTAGTGTTTTCAGTTCAATCAGTAAGATATGGTTTCCATGAGAAAAACCGATGTTAAGTAATAAAAAACATTTTTTTTTTTTTTTTTTTTTTTGGCCGGCTAACTGCTTCGGTCATCGCCGGCACCACGCGTATATCTTTCTCACGTTTGAAGAATCTTCACTTTTGCTGCTAACTTCTTTTGACTGCCTACCCACTGGACCTTACGGTGTTTTGTTTGCATTTCTCTGTATATCCCCTCACATGTGGTAAACTGAAATATTTGACCCTTTGCATACACACATTCATACTACACATTTATACTAATAAACCTAGTTTCCTAATATTACACTAAAGTGAAGGTCGGTAAGATGGTTCTAACCCTACCGGCCTCCTTCCATTCTCGCTAATAAATACATTCGAACGGTATGTACAAATTCCACTCATCCATAAAACTAATCCTAGGGTTTTCTGACGGGCCTGTGGAGTACTCGATATTCCTCCACAGCCTCGTCCATTCACACATAACCTCTCACGCTAATAAATACGATCACACTAGAAATGGCGCAGCATCTTGGTAGTATGTTGTTATCACTATCTTCTGAGTCAAACGCTTTTATTATATCTTTAAAAATGTCATAATCGTGGTTATTATCCATTTCACTTACTGTGTAGCATGTAGAATTTGCTTTCTACACTTTCAAGCGTACAGTGCTGATTATTGATATAATTTTATTTTTCCTTGTAAATTTCAATAATAAAAAAACTCTGTAATTATTAGTGACGAATTTAATCGCCTTACAGTGTTTATAATACAACACAGAAACTTTCGATCTATGTTAAATCAATTTATTATCACTTAATTAAATTCCCTTTTATCTACGAAACGGAGAAAATAATTTGAAAAACGACAGTTAGAAACAGGTAAGACAGTTGAAACGATAATAAAGCAATTAGAATTTATTTAAAAATTGTAGCAGAAAGTAATATTTGTGGCTTTTGAATAAAAAGTGAGACGAAATTACGTATTTCAACTATTATTTTCTCTTCAAATTTCTTTCCTGGCACACAGATAAAAATGTTACCTTCAATTACTGGATGAAAATCATTCAAAACCCTTTTTCACCATCTGAAACAAAACGACATAATTACCTATAATATAAGAGAACGAAAAGTTGGTTAGTTTTTTTTTTAAATTTCAATGTTTGAACTTAAAAATTGCCAGTTAGTTCTGAGGATGTTGCGCGTGGTGTGGCACTTATTGATGATGGACGTTTTATCAAGTATGAGACTATGGCCATCGGGAGTTCCCTACAAAACTGCGAGATGCCGTTAGACGTTCTCAAGAAATTGGGTTATGCCTTAGATGGCTAAAAGGATAACATAACCACAAGACCGTTTTTTGACTTTGAGAATTTTGCGAAACCGGCACTGAAGTTGAAGCGATTCATCAGCTCCAGGAAGTGAGAGGTGTCCAAATTTCTAAACGCACCGCTCGAAGAAGTCAGTATGGATGACTTTACTCCCCCGCAAGAGGACCAGAATTCAGCAGAAAACACGTACCATGCCCATTTTCTCAGAACACAGCCGATGGTCTTTAGACGATTGGTCCGCTGGACTTTTTACAGGAGTGTAGATTTTCTCTGCAATCTTCAGATGGGCGTGCAAGCGTGTGGAGAAGGCGAAATATACGAAGATTGGAATTTTTCTCAGAGCTAACCTTTTCAACGTAGATCTGTAACGATGCGGGCGGGAATTTGGATAGTCGCACAGGGTTGTTCATGGAGGGTCTTTGACGGTCACTGGTTATGTGGATGAAATTTTGGAACATCGTGCCTATCCTGGTGGTATAGAGTGGTTTGATGCCCGAGACCCCGCAACGGCCCACCTAGGGGTCTCATCTAACCCCTTCTCTCAATCCGAGCTCCCTCGTTCTATCCTGTGACCCCTCCCAACCTTTGGTTGCAAGTGGGGTATCCGGGCACAAAACAATGGAGCGGCCCAGAGAGGGCGTGGCAATCTCTCTAAAGAACAAGCTGTACTTGTGTCGGCCCAGGGTCACGAGGGCCAGTACACTACATCCTGTCTGCACAGACGGGGGAGGGTGTATGGCCGTCAGTGCCACGGGGTGATTTAATTGTTCCAAATTCAGCCCTAGCACCCTTCTATTTCTGACTTCATGAAGCAAGCGTTATTACCTGACCTCACAGAGACATTGCGATAGGACGACAGCGTTGATGACGCGATGATTACGCTGAATAGTCCCTCGAATGCGTGAGTAAGCGAATCGGCTTCTCTGATTCGAGTATACTTTGGTACCTATGACTAGGCGTGGTACTCTAGGTGAAGCGATGGATCGGACCTCCTAGACTAGGCCTATTGCGTCCCTCAAATGCACGTGACAGGTGTAGGCTGAGCTCGACAAGAGACCATTGACCGTGCTTGCTCATCTAGGGGGTAGTTAGCAATTCCACTTTACAAAATAACCGCGGACGGAGCGGATCCGGCCGTTTCTCCGCTAGGGAGATAGAGTCGCCTTCTCTATCTAAGGAGTTCGCGGGAGAGCAGGCTGATGTATTTAGGCCTGTTAGCCCTTTGCGTGCGGCATACGACCCCGTGCACAATGCAGGCCTTGCCATTCGAAGTGGACAAGCGGAGAGCAAGCGTCCTTGCCCCTAGGGGCTGGGATGCATCTGCACCAACTCTGGGGCGGTACCACAAGCCCCGTCGTACGCAGAAGTGCGGTACCTTTCATCTTGAGAATCAAACGTCCGATAACGCCAAGGACGTTAAAAATCCTCTTGTCTTGTTGACGATGAGTACTCAGGAACAGCATGCCTACGCACGATAATGGCCGTCCTCTTGTCGCTCGCGTATAATTATCATTCAACAGCATAGAATCACTGTGTTAGCCTGGCCAGCCCGTTCTCCAGATTTGATCCCAGTAGAAAATTTTTGGATAACCACAAAAGACCAAGATAACCACGTCCATCACTTCCTGATACACTCCACGATTTTGAAAGGTCTATTCGTGAAGAACGGGCTAACCTCCAGCAAAGAGACATTTCCAGGCTGGTAAAAAGTATGCGGAAGCGTCTTCTAGATGTAATTAAGCCAACGGGAGTAAATACGCGACATTGAAATGTTAATAAAAAAATCTACTCACAACAAATTTTTCTGTCCGTCTTTTTTTAAGACATGTTAAGAGGTCAATTTTTTTTTGTCATCTTCAGTCATAATCACTGTGATAACTGTAAAAACCAGTTGCCATGATTAGAATATCCAGTGGCGAGGAAATTTATCCTGCTACACACGACTGCGTTCGACGGCTTGTACGAGGATGATGGGCCAATTCGTGGAATGCCTCGAATATTTCCAGCCTTTCGAAATCCTTACGGTTCGGCTCGGATCTTGGTGGATAAAGCGAAAGTATGAAATAAACATTAATAAATCCAGATCGTCCGAATGTATTGTAATATATTCAGTGTGAGCTGGTGAATTATCGTTCAATAATGGGGAATATATCAGTGTTAAAACGTTTTCATTTCGTTTCCAGAAATTTATTCAGCCTTACGTTTATAAATTGATTTGAAACAGAAACAATCATAAAAGCAAGCGTATTTGATTAATCGATATAAAAAAAGAAATTTTAAAATATTTTCGTAAATATTAACAACGCCATAATACTTTCTTTTTTTTAAATAAAAATTATCAACATGTAAAAAAAATAATTGAACAAAGATTCAGCAGATCTCCTCGGGCCGACGATATACACATGTATACATGCATCATCCTAGTCCTTCCAATAAAATTCTTTCCAAACCCCAACCTTATTTATGGGGGGCCGCAGTAGGTGAGTGGTTAAGGCGTCAGACTCTCGGCTAGTAGACCCCGCGGTCGTGGGTTCGATCCCCACCGTCGCCTCTGGAATTTTTCTGACGCCTAAGGGGACCGGTGGCCGCAATTAAAGGAAATTGACACGGTACTCATCATTGGAATGGGGGGACTGGATCTCAGCGACCCTGAACCTGGTCCCAACCCCCTTTAAAAATGAGTTTCTTCGATGGAAGAACACCGGTACAACGGGGGCTCAAGTTCACTTTCAGGCTCAAGTTTAAAAACGTTTTATATATATTCACGAGTTTTTGTGGACTGCTTGACTAATTAATATGTTTCAATTAATTACGGTTTTTAGTTGAGATGAAAAGACAGTGTCACGAGCGGGAATCGAACCCACGACCTTCGGCTCAACACGCCGCTGTTCTACCATGGTAGCCGAAGGTCGTTGGTTCGATCCCCGCTCGTGACACTGACGTGACTCAACTAAAAACCTTTATTAATTTATCAAAAATATTTTAACAATCTTTATCTTATTTGGTTTAACAATTTGATTCTCGTACGAAATCGAGTCGTGCGCATAGTTTGAGTACACATCTCACAAAGCAGTCACGTTTTACAATTAAGAAATAGATTTTCTTTTTTGTCTGTTGAGGTAAGTTTTTTTTAAGAGATATGGTTGGTTAGGTATTAGGAAAACTGTAAGGGTACTGCGGACCAAATGGCGGTCGATGGTACAATAGATGGTCGTTTCTGTAGAAGTTTGATCTTGAAGTCTATGTCTATTCCCTTGTCTTGTAGCAGTACGTCTGATTCTTTGTAGTGGGTGTTCAGATCATTGCATTCCAAAAAAAAGATCATGAGAAGGATGGTTACCGGATGGCTCGTGATGGGGGGACTAGTTTCTCTTCTAATGCGGTGAGTAAAGATACTAGGGAACTGATCAGTGAGTGGGATTCGTTTGGATGGAAATCATCATCTGGCTAGATCTGAGGAAGGGTGTAAACAGAATGAGATTGAGACGATTGGCCTGAAAGAACATAGCCTTTGCTGGCATCGGGCGTGTTGATCCTACTGGGGTGGATTGTTATCTGGTACATGTTGGCTAGTTATTTTCTTGAAATACATAGGTAACATGTTTTGGTTGTTCCTTCCGCATAGGATGCACATAACAAAGCTTTCTTTTGATTGAGCTGATCTCACTCCTTGGAAACCTGAACATTTGGTACACCTTGGTGATTGCAGAAGGACCTTCTGCGACCGTAGCACCGTTTGCCTCGGACAATTTGGCGATTTGTGTATAGTTCGTGATGCGAAAGCGACAGCGATATAAATATGAATTAAGAAACATTTTTTTGTCAAATATTGAAACTAACATTGACTAAATAGACAACACTTATGGGTGATAGCAGTGCCGAAAATGAGTTATTTCTTCACTTTTATTTATTTTATACAATCCTTGGATCCATCGCATTGAATGTAGTTGTACTGTAAATATAAAGAAATGTTTTATTTTTCGAGCAAACTGTCAACAACCTAGCAATTATCATGACAATTTATCTGCCAAGTTGACTCTGACAGAAATTTGTACAAAAACAATATGAGATTTATACGGAAGACAGTATATTAAACTCCGGTGATAAATAAAAATAAAGAAGAAATTTTTCAATCTCGTTAATTTAAATAAAACGTGGGAAAAAGAAGAGTAGAAAAAAAGAAATAAACTAGAAAACAGAACAATTGATATTCCATTGATTGCGTTTCAAGTTTCTTAACAGGGCAATTTTGTTAAATTAATATAAACTTTATTGTGTAATTACACGGTAAAAGGGGTATAAAATATGATAATAAAATACAGTATGAGCAGGAAATTAATTCACTTGACATTTGAGGGTGGTACAATTTTCTGTCCTACCAATAATAATAAAAAGAAAACAGTTAATCAAAACTTGGCCAACTTTTTCTTTTACCAAAAAGAACTTACTCAAGTAAAACTATCTTTTCAAAATGTGGAAAATTAAAAAAAAAAAACTGTCAAAACAGCAAATTATCTAGAACAAAAAATTCTATAGGGATTTTCTTCTAGCAAAAACGTTTGCATGACATTGTAAAAATCAAATCGGATTAAAACGTTAGTTTAAACATGGCTCAATTCGTTTTTGAAGCAAATATTTGTAAAGCAAAGATGAAATTTGAATTCCTATCTCAACACTGTTTGGTACGGTTTTGTGTCATGTTGATGAAATGTCAATATTGATTTATTTATGTTAGTTAATTAACGTGAGTTTACACACAAATTGTAGTGCTTCATAAATCATATTTTTATGTATTTTGTTCCACCATTTTTGTTTGGTTTAATTTAATATAAATTAATTTAATTAATTAAGTCAATTCAAAGGCTGACGTTCTTTAAAATTTGTATAGTAATAACGTAATTCGCTAATATGTACCAGTTGTTTGACGTCAATGCGCGTTTTTTTTTTTTATTATAATTTTTTTCCGAAGTTTTTACAACAGCAGAGGTGATATAGACCCTCAAGGTGCTGGTGTTTTGAAAAAAAAATTGTAATTATGTCGGGTTTGAATGCAGGGCCGCTGGATTCGAACCCGGGACCTTTACCTTACGGTGATGAGTGTCGTGTCAGCGCATAAACAGGTTACGGCGACTTCAAAACTTTTTACAATCAATGCACCCTAGGACCTTTTTTTTTTTTTTGGCGCTTCCGACATCTAGGACATTTTAGCTCAAGTGTTTGTTATTATTTTTTAATTAATCAATCAAGTAAACAATGGGGAAAATTTTCTTCAAATCCCACTATGTAATAAATAGAATAACAATTAACAAACGAATTCACAAAAATAAAAATAAATGAGATAAACAAGAACAGTGTAACACTAGTAATTCAATTCAGCAGCGGCGTATTTAGCCGAAGGTCGTGGGTTCGAATCCCGCTCGTGACACTGGCTTTTTTCATATCGGCCGATACCTTAAATTCAGATTAACTGACTAACAATTGAATCGTCACAAATTGTCTTATAGTATCACAGCACAGGAAACCATAAATATATCACAGATCATAGATTTATGTATAGAATGATGCGAATCGTTAATCGTTAGATGCGGTCAGAAACAGTGCGTGGGCACTCTCAACACGACACGCAAGAATGGAACAAGACAAATACATTGTGCCCTGAAGATGATCCCAATGAAGCTTGAAACGTGGCACCAGACCGCATCTCACGGTTTCTGAATAATTTACGTATTGTGCCCGACCTTTCTATGTTTTTAAAGTTAATATCATACACTCCTACATACAAGCAGTATTTTTTTCTGGTGGAGAAAGCCATAAAAAATTTCCTGGACAGACGGTTTAATTCGGACTTGATATACTCCACACCCGTTCCTTCATGGCCCAGGCCGATTCTGGTGTACAGAGTGAGGTTTTAAATCTTAGAAATTTATTTTGGACCACGCGCAGCTTTCATATGTTCGATCTGCACGTGACGTTATAAATAGTTAGATGGGGCGTCGGTGGGCGCAACGGTTTAGGGGTTGACACAGCGCTCAACATTGTAAAGCAAACCTACATTCAAACCCGACATACTTACAAATGGGGTTTTTATTTTCAAAAACAACGGCACCCCGAGGGTTCATATAACCTTTGCTGTGGCGAACCCTCGTTTAAAAAAAAAAGTTGATTTTCAAAGCTCATTCCACTTTCACGGACCATCAGCGGAAATAAACCTTTTACGGCTATTTTTACTCCCGTAATTATATCATTTATATGCCTAGCATTTATATTTTCTTTACGACGTAGTGATCGATATAGAAAGACTTATCACTTTTGTTCACATCTTGCTTCTATCAGAATGATAGTCGCGTTTTGATAATTATGCTGTTTAATACATTACTGATCTCGTGGTGGTTAAACTGACCTACCAGTTGGATTCAAATTAACATCTAAAACGTGATGATAATTTCATAACGTTTACGTTATGTGCCACTGTTGTTTTCGTGCTTGTTATTATTAATCATTTAAATGTCTATTTTCAATTAATGATCAATATTATTTTTCAATACTTTTTCTAATTTTGATTGGTACCTACATAAATTTAAAAATTTGAAAAATTAAACTGTATATTTTCTGTTATTATTTATTAATTAGTATCAATTTCTATACCGATTCCTTATGTAACGACCTTTTTTTCAAGATTTTCAACTTAATAAGTTAATGTGTGGTGGTCAGCGATTATTTAGTTAGTTAATGATTATTTTGTGATGGTGAGATGCGGTCTGGTGTGACGTAGGTTTTAGAAAAACATTTTCTCTATCGGGCCACGTTTCGAGCTTTAATGAGACCATCTTCAGCGCCTGGGATGAATAAACATCGTTTAAATTATACAAATACATGGAGTATGTGAAAAAAGTGAATTTATCAAATGTTAGAAATTTTAGACTCAATCAAAATCAAAATCCAACGAACATAAACGTAAAACATCAATGCCTCCTTGGCACTCTCAACAAGACACCCAATAATGGCACATCTACACAGAAAAACTAAACACTGTGATCGAGTCTAAAATCTCTAGCATTGAATAAAATCACTTTTTTGCATCCTAAATGTATTTGTATAATTTAAACGAGGTTTATAAATTCCAGGCTCTGAAGATGATCTCAATAAAACTCGAAACGTTGGCACGATAAAAAAAAATGTTTCTCTAAAACCAACGTCACTCCAGACCTAAACTTACGATCTACAAATAATAATTTAATTTTTAACCTTATTTAAAGAAAATATGCGCCACGCCTGGCGAGAATAGGCCAAGAAATGTTTAATGCCGATCTATTCGACAATAGTTGATCCCCTAGTAGACCAAATGAAGTTTTTTCTCGTAAAATGTTTGGTGAACAAATTAAGGCAGAAAGTTTTTTTAAATAAAATATACTACAAATTTTGAAAAAAGTATATAAAACAGAAAATAAAATTAACTTTTAATTGATCTTGTAACGCTAAAAATTATGCCAGTTTGATAGATTTAATAAACCCACGCAAAAAGAGGTTAACATAAATATTTTCGACGGGGAAAAATTTGTAAGATAGTTTATTTATTTTGATAATTGAATAAAACAATTATATAATAGTAGGGTGAAACGGACAGGAGGGAAGTTAAACAAAGGTTGTTTTTGGTAGAGCGCACCGTGTCGGATCGAGGCAGGAGAAAACCGTCCTTAATTGAAATAGAGGGGCTTTGATGACGATTGATTTCAGTGATGCGGAGCCTCATCAATTAGCCGACCCTCTCAGACGGTATTTTCCAAGATGATTGCCGCAGTATCTCAATTGAGATGGTCAATTTTGTTGAGACGAGCCCGCTTTTGTTGGGAATATAAGCACTGTACGTGTGGGCGTTGACCATTGCTGGCATATGTATAAAAAATAAATTAAATACTGCCGATTCTAATCTGTATAAAGGGGCGTCGGTGGCCTCGAGGTTTCGTCTTTGACACGGCGCTCATCACTGTAAGGTCAAGGTACCGGGTTCGAATCCAGCGGCCCTGCATTCGAACCCGACATACTTGCAAACGGGCTTTTTTTTCAAAAACACCGGCACCCTGAGGGTTTATATGACCTCTGCTATTGCGAGCCCTCGTAAAAAAAAGTG
>CM077111.1:9278771-9298799 GCA_039619505.1 Cimex hemipterus | reverse complement strand
CCCAAGTTCGGACTCCTGTGACATCCAAACCATGGATGGCACACCTATGCCGAACTGGAGTAAGGCATACGAAGTGATCTCTTGGGACGCATACAAATGGGCGGTATGGCCCTTCAAGAAGTTCAAGGCTGCAGGGATGGATGGAATATTTCCTGCCCTCCTACAACAGGAGACACCTGGTCTATCCAGCGCCGTGTGGGACCTCTTGAGGAGTAGTCTGGCGCTGGGATACATACCATAACAAAATTTTATGCCCAATTCACTAATTTCGTGGTCCGCTTGACCAATTAATATTTTACAATTAATTAAGGTTTTAAGTGGAGATAAAAACGTCAACGGCACGAGCGGGATTCGAACCCTCGACCTTAAGCTTGGTACAGCGCTGCTCAACCACTTGACCTATCGTGACTTCTATCCCCTCGGGCACTAACTTCCCATTTCAACCCCACCTTTGGTATTTTCCCCTCCATTTTGCCATTTCTCATCAAAAAGGAGAGACGAACTGTCTTAATTATGATTACCTTTATGATTTCCAAGTTAATTTTTTGTTAAATGTACGAAACACTATTATGGTATGAAATATATTAAAAAATCTAAGGAAAGAAGCAACATAAAAAGTTAGATATTTAAAATTCGACGTTTCACAAGAATTATTTATAAAGGAATAATGTATGAATTCCAAGTCATATTTTTTTTCAAAACAATTGGAGCAATTTTTTGTTAAATGTACCAAACACTATTATAGTACGAAATATATTTTAAAAAATCTAACGAAAAAGTCACATAAAAAGTTTGATCCTTAAACTTTGACATGTTTCACAAGAATTATTTGTAAATAAATTATGATTTCCAAGTTAATTTCATAATAACAATTTGGTCAATTTTTTGTTGAATGTAGCAAAAACTATTATAGTACGAAATATATAAAAAAATCTAAAGAAAAAGTCACATAAAAAGTTGGATACTACTTAAACTTCGACTTGTTTCACAAGAATTATTTGTAAAAAAATTTTAAAATTTATTTATTCTATCATATTATTGTAAAATTAATGGTTGTGGTAGTAAGACCAGTTTTTATATTTGATTAAAGGATAAAATATTTTTTACTACTTACTTACTTATTAAGAAGTTACTAAAAAAGATAGATACTTAAAATTCGACGTTTCCCAAGAATATTTTTAAGTAAATAAATTATGATTTCCAAGTTAATTTCATAACAACAATTGGATCAATTTTTGTTAAATTTACAATACACTATTGTAGTATGAAATACATAAGATCCACTAGGACACTAACTTCCCATTTCAACATCACCTTTGGAATTTTTCCCCCCATTATGCCATTTTTCATCAAAAAGGAGGCAAAACTCAAAAGATAGGGTTGAGATGGGAAGTTGGTGTCCTAGTGGATAGGGGTCAGGATAGCTTAAGAGGTAGAGCAGCGACGTATCTGGCCGAAGATCGTGGGTTCGAATCCCGCTCGTGCCATTGACTTTTTTATCTCATTTAAAAACCTTCATTAATTGTCAGTATTCAAAAATACCCTAAACTACTAATACCCTGATCAGTCTAAAATACGATAGGTACCTCAAGCCAAAGCCAATGATGCTTGGCCCGCCGGCTGTTTTCTTGTTGGGTGGTGAAGCGAGTTTGCTCCGGAGGTTTGGGAGATGTGGACTTTTCTACATTATTTCGATGTTAGTGATTTTTATCCATATCTCCGCTAAGACCCTCGTTGTTGAGAAAGAATATTCCTAAAGAAGGATTCCCAAATGGCAGGCCCGTTGATCAGCCCGGCTGGCTGGCTGCGTCCGGGTTGGTGGCCCTCTTGGTACCGCCTAAATAGCAACCCTCCACAAGTTGTTACACACGAATTTTAAAGTCCGGTGGCTAATGCGAAAACATAAATAAAAAAATATTTTTTTTTCCCTACCGATGACTTTAATGTTTCAAAGTTTGGGAGATAAAAATTGAATTTGTTTTTTTTTCTCCCCAAACCATACCAATATCTAGATTATTCGTGGATAAATCGAAACATAGTGCCGTATTTTGAACCGAACCAGGTGCACGGATTTGAATCAAACTTTTTTTTTTGTGGTTTTACAGTCCAAAATATTGGACACGTAACCGCAACTTCTTGTGAACGGGTCTCCCGAAAAAATTTAAAAGTCAAATATTTTTAAAATTTTTTAAATACTTTCCTTTCACAATTTTACTAGTTGAGATTAACTATGCAAAATATTTTTTATGTAAATTGTAATAAAAATGTAGTAAAAGCTAAAAAATTTCTAAAACCCAAACATTTTTCAAGTAAACTGGGTCATATTTTTTCATGATTCTTTCGTTTTATCGCCTCTAGAAACCCCCCTCCCCGTGTAAATTTGTGTTTTAATTTAAATTTATCGATTTGTATGAAGTTTCTACAAAAACCGATAAAAGGATTTTAACGCCAGACCCTCTGAACGAAAAGGAACGAAGCTTTTTACCAAGTACCATATTTTTAGTATTTTTTGGTTATGGAATTTTTTTATAGGTTTTACTACATTTCTATTGTAATCTACATTAAAAAAACTGTAAAATTGATTGTAAATTATAGAATTAATGGTAGAACGTCGAGATAATAATATTTAAAAACGGGAAATTTGAACTTAAAAAATAGGCCTTATTCAGAAGAATTGGCGGATAGGTGTACGATATTTTGGATTGTAGAATGATCAAAAAATTTTGGTCCACACCCGTGGCCCACCATCCTCGTCGTCCGTTCGTTTATCAGATCTGGAATTCACAGTACAACTACATTTTTTCACAGATTTGTAGCAAAAACTACATGAAAATAAAAAATTTATTTTAGACATTGTTCATAAAAAAAAAAAAAACTAAAAAAAAAACAGGGCTGCTGTGTCAAATAAAAGTACGCTGTGCTAAAAATTTTCTACTTTGTCCGAACCTCAGGAAAATACGATTTGACGACGAAAAACTTTGCCTTTGACTGATAGCGCGTTAAATTCAATTTGACATTTTCTTTGTGAGTGCCCCTATCTTTCCGACGAAAGGGTAACGATTTTTTGAGCTGCATCTACAAACCTGATCCACCTGCAAATCCTGTTTGGTCAGCCAACTGAATAGCTTTTAACTTGGTTTGTAAATACACGTAATACAGGCTTCTTTTTTTTTCATTTTTTATTCTGTCCCTAGAGAATATTTCCTTTACTCGCCAGATACTGTTTTTGTTCGATTATTTATAAATTTCTGTTAATAATATACTCAGTGAGAAATGGTAACATAGTAATTTCTTTTGGGGGGCCGCGGTAGCCGAGTGGTTAGCGTGAGAGACTCTCTGCTAGTAGACCCCGCGGTCACGGGTTCGATTCCCGCCGTCGCCTCTGGCCCTTCTTTCACGATACCCTTCCTCCCCAAAAAAAAAAATCGCAGTAAATATATACAGTAGCCTGGCTAGGTATGCATAGTTCATAGTTCATGAGGCCATTAAAAAAAAAATAAAATAAAAAATAAATAAAAATAAAAAACATTACAGCTAGTTTTTCGTGTGCTATTCCACACCGACTACTTTTATTAACGTACCAATCAAATTAATTTGTTTAAATAATTATGTAAGGTATTGGCTGATGTGTAAAAGTTAGTGCCACGAGTGGGATTTGAACCCACGACCTTCGGCTCAATACGACGCTGCTCTAACCGCTTGAGCTATTGAGAGTTCGATCCGTTCGGACACCAACTACTTATCTCAACCTTTCGAATTTTACCTCCTTCTTGCCATTTTTAAATGCCGTTCAATCTTGGGTTCGATTCTCGGCGACAAATAAAATGGCACGAGGGAAGCTTTAATGAGATTATATTTCGTTTTACTGATTAAATCCGTTACGTTTCGTGGTACGATATACGAAATAACTTCTTTAAATTAATTAATTTTATGTAAGAGCGGCTCCAACAAGTGGTAGAGCAGCGGCGTGTTGAGTCGAAGGTCGTGGGTTCGAATCCCGCTTGTGACACTTTTTCAGTTCAACCGATTCAATACAGCCAACAATTAATTAAATTAAAGAAATTTTTTGGTCAATCGGACCACGAAATATAATGCGTTGTTATCAGGGATGCGGTTAAAGAAAGATATTTTAAATGTTAACTATTCGCCTAGCTTTCTGCCGAAGGGTATATATTTGTTGCTAAATTGGCCAAATATAAAAATGTACAATATATCTTTTAGTAGAGCTCTGAAGAGGGTAGAGTAAAAGTGCGGAAAGCTTGGTTAAGTTTGAAAAGACAAAATCTCTTGCTTTGACCATGTCCCTGGTAACAACTAAGAGAACATTATCTTCATAAATCTACAAAAAAAATTAATTGTTTAAAGTTGTTATATTCTTGTTTCTAGGTAAAGAAATTTCTTTTCGCAATTGAAATCGGTCAAAATTCAGATTGGTTGATTGTTTTCAGCGTAAAAAAATCCTTTAAAATAAAGCGACAGGATGTACAGGGTCGTACTTGAAATTTTGAAGTTGACCTGGTCCTGATATATTGTATAATTGTTCTCCAAAATAGATAAAATTTAAAACTAGGCTAAAAATATTACAAAAGTAATGGTACAAAAATGGCTGATTTATACCAAGCGAATTTATTGCGAAACGAGATTTGTCCACGTCTGCCACGCTCATTCGTCCGAAGCAAATTATCAACACTACTCGTCAGAACGCCAACGACCGCCGATTACTGGCAATTCCGTTTCAAATCGCCAAACCTCGAACTATATTCAAATGATGTCCGGTGGTCGTGCGATGGTATTCACCACACAAACAGCCTCTAACGAATTTTAATATACGTTCCAGAAGGTCAATATCCCAGCTGTCAAACCGCATAAAGCCACACAGTAAAATCACTGAAACGTTATCCAATACGCCGGAACAAAATTTTGCGATCTTACCCTACAATTTTTTTTCACCGTTTGGATGAAGTCTGAAATTAAACGTAAGTAACGCAAAAAATATTTCATTAACATGTTCGTAAATTAATGTCAACTTAAATTATTAAGTTCAGAGCTTTATAGAATAGCCAGTACCGTAGACGACAGTTTTATTAAAATACACGCAATTAACCATAATTCAAGGATATCAATTCAATAATAAACTGTTACGCTGTCTACGTAGGAACTACAATAAAAACTAATTAGTTACTCGAGCTGTCACAGCAGCGAATGTCTGTGAGTGATTACTGACGCGTTACTAATAAGTTCCATGCAACTCGGCTGACGAGTCACTCGAGTCAGAACATGCTCCGGTTCGGGTGATTTTCAAGATGTACGATCAACAGGTGAACATATTACTTTGAAATTTACAAAATGAGTTTTATACAATTTTACGCTTCGTGATTAGATGAAGAAAGGCGAGAATGAAGGGGCATGAAGTAAAAATGCAATGACGGAAAATCTTGGGTTTTTTTTTTTTTATTAGCGATGATATGTTGATGGCAGCTCTTGTCGTGTGAGTCATCGCTGGAATCATGACATGGAATCATCGTGACTGTCAAGGAAAAAATATTATGTTCCTTCAATATTTCACTGAAGAAACTATCTTTTCGGAACTTCGTTTATAAATGGACGTCAGTAACGAGGATTAGCCATCCCAGTCACAAACCGTTTCCGTTTATTTTGAGTAGCCCAGTGTGTTTTAGAAGAAGACTGAAAGAAACATCAGATCAAGAAAACCCGTGAAAGAGGAAAGGAAAAAGTCCTGCTCGCCTAAGAGATCGAGTTGGCTTAAGCCATATGACCGGGACCATTTCTGACGAAAACCCGAATCAAGATAGTCAGTGGTGCACGTGGAAATAGTTACACTTCAAGAAAGGTCTGTTATGAACTCTGGCACCCCCCAACACGACAGACAAGAATGACACATCTACACGGAAAACAAACTTCCCTGAAGATGATCTCAATAAAGGTCGAAACGTTGGCACGATAATTTTTTTTTATTGTATACTACAACTACCTTCATTTTAGTATGTGGCCATCGTCTTTTTAGTCGGCGAAGAGGGTCGGAAGAAATTCGTCGGGATGAGAGGATTTGAACTTGAGGATTTATAGTGGATGGGAAGTTTGTGTAAAATTTTCTTTAACAGGAGTGGATTACATCTTGGACAAAAGGAATATTTAGGTCTATATAGGTAAGGTCGTTGGATGCATAAAAGGGAGCATTAAGGATTTTTTCTGAGGATGGTGGATGAGTAGGACATGTCCATATCGGCTTCACTAGGGTGATATAAAGTAGTCTTTTGTTTAAGGGAGGTTAGAACGTCAGTCAAGAATTCGTGAAAGTGCTCTGTGACGTTTCAGTCGTATGTGGGCGTTCCACTTCAGACGTTTGTCAATGTATAATCCTAGGTAGCGCACCTTGTCCGCAATTGGGAGGAGTATTTGATTGAAGTAAACTGGAGGAGGGATAGTTTTGCAGAGGGTGAAGGTTATGAGGGTGGAACTTTCTTGGTTGAATTTGATTCTTTTTTTTTTACATGCTTCCAGTAGTGTGAGGCGTTCGTGAAGGTTTCGAGTGGAAATGACTGGATCAGCGTTCTTCCAAAGGTTAGAGTGGTAGTTTGAGGATGAGACGGGAGGTCTGCCGTGTACTTGGTACTTCAATGGCACGATGAAGAAAATATTTTGCTAAAACCAGACCGCGTCACACGACCTCCAAATTATGTACCATCTCGATACCAATCCAAAAAGTGGATTGCCTTTTTTGCCTGATGACAAGACCATGTAGTGCCATTTCATAAGCTTTGTAAATAATGCGCGCATAAGCCAATATCGCGTCTTTCCTGACTCTTCAGTGATCAATAAATCCGTACTTTAATCTTATGTTTAAAAAAAAAAAGTTGGGTCATCCTACTAACATTGCTAAACTCTAAAGGAAGTAGAAAACGATTATGATTATGCCAAAAGAGTAGTGAGAGCCTTACATATTATTGAATGCCTTTTTTTTTCAGTATTCAAAAAATTTATAAGGTGATTTTTTTTGTCTTTTATATTAATTATTTTAGTTTTGAACGTGTTTGGTTTATGTTAAACCAGATGTTCCCGTAAAATGGAAAATCTCAGGATGATTTATGTGCTTACGGAGTTAAAGTTAAAGCCCTTCATTCAAAGTTCATACATGTCGTAGAATACTAACCGTCACGACTTCGGATACGTCCAGAACTGTTGCTTCAAGCACCGTAATAACTCTGCAAGTTATCTCCAGTCCACCTCTCTTTTCCTTAACTCTCTCTCCCTCCACTAAGCCAACAAAATAACACGCTATTGCTGTATATATTTTTACGTTCGGAACGTAACATGATATAATGCCGCCTATATTATTAAGCGATGGGTGAATCGAAATTAAGAGAGCCGAGGATAGGCTTGGGGGAGAACAGGAGAGAGAGTCGGGGAGTGCGCGGCGAGATGGATCACTACCGCCTGGCCGGATCATAGAATCAGAAAAAAAAGAAGAAATCAAAGAAGGCGGTTGCGGACCCACTCATCTGCAGAGAAGGTGCCCCTACACTCCCAGAAGCGGGGATTTTTAATCGCCTGGAAAGAAGCGGATCTGCGATTTCGCAGGAAAGTTTAGTTTTAAGGAAAGTTTAGTTTTAGATTTTAAGGTTAATGTTTTAGTGTTCTATTGAAATAAATGTGTTTGTTTTTCTGTTTCCTTATGTGAATATTGTGTTCTCTTTCTGTGCTAATTTTACAGTTAGTGAATTTTCTTTGTTTTATTTTTATTATTTTGTTTTCCTTTACGGTTCGCTGTTTCCGTGCATATAAATAGCGTGGCGCCCATTTTATTTATTTGTTTTAAAATTTAATATTAAGTAACCCCGCTCGTCTCCACGGAGCGAAGCAGGCGAATTATCGGCGTAAGAATATTTATTTAAATCTGGATAAAAAAATGTGTACTTTTTAATGCAGTCTATCATTTTTTTTTTCATGAAGTGATAAGAATCATTTGCCGTAGAACGGCGAAGGGTCTTTAAAATAGTACGTTAAAACTATTTTTGTAATTTCACGAATGAAACGATTTGTCTTAACTGATGATGATTCGCCCTCAGGTCGGAAATTCTCTCATTGGACTTAATACGCCGGTAAGGAAACACAAATCCATTTTCTGGTGTTATTTTAGATCATCGAGAGTATAAAAGTGGGCCTGTTCGGGAGTGAGAAAGGTCCCGGAGAGTCAGGCGCATTGCTATTCTTACGCGAGCATGACTGGGCATCATCTTTCCTGCTTACCAAGTTCGTCCAACTCAGCAGAAAAGCACTCAACACGAATTGGCCAGTCGAAAACGCATTTTTATCGCGTTGCAAAATATATCATTTTTTAGTTAAGGCTTTTTTTTATTATCGTTCTGGCAATAGATAAATGAAATTCACTAATTATTAAATAATAAAATATATTTTTAAAAATTTATTTTGTTTCATTCAATAAGTCCGTGGGTGTCTTTTGTTATCAAAAGTCTGCAATAACCACTGGTAAAAAATAAAATAAAAAATTTTCTCATATAGGATATCAATCCTTCAGATTGTTTTTATCCTTATCTTTCAAAGTCTGATTGTCAATTTTAATTGGGATATTTCACTTTTTAAGTGACTTCAACTTTTCACAACTTGATTCCATAAATCTCCCCAAATTTCACGAAATCATAAACCTACGTTCATTACATCAATTCAAACCTTTGAGATTTTGACCTGTAAACTTAAGCAAACAAAATAAAAAATTACCTAGGACTTAGAAATTTGCAAGTTTCCATAGGAGTGTTGGGTCAAAATTTGCCACTCAGACCGTTAGTCATGATTGGTAGTAAGATTTAGCCATTAGTCACCATTAGTAAGTCGCTAAATTAGTAGTGACTAGTTAATAAATACGAGGCATGACTAACTTAGTCACGATCAAATTTTGATATATCATGTTCAAACGGGTGCTCAAAAAATCTAAAAAACTTCATCACTTTTAAAAATTTTTAAAAAGTTTCAAACAGATAATTATTATTCCAAAATGGTGAGATGCGGTCTGGTGCGATGTAGGTTTCGGGAAAATATTTTCTTTGTAGTGCCAACGTTTCGAGCTTTATTGAAGTCATCACCTCAATGTGTTTATCTTCTGTGTAATTGTGCGATTCTTGCGCGTCTTTGAGGACAACACGACACGCAAAAATGGCACAATTAGACAGAAGAGAAACACTTTAAGCTCTGAAGATGATCTCAATAAAGGTCGAAACGTTGGCACTATAAAGGCACTAATCACCACGGAAATTTATTTCATCAAACCGATAATCCTTCAAAACCTTATTTAACAAAAATCAATCTTCTAATTATAAGTGAAACTCCGTCGTTATGAAAAGCCAAAAATTAATGATAATAATAAAATAAAATAAATCCTAGAACGAGTTACGCTTTGAAAAGTAAATATGTTTTACATAAACGATCAATGGAAAAAATATTTCATTGAATTAAAATTTATTCCACTTGAAAAGAGAGATTTCTACGTTATTTGAAAAATACGCCATCTAGGGGTCTTGATTGTAATAAAACAGACATGTAGAATAATTATGTAACTTTGGTTTTCGTTTATGCTAACACTTTTTGAAGGTTGGCCTTGAGCACGACTCCCATCTCGAAATTTTTATCCGGACTCTGTTGGATTTTGGTAAGTTTGTCGTTGTTGCCTGACTTGGGCAAAATCTAATTCAATCATGATTAAGAATTTTAATTGAAATTTAATCATGATTGAATTAGTCATTAGTAAAATAATCATTATATGATTTAGTCATGATTGATTCAATCATGAGGAATGACTAAATCATACTTACTCAGAAATCGTTAGATGCGGTCTGGTGTGATGTAGGTTTCAGAAAAACATTTTCCTAATCGTGCCAACGTTTCGATCCTTATTCAGATCATCATCAGGTCCTGGGATTTACAAACATTGTTTACATTTAGCAAATGCATGTTGGATGTGAAATGTGTATTTGTTAAATGTAAACAATGTTTGTAACTCCCACGCCCTGAAGGTGATCTCGATAAAGGTCGAAACGTTGGTACGATAAAGAAAATGTTTTTCTGTGTACCTACATCACACCAGACAGCATCTAATGATTTCTGAATAAGTACGATCTAGTCATACCTTATGATTGACTTAATCATGACTAAATCATACAATGATTAATTTACTCATGACTAAATCAATCATGATTAAACATCAATCAAAATTGTTAATCATGATTGAGTTAGATTTTGCCCAACACTGTTCCATAGTTCTTATTTCAAGCTTAAGTCATAGAAAAACGTTTCCTCTACCAATGAGCTTTTAACACATGTACTTAATTTCGCAAAGATCAGTAAGGATCAGTGTATTTTTTGGGATTTATTATCTTTATAATAATTCCATTAGCTTTTATGATCCGTCTGACCAATTAATATCATACAATTAATTAAGGTTTTTAGCTGAGATAAAAAAAGTCAATGCCAAGAGCGGGATTCGAACCCACGATCTTCGGATTGATACGCCGCTTCTCTAGCACTTGAGCTATCGTGACGTCCCATCTCAACCTCGCCTTTTTTTTTTAATTTTCCCTCCTTTTTGCCAATTTTTAAATGACGTTTCATTTGTCGCAGAGAATCAAATAAATTACATTTGACATTTGAAAAATGGCAAAAAGGAGGGAAAATTCAAAAGGTGGGGTTTGTATGGATAGTTTGTGTCCGAGTGGGTCGAAGTCACGTTCAAGTCGACAGAGTAGCGGCGTAGCAAACCGAAGGTCGTGGGTTCGATTCCCGCTCGTTACACTGACTTTTTTTATCTCAACTAAAATCCTTATAATAATCCTGAACCTTGTCTATTTCTGTCAGGAGACGATATCACGCTCGTATTGTTCAAAAAGACGAACATTTTTAAAATTTAATTTAATTCAATTAATTAATCTTTGAATGTAAGGTTTTGTTAGAAATGAAAAAGTTAGTGTCACGAGCGGGATTCGTACCCACGACCTTTCGCAAAATACACCTTTTTCTACCACATGAGCTCAAGACTGATCAAATAAAAGAGGTTTTATGGTCAATACACCAATAAATAAAATAGATTTAATTTAATTTGTAGAAACTTTTTTACTCTTATGTTCAATTTTGTACCAAAGAATCTTTCGTCTTTGCTTTTTATTAAAGTAATTATGTATAATCAAAGTTTCAAGATCTTAATGAAACTATTCGCGAGCAAAACATCAAATTTTTCACAATTGAACCTAATTTGATACTGGTACTGGCGTTTGAAAAATGAAGCACACGTGCCAGACGTTCGTTAGTAAGCCAATATTTACAGAGACAAGAAAATCTCCGTAAAAGTTTACCCTCTAAGAAATTCAATTTGTTTGCTTTAGTTTACAATAAAAAATTGGATCTCATTCCTCTAACAAAACGAACAGTATATTTACGATTTTACGAGGCTGTGAAACATTGAAGCAACCTGGAAAATGAAAGTTCGTGATTACAATTGAGAATCAGACTTCGAACAATCTTTTTTTAATGGCCTTCTGAAGTATTCATACACTGAACTGTTTTTTAACGTACAAACTCAATTTTCGTCCAACTATAAGACACCTTTTAAATAAATGTCTTCGATATTTATGCCTTGTAGGCTTTCAGTTTGGAATCTTTCATTTACCGTTTGAAACGGGCAATTCTCCAGCCTGAATCTCTTTAATAACGCCTTTCGGCCGGCGAATTCCAATCTCTGGAATTGGTTTTTACCTCCTTCCACCGATATTACCTTAGGGGGGCTCAATTTCTTGGCTTAACGGATTTTGATCGGGCTATTAACCGATGCGTCAACCGAGATCAATATTTGAGAAGCATATATCTTAATTGGATGGGACGAAGTTTACAACTGGCTAATTCCTTAATCTCACAGATACAAAACAATTTACGTTTAAACTCGCCCAGAAGCATGAAGATTCATCAGGTATCATCAATATTTTACAGAAGGACAACGAATTTTAGCTGGAAAACATGTCATGTTCCGTCGAGACAGTATGAAAACCGCGACCGTCTTTCATTTTCCTCAAGCTTATTTTCCCCTGATTGTTAATCTCTGAAAACGTCAAAAAGTCCTTGAGCTTGTGGGCCGAGACGAAATCGTATTTCGCTGTCCCGTAATGATTGGAAGGAGGATCGATCTGGTTGACGGACCTGTATTGGACGAGAACCGTCTGGGAGAAGGAATCTTATTTGCACAATCTGCTTCCGATTCATCTCAAAAAGGGTATCGGCTGATAAGGAAAAACGGCCTCGGTGATCCCACCGTACACATCAACGTTTTATTTCGGTAAATCCTCGCATTCGTCTCATTTTAAATTGTCAAAGTGTTTTTTTTTTTTTTGTTTATATATTGCTGCCTGAAAATATTTTTCTTATTGCTCTCGTCACGCCTTTCTTGTTTCTATTCAAAATTTATACTGCTTATTTGTGCACGTATTGATATTTTGGTCTATAAGCTTTATGTTTTATATATTCTATAACCTCCATACCTGCGAAACTGTCCAACAAAATTTCTTGCACTTTTCATTACACATTCTATATTTCTCTATTTCGTTAACTTGTATTTTGTGCTACTGCTATTTATTCCCAGCGCAGCCTTGAATGTTAAAAATTACAACCTACTTAACTATCTTTCAAATAACGCTTTTGTTTCCAACGCAATTTTCATAATTTCGATTTTTTTTTTTTACAAAAAGATCTATTCGTAGTTTGATTTGACAAAACTATTTTTAATTCATTGCTATAAATTAATTAAATATTATATTAGAATAAAAATGATTAGTTCTTGTTTGAGTTAAGTTTGAATTAACAGATATGGCACACTAAACCATCACGACATCTCTACTATCAGAAACTGTCGTTTCGAGCGCCGTAAAATGACCGATCACATTTCTAATTGTTGGATTTAGATTGGTCTTGTATGAGGTAGTTTAGAAAATTTCCATTTTTTTTTTTTTTGCCGACGTTTCGACCTTTATTCGGGTCATCTTCAGATTACAAAGTATGGTTGGGTTAACGACGTTTCCGGTGATTCCTTTTGGCATACATACCCTTGGGTCCCATGAGCGAGCAATTTACAATTGACCACGAGGGAACCATGGATTATCCAAATCCAGTAAATATATTTACAATGATTGACCTTGCGATTTGTTTATCATTACAGGAAAAGCTAGTTTAATTGAAAATTGCAATCGTACATATGACACCACGAGAATAGCGCCACACTTTATACCCTGAAGAAGAGCCGAATAAAGGTCGAAACATCGGGGGAAAAAATGAAAAATATGTTTTTCTCAACTTCTCACGAATCCAATTATTATTAAACTATCGGTCACTAAAAATGAATAAATAAATAAATTTGCTCTTTGGTTCTCCCCTTCGCTCTCTCTCTCTCTCTCTCTCTCTCTCTCTCTCTCTCTCTCTCTCTCCCTCTCCCTCTCTTCTCCAGCTAACGTGACAAGTGATAGAGTAGCGGCGTATAAAGCCGAAGGTCATGGGTTCGAATCCCGTTCGTGGCACTGACTATTTTATCCCAAATTAAAACCTTAATTATTTGATTGATATTAATTTGTCAAGCGGACCTCGAAAAATAGTGTATTTGTTAATTGTGACATTTTTATTAAAAGGTTTTAAATGTGTTTCTATGAAGAAAATAAATCGAATTTATATTGCAATGCGGTAGACCTTGGTTTTCAGAATTCCTTATTTTAAATATGCCCCACTTGGTATCGGGCGCTTTGCCATTCCCATGTAACAATGAAGTCGGCACTTATAAATTTGCATGAGGCCTGCCCCAAGCCGTTTTTTTCCCCCCACGACTCGCCGGTTCATTAAAATTTGCCTTTTAAGCCCGACGGCGCAAGGAAAATCGGTAGTTCGTCCGATGACAAATTCAACCGGAATCGGGCTAAACGAGCGCTTCGTGACGGATGCTTTTTATTTCGCCCCTTTCTCTTTCTTGTCAAAGGCTTTTCCAGGGCGTTTCACTGGGAGCCACAAGCGCAGAAACCCAAATTTCTTCTGCCTCATAGATTTCACTGGTTGGTACAATAATTTCAAATTAGAGTTTATCCTTTTAAGAAAATCCATGATAACCCTATTTTTTCAAAAATTCACATCCGTTAAACTAATTTTTGCATTAAGTTTAAAAATATGTCTTTTTGTAAGGTAGATATTCCCAAAGTATGTTATAAAAAATAAAATATCTATACGCCAATTTATTAATAACTAGGTAGACTTCAATAAATTAATACTAATTACACTTAATCTTTACATTTGTTATAAGTAGATCAAGTAAAAAAAAACTCAATGACATACTACTTTTTAAAAGAAGAATCGTGCCAATTGATTTGAACTACAAAACCAAGAAAAGTACAATAAACGAAAAAGCGTAAAATTTACCAAGTACTACACTCGTCAGCGACATAATTCATAATTTCACTGGTTTCGTGGTTCACTTGACCAAGTAATATCGGAAAATTAATTAAAGTTTTTAGTCGAGATAAAAAAAGTCAATGGTGCGGGCGGGATTCGAACACACGACCTTCGCGGCTTGATACGCCGCTTCTACCACTTGTGGCTTCGATCCACTCGGACGCCAACTTCCCATCTCAACCCCATTTTAGTTAATGTCCGTGCGGATCAAGGTCAGGATAGCTCAAGTGTGTTCGAATCCCCTTTCGTCCCATTGATTTTTTATCTCAACTAAAACCCTTAATTAATTGTAATATTTCATAACTTTTTTTCCTGTTCGTATAACTGAAACAGATTATGGTAGGGAAACAGCGGCTCTCCGATACGACTTATAATTCAACAAATTATTTTACCTTGTACTTTTAAATTTCAGTTGCTTAAGCCAAAGTTAAAACTTAAGGGAAAAATAATTAAAACTTAAAACTACTGTAAACAAAAGGGACGCGGGGTAAAAACAAGAAAATACTGAGAAGGAGTTTAATGAAATTAATTAGCATTCATACCGTCGAAAGCATTCAGGGGTCCACAAGGGACAGATCGCCTTTCTATCTCGTTAAGAAAAGTTTAATATTTTATATATTGATAAGTATAAATTATTTACGTTACAATTATTTAAGGTTTTTAGTTGAGATGAAAAAAAAGCGAATGGCACGAGCGGGATTCGAACCCACGATACGCCTTACCGTACCACGAATTGGTCGAGCGGACCACTAAATTAGTTAAATTAATATTTACTTAATTACAAATTATTTCAATATTGAATTAATTTTACTTACCAACTTTACGTAAATTGTAGCGAGTAGTTTTGTAAATTATTGGTATAATCTGATAGGTTATGAATAAAAAAAAATACTAATATGAAAAAATATTTTTTGGTTGAGTATGTGCATGCGTTTTTTTTTTGTTTTTTTTTTTCTAAATTCTAATAATTTAATTTTTCTGTATTCATAATTTATATAAAATCTATTTAAAACAGTATTGAACTAAAATCAAATGAATTTTGCTTAGTTTTTCGTAAGTATGAAAGTTCATTTTTTTTTTATCTAAACTAAACTAAGAATGATAAGATAGTAACGATAAGATACATCGTGCACAAATATTTACTGACAATTATTAATTTTTTGAACCAAAAGTTGAACTTAATTTAGCAAACCATTAATTGATTTTTTTATATAATTATAATTTAAATTTTCTTATTGTTGTTAGAAGTAATGGAAAAAAAGAGAGATTTTCAAAGTTGGAAGTTCTTCTGAAAAGAACTCTTTTTTTTTTTTTTGTAGCTGGGGTTTTCTGTTGTAAATATTTTCTTTTTCTGGAATTGGACAGATCTGTAGAAGAATGAAAAAGCGGTTCACGGGATGATTTTGTACGAAATCAATGCGAACCAAAGTCAATATTTTCTCGGCCCGAAATGGGGAGAAGCGAAGGGAAATCCTGTCACGCAGGATTCCCAGCGTAACGATGGTAAAAGAATAATGACCACAGGATAAGTTAAGAAATCAAAAAAAAAAATTATAATAAATTTAATGATCTGGCAAATTCGACTGTATTAATTTCCGTAAATTCGAGTCATTTTCATTAAACATTGAGAAAATTTGCCATATTCATTATATTTTCCTTTTTAACGCATTTTCTTATTTCCACTGAGAAAAAAGTTAATATTATAATAAGTTAGGCTCAAGAAAATGTAGCGAATGTTTTAATTTAAAAGAAACTTTTTAAAAAAAAGCGCATTTTTATACCATTTAACTAATTGTAAAATCCGTTGAAGAAGAAAAAGCTCTTGGGTAGCTTTAAAAACTTCGTAATTGCTACTTTACCGTTTGTTACAATTTTCGAAGTAGAGTTTTCTTGAACTTTACAAAACATAACATTTAATTACAATTAATTAAGGCTTTTAGTTGAGATGAAAAAAAGCAAATGGGACGAGCGGGATTCGAACACACGACCTTCGGCTTGATACACAGCTGCTCCACCACTTGAGCTATCGTGACGGTGCATCAAGCCGAAGGTCGTGGGTTCGAATCCCGCTCGCCCCGTTAGCTTTTTTTCATCTCGACTCAAAGCCTTAATTAATTTTAATGTATCAATTGGTCAAGCGGACCAGTAAATTAGTGAATTAAATTTAATTACTGAAATGAAACCTTTTTAAAAAAGGGTAATACTTTAAAAAAGTAAAGTTCTTACGTTGTAAGTAGTCGGTATTTAAAAAAAAATTAGATTTGTGTGAACAATCATGTTCTATGAACATTTATGTTGAGGGTTGTTTTCTCATGGTATAAATTTTATTTACAAAAATTAAAACCTATTTAATATAACACAATTAATTACGGTTTTTAGTTGAGATGAAAAAAAGTTAATGGCACGAGAGGGATTCGAACCCACGACCTTCGGCTAGATACGCCGCTGCTCTACCACCTGAGCTATCGTGACCTCGTTCCTCTCAGACATCAACTCCCCATCTCAACCTCACCTTACGAGTTTTGCCTCCTTTTGCCATATTTCAATATTGCCTAGTTACTATGTGAATTATTGCGAAGTGTTTTTTTTTAATTTTTA
The DNA here is from genome assembly GCA_039619505.1 of Cimex hemipterus. NCBI lineage: Eukaryota > Metazoa > Arthropoda > Insecta > Hemiptera > Cimicidae > Cimex > Cimex hemipterus. Next base: position 9,281,702 of record CM077111.1, on the reverse strand, counting down.
TAAAACACCAGTATTTTTTAAAATAATTTTCCTATTATATTACGTAGAAAAAGCATATTTTATGATTGTGATGGTTAAAAATTAATTAGTACGATCTGACAGAGCTGGATTTTTTCAATTGTTTTGTATAGTTTATTGTTTGATGTGTGCGATTTATCTTAGTTTATTTAAATGGAGAAGAATGGAGTTTCTTTTCAATAAATCATTATTTAAAAGGTTAATTTTATAAGTTATTCATATAGTGGGGGTACTAGACAAAACTATTGATTCTATAGCGTAAGACACATCAGAACCAAAATGATAAGAAATAGTTGAACTATTATTAAAAAAATATGAAACTATTACTTATTTGGATTATTTATTTGATAGGAAAGTGGTTTTCGGTATTTTTTCAAATAATTATACTTTTTAAGAGTCTGACTTAAACTGATAATTTGTTCACGAAGTAAAATTTTTGAGTTACAATTACAACTTTTACTACTTACAAAAGAGTCGACATCCAGATGTCGTCCATGGGAAGGAGGAATGTCAAAATCGAATCGGACTGACTTTACCAGCTGTGGAAAAATTTCAATTTACCTTGTCTCAAAATCTACTCGGGCCGGTTTCGAGTGTCCTGCGAATGTACGAAAAGTTTGCCGTATCAGACGTACCGTGTTAAGTGCCGAGCATACATGGCAGAGAGTACGGGCCGAAGGGCGGTGGTAGACTGGAGGCGGAGGACTCCTGCTGCTCCCACGCCACCCCTCACCGACTCACCGGCCCCCCCACGACAAATACAATTAGCCCTCGGAGCCATCAGCCCGACGATTTATGCCTATTGCATGAAATAAGGCCGAATGTGCTGCCGACAACCTTGCCCGAAGGGGAGGATCATGATCCGGAGGTAATAGCTGATTTACTGCTCCTTTTGAGCTGTTATTGCATAGTAATTTCAGCTATGTCCTAGCCTTTGACCTTTATCCTACAGTCGCTCCGGAAGATCTTCCGATCGTTTTCATTTAAAGAAGACTGCCGTAAACAACGGAAAATTGGTCACAATGAAAACAAGCGACACCGTGTCAAATTCACGCTCCGAACCAAATTTCACAATTTCATTCATTTATTCCCACCCACAAATCTTTGGGTCTAAAATCTCAAACAAAAAAAAAATTTCGTAACTACTATCCAAGCTATCGACGAAAAACAACTTTTTTGCACGAAGTTTGGAAGGTTTTTGTGAAGATTCTTGTAGATTTATACAGTACTTTCAAAATTAGAGCCACTTTATGATATTTGGAGAGAAAAATCGGAGGCATTTGAAAGGCGGGAAATTTGACTCGTTCCTATTTCTCTCACTTATAATGACATAAAATTTAATAATTTAGATTAATTATACTTTTTATGTAAAGTCTTGGTTGAGATGAAAAGGCAGGTGTCACGAGCGCGGTATTGAGCCGAAGGTCGTTGGTTCGAATCCCGCCCGTGACACTGGCTTTTTTCATTTCAACCAACACCTTAGACAATTCAAATAATTAATACAAATTAGTCAAATATCGTGAGATGCGGTCTGGTGTGATGTAAGTTTAAGAAAAACATTTTCGTAATCGTGCCAACGTTTCGACCTTTATTGAGATCATCTTCAGGACCTGGGATTTGCAAATATGGTTTACATTTAATAATTAGATTTAGGATGTGGAACATGTGGCGAGAGAGAAAAAAAAATTGGAATCTGTGAATCTAACCAAAATTCGTATTTGATGGTTTTAATACTTACTTGAAATGAATCCAAATTGGTTTGTCAATAAGAATTTATATAGAACTTCTTATGAATTTACTTCGGAAGCTTTCAAGTTTAGTACAAAAAATAATTTTGATAGGGCGACCAGTACTAGCATACTCTATACGACTAAGAATTATGAAACAAATTAAAAAAAAAAAAAATATTGTAAATGTTTTTTAAATCCTAATAAATTGTTAGCCTCGTTAATAATATTGGTCGCATCCTTGGAAAATTCAAGAGCGTGAGTATGTTACGTCAAGATGGAATTTGCGGTCATAGCTGGTAGTTGCAACTTCTTACCAAAATAGGATTAATTTGTTTTTATTACATGAAAAAAAAGTACATCGCAAAGCATCTATCAAAAATTAAGTTCAATCCAATTTTTTTTAAAGTCCAAGTCAATAAAATTAGAAAAAGCGGGTTGAAGTAGTTTTGTCATTATCATTATTTACGGTACAGCTTGATATCGTAAAGAAGGAAGAATTATCTGAAGTAGATTGTCAAATTTGACTTTCAAGGGTATATTTTTAATTCGTCAAATTTTTACCAAGTCTGAAGGATGTTGAACCGGCACTTTCATTCACTATCTTTCATTAAATACAGGAAGAGTCCGTGCGGTTCAACACGAGTTCGCAGACTCGCAGACCAAAACCATCATCAAATCTAACAAGGAAAGGAGAAGGTCGCGGATTTGGAACAAATTTCTTTTGATGATCGTACACTCCACAGTATCTGATACTTACCACTTCTTGTGAAAATGGCCTGGTTTCGCCAAAAAATAGCTTTTTTATAGAAATGTTAAATGATGGGGTGAGTGTGGTGTTCAATACTTTCCAAAAGGATAGTTCCTACTCACAGTAAGTTGTTCTGCAACGATCCGGATTTCGAGCCTCTTAGCTCATCATCAGGTTGAAGGACTTCTACAACTTTTTGGAAAGTATAGCTTTTTTAATCTAATTTTAGTCGTAATTAAATAAGCATAAATCGTTACGTAGAGACTAAAAATATATTATTCTTGGTGTTTTAATTGCATTGCTGATTAGGATAAAAATAAAAATATTCCAATTTAGGAGGCATCGGTGGCCGCGAGGTTTCGTCTTTGACACGGCGCTCAACACTGTAAGGTAAAGGTCCCAGGTTCGAATCCAGCGGCCCTGCATTCGAACCCG
>CM077111.1:9251461-9278761 GCA_039619505.1 Cimex hemipterus | reverse complement strand
TTACTCATTTGTATGAATGTCAACACTTATTAATCCTCTTCCAAATGATATTGTTTGTTTACCTCTGTAGCATTCCGCTACTTGGAAATAATTCAGTCATCCTTATAATATCAAAGCGAGAATTTCGTACGATTTTCTTTTACGAGTTTAAACTCGGCCGAAGCGGAGCCCAAACGGCTAGAAACATTAACCAAGTCTGGGGCGAGGGTTGTGTTAATGAGTGCACTGTGCAAAGGTGGTTTAAAAAATTTCGGGAGGGAGATTTCAGCCTTGAAGATGAAGAAGGTCGTGGAAGGCCTTCCTCTCTTAATGATGATGTTCTGCGATCAGTGGTGGAAGAAAACCCCAAAACAACTGTTCGAGAACTTGCAGAGCAACTCAAAGTCAGTAAAACGACCGTCGCTGACCACCTCTTTGGTCAATCGGAAAGGGCCCATTTTGTTGCATGACAACGCTCGACCACATGTGTCACGTGTAACGTCACAAAAATTATTGGAGCTTGGCTATGAAACTTTGCCTCACCCACCCTACTCTCCGGACCTCTCGCCTACTGACTACCATTTTTTTAGACACCTGGACCACTACTTACAACACATAATATTCAAAAATCAAACGGAACTGGAAAATGCATTTATTGACTTTATCAATTCTAAAAATTCTGAATTCTACTCAGACGGAATTAATAAGTTACCAACACGTTGGGAGAAATGTATTGAGAGTATGGGAAATTATTTTGATTAAAGAACATTGCTTTAAAGTAACTAGTTTCTTTTTTTTTGTTTAATACCAAAATCCTGCATTATTTTCCGGACAACCCAATATAATATAAAAACGGCTTAATGAATTGGGGGGGTTCCAGTGGCCGCAGAGGTTTAGGCGTTGACACGGCGCTCGTCGCAGTAAAGTAAAGGTCCTGGGTTCGAATCCAGTGCCAACGTTTCGATCTTTATTGAGATCGTCTTCAGAGCTCAAAGTTGTCACGACACGAAAGAATGGCGCAATTACATAGAAGACAAACACTTTGAGTGAGTAGAAATACTTTGATTAATTTTTTTTTTTTTAATTTTGCATTGTATAAATTCACTTTCTTCCACATCCTAATTGTATTTGTTAAATGTAAACAAAGTTTGTAAATCCCAGGCCCTGAAGATGATCTCAATAAAGATCGAAACGTTATCACGATAAAGAAAATGTTTTTTCTGAAAGCTACATCACACCAGACAGCACCTCACGATTTCTGAATAATTACTTTTTAGAATTTTTCAACTCGTGCTGACCGTATGCCACTTGCGGGTGTACGACATATTATTTATTTTGGAGTGAACAATCACGAAAAAAATGCTTGGTCCAATTCTTGCCACACCAACCTGGTCGACCCCCTCGTAAATCTGAAGGATTTGAGAATATTAGTTTTCTCGATCTTCTTCTGTTAAAATGGTCGTAATAATATTTTCAATTATGTTTTTATTATATTCCATACATGAACGAAAGTGGATTATTCAAAATAAACTTTTTTACGCCTCACTTGTTTTTTGTATTCCAAAAAGTTTTCTGTTCGTTTGAGCTGTTGGGTATATTATGTAGATAATTTCAGAAATTTTTTATACACAATAATATTTTTAATAGCAATTTGACTTTATAAATAATTAAATTTCCTTGCACAAATTAATCGAAATTTGTTAAGTTTAGAAATTTTTTGAAAAGTTTTATCATGGGCCCTTTATTCTAGTTTTGTCAGCTGCCGCTTGATGTTGTGGTCAAGAAACTAGATCGGGAGGTTTTTCCAGGTTATCCGCGTACTTGTTAGTTGTTTGCCTTGGTGTTTGACGGGCTCCGAAGGAACTTCGCTCTCTCTTCGCAACCGTAATTCCGTCCCGTTTTTTTTTTGTACTTTTTTTGACAATTCGATTAAAAACCAAAAAGCCTCGTTATGATGTCATGGAGAGCGGGCTCAAAGTCCAAGAGATTAGGAAAAGGTTCGAAAATTTAAACCCTGGTATAATCACCCGTCCGGAGTTGACTGAGAAGAAGAACGAGGTCGAAAACAGCCCTAGCAAGGGTGGCTGCGAGCCCCAGAACCGCGGCCTGGTCAAACGGACGCCCGCTTTCCGTACGCCGAAGGGTAAGACGAAGCCGAAACGTCAGGATGAGCTGACTGACACGCTCAAGAAAAAGCTCGAAGCTCCTCTCCCCGTCGGCCCAGCGCCGAAAAAACCGCCGAGGACTTTCGCCCACGGCAACACCGAAGATAGGCCGCTGATGCGAAGGTCCAAAACCGAGCCGCACATCATGCTGAAAAAGATTGAATCCGCCCTGCTTAGCAACCAGGCGCCTTTCCAAGCCGAGAAGCCGAAACCGGCACCCAGAACGAACAACAACCACGTCTACGACACTCCGAGCAACTCGAACAACAGACCCAGGCAAAGCAACAACTGCTTCCCTGTTTTCTGCAACCGGCGAGAGCCCCTCTACATGGAGCCCTACGCACCAAGAATCTCAACTAGGGATGCACCAAACACTACAAAACCCATGACTCTACATTATTTGGTAAATATTTATTATCTTTATTTACAAACAAGACTTGGTCTTTATCAGACAATAGCATGTCCCAAATTAGGCATCAGTAAACCCAAAATGATGTCAGCACTTGACCATTACCAATTTTAGCCAGGATTCTTTATATTACTTAAACCAAGATTGGCAAACCTACAGCTACATCGTTACTCCAACTAGTCATTCAGTTTTTAAATGCAAATATTTAAAAAAAAATCCTATACAGGATGACTGACGATAAGTGTCGAAAATTTCAGTTGTTCCTACTCACCGTATGAAAACAAGATCCTATAAACCCCTGTCCCAAAGTCTACGGTAAAGAAATTTCAATATGTTTTGTTGCTTTTTCAATTTAGATCCAATAAATTGCTTATAAACTTCAGAATTACTGATTTTAGAAAAAACTGGTCTGTGCTGCCTGGAATAACTAATTTGCTGTAAGAAATGCTTATTTCGAGAATTGACGAAAAAAAATGTCACATTGGTCACTGTTAATAACTTTTTTAACTCCTATAGTTTTGAAAATTCCCGCAAATGTTCACCGTTCAATTTGCTTCCGGCGGAATACCCACCTTTTTGTATCGTGCTTCTTGAAAGGGCCAAAAATTTTGCATTTTGTTGAAAAAACTCGAGTCAAAGAATGGGGGGGGGCAAGTTGAGTTTCATGTCAGATTTTTAATTTGAAGTAAAACAGATCTGGTTTATTAATAGAGGATGTCAATTAAAATGGCGATGATATTCAGGTAAAAATGTTGATTTTTTTTTGTATAGTTGGCTGGCCACAATAATCATTCAAATGATTTTTTACACTCCTGGCCAAATAGTGTTTAAATTAGGCAAAAGTTTCGATCAGATTTTGATAATTATCTGGAGTCCCATGTACTTTGAAGGTTGATCAAAAGACTGAACAATAAATTAATACTTGATATTCAGGGGTAGGCGATCATTGACCAAAATTTCAGCAGGTGTTTCTACTCACTGTATCCAACAAAAGACTTTCTTTAAACCACAGTCCACATCTCAACGGCAAAGAAGTAATTTCAGGTTTTGGGGGGTTTATTTTATTTTTCAACTTAGGTTCAATAAATTGTTTATAAACTTGAGTCTTACTGATTGTGCTTTCTCTGTAAGTTGTGCCACATGAAAGAACGTTACATTTGCTTTAAAAAAAAAAAAAACCTTTTTTGCACCGCAGGCAGGATTGATGAAAAAATTTTGCAGAAAAAAATGTTGAAATTTGTAATTTTTTTAAAAATTTTGCATTTTGTTGGGAAAAAAAACCCCGGTCTCGATGAAGGCTCAATTTTACTTGGAATACCAAGCTCATTTTCTACATCTAGATGTTCCAGCGGATCGTAGGGAATTTACAAAGCTATGAGAGTTTGTAGTTATTGACAGGTACCAACCCTACTTTAAAATAAAAGGACAAATTTCAACGTTTCTGTGTTTTTCTGAATTTTTTGTGCCGAATTTTTTCATCGGTTCTGCAGTGTAAATATGTTTTCTTACAGTAAATTTACCATTCTTTCAGGTGTCATAAACCAGATATTTCCACAGTCAGTAATTCTTAAGTTTATAGCGATTTATTGGACCTAAGCTTAAAAAAAACAAAAAAACTAAAATTTCTTCTTTACTATTGAGATTTGGACAGGGGTTTATAGGAAGTTTTTTTGTTGCGTATGATGAGTAGAAATACCTCATGAAATTTTCGGCACTTAAAACCAGTCCTGTATATCAAGTAGTAACTTATCATCCAATTTTTTGGTCCATGCTCTCTTTAATCTTTAAAGTAAGACCTCAGATAATCCAAACACTAATTAAAAATTTTGCCTAATTCAAACACATTTTGGTCAGTGGTGTAAAAATCATTTTATTAAAATTCAAATGTCATTGATGGTTATTGTGGCCTGCTAACTCAAAAAAAAAATCAACATTTTTATCTGGATATCATTGTCATTTTAATTGACATCTGGTTGGGTTTAACGAAGTTTATTACTAAGATGGTGTGAAGCCGAAACTCAACAGTCCAAAATTATCATAAACAAACATTCACCCTTGTCAAGCGTTTTCAATACTTATAGCTTATTTTTCAGTGTATAAGTGTACTTATTGCTGTGTCTATACGTTTTATCCTTAATAAACCAGACCTGTGTTACTGCTTGTTTTTGCATGACTGCATTTATTCTGCCATTTTGAACAGAGAGGCAAAAAAAAGACGCTTTTAATTACCTTTTAGACAATCCTTTGTTGATTATTTTTCAAAAATATTTGGTCTGTTTTAAATGATTAGAGGTAATTGAAACACAGATAAAATCCCTCACTTGTGTTACAATTGGATTATGTAAATAAATCTTTGAAAAGTCTTTTTTTTTTTTTTTCTTTTTTTTTCTTTTTTTTTGTGGGGTGGTTGAGTAAAGCTTCTTTCTAACATTATAGTGGTTTGATTTTTTTTAAGCTGTAACATTTTTAATTTTCAAATTTGTTTGCATGGTCGTTTTAAGTAATTCAGATTCGGCTAGATAAAATTTTTGATAGATGTAAGAAGTTTAGCATGTAAGGCCAGGGTGCTTAACATTCCCAGAACAATTGTTTGAAAAGGTATTCCATGGCTTTCAAGATACTGGAGGTTAGTCATGGATCAGGATCTTGTCGTGTCTTATAGAGATGATCGTTTTATTGTTTCGAATATATTCTTTATTCGACATTGTCCGATGTTGAGGTCAAGCAACAACTTCAACAAGATGGAAATTTTAATGTTGCAAGGCAAAGACTTTCAGAAGCCTGGTTACGTGTGAGAAGGCCTGCCTCTAGCCCAGGACTTTTGGCAAGGCACAGAACAGCTCGGTTGCTTAGCAATAAATCAAATTAATTGGTCTGAGCAAGATTTGATTGAAATCTTGTTTTCGGATGAGTCAGAATTTTCGTTTGAAATCTAATGACGGCCAAGAGATGGTTTGGAGAAGTACAAGAGGTGATATATCCTCATTTTTTACTCTGGGGAAAGTGGTTTTTATGGTTTGGGCAGGTATTATGGATTCCCCATTAGAAGTTGTTCCTTATAAGCTACTAATTAGCAGTGGTTTTATTTCTATGCAAAGCCACATACAGCTGGGATTGTTGGTTCTTACATGGAACAGACTTCAATTCAACATCATGAGTGACTGGCTTGTAGCCCCGATTTAAACCGTATCGAACATCTTCGGGACGAGTTGGCAGAGAGTAAAAAGTCACCCGAGTTCCAGAGAATTTGCAGGAATCAAGGCTGGCGCTTGATGGAGAAGTATGAAAAGATTGCTCAGCACTATATTCAAAACCTGTGTCATCAATTCAAAACCAGGAAAAACTCGAAAAATCAAAGATCTTATTCGTTATTTCTATTAAATTCACTATTTTTTGTGACCTGCTCGACCAATTATTATTTTTCAATTAATTAAAGTTTTTATTTGAGATAAAAAATAGTTGTGCCATGAGCGGGATTTGAACCCACAATCTTCGGCTATATACACTAACACTTGAGCCATCATGATTTCAATCCATTATTTCTATAACTTTTGGGTAAAATTGTTTTTCTCAGTTTAATTTTTTTTTTTTTTTATTTAGCTATCAAGTAAACAATAAAAAATTAAAATTATAATAATTGTGGGTAGAAGCATTACAGATTTGCACTGGTAGGTAGACTATCCAATTAACTGTTTAATTACTCACAGTAGAGGTTGATTCACTGTGTACTGGTTTTTTTTTTTTTTTTTTCCCACCGATGTCCGGTGTCCCACATAAAAACGCATGACTCCATAGAATTAGATATAAATTCAAAGTTATTACAACTGTTGTAAAATAGAATATTTCTTCTTGCAATGTTTAGTTTTATGCCATTATAAGTGTGCAAAATTGAGATTATTTGAAACTCAAATTTTTCGCCTTTCAAATGCTTTTGAATTTTTTTTTTTTTTTTTCCCACGCCCAGAAAATCATAGAATGTCGATAACTTTGAAAGAACTCTAGAATCGACTGGATTCACTTAACAAAGATTTTAAATCTTCCAATCTACATGACTAAATTTGCCTCTGTAAATAATTTAGAACCAGAGATAATAAATAAACAAACTGTACTTTCACCCTTGTCAAGCTGTTTAAAATTTAATTGCTAATCTTTCATCATATAAGTGTATGTATTTCTTGTGACTATACATTTTATCCTTAATAAATCAGGCCTGTTTTGCCGCTTGCTTGTGCATTATTACTGTTATTCGGCTATTCTCAGTTTCAACTAGTATATTCAGCCCTTTATCGTTATTAAAAACTTGTTGTTTGCAATAAGAAAAATTTTGCAGCGATAGGTACTCTATTGTATTAACAATATATTTAATTATTTGGACTTGTAACGCCAGAAAAAATTAAGGATAGGTAGACCCAAATGATAAGAAACAACCAAAGGTTCACCACTCTACAGATAGACCGGAAATTGCACAAGGTAATTTGACGTTAAGCCTGTTTTATATGTCAGGAAGTACTTTGCTTTTCTTACTTAGTAAAACATTTTTTCAAATTGGATACTGTACGGTGGCAATTTAAAAAATAATTCAACTACATCTAGTAAACATGCACTTTATCATTGGCAGTTTTTGTTTTGTTTTTTATTATATTTTTGGGAGATTATTCTGGATGATTAATTTCGTGCAAGGCTTCATCTAGAGTGCATGTAGGCAGAATTATGCTTGAGCATGCAGATGGTCTCCTGTTCTGATTTTTAGAGTAAACAGGAAATTTTGTTGTGTATGTTTATCTGTATCTTTATCGAATGTTTTGTTCCTTAGTGTTGAGAATGGAACGTATTTATTAGTGTGAATAAAAAGGGGGCTGGTTGCGTAATATCGAATACTCCATCAATTGCATTAGGTCTCCATTGGTTGAGTGAATGGTATGTAAATAGGAATGAGTGTTTTTAAGCGTGAATGGATTAGAATTTGGAGATTGATTTTGTTGGGCCGGAACGGATTGAGCTGTCGATAGCACCTGGAGCCCAACCAGGGTGACTGGACAGATCGAGGTACTATTCCAGACTTCCAACGCCCAGGATGGTTGATTCTGCAGGCCTGCCGGCGATGTATTGTAAATAAAAGCAGAAATTTCCAGCAAGCTGTGAGACGCGATAAGCTATATGCATGTGTGTATGTATGTACAAATTATAGTTTTACTGAGGATACAGTTTCATTATTTTAAAAAAGACAAATTGCTACTTCAATTTTTACAATAATGCCCAATAACGTCAAATCGTTTGTGGGGCCGCGGTAGCCGAGTGATTAGTGTGAGAGACTCTCGGCTAGCAAAAAAGTCAAATCATTGTACTTTTATTAAAAAATTAAGTCAATTATTTAAAAAATACTAATAATTGGAGATAATTACTAATAATAATAATAATTGGAGATGATCTTTTTTTTTCTTCTTAAAATAAACAAAAGCTAAATCTCACTTAATATTTACATTCTACAATACTTCTAAATTTAGTTTTCGAGAGATAATTGGAAATCAATTCTGAAATGATTTCATCAGGTTTTCATTGTCAAATCGAGATCAATGATGTTATTGTCAAATAATTAGAGTAATGCATTTTTTTTTTCAAAAAAATTTTTTAAAGTATGTATTAATTTGAAATGTTCAAATACTGGAAAATCCACCTTTTTAAAAAATATGACTGGTCACTTAAGTACCTAATGTATGAATTGTATTTTCTGTTAAACGTACGTAAACGCCTGTCACTGCCATTCTTCTTCTTTAGGGTAATGTTGGTTAAGCTCTCTCAGCAATTAAGTATTCTAATAGATGTTAACGAGAGAAAACCTTTATTAAAACATAAAAATTCAAATAATAAAAAATAAATATTTTACTACCTTTTTTTTTAATATATTCTTTTAGCAATTTGTGAAAAATATTTTTTTTCCCAATCAAGATTTTAAATTAAAATGTCATATTTATTTTCCACCCCTTACAAGAATATGTCGCTTAAGATCCTTTTAAAAAGCTTTTGTTGTTCTTACATTTAAAACATGAGTCAGAGCCTGACACACTCATATAAGGAAGTTCCATATCCAAAAATGATAAATGATGACCTTACAATATTTTTCTCGTGAGATTGGTCATGATTTCCATGGGCGTTTTTCTTCTTTAAATTATACATAAAAACAAAGGGGGTTTTTTGTTTTTTTTTATTGAATACATAAATCAGTTTTACTAAGCTGGAAATTAATAAATCGGCACAAAATCAAATCCGTACGAATTACCATTTTATTTTATTTTTTGTTTTGAGTAATTAATTTTTTGAAAGCTTAAACTTGTAAATTTACAGAAAGTTGAAGTTTTTATTTACTATTATTATGTCGGTGCTTTCTATTGCAGTGCCAAGAACTTCAGATGCATCCTAAAAGCTCTTTAAGCTAAAATGAATCGGCCAACGTCCCATACTGAATGGAGTGGAGGCATCTTTTGTTCTATTCAACAAATATTAATGCAACTATTTTTAAAAGTAATTATTTTTTGTATCGCTAATTGAAAATTAAAAGGAATGTAAATTAGAACTGAAACAATGGGCAAACCAAACTGAAATGGATGAGTGAGTTTTTCCCTTTCTAGACGTGAAAGTAAAAATGAGATCATTTCTCTCTTTGTTTTGTCTGTAGCCCCTTGGAAGCCTTTGATGTGTGTAAGTAAACATTTATTTTTTTATTCTGAAATTTTATTATATTGAGATGAACAAACGGCTTGAAATAAAGGTACAGGCTGTGCTGAGCAAACGTTCCTTGTTTGATTTAACTAATTATAAATTAACAAGACAATAGCTTAAATTTTATTTGAATAAAATGAGATAAAATAAAGTTATAAAAGTAAATTTATTTACTTACTCTTGAGAATGACTCAATTTAGTTTGCATAAAAATAAAGTTTGTAACATTTTATGAATATTAATTTAACAAAATATAAGGAAGAGAAAACCACTTTCATTTAATCCTGTAAACCAATAAATGATTTATGTATTGCCTGTTAAGTGCTGTGGTAAAAAAAAATTATAATTTCTCCCAATGATTTTCATTAAAAATAGCATCTGCAAATTAAAATTAAAGTGCCATATTACATCTTGTCTTTGTCTCTTTGCAAGGCCGAACTGGAGACAAATTAGTAATTACTACAACAGCAATCCCAAGAACAATTAAATAAGTCGTTTAATTTGTCAAAGGTCAAAAAGTTAGAGTCTGCGACATGTTTTTTTTTTTAAATTTTGGTAAAGTTCACTGCCAAAAAAGCGATGTCATAACTCGAATAACGACACTTTCTGTTCCTTTAGACAGGGAGTGACGGCAAAATATAAACATTTTATTATCTGTATTGTAAAGATGAACATTTTGCCGATCTTAATTTATTGTTATATCATATCATGGGAATGTTTTCTAACAAAAAACTAAAAATTAATTGTTATACCCTATCAATGATACACAAAACAATTTTATTCATTCAATAGCACAATTTGTTATAATTATAATTATAACTCATTATAATCATTATATTGCTGTAAAACCTAGACATTTCTTTCATACAGTTTAGAAATCATGATATCATATGACACATTTTTAAACAAAACAAAAAAAAATTTAATAATTATTTTCTAATCATATTGTAATCAACATAATAAACTGTTATATATTATTTATAGATATCAATTCATATAAATAAACATATTTATAATGCTTATTTCATAAACTGTTTTTTTTTTCTGTTGTTTTTTCCAACATAAATTGAGTTAGCCTTTAATCCTTTATTTGATCAAATAAATTATGGCTTTTTTTTATTTAGACAATCCTCTTTAAAAGAATAACCCAGCAAAAAAAAAAAAAAAAACTATGAATAACCACTGATAATATAAAAACCCTGGTGATTGCCTAATTGTGTGAGTGTATTTATTTGTGTGAGCGGTTAAATGTGCAAGGACATGGGACCCTGTCGAACCAATTAGGTTACCTTAAGAGAATGAATGTATTTATTGGCGTGAATGAAAGGAAAATTGCTTTACAAGGCTTTCAACGTTAAGTTTAGGCTGTGGATAATTTTAGCATGGTTGTAGTGGTAGGGTCCTCAGCTGTATATCTATAATGAGACTACCAAACTTCGGTTAGATAACGTTTCAAATAACACAAATCTGTTAGGACATTTTAATCACGCGTGGAAAAGTTAAACAAGTAGGAGTAATAAAAATATTTTTAAAAAATTCAAGACAGACAAAACGTGAGGGGCTGCTGAATAGCCAGAAAATAAATCAAATCTACATGAAAATTATGGATACAGTTGAAAAAAAATAATTCATATCATAATCAACAAAAAATTTATAATTAGTTGCAACAGCCTGACAAGGGCTTGATACAATGGTTAGTTTAAAATTAATAGTTTAAACTGGATAAGGTTTTGTCAAAAGACAGAGAGAAAGGATGAGACAAAATTATGAGAAAAATTTGTCAGTTATACGCTAAATCTATATTTATTTGTTGTACAATAACATGTGGAAGGCAAGGGCAGAAAGAAAATCAGGTTCAAAAATAATTTTTACTCAAAAATTTACAATCTCTTACAATAATTTATGACATGCTTGTACATTTCTTGTAGTCTTTTCGGTACATAGTCTTGTCATGATCAACTAGTTTAAAACTTAAAACGGCAATCTAATTCCTCAGGTGTTTGCCGTAAATGTCATACGGTTAGATGCCCATCCGAGTTAGACATAGAATAAGCACTTGTGGTCAAATTTTATTCCTTAAGTACAGCATAAAAGAAAAGTAATTCCTGACATACAGGCTTAACAATACAGGTCGTCTCGTCGGCTCAATAATCCTGTAAGGTTAGAGAAATTTCAAAAGTATATTCAACCTAAGTTAAAAGGATCTATCTTAAGTTAAGTGTTGGCTTAATCTTAATCTATGATTTGATTGATTCATTCTATCTGTTTGTTCATGTGCAACTATAATTTATAATTTTTTTAGGACTCTAAAGCGTTTTTATTTATTTATTTATTAATTTACAATATTTTTGTTCACATTATTACTACTGAGCTAAAAATTGACCATAACATGAATAACTCATGTACTTAGGAGCAAAGCTTCGATATGGAGCAGCAAGTTACTCTTCAGCGCGAATATCAACTTTAAAACCTTTAGATAGAATTTACTACCAAGGTATTAGGATTGCAACAGGGGCATTTAGAACAAGCCCTTTATATAGTCTCTGCAATGATGCCGGTGTCCTTCCACCAGAACTTTTCAGGGAGGAGGCAATTCTGAGGTTTGTTGCTAGACTTTGGTCTAAGCCTTTCCACCTTCTATATCCTTCAGTGTTCCGTAACCCTCACCAAGATATGTACTCATTGCTAAGAACTAGGACGAGACCTCTTGGTATCCGTGGTACTGAGATGTTGAGATTAGGAGGGAATACCTTGCCGGAGGTTGAGAGTTTTAAGTTGCTAGATATCCCACCGTGGGCATTACCCACTGCCACAATTATCGAAGATCTGGCCTTATTGAACAAAAGGGATACACCTTCTCTGATGATCAAGGCAGAATTCTTGCGAATTTTAAAATAACTATCCCAATTATAAAGTATTTTATACTGATGGGTCTAAAAATGAAATTGGGGTAGGGTGTGGGATATTTGCAGATGAGTATAACTTCAGCTGGTCTTTATCCAATGAGGCTAGCGTATACACAGCTGAACTTAATGCAATCAGAAGATCATTGAGCATTATAAAGGAATCGTCAGGAATTTGTACTGCCATTATTTGCTGATTCGAAAAGTGGTCTCGAAGCAATCAAAAATAATTTCTCGGTTGACCCTTACATTCACAAATATCTCTGTGAATTCAGAACACTCAACAAGCATGTGGTAATTGTTTGGGTTCCTAGTTATGTCGGCATTTCTGGAAATGAAAAAGCTGATCAACAGGCAAGAAACGCTGCAAACCACCCACAAAGAACAGATCAATTTCTTCTCCATCCAGATGATATAGTCGCTTATGTTAAAAACATTATCAAATGAAAGTGGGCGGCAAGATGGAATGCCTGTAGAGATAGTATGAAAGAAATTAAGCCAGCTGTACATAAATGGCCAACTGAAGAACTTGAGAGAAAAGAACTTGTAATTCTCTCTAGATTGCGAATAGGTCATATCAGGTTAATTCATAATAGACTTTTAATAGGCAACAACCTTCCAATTTGTCCTCGATGTACGCAAAGTGGAGAACGCATAATTTTGACAGTAAAACATATTTCGGTCGACTGCCTCACTTTACAACCCTTTAGGCAAAGGCTCAACCTTTCGAGCAGTTTACAGGAGTTACTGGGTCCCCAGGGTTCCTTTCGAAGAGCGCTTTTCAGTTTTCTCAAATTTGTTGGAATTTACAATGAAATTTAGGCCTTTTCCCATTTTACCATTGAATGCCTGCTAATGTCTGCATAAGAGTTGTGCGTGCATGATTTCTTTTTTCAGAAGCTTTCGAGGCTGCCGGAGCGGAAAAATAAAATGGAAGACAATAAAAATTGCGGGGTAATACACTACAATGCCCAATATCGCAATTTAAATAAGAAAAATAGCTCCTTCAAAAAAAAAATATTATTGTGTTTTGTTTCTTATTATTGTTATGTAGAATTAGTTATCATACTTGAATGGAAGAATAAAAGGATAAAGATGAGCTAATCACGCTGAGATTGTTGCTAGTCTGACTCCATTATTATTATTATTATTATTAGCCATACAAGCCTATGGGGAAATTTTAATTTATGAAAAAAACTCACAATTTTAATTTTTAAAAAAAAGAAACAGAAATAAATTTTATAATTTTATTAAATTTATTGTAACTTGGCCTTCCGAATTAAGAATTAAGAAAAGAAAACCAAAGCTTGGATGGCAATAGGATAAATTAGGTTACGAGTGAATGTTTGGAGTCAGAGTTTTATAGCACTCAGAAGAGATATAGCAAACCTAAAATAGAATTTTTGGATGATAGGGCATGAAATGACCTTAGCCGTTAAAACGCCCTTAAAAACCAATAATAATAATAATAATAATAAAACTAAGCTCATGTAAAAATATCTTTACGAACAAAAAAGTATTTTGTAAATAGTTTCAGAGATCATTCTCTATTGTCAGGCCACCCTCTACTTATTAATATAGAAATTAGAAATGTACAAATTGTCTGAAAATTTAATAATACATTAATATAAGAATATTTCACTCACTTTTTTTAGGTAAACATATTGTACATTTACTTAATTGAACTCAAATTAATTTGAATAATTGAAACCAATGTTTTTCCTATAATTAATTAAATCATTAATGAATTAATAATTTAACCTGGCATGAACTAAAACAGCTTGTCAACATGTCTACAGAAGTTTTTGTCGGATAGCCTGTAAACTCCGGAATAAGACTTCTTTCTTTAATCATCTTAAGCGTAGTTCTCCAGCATTTCTTCAATCTAGCTTTGAAATTTATAAAATCCATCATCAAATTCATCAAAGTTTAAAAAAAAACACAAATAAAATATTAGAATATTTCCTTCTTTAAATCCAGACAAACTAGATTTTATGTACGTCGTCATTTTAATTGCCGTAAAAAGTAACAAATATTATTTGATGGAATCAACTATTTTCTTGTTTAAATAACAGTTCATAAGAGTTGTACTAAAATGCTGATGTATTGACCCTCCCATTTTTACCCACAATCTTTGTTTTTTCATCCTGAATATAATCATTTTAATCACACCATATCAAGATCCAGGCTAATGGATTAATTAAAAAAAAAAAAAAAAATACACTTTAATCATTTATTTTTGGGTTGAGTGAGCCAATATCAATAGTTTGCTTTACTGGTTAGAATTCGTTCTTCGTTGCAAAGACTTTTCTTTCAAAAACTTGTGGTCCGGTTTGAGTCTTTAACATGAAAATCATTTTTTCTTAACCCAATTCAAACACGACAGTCCTTTTATCAAATATTTATTTGTTTTCATTGTGTTTAAAATAATGTTAATAAATTTTTCATAAAATTCTAGTGGGTATAAACATTTCGTTATGATGTTTTAAACTTTTTTAATTGGTTAATTAGTGATCGCTATCATAAACATGATTACATAAATTTTAAAAATGCTATATTTTATTTCGCATGTATTTTGCCTCTTGTCTCACCCCTTCCTTTCGTTAAACCCATGCTCCTTACATTTAGATGCAGAAAATGACATGAGTTTAAAGTCTTGGGAACAGTATCCAAGTTGTGCATACCTTATAGAGTACAAATTTTAAGAAAAAATTTTCCTGGAAGAATTAGCACTAAAGGAAGAACTTATTCCTGAAGCCTCAATGGTCTGGTCGGAAAGTCGAATTTCACCGTTTTGCATCTATTTAGTTTGGTCTTCTAATCTTGTTAAGATGGCGCCGCTTATTTTCTTCCTTAGCAAGGATTCAATTAGGGTTTTTTTTTTTTTTACGCCGAGTTCAATGTTGAAACTAATTTTAATTTTAATAAATAAATAACCTTATGTCAAATTAGAGTTGATGCAGAGAGAATTAGAATGTGCAAGTCAGTGAACTCATGTTGAACTTGGGATCGCACAGGGTCTGCTCCACGCTCCAATGTCGGGATTTTGAGTTGTTCGAACCTATTTCGACATTGCGCCATCTTCAGTGAGGGACTTCACTAAATACAGGTTTTGAATTATGAAAACACCTTGACTAATCCCATATCTGAGTTTGTAAACAATGATTAAATAAACATTGCTTCCAAATAAACAAAAAAGATACAATGGAATTATTAAAAAACGTTACGGACTTGCCCAACACTTTTATATTTCTATGATACAAAACTTATCAATTGTTTCTAATAATAAAGTTAATATTGAAAAAAAAAATCTGGAGCCTGTTGTTCACTTTGTTTGCAAAACAAATAAAAGACAAAACTGCGAGAAATGTTTTATTTTTAACATTATGTAGAAAAATCAGCAATTTAAAATGGCACCCTGTATATCCTGATTAATAACCCGATTACGTTAAAATTTATGATTTTTTTTTAAATTTTATTAATGACAATAAAAGTTTTTGTTAAACTCTTTTCAACGTTTTCCAAAGGGATATTGTGGAATTTCGAATAATAAATTAATATACTTGATGTTTTGATCGTTGTTTTCTTCTTTTTTTAAAAAAAAAGTCTAACTAAATTTAAAATAGGATTCAACAGTATAAGTCGTGCTGTTTTAGTATGTGATATTATATTTTTTTCTAATCAAGTTCAAATAAATAAAATGATCAAAATGGGCAATTTTGTGGAGGAGTGGGTATTGAATTGATGTATAACCCTTCATGCTTATTTTGATTTTTTTTAAACTTTACCTAATACCTTCAACATCAATTGTTCATGTTTTCTTTAAACTACTGACTTTCTGGAAGAACCGGATTTTACGAATGTGACAAATTTGGTATGACCATTTTTTTTTTTTTTTTATTACGGATATGACAAATTTGGTATGTCCACTATTTTTATATTACGGACGGGTACGACAGATTATGCCCGTTTTTTTGTTTGTTTTTTTTTTTTTAATTTTGACTAACGCAAACTTGGTATGCCAACGTTTTTATACTTTGTACGAAATTTCTGCCTTGCGATTTTCCTAGTCATTTCTATTGATCAATCACCAAGATGCATTTTTTCCATTCGAAATAAGCCTTTTTCTCTCCGGTTTAGCTGTAAAAAGGAATAAAACCTTAGTTTTTTAGTAGTAAATGGCAAACGGCGGTTGCAGGCCTTTTGACCGCCTCGCCCGTCGTTACGAAATCGCCCCACGTGTTTTCTTTAAGAAGAAAAAGATCAGGATTTATTTAATTATCTATTTATACGGG
Source organism: Cimex hemipterus (assembly GCA_039619505.1). NCBI lineage: Eukaryota > Metazoa > Arthropoda > Insecta > Hemiptera > Cimicidae > Cimex > Cimex hemipterus. The sequence goes on along the minus strand of CM077111.1, from coordinate 9,262,294 downwards.
AATTTACTCAGTTGCCCCAATATACTGAATTGCAATTATTAAAATTTAAAAAACACTAAAACAAGCTAAAATTCACCTTCATAAAAATCAAAAGGAAAGAGATTAGTTTCAGCTAAACAAGAAGAGTATAAAAAATTTAAAAAAATAAAGAAAGACGACAAGCCGAACATATAAGAGTATAAAAACCAAAAAATCAAATTGAAAACTTATTGCAATTCCTATCACAATTTAAGATATACTTACTTCATAGTAATAACAATACTACGATAATTAATCTGGACCCATAGAAGGGTGACAAAGAGGCCAAGGCTGAGACTTTCCAACCTCTGACTTGATTCGCACTCCGGCTGCCTGACGCTAAAAATGCAATATAATACTATACAAAGTTGCTCGTGTCCTACCTAATTGAGGGTATGATTCCTTGGCTCCATGTGAAGAGCACGAACGATTAACAACCCATATGAGTATTGATCTTGAAGGAAACAGAGCCTGTTTCCATTTCTGGTTGGGCGGTTAAGACCAAAATGTGTTCCCGGACTGCCAACACCCTAGGCGGGCGATTATCAAGGCCTGCCGACAATTCATGACGAAGTTACGAGCGAATGCGAGAAGGCTAAATTGAAAACGTGTACATGCAGATTTTATTTGATTATTCAGATATCGTGAGATGCGGTCTGGTATGATGTAGGTATCAGAAAAACATTTTCTTTATCGTGCCAACGTTTCGACCTTTTATTGAGATCATCTTCAGGGCTCAAAGTGTTTCTCTTCTGTGTAATTGTGCCATGTCGTGTTGAGAGCGCCTGAAGATGATCTCAATAAAAGATCGAAACGTTGGCACGATAAAGAAAATGTTTTTCTGATACCTACATCATACCAGACCGCATCTCACGATATCCGAATAATTATCCGTTAACGGTCACTAATCTCTACACATTTTATTTGATATCGATATCGATCAGCAATTAAAATAATACACGGAATGTAACAAATGCAGTTTGGAAGGTATGAAAATGAAAGAGTCGAGAATACACAAACAGAAAAAAGGAAAGATTGTTGAAATTGACATGGTAAATTTTGTAGGAAGTAGCTGAAATGTAGGTTCGTAATAAAGAATGTAGGTTGTTTATAAGTTTCATCAGTCTTGAAATTGTGCTATTCGAAAGGTAATTAATGTTATTTTTTTAATGAAATTTTATCTGGTTTTACAAAATGGTAAGTAAATGAGAAGGTATAATGAACTGAAGAAAACTGATGAAATGAAGGTTGATTCGTTTATTCTGATTATGACTAGAAAGTTGCGAATGACATGTCATCATAAGGAACATAAGTATAAAATTTTTTGCGAAGCGACCACTAAATGTGATACAAATAGAACCCAGGGAAAGGAACAGCAGCGACATTCAGTGACTTAGTACTTCTTAAGAAAAGGATCGAGTCAGTTGCACTAAACCAAACAGCTAGGAAAGCACAACAAGTCAGAAGGCTACAGTGCTTGGGGAGCAATACCCCCACTTTCATAGTATAAACATGAGCAATTGCCAAATTATTTTTCAAAGACCATAATATATATTGAAGGATTTTATTGGACCATTAAAAAAAAAAGATCAGATTCCTTCGAAGTTCATAAACTAAAACTCGTGCGCATGAGGTAAATTTAAATGATTTAGAATGTGACAAATAAATAAATCAGAACAATATAATTAAACATTATCCATAAAATGCGTAAAAACAAGAACAAAAAACCAGTATGGACAAGTACAACGTAACTGGGCATAAAATAAAGCCTATTCTTCATATTGTAATAAATAATTATGTTTGCTTTCTTGGCATCAGAGAAATGATATTGAGCCATGTTTTGTTGAATTAACGTAACATATAATCACCAAAAAACATATAAAAAAGTTGAGATGAATTCATTGAGACAATTAAGGCGAAAAAAGTTGTTCATATATATTTTTTGATGTTATCAGAATATATCCATTTAATTATTTCTTTTTTTCTCTTTTTTATGGTTTAGCGTCCTGTACTAAGGATAACAGAAGTTATCTTATTTTATAATAATTAGTCTAAAATAGTTGTACTATTTTAACTACAGTAAAAAAAAAACATGTTTTCATGATTGAAAATTGATCAAAATTAGTTTTTCATATATGCAAGTCTGGCAATTTCCACTTCTTTTACGGTAGAACTGATTTTCTCTCCCGTCTTTTTATTTTTATATCATAATTAGGCTTAAAATTGCACCTTTGTTCCAAAGATGCCACCTAGCTTTGCCTGGTAATCTGAAGAAAATGGCGAACATCTTAATTCCTGGGGGGGGGGAATCTGTCAATTTTTATTTTTTCAACTATTTTTGCATTTCATACTTTTCTCTAAATCCTCTCTCACCCTCAAACAGGTAGCATTTATGTTGGAAATATTTATGATGAAATTCTAAAATTTCAAGCGTCTCATTTCGAGACCATTTGAGGCTCATTTTTGTTTTTTTAACTATTTAAAAAAAAAAAATTACCCAACACATGGCAAAAGTCGAACAATAAATGTTTCACTGGGTTAAACTTTAGTTGATTAACTGTGACATGGTTCTCAGAATAGATTTTGTTTAGTTGGTCGACTAAAGTTCCACTGTGGAAATGTGCCTCTGCTGGAATTAATTTACATTAGTGAATGTTAATAAGTTTGTTTTTTTTATAAACAAAATTCCAAAAATGCGAATATTCGGCCAAACTATAGTTCCAGCTTCCAGGGCAAAGTTGATCTTGATTGTATGTATTTTTAGGAAGTGCATTAGAAATTTTAACGCAGTCGACCTTCATTTCTCCCCGCTGTGGATGTTCTGTCCAGAAATAGATTCAGTAATCCTTGTTAATTTTTATTTTGGACTTATTTTGCGAAATGTTTGGCCATTCGTGGGTAATTAGGGATGAATCATTTCCCTGAAACTTTCTTAATAAGACCATCTTCTTTTTCCCCACTACTGGCCAGAGGTCAGAGGACATTTGTTTCGACTTACGATCTGACTTATTTTCTGTGTTATTTCAGTCGAGCCCGATAATGTTAGACAACCAAGTTTCGCAGAATGGAGTCAAACCGATTATCAGTCTGTATGAAAATACAATTAGAAATGTAAGTTACATTTATTAATTACCTATATTTAAACAGATTAATAATTTTGAATTTTTTTTTTTTTCTAGATACAAATGAAAATGTCAGAGCCTTTCAACAATACCAAATCAGAAACAGACAGTGACGGCGATTCTATTAAAGACAGTAAGAATGTATTTCGATCATTTTAATCACAATCAGTCTTACGATTTGTTTTTTCAGTCAAATCCATCCAGGAGAAGAAAATATATGCAAAAAGGAATTGTTCGGTTAAAGAATTCAAACGTTATTCGAACGAAGACGCGTCTAATTTAATTGATGCTCTACTTTTGATCGGCATAGATAATGATATAAACCGAGGAAACGTTGGCTTCATTCATTCCAAATTTCCTAGAGATGTAAGTAGATTTATTTTTTTTTTTTTTATTTCAAACCTTTTATTTACAAATATCCCTGTTGAAGAATGTGCTAAACTAATAAAACAAAAACTTAGGGAGAACTTAACAAATTGCTATAAACAAAAATGATAAAATAAACCTTCTAAATATATGTCTAACGTATGATTATTGTAAATTAAATAATGAAATGAAATGGCTGCCAATGAGGGGGGGGGTCTTCATTATCCTCGACTTTGTGCTGAAATATTTATGAATAACTTTGGAAAATTTCCTTTTCAAATCAAATTAATTAAATCCGTCCGTTTTTTTGGAAACTCTTATGTAAATGAGCATGGTTGTGACGACTAAAAAGTATATTTTTTTCACATTTCAAAATAAATCAATTTGGTTGTTTAAATGTTTTAATTTAAATTTCAAATTGTCCATAATAAATAACCTAATTGAAATGGATATGAATAGAAAATCAACAACTACAGACGCCGCGGTTCAAGCAGATTCTTCTCACCCATGGGCCCAAAAAACTGCTGGATTTATGTGGCTCATAGACTTCTCATTACACCTGCTAATTGTTAAAAAAAAAAAATTAAAACCTTGGCTAAAAACAGTGGTTATTAAGAAATATATATGCTAGTAAAAAAGAATAAAAAAATTAACTTTAAAAGAAGCGACAGCCGGTTTCAGCGACCCTACCAAAAATGATTTATTAGATTTTCGTTGTTTCCCATACGTTGGTGAACTGTCAGAAAAATTGGGTAAAATTTTTAATCGATACAGTTTTAGAGCAGCTTATACAGGGGGGGGGGTTGCAAAGTTAATCGTAATGATTGTGATGTTAAATATAAGGCAGAAGAGAAATTAAAACGAGAGTTAAATTTAACAAATATTCTGAATTTAAGCACCATCTAAATGAAACAACACAAATTATTTTCTATTATTATTATTATTATTATTGTTATTGTTATATTATTTTTATTACTATTAATTTTTAAGGGCGTTTTAACGGCGAAGGTCATTTCACACCCTAACATCCAAACATTCTATTTTAGGTTTGCTATATCTCTTCTGAGTGCTATAAAACTCTGACTCCAAACATTCACTCGTAACCTAATTTATCCTATTGCCATCCAAGCTTTGGTTTTCTTTTATTAATTCTTAATTCGGAAGGCCAAATCACATTAAATTTAATAAAATTATAAAATTTTTTTTTTTTTTTTTTTTAATTAAAATTGTGAGTTTTTTTCATAAATTAAAATTTCCCCATAGGCTTGTATGGCTAATAATAATAATGGAGTCAGACTAGCAACAATCTCAGCGTGATTAGCTCATCTTTAACCTTTTATTCTTCCATTCAAGTATGATAACTAATTCTACATAACAATAAAAAGAAACAAAACGCAATAACTTTTTTTTTTAATTTTCTATTATTACTATTATTTTTAATGGCGTTATGTTCTGAGCAAACAATGTTATTATATTCATTTTGTGGGGAAGGGTAACGTGAAAAAAAGGCCGGAGGAAACGGTGGGAATCGAACCCACGACCACAGGATCTACAAGCTGAGTCTTGCAGCCTTAACCACTCGGCTACCTACTAACTAGATTTAAAATTTAAAAAGATTTAAAAAAAAGTGAAATTAAACATGGAGATAAGTGTATAAATAATATAATAGATTTTTATTTACCTCCTTCATTCAAACATCCCGTTGGTGTTGGATTGGCCAGGATTCATTCTTACAGTGCATGCTTGTAACTCCTTCAACCCGACGATAAACAATTATTGCTTGAAATCTGGATCATTGTAAACAGCAAACTGTAAATAAAAACTAAAAGAGACACCTTTATTTTCATTACCTAGTTGTATATGTGTATTTATTGAGTCAAAAAAAAAGTAGTATGATCGATTACATATAACCAGTGGTTCCCAAACATTTTTTACCCGTGGACCCCTTTTTATGGTCAAAAATTGCCCACAGAACCCCAAGTGAAAAAGCCAAATAAGTGCATAATATAAAAATTACAAATTTAAAAAAAAGGTTTTGTTGAAGAAGCATTTTTGAAATTATAAATTATAATATAAATTACTTTTGTTTAAAATTTAAAAGAATTAATGACAGATGAATATGATGAGATGTTACGAGTGTATAATTTCTATTCGCTTTCTTTCTTTCGTGATGAGGTTCGTAACAGAACTGAATCCACGTTCTACAAAATAGAAAGACGAGAAAGCAGTCAACAACTTCAGTACAATAACCCATGGTTAGGTTAGGTTAGGTGGCAAAGGTACTGGGAGGTGGGGTTTGTGTGCCCCAGGCACTGCAGCCTTCTGGCTTATTGTACCTTCCTAGTTCTTTAGTTTAGTCAATAGACTCGATCCTTTTATTTAGGATTATCAAGTCATTGACTGTTATTGCTTCAATGTGGTTCTCTGAGTCATTTTTGTGCGTCAGATTGAATCTCCAATGAGCCGTTGCTCCGCATTCGAAAATGATATGAGTGGCTGTTTCCTCCTCCTCATTACATAGTCTGCAAATTGGATCACTATTATATATGCCCATGTTTTGTAGATGTTTTCTCAGGTGCCAGTGGCCGGTTAGTAGTCCCACCACTCCTCTGAGATTTGCCCTCTCCAGTTGTAGCAGTGTTTTTGCCAGTTTTGGTGAGGGTTGTTTTATCATGAGTTTACTGTGTCTAGCACTGCTAGAGTTTATCCATTTTTCTCTTTGTTTTATTTGGATCCATTCTGCGATGGAGGATTCTACGTTTGTTTTGGATATCCCAAGGATAGGCTCGGGGCCTGTGTATGGTCTTGCGGATCCTCCTCTGGCCAGTCTGTCTGCTTCTTCATTACCCAAAATTCCCCTGTGCCCTGGCACCCAGGATACTGTTACCTTGTTGTGTTTTCCCAGGTTTTGGAGATTTTGGATGCATTCACTGACTAATTTTGATGTGATTCTTGTACATGCCAGTGCTTTGATAGCTGCTTGGCTGTCTGATCTTATGAGGATTTTTTTGTCAGTGTAACCTCTTTTAAGATTTTCCAGAGCACAAGCATTGATAGCATGTATTTCTGTTTGAAAGACCGAGGTGTACTTCCCTAGTGAGTTTGATTGCTCATATTTTGGGCTTGTACAGAAAACTCCTGATCCGGTTCCTTCAGTTGTTTTGGAACCATCCGATACCATATCATTGTGTCCAATGTTCTCCTGTGTTCTTCCTCTCCTTTGTAGTCTGTTGAGATTTTGTAGGAGGTCGTGAAGATTGTTTCCGGGACCATATAGTCAGTCCCCATCTCTAATAATGGGTGTCTGATTTTGTTTATTATGGTTGTGTGCCCGAATTGTTTGGTTCCTTTCCAATTTAATTGTTTTTGGAGCCTGAATGAGCTTTTCCTAGCCTCTCCCTGTATGAATATTTCTAGTGGAGGTAGGTTTAGCAGGGACAATAACCCATAATGCAGGATATAAAATTGGGATCAGTTTTTGTAACCGTAATCCTTGTTCAAACGTTGTTTAAGTTCCTCATTTGTGGATATTGCAAAAGGCTTCTCTTGTATTAGTACGGATTCGTCTGTGTTTGGGATCTGAGTTTGTCCACGCGCAAAAGAGTTCACAGGAAGTGAAGAAAGTCTTCAAATCTTTGGTTCCGGTCTGTCTGAAGAGCCGTTAAGTTTTTAACAGTAAACAAGCATATCTTCATCTCTAATTGGCAATTTTAAACTGAGAGTTCTCCTCGTCCCAAGTTTTGTTTGTAAAGAAAAAGAAAAAGTTTTGAACAAACGCTTTTAGTTTTGATTAAATTGAATTGTTCACCTTGTAGTTTCATATTATTTTTGTTAAATTTGACAACTAAATCAGACATATCAGGCTATGTCATTTTCTGAGTTAATTAAATTGTGTCGCAAATCGTTGTCTTTGGTTTCCAGGAATTCTAACACTGAATCCAAGAGTGGATAAAATCGATTTAAACATGCGCTTTTAGATAACCGACATACTTCTGCTTTATATTATATTTTTATATTATTATTTATATTATATCAAACCTTGTGCAGACCCCCCCCCCTGAATGATACCAGGTACCCCTCATGGTCCGTAGGGACCATTTTGGTAACCACCAACATAAACTTTACTACACTTGCCTGTTTTGAAGATGTTCGCAGCATGAAAATCCAGTCTTTAATTATTATATTTACCTTATTAGGTGCCAGCGGTTCGCACAATTATAAAAAAAAAAAAAAAAAACACTCGTTTTCTCTTTAATAGCTCCATAACTAAAGAAAGAGGAGATAAAGAAAATTTAATTGTCGCTGTTAAAACGTAAAGAATGAATAACTAACCACTTTTGACATAATCTATATGAAAATACAATTTAAAAAAAAAAAAAAAATCGCCGTACACAGCATTGCACTACACACATTCTGCAAAATTAAGGAGACTGGGGTATTTAACTTTTTTTAAATTATTATTTGTTATTTTATTTCACATCTTTTCAATTTGAACATATTAAATGTCATTTTACATATTTCAGATTAAAGTGCCTGACAACTTCGCCAGTCTTATCTTCCCTGATGCCGACAACTGGTCTGTAGTTCAAGTCCCTGACTACATCCCGAAATCAGCGAGGCACAACAATTACACAATTTTTATCACAGCTGCTGATGGGTCGAGGTCGTTTGCTTACTGTAGGCGGGTCCAGCCCGAGGGATCATTGGTGTGCCTTCCTTTAGCCTATGTTATACTTACTTCCCATAGACCTAATACTCTTTACTATAAGGTATTAAAGGATAGAATAAATTTTTAGATTTTTTCTTACGTTTTGTATTTTGTTAAAGATTTTAGCCACTGTTGAAAGCAAGCATGGCATACCCAAGCTGGAGTTTAACAGATTTGTTAATTTACTGCTTCAGGCTAAATTTCCAAAAAAACAAGAATCACTCCTGTAAGACTGTCCATCTCCGTAAAAAAAAAAAAAAAAAAAAAAAAAATTTGGATAATAATTCTGGATGTTTGATTTTAGAATAGGTGATTGGAGACTGCACAGTTCTCTAGACGAAAGGCAGGAATCTTCAAACATTTCTACCCTTTTACAAATTCTAAGTGTGCCGATCTTTATTCAGATTCTGGCGAGTCTCCTGCTCGAGAGAAAAATAATATTGGTCGGGTCGTTCATAAGGTATTCATTTTTGTAATTAAATTTTTTTCAGTTTTTAAACTTTTAGTCGGAACACTAAAATTCATACGTCACATTAATCAAAATTAATAATATTTCAGCGTTCTTTCGGACTGCATAGAAGGTCTTTTGAAATCGCTTTATCCTTTTGAGTGGCAGCATACTATCGTATCCCTGTTGCCTATTTCTATGTCGGAAATACTCCAAGCTCCCACACCGTACATAGTCGGGCTTCTCAAAAACAGGAAATGGCCGATAAAGAAAATGTTTTTTTCCGAGATAGAAGATGTAATAAGGCTGTTTTTTTTTTTTTTTCAAAAATAATAAGAATAGTTTACGATTATAAAATTTCTAGGTGATAGTTGTCGATGTCGATAACGGAACGGTAGTCAAGCGACAAGGGGACGAAGGTTCGATCATACCGGAACAACTTAGCAAGTCGTTGAAACAGGCATTGTACCTCGTCCCGGTCCACAGCATCGACATCGCCCCATCAGAAGCCCTCATCAGGCTTTTCGTCGAGCTGGTCGGACATTACAGCAACTTCTTGATAAGCACAGTACCTGACAAAGATCGACAATTCCAAAAAGAACAGTTCATAAGTGCCCCTTCGTCAAAAAGTGTTCGCCTCTATCTCGAATGGTTCACGGAAACAGCCCTTTTCCACACTTTTATTAAACAGAGGATGGAAAGAAGAAATCAACTTGGTAAGGCTACGTTTTATTTTTATTTTTCGTCATTCGGTTAATTTCATTAAACAATTTCAGGACTGTTTGAACAAAGGTGTGCAGAATACATAGAAAAACGTGTTTCAAAAGGAAAAAAAGGTATTATTTTTTTTATTTTTAGCTATAACAAATCTTGTTTTATATTAATAGTAAATATATATTATGAAAAATTTCTGGGAGTTGTAACATCTTTCAATTGATCCAGAAGGTTTTTCACTCCAATATGGAGAATCCAACAATATACTGTTATTATTTACTACTTACTCTATTTTGGTGGTCCGTTTGATCAATTGATACATTACAATTACGGTTTTTAGTCGAGATGAAAAAAAGTTAATGGCGCGTGCGGGATTCGAACCCATTGAAAAATGGCAAAAAGGAGGGAAAACTCAAAAGGTTGAGACAGGAAATTGATGTCCGAGCGGATCGAGGTCACGATAGCTCAAGTGGTAGAGCAGCAGCGTATCTAACTGAAGGTCGTAGGTTCGAATTGTAATTATTTACTAAAATTAATTAGGGTTTGTTATTGAGATAAAAAGGTAAAAAGGAGGTTAAATTCAAAAAAGGTGCGGTTGAGATGGGAAGTTGATATCCGAGTGGATCGAGGTCACGATAGCTCAAGTGGTAGAGCAGCAGCATATCTAGCTGAAGGTCGTGGGTTCGAATCCCGCTCGTGCCGTTAACTTCTTTCATCTCAGCTAAAAACCCTAATTAATTGTAATTATTTACTAAAATTAATTAGGGTTTTTTATTGAGATAAAAAGGTAAAAAGGAGGTAAATTCAAAAAAGGTGCGGTTGAGATGGGAAGTTGATATCCGAGTGGATCGAGGTCACGATAGCTTAAGTGGAAGATGTGGGTTCAAATCCCGCTTATGCCATCTCAATAAAAACCGTAATTAATTTTATTATATTAAAAGGTCAAGGTGGACCATGAAATTAGTGAACTTATTTTTTTTTTTGTGTGTTTTTTTAATGGTCCTCATCGTTTTACAGATCATTCTGAGTGAAAAGTTAGCCAATTTACCAAACACCTTATGTTATTTCCATAAATACTATTTATCCATATTTTCCGTTCTCTTGACTTTGGCAACTGGTCATTGTGATCTGAAGCAATCGATTCAATTTCAGAAAAGTTGTCTCCTCCATAATACACAAGAACAAAATTCGGACGAACACTGCAACTACAAACAAGGAACGCTCAAAAGGTTTTATGCGTAGAAGTTCACGCGAACACGTTTCAAACTCCTGGCCAAATAAATATACAGCTTGAGTTTTACAGCATTGTCTCATTAATCGAATAATACAATTAATGTGTAGAGATTAGTGACCGTTAACGGATAATTATTCAAATATCGTGAGATGCGGTCTGGTGTGATGTAGGTATCAGAAAAACATTTTCTTTATCGTGCCAACGTTTCGATCTTTTATTACTG
>CM077111.1:9212705-9225923 GCA_039619505.1 Cimex hemipterus | reverse complement strand
TCTCTCTCTCTCTCTCTCTCTCTCTCTCTCTCTCTCTCTCTCTCTCTCTCTCTGTCTATTATCAAATAAATAAAAAAAATACCGTTTTTTTTTTAATTTATTTTTGTTTCTTCTCAGCTTATCTTTTATTTTTCTGCTCTGTCATTAACCCACAAGATTGTTACGCAACTCACTCCGCAGGGGATGACACTTTGACCCTCGAGGCGAGCATTATCTAACAGCCTCGTTGACCTGGAGGAGCCCTTCTTACTTTCTAAATATTTCGATCCTTGTATGTTGATTTAAAAAAAAAAAAATCCTTTCGTCAAATTGTACCGTCATAATGATTTTACTTTTACAGTTACAGAGACTTGGTTTAGTCGACATTTACTCTATCTACTTATACAATATACAATTTAAACGAGATCTTTCATGAAAAACTGACCAATCGAGATAAAAATTATGTTTGGAATCTTCACCGTTTCCTATGGACCAACAAGGTATCAGATTAAGAAAACACAAAATAAAATCTTTAATTTTTTTTTTTTTTTTTTTTAAATACTAAAATACGACTTTTTTTTCTTGCTCACCGCAGTCAGACTTAGAACACATTAGACAACACTTGCCCAGGAAATGAGAAACGTTTGTTTTCAATAACAAATTTATACCAAATGGTGGTTAAAGACCGTAATCACGGTTTAGGAAAATTTACGCCTTTTATTGCCTGGATCAAATCAACCAAAGTTGATAGGTTCATCATCATAACGATCATCTTGTGGTAGAAGCTAGTAGCTCTTTTTTTATTATATTGATTCAATTGAAACCAAAATCCACACTTCCCAGTGATTACCACTGATTTTATTGACTTCCAAAAATTTCATAGCTGTGAGACAACCCTTTATAAAATTTCCCTAGATTTTATCAAGTGTATTATTATAGTTCTACTTGCTTTTTCCAATGCGTTCAGCTGCATAAATCATAATTAGATTATTTAAATTAACACTTGTTTTTATCTAGTGCTACTAATCTGTACGACAGAACTCGGAGAGTTAAAGCTTCAAATTTTATCCCTGTTTCTCTTTCATTTTCAGCCGGTGCAGCACAAGGCTCTATTCTTGGACTTTTATTATTTTCCACGTTTCTAAATGATCTTCCATTAGTTCTTATGGAAGATCATTTAGAAACAGGTAATTCATAAATTAGCTTTCTTCTTCATTTTCAATCAATGGTGAAGAAAAAAAAATTTAAACCTTAATAAATCCCTGTCATTAATTTCCAAACCAATATGGCTTCCCTATTAATTTTTGGCTCCATTATTAAAAAGGCTCTTTTCAAAAGTTTACTCTCTGCTGCCTTACCTTTTTTATTGCCCAGAAAGCTAGAGTTCTTATTAAATCCCTAAAAATCTGTTTTCTTAGTGCTGTATTTTTTTTTTTTTTTTTCGCTTTCCTTAGGCTTTCAATCGGCTCATTGCCTTGCTATTTGCTTATCATCCCTGCATTAGATACTGTTATGATATTAATCCAAGAGATGAACAGCTCAAAAATTTAGAATTTTGTACGCATATTTAAAATTAAATCGCATAAATGTACTCGATATCTATCAACTTTTTCCCACATAGCTTGTCAAAACCATTTTAGCCTTATTGTCCAGAATTGGGAGGTCAAGACTGGAATTTACCTGCCTGGGAAGTTCGTTCTACTTCCTCTCACTGGTTATTTCTGGCTATCGTCTGAGTTTTTAAAAACGACACAAATCATCTTTTCTTCCCTCTTCTTACAAACAGGAAAATAATAAAGAAAACTAAAATGAAAAGGAATTCCCTCTTCCTTTTCATTTTAGTTTTCTTTTATCTTTTATTTCTCTTTCAGTTTTTCTTTTACAATGCGGTTTCATAATTCGATTATAAATAATTATTATTTTAAAGACTATATTATTGACATGTTTTATTTTTTTTTTTGCTGTTTGTAAAGCTAAAGAATTTATTTTTATTTTTGTTATAAATGGCCTTCAACCACTATGGCAGGCTTCTCGACAGTCAGTTCAAAGTTGGTGTTACTATCAGATTGTTGAATTCAGGGAACACCATCCCAGGACGGATGTGTAAGCACTCGTATTTTTGAGGATTCGTCAGGTGGGTTTTTTTTTTTTTTTTTTTTTTTTTTTTAATTATTATTCCCCGAACTGACTCAGGTGCTCGCCCATCCGACCTGTCAAGCATCCCTGAATTCTACTTTAATATATTTCTATCTACTCCATTCTTTCTAAAACTTTAAAGAGGAAGCATCTTGTGAAGGAATTCTGGCAGTTTAAACTTGTGGTATGGTAATAACATGTATGTATTTTACCGTCAGTTCCTTATTGTATATTCAGAAGGGATTCCCTAGCCGGGTGTCAGCCTTGTATGTCCGATTCTGAGTCTGCGAAAAGCCTTTTCATATCTTCTATCCGTGCAGTACAATGTTAGCCTTTTCGGCATTGAGTTTTATTACTTTGTGTAATTTGTTGTTAGACATTGTCACCCCATTTGCTTTGCCGAAAGTGGAAACTCCTCTTTTTAAAGAGGGACATGTTCATAAAGATTTATTTCAATGCTATTCCACGATGAAAGGCTAAATTTATTTCTATATGTATTTACAAGGGGCTGAAAGTCCTATTTGTACCTTTAAAATGTAATAAAAAGCACAACCAAGCACATTACATAGTTTTTTCTTTAAATGTTTTACTGCAGTTGTTTCCATTTTACGAAGGTGCATATAATTTTAATTTAAACTTAAATTTACTTTATAAAAAGCTAAAAACTTATGATTTTTTTTAAAATTAGGCAGCTTTGGTTTAGTTATGAAAACCATTTTGCTTTTTTTCTCAGGTAAATCTGTTATCACTTTTCAGTGATAAGGTATCACGTGTTGATAAGGTAAGTCTATGGAAGGTTTTTATGGATAATACTTTAAGTATTTAAAATTTTAATAATATCCTATGTTCCTATGAATGGAAAAAACTAAAATGGTTGTTTCTAATAAGTATATATTTGTAAAAAATAAAAAAAAAGCACGTGCCCCAGGTAGCCTGTTATCAACCTTCATCAACGGTCTCTATTCTCGAGAATAAAAGTCAATTTTATTTAATTTTACGTTTGCAGGAGAGACTAGGACCTATTTTACGCCGCCTATCCAAGGGGGTCAGATAATCGCGAGTAAAAACGAAGGACTGTACTGTTACGCAAAAGCGATAACTGGCTGATAGGCGTCCTCGAGAGGAAATTTTATTCGATCCGGTGAGACGTCCGCGATGGCAGCTTCCCATATCGTACAGCGCGTCAGGCAGCTCGTTTTCCTCCAGCCGGCTGTAGGCAGCAGCCTGACTGCCTTCTCGTGTAGGACGGTCAACTCCATCCGGCTCGACTCTTCCAACCTGAGGAGCTACTGTTCTGCCCCTAAAGGTAATCTTACAGTTGTAAAAAAAAAAAATAAATAAACTCCAGAGACAGCTTGATCACATCTTTTTTACATATCCAGAGATGGAAACGTTCGACTGCGACCAAATGAATATTTGGTAACAGGCGCCTGAAGATTTTCCAGTAGGATAGGCACAAAAAATCAAACTCTACAGAGAGCGAAAACATTTTCAATCTTATACAAGCTCAAACTGTCTTAAAGTCTGCTGAACATGTTAAAAGTGTCAGGCAGCTGGGCAAATAATGACAAAAAATTACTGAAATTACAATATTACTTACAATTATCGCTTCAATTCAAACAATAATGCGCCGTTTTAATTTTTACATTTTAATCAACAACTTGCACGCAAAAATTTTCACTACTGCAATCAGCACATTCTAAAAGGCTGATGACTACAATAAATGCAAAAAGTCACCAAAAAAAAGTCATTGCTGAGTTGTTCATTTTCTGTCTGCCTCCCTTACAAATTCTCCGATTGTTACTAAATTTCTTAATGTTAATAATGGGCTAATGCAATATTTATTAATTTTTTGACACTAAAAATGGAAATGAATAAAATCAAGATTTTTTTTTTAAGTCATGAGAGGCAGTGAAGAATGAAAATTGTAGCAAAAAAACACGGTTTTCATTTCTTTTCCCTGATGTTTCAACCTTTATTCGAGTCATCTTCAGGGTATAAAGTGTCGTGCTATTCTTGTGATGTCATATTGGGTTTTATGTGAAATTTTTGTGACCCGAATGAAGGTCGGAAAGTCAGCAAAAAAATGGAAAAAAAAGCGTTTTTTTAAAAACCTTCATTATTGACTGCAAATTGTTGAAGAAGCGTTCACAAAAAAAACGTATTCTTGATTTTCTACGTTTTCATATAGTTCCGGTTGTATCGTTAAGCTTTTATAGAATAAAAAAATAATTAGTAGTATATCTTCACCCTCGCGCCAAAAGTGGATAAGTCAAATCACAAATTTTTTACGGGTTGTGATTTTAAAGTTTAGACCTTTGCTACAAATACAATTGATTTAATTTTTTTTTTCTTACATTTCATCAAATTCTATGTATTTGTCCCTCCTCGGGGATTGGGGAGGATGTGGACTTTTCTGTGGGCATCTGCTGCCGTGTACGGTTTTTATCCACATCCTTCTAATGCTGCCCAAATGGTACTGTTCATTAGGTGTGGCGAAGGTTCCAACAAAATAATATCGATTGAATAAGGCAAAGTAAAAAAAAAAATCCCAAAAGAATTTTTAAATTTATTTAATTATTATCAGGAGTTTTTAGTATGAAGAACTGCCAAGGGGCTATTTATTGATCTTCACTCACGGTTTTGAGTAGTTCTAAGTTCGCATAAATAACTTCACCCACTTGCAGATTCTCAGCTTTGACTGTTTTTTAGTACTTATACTAATTTAGTAAGCATTATGCACTTGCACTTATGTAGTTATTAGTACAAATTTAAATCATTTGCTTTTTATCAAACTGCTTATGCAATTATTTGATTATGACATCAATTTACTAGCTGGGAAAATGGTATTAGTCAAGTAGTATTAAAAACTACCAAAAGGTGCACTAATTTAGCTGTTACTAGGAAAACAGATGGTAATAAAACTAAGTAAAGAAAAAAATCTTAGTAAGAAAGAGGAATATTTCACCAGTAAGACAAGCACCTGGGATCTTCCTTGGCAGCAGCTTGAGTTTAAAGTACATGTGCATGTAAATTTAGATGTAATTTTTCCAGGGTGTGGTATCCTGCGCCCTTTGAGAGCTATTGTATTCTCTGCCTAAAGCACATCGGTCTTATTTCATCAAGAAACTTGATTAATAGGCCTGGTTTCAATGGTTGAAGCTCTTCTATGGTCGCATTACACATCCCAAAATATTTCTTCCTGCGGGCTAATGTAGTTTTGTTAGTAAATGTGTTGATTTCTCTTCTGCTTCCTTGCAGGATCTACACGTGCCATCTTGAATTGTTCCTATTTTTCTTTAAGTGTACATTTAATCTGCAGCATCCTGTTCCTGCTTCTTTTGACACATTCTGTGATGTCTTTCTTGTCCAAAATTGGTTAGAGAAGATTCTTGGTTTGTCTATGTCCAATGAGTGAATTACATCGTTCCTTCATTTTCTTGACACAGAAGGGTTCGCTTTCTCGTTGCCTTTTACAGTGCATGGCAGACTTGATTTTCAAAAGGGGGGAAAAATTGAATACAAAGATGAATACACTTATTTGGGCCTGATCAGCGGAAAATCTTTTTCATATCATGAGATCTGATTTGTAACAGAAGGGTCATCCTCACCCGATTAAGAATAGGCCGTGCAAATTTGACACTCTAGGACCAAAACCCACGTATGTGTCCGGCAAAAGAGAAAGGTTGACTGATGTGTCCCTTGGAAGAAACAGGGTTGGTTTACTGTATATAATAATTATAGTTTTGTGTCCCTAGCGTGTGTGGGGAATGAAAGTATTTATTAGCATGAATGCTTAGCGTGAGAAGGCCTACTGCGGAATATCGAGTAGTCCATAAACAGTCAATTAGGTGAGTACATAACCAGAGGAATTTCAAGTACTACACCACCCTTACTGAGTGAATAACATGTAAATAGGAAAAAAACATATTTAAGAGTGAGTGAGAGTGTGAATGGGTTTGGATTTAGGAATTCATTATGATTAGGCTGAGGCCTGACCCTGAACTGCCAACACCAACGTGGGGTAATTTTCAAGGCCTGCCGGAAATTCAGTGTAAAAATACAAATATGGAATGACAGACTGCGAGAAGTGATAGGTTCAACTCTGTACATATACATATGTGTAAATTTGAGCTTACATAAATCAGCAATTATCAAATACACTTATTCCAGTATATGAGTCGTTCGAGTTAAAGTAACTTTTCAAAAAATCTAAAGTCCATGTCAGTTTTAATTGTTAATCAAAAATATAATGGTATAATGAGAAGTACAGACTCAGTTTAATGTGATTTGAATTTGTTCTTGGATAGTGGATCATTTTTATATAACACGACAAATTTTTTTCAGGCGCTGTTATGAATTAATATCATTAGATTTTGAACTATATTTACTTCTTGGAACTTTAGTATAGTACCTATTTCCATCTTTTCAACAACCAAGGTGATATATAGGGAGCTAGTGTTTTTGTATTTAAAAAAAAAAAAAATCATTTTTGTAAACACATTGGATTTAAATCAAGGAGCCTTCGATGAATTACCAAGTCGACACGGTAGCCATATAAAGTAGGCAGTTTCTGTAACAATAAATGAACTTGATGATAGAACTTTTCTAAAATTGTCTGAAATCAAATGTAATTGTTTTAGGCGAGGTAGAATTTTACAGGCTGTTGAGATTCCTTGAAAGAAAAATGTCACAAATTTTATAATTACATGATTATATAACTTATTAAATTTCTCCGGAGGGAATGAAACAAAATTCATATTCAACGTCATTTCAGAACCCAGTACATCAATTCCTAAATCTTACTCATTTTTAAATACATTTTTACTTATTTAACCGTTCAATCAGTTCGGGGTAGTGGAGTAGTCGATATCTATCCTTCGCTCTTTAACGTCTATTATATAACTAATTTAATTGGGGGGGGGGTCATACGTTCACTCTTAACACACACTAGGGATAAAAACTATCATTACTACATAAATAAAACAACTCTGTCCTGAGCGTTAATCTGGTGGACCAAAGATTAAAAAAAAAAAAGTGCCCTAAAACTATGTAGCATACAAAGATTAGCAAATCTATTTATCACAGGGGCAATGAGAACAACCCCTGCAAATTCTACTTAACCTACCTCCACTGGAAACATACAGGGTGAAGCTGGGAAAAGTTCGTTTAGGCTTCGAGATCAAACAAATTGTATGGGAACTGAACAGTTCGGGCGTACAGCCACAATTGATAAAATCCGACATACTATAAAGTCTCAAGAGGCTGCGAAGGAGTGGAAGAACTCGGCGGAGCATCAGGTATAACGAGATGGTATCTGGACGCCTCCAAAACAAATGAATGGAACTAGATAGGGTGTTTTCTGTACAAGCCGAAATTTTAGGAATCGAACTCATTATGGAAGTACACTTTGGCCTTTCAAGCAGAAATACAGCATTAGAAAATCTTAAAAGCAAAAAAATCTTCATAAGATTTTATAGCCAAGCAGCTGTTAACTGTGTAAAAATTTCCATCCAAATCGGTCAGTGAATGTATACGATATTTCCAAAACCTGGCGAAACTCAGCAACCTGATGATATATTGGACGTGCCAGGACACAAAGGAATTTTGGGTAACGAAAAAGAAGGCACACGGGCCAGAGGAGGATCTGCCAAATCTATACTTGGGATAACAAAAACAAATACCGAATCCTCCATCACAGAATGGATCCAATTAAAACAAAAGGAAAAGTTGATAAACTCTAGAGGCTCTAGACACAGTAAAACAACCGCTCATTGCAGCTCAGAGCTCAGAGTGATACAACTATTAACCAGTCACTGGCATCTGAGAAAACATCAACACAACTTACAAAGCAACAGCTCAATAGAGGCACAGAAAAAAAAACCTAAAGAATGAAATTGTAGCAACAGTCATTGACCTAGTCTTACAAGAAGGATTGAATCCATTGCGGAAGGAGCAATAAGCCAGAAGGCTACACAGCCTGCGGATGACAAACCCCACTTCCCAGAATCCTCATCACCAACATATATTTCCTCTAAGTATCAGAACATGGGACCGAAGCACTTCATCAGGAGGCGTTCCAAAGAATTGCGCGATTTTATCAAATATAGAATTTAAGATAGTTTCTTAAGATAATCACTCTCTTTTGTACAAAAATACAAGAGTTTATTATTAATTTATGAATACATTTTTTAAATAGCAAAGAGATCCGAACTGTTGGTTTATTTCTTAATTAAATTAAAAAAAACTGGCTGCTGATAATATGAAAAAAAAGAAGACTTTATCAGCCCCCATTATACTCACTTTGGACCCTGTTAGTTAAATAAAATGACAATAAATATAAATAAACAATTATTTTACTAATTAATTAAAAGGGAGTTTGATCTCAATTGTATTTTTCAATTGATTATGCATTGTTTTTTGTTTTTTCGTATTGTTTATTACAAAAGTATTGAGGAGCATGTCATTATTAGTAAATTAAGTAAAATATTCCTGACATGTCTTATCGTGTCTAATTAGCCGTCGGGTGTCGCACACGAGGAGTCAAACCAATTTACGATACCTTTATTATTATTATTCTCAATCAAAAGGCCTTTGGCTATGCTGGGATTCGGGCCGAGAACGAGGCAAATAAAAATCGGACGATGCAACTGCTCGGCCACAAAGTCAGCATTTCCGTTCATAATGCGTTAATAATTAATAACAACAATTCTGCAGTTAGTGTCAATTGAGTAAATGAAAATTATCTAAAGAACAGTGATATTTTTCATGTAATTTCTGATTTGTTGTAGCTTATCTCGCTTTTCTTTCGCCGATCGAAAAAAGTTATAAAATAATCTCATCGAGATAAATTTTTGCCAATTTATACCAGTCGGATCGACTCGAAATTTATAATGTTTATTATAATTAATAGCTTGTAGTGTAAATTTTCGTTTGATTGATTTTTTTGTCCAGTACTGTCTCATAATCTTGACCAACTGAAATTATTACGTTTATTTTATCCTAGTGTTCTATTTTCCTTTTTATTACCGTACGAATTGTATCTCGAGAGCGATTGGGAACGTTGCGTATGATGTTAACCTATTTAATCTCGATTTGATTTACATTTTTAACTCTTTATCAGAAGGTCACGATATTAAGATTGCGTTTGAATAATTGATATTTGGTATATTTGAAAGAATGGCCAAAAATTTCAAATCCGACCTTGGGATTTTTTCCCCCTTAAAAACAATACACTTGTTTCCCCCCCCCCCGTTTTTAGATTAACTGTTAAGGATTTAAAATTATTCTCTTCGAACTACATACCGTTCGATGCAGAAGGTCCAAAATATATTACAATACTGATTAAATGTAGTTAATAAAAAATTCCAAGTGAAATATCAAACCATTTCGATTAAAATTTGACGAATGATCAAGGACTAGTAAATTCTATTGTTATTGATAAATTTTATGCAGTTATAAATTGTAATGTTGTAGAATTAAAACTACTTTCGAATCAAATTTTAGTTGCAGCAAGCGAAAAATTATACAAATAATTAAAATTGTGCGTAGCCATGTTTGAAATTTTACTTTTCTCGTATTTATACAAAATACAATAAATCTATTTATCTTTGAGTAAATTTCAAAAATATTCAACATTTTCGAATCAAGGCAATTTACTCTACTGTTATATTCACCGAGTTTGTTTAAAAAGAAAACTTATTTTCAATTTTTAGGCAGGCTGTACAGCGATAAGCACGAATGGGTTGAAGTGAGCGGCAAAATCGGCACTGTTGGTATTTCGCAGTACGCCCAGGTAAATAAATAATAGTAAATTAGAAAAATAAATATAAAACTGACTTTTTTTTCTCTTCTTTTTCCTTTGTAGGAGGCTTTAGGAGATGTTGTCTACGCACAACTGCCCGATGTTGGGTTGGAAGTTTGCCAGCATGGTAAATTTTAACTTTTTTTCATAAAACCAAACAATAGATAGTATTTTAAACAAATCTCTGTTATTTACGATTTTTTTTTTTTTTTTTTTTTTAAGAAATAATCACTGTGTTTTCTGTAATTTCTATTTTCAAAATTTCAGACGAGGTTGGAGCGTTAGAGAGTGTTAAAGCTGCAAGTGAACTGTATTCTCCCATATCGGGGAAAGTCGTCGAAAAAAACTGTGCAGTGGAAGAATCGCCCAATCTAATTAATAAGTCCTGTTACAAAGAAGGTATTTGATCTTTATTCTTGATTAAGTTCAACATCTGATAAAAAGTAATTTTATTTCAGGCTGGCTATTTAAAATTGAAATGAGCAAAGCAGATACGGAGCTGAAAGAGCTCATGAATGAAGAGTCCTACGCTGCATTTTTAAAAGAAGAACAGCACTAAAGAAATTTGTTTCTTGCTCGCAAGTTGTTTTGTAGTCATTTCGTCGTTTTAAATAAATTATGCACTGTTTTAATTATAACTGTCAACAATTAATTCTTATTAAGTTATCCTTTTTTTTTTTTTTTTTACAAAAAATTACTGTCATACAGAGAGCTTAATGTGTGATGATTACTGGCCGTTAATCGATAATTATTTAGAAATCGTGAGATGCGGTCTGGTGTGATGTAGGTTTCAGGAACTATCTTTGTCGTGCTGACGTTTGGGTCTTTATCGAGATCATCTTCAGGGCCTGGGATTTTGCGAAGTTTACATTTAACAAATACATTACCACATACAAAATGTATTTGCTGAATGTAAACATTGTTTGCGAATCCCGGGCTCTGAAGATGTTCTCAATAAAGACCGAAACGTCGGGACGAGAAAATGTTTTTCTCAAGAGAGCTCAATGTTTTACTACCCACTGGGTAATCCATTAAAAAAAACAAAAAAAAAACAAGGAATTCAAACCCAGAACCGCTAGTATGGTAAATACAAGTCAGACACGTTAGCCATTTTGGTCCTCTCCATTCCCCCCCCCCCCATATTTGATGAAATAAAGATAATTTTGTTCACATTTTATAACCAAAGCAGATTATTTGCATTGTAAACCATTTGACTTATTAAATTGAACACGAATATAATAAAAATGGTTGTGTGCGTTTATTTTTAAAATGTTAAAGTAAGAATAAAAACTAATTGTGATAGATCAACTAACTTTCTTCACTTTTTCAAGTTATATTTTGTGCAAGTTGTCGAACTTGCCTGTAGGTAGAAATGTAAAATAATTCGTATTGTACAACTTAATGACCGACTACGAGTCAGATCCCTGATACTTTTTTTACAAAATAAAATTATAACGTGGTAAATATGAGAATCAGATGACTCAGCCACCAAAAGATGACACTTTTCTACACTGTGTCTGCTTAATGTACAAAGAGTTGAATGAAATAACTTGCTATATATATATAATTTTTTTTTTTTTTTTTTTTATACCCAAGACAAAAAATAAATAAAAAGGTAGTTCTATTATTCAGAGTCTTCAAATAAATGCCAGGGACCCTTAAGGATATTTCAAGTTTTCTCCTGTGAAAACGATTTCTTCCAATGCAACAGGTGCCGAAATTTTACATTTATCGGAGGATTTTTTTTTTAGATCACGAAATTCCTTGGTCTAATTGCATTGACATATACGAAAATAAATGACTGGCTGGCTTATCAGAGTAAATGATGAAATAAAAATAAATCTTTTTTTCATTTCGTCGAATAATACGATGAATTGAATCGTAGACTGCTGCAGCAGTTATTGCGTTCAGACGATAGCTTCAGCCACAAAATGAATACCAGCCTATTTTTAAAAAAATTTTGGATGATCTGTTCAAATTATTAATTATATCGAATCGTGGCCATTAAAGTTGAGGCTTTTCGCAATAGTATCTGGCGATATGGGAAGCCTTCATTATTCCCAGCTTATCCATACAGATGTCACGTAGCTGTCTCAGGGGTAAGCATTTTCACCCATAATGTCAAATTGGCCAAAGTTATTCGATATATATCGGATATTTTTATGGATAAAAATTAAATCTTTGCAAGGGAAGAGTGTCCCAACTTTCGATGCCAATGAAAAATCCAGTTTTTGGTTGAATATGTTGAGAAGGAAGAGGTTGTCATGTTTTTTTTTTTTTTTTTTTTGTCCTTGAGCACTACTTTTAAGCAGCTCAAGAAATAAAAAAAATCTTCTTTCGAGCTGTTATTTACCCCCATTTTTGGCTCCATCTGGCAAACAAAAATTTTCGACCCGCATTGAAAAAACGAAACATGTTCTTCCTTTTACCACAGTCACAAAAATTAAATCCAATATGTCCAAATTGTGCAGATAAAAAAACCTCACTTTCCCATCAATCATTCAGCTTAAACTATAGCTTTTGAATTTGACTTAAATTTTGCCTGCGTATCGATTGCCGTTCTGTCCGATTTGATTTTTGTGTTCTGGATTTTATAATGTTAAGCGTGTCAAACTAATGTTTGTTCTTCGTGTATACCTTTATAAGTTTATAATTTTTAATACTTGAATGATGCCCGCCCGGGATTTTGGTTGTCAACAATTAATAATTTCTTTAATTATTTCCTAACCCTAATAATGAATCCTAACTTATCAAATACTACTTCTTTAAAATACATTTTGTGGTGTAGTTTAAGTAAACAGAAAAATATTAATAAACTTTGCACAAGCCACTTTTCCTAAAAACTGCCTACGGACCAATTTGAACAAATGATGCTGAAGAAAAAGCTGGCGAGAGCATCGAGAGCACTACAATGAGAAATAAATTTATATGTAAGGAGGAAAAATTCGAGTAGCCCTGCTTTGGAAAAAAAAAAACAGTTTTAGATTTTTATTTCGTTTTCAATTTTTATTAAGTAACATTACTGACATTTTCACATTTATGTGTACCTGTTGTTAAGCCTACTTAAAAATTTCACCGAATTCAGGAAAATAGACCAGTACTTCAATGACTTTCAATCAGGTTAGTTGTATAACATGTGTTAAGCTTGTGTTGAGAGTGAATGTATTTATTAGCGTGAATTTGTTTTGTGAGAGGATGAATGAATATAAAGTACTTCAATGACTTTCAATCAGGTTAGTTGTATAACATGTATTAAGCTCGTGTTGAGAGTGAATGTATTTATTAGCGTGAATCTGTTT
>CM077111.1:9136411-9161163 GCA_039619505.1 Cimex hemipterus | reverse complement strand
GCTTATGACGTGATTGACGCAACGCTCATGACGCGACGAGATTGATTCTTCTGTCGCGACTCTTATGATGCGATTGCGCTTATGACGCGACGCGATTGACGCCTTTGACGTGACGCGACGATTATGACTCTTATGACGCGAAGCGATTGACTTTTATGACGCCTGTGACGAGACGCGGTTGTAATGAGCTTCCAAATAAAAACGATCCTCAAATGAATAAATAAGCGTTCCCTGATAATTTGCGAGTGTGTTTAAATAGCCATTATAAGACATATCCATGTACAGATGTATCTGCATGCATAGATACCCGTTCCATTTTTTTCTCTATTTATCAACCTCCTCAAACTGACTTTTTTTTATCTCAACTTAAAAACGTTAACAATTGTAATATATTAATTGGTCAAGCGGACCACGAAATTAGTGAATTTAAGGAAGTATAAAAAAAACTAAAACTAAAATTATTTGAATTTTTCATTTCAGTTCGTGAGAAAATCGGTCCTTTTGCCATGCCCGATGTTATCCACCACGCTCCAGCATTGCCGAAGACCCGTTCAGGCAAAATTATGAGAAGGATTCTTAGGAAAATAGCCATCAATGACAGGGATGTTGGGGACACATCCACACTTGCCGACGAGTCTGTTATAAAGCAACTGTTCAGCACCAGGCCGGAGAATCTGAACATCTAAACTAACTAGACCCGCCCTCGAACAAACGCCATTTCGCTAGATTTTCTGTCTTTGAAAGTTTTACTTTTGTACATAGCCTGTTGTAATATAATTTTCCCTTCTGTAAATTATCATTCTTTTCTTTTAGTTTTATTTTAACCATTTAATTGATAATTTCAAATTGCGGCATTTTCTCGCTAGGCCTATTTGAATATGTACTTATAAACTTTCACCAGAGATATTTATTTTTATGTTCGTTAAAGAATTAAAAAGATAAAATGGGTGGAGGAACAGAGCTCTTGTTATGTAGAATCTAGTCCAGATTAGGTGTATGTTTACAATTTTAGTGTGATATTGCACAATACGCTATGTAAAAATGCACAAAAAATAATGTATATTCATCAAAAAAATGATGAATGTTTACAGCATGGAAATATGTAAAACATGCACATCTTGACAGTATCAAAAGTATGCTTTAAATATAAAAACGGATATAATACAATAAAAAATGTTATGACAAAATCCAATTTTATTCAAACATTTATTTTGAACAAATTTTGTAAACGTTTTCTTTCGACGACCAAAATAAAAATCTATTTTGTAAATAAATATTAGATTGTTCAGATATTTTACGACTCTGTTGGAATTAATTTTCAATATTTATTTTTTATCGTAGTATGTTAAAACGTACATGTTTTATCATTGACTCCTTAAAATGTATAAAAAATTTAAATATTTTTAAGATCATTACAGTCGAGCATAAGGATCGTTCATGGGTAACAATAATAATTGTGAATATTTGCTTTTAAGTTGTACAAATTGATAAATATAGTAAATTAACACTGTGTGATTTAACGAAACCGATACATATCAATGTTCCAATGGACAAGTGATCAAAATAAAATAATATAGGTCTGTTGTGTGTTAAAACTTTTTCATATATCCAAAAACAAAACCTTGCAAAAAAAAAAAAAAATTGGAAAAAATTGTCATTTTCTTTTGTTTAAAATCCACCTTAAATATTGTTTTAGAGAATACTTTTTTTTTTTTTCAGATGTTATTTCAATATCATTGTTATTTACAAGTTTTTGATAATATTTTTAAAACTTAAAAACTGACGTAGGAAGCTACATTGGGTAAAATTTGTAACTTACAATAATCGAATTTTGCAATGATTTTTTTTTTTTTTTTTTTTTTTACGATCAATCTTTGCAGCAGTACTAAAAACCGGTTTTACTGCTTTAATGATAACTATCTTATTTTATTCGTAATTCGAAAGTGTTACCACGCATCATCCCCGTGCCCGAACGAGTCTGGACGATTTTTTTAATCTGGCCAATGAGCTTGGGCTTTTTTTGTTGCCGAAATCGTTGACGGCAGACTTCCCACGACAATATTTTTTACAATTTTTCTCCGCGGAATATATAGTCCAAAGATCTTTAATTATTTAGCTTTTTTGTAGAGCAGTTTATTCACTTTATTTAAAAGTTTGTCTAAAACACAGTTGGACTGTTAAATTTGATCCTTAGCGATCATCTTGGTCTATCTTTTCTCAAAAGGATTTGTTGGATGCGTTTCGAACATTTATCCATCTTCAGCGAGCCTATGTAATAGGTAATTTACGCAATAATGAATTTTCTAAAACATAGGAAGGCGGCAAAGTTCCAAAACATGCCTGACAGACCAAACCAACGAGAAAAGGCAGACCAAGATGATTAGTAGGGTTCAAACCGTAGACCTTGCGAAAAATGAAGACTTCACAATTTAACATTTCACATGTTATTCTCTATTTTTTCTATCTTCATATATGTGCTTTTTTTTGCTCATAAAATTATGTTGTAAATTCAGTTATTCGATATAGATTTACGGATAGCTTCATTAAGTTTTTAAACTTAACTATCCTTGTAGGAATGCTGAATCATGGCAATATTTCACAACTGAACAAGACGATTTATAACTATAGAAAGCAGGAGAATCATGTCAAAGAAATGTTACAAGAAAATATCCAGTGGCAGAACCGTTTTCAAGACCGTCTGAGGAAGGAAGAGCTTTCGTCAAAGCAGAGAGTAGAAATTCACGATACGTTGCTTAACCTGCAGAAGTTGTACAAACTGCTTAAGCAAGAGCAGGAAATATTTTACCGCCAGTCGATGGAATGCGATTTGAAAAGTGACAAAAAAAATATTTCGTACGACAGCCTCGAGAAACAGCAACGGTACAACAAGCAAGTTCAAAACATTATTCAGCAACAGCTAAATATCTTGAGTGAACTGCTTAGCGCCACTTTTTCTCCGAGTAAGAGGACAAAAACATCATCGTGTGTAACGAGTGAAGTTGATATTTCACTGGAAATACTCAACGACAGCGTTCTCCGAAACATAGAACAACAACAGCAACAAATGTTACTACTAGAAGAAAACCAACCTGACACAAAAGAGTGGAAAACGGCTGAAGCTAATCTGAAAAAGCTTAAAACCCAGCAGAAAATTCATGTACACCTCGAGCAAAACCTGCAAAGGCAACTGTTTATAAAAAGCCGTCTTAAGGATCAAGCTTTGTCCCAAGAGGAATGCCAAAATTATGAGAAGGAAATGCACACCCTTTGTACGCAGAGGCAGCAATTGTTTCAATTTCACAAATCGCTCCAAGATGAATTTAATCAATTCAAAACTGGAAGTTATATCAAAACAAAAAATATGGCTAGTGACCTTGTATGCACTCTAGCACTGCAACAGACTCAAAACCTTTTTAATTACATTAGCCAACAGCAGAATATAAATGTTCTTGAGCAAAAACAGACCCTATAAAACAATACTCTTAACTAATAATAAATGTACAAACTTTCTTGTTTTCTATTTTAAACTCCAGTAAAGTTAGTGTAGTCTTAAATTACAAATAGCACTGTATGGTGGTCAATAGTCAGATTAAGCGGACAAACAATTGAATTTATTCTTTAAATGCAACGTTATAAATCATGTCATTACAGAAAAATTAATTAATGTTTTCAGTTGAGATTGAAAAGCCAGTGCGACGAGCAGGATTCGAACCCACGACCTTCGGCTTGATACACCACTGCTCTACCAATTGAGCTATTGTGACTTCGATCCACTCGCACTTTTCGAATTTTCCCTTCTTTTCACCATTTTTTCCATTCGGCCGAAGATCGTGGGTTCGAATCCCAATCGTGACACTGACTTTTTATCTCAACTAAAAACCTTAATTAATCTTAAGATATTAACCGGTCAAACGGACCACGAAAACTAGTGAACTGATGGAAAAAGTTTAAAATGGTTTAAAAATTTCTAGAAAAGATTCATTATTATTAAATTATTAGGATAGATTAATTTTTGGTGATTAGACTATCCTAGTTCAGCTTGTTTGTATATTGGTTTTCTTTTTCAGACCTACTTTGATTTTTCAACTTCTTCAGTTACTTTTCTGTAGCCACCTGGAAAGACTGTTGGTCTACCAAGCAAGCCGAGACGATCGAAGATGATTAAGAAACTGTTTTAACTCATAGACGTCATCAAATTTCACAAATTATGTTTCTTACATAAAATAGTACTATGAAAATATTTTTGCAAAAAAAAAAAAAAGAAAGAAAAAAACACAGAGAGGATGGCCGAAATTGAATCCATGACCTACGTCCCACGGCAGCTTATATCACACTAACCGCAGACCCCCATGAAAACCACTTTAACTTCTGGTGGTGCAGTTATTCTAACATGCAATTTTTAGCCTATTAGCAAAGAATTTTGAAGATTTGGAAAGGAATCAACAATAAAAGGCGCATACTTCAAAAAAATGTAGTTTTTTAAAATTGGAAGAGAAAATTCTTTCACAGCAGCTTTAACAAAATTATCAAAATAAAAAAGATGAAAGTGGTCCATTCAGTATATTTTTCGTAGGTATGTAACACAATTTAAAGTCCGAAATGTTTGATATCGTCATGTCCTTGCTGGTATGTTCCCTCAGATGTGTTTGAACTAAGCAACACAACCCAACACTGATGTGCGCAAAATACTTAACACACCTGGCAGTCTAAAACAGCGAGGACAGGCCAGAATGATCAGAAATTATCGAACCCAGATTTTAATCAAATAAAGAATGTTCTATATCTGAGGAGAGAGGGTTGTCTATTCTACAAACATATTATAGAAACTTGCAATTTTTTTTTCTTACAAAGGGAGGACAATGAAAAAGAGTAACCGATTTTAATGAAACTAACGAAAAGGTGGACAAGATGTCCCAACCTCCAGAGATTTCCCATGCGATCTGGCCCTCTGAGTGTCAAGACATTGGGCTAGGTCAGCACAAAACCTTCTATGGTAAGACCACAGTGAGGTTGATGTATGGCCCTTGGAGGAACTAAATAAAAGAAGTGGTATCCTCATAATAAGCTGTGGGTGTTTGGGATGTAGAAAAAGATTGATTCCTTGGCTCCATATAGGGAAAATGTTGGAAAGCCGACTGATATGAGAATGTGCGATACCATCGACTGAATTTTTAGTTACATGGTTTTCTGGCATTGTACAATGAAGGAGATTGTACAAATTTGTCACGGCGATTACTCATCCATCCTAATTTACAAGTATAATTAAGTACTCACCAGATGAAAACCTTTTTCATAAAGAATGTGATAAAGAAATATTCAAGGCTTAATTTAATTTAATTTAATTTAGAAAAAAAAAGAGTGATGTGCCTCAAATGAAGCATGAAATTCATTTAATAAACATAAAAAAACCTTCTGAAAAACTGAAAAATTACAAGACATATTTAAACACTGAAAATATAGGCAAATGGTAAAATCCAAATATAAAAAAAAAGTTAAACAACAACAGTTATAAATATTTCAGAAAAACTGTTCCTAGAAGAGCAGTATACAAAAATAAAATAAACAAAAATAATTTGTATGTGTTAATTATTATTCCGTACGAATGGAAAGTTTTTTTTTGTAATTTTTTAAAGAATTAAAATCAAATTTACAAGCATAAGTGAAATCAAATAATTAAAAAATGAAGGATTTCAGTGTTTTATTTTTTTGTTTTGTTTGAACATTTGTTCAATAGCTATAACATATGAATGACAAAATTATCAATTTTATATAACAACATTTAAAAAAAAAAATCACAAAAACTATGTTGTTTGGCATCTGTGTTATAGTTAATATTCATTTTGTTATTTAGGGGCCTGCAAAATAAAGTTAAGATCAACACAATATTTTGGGGTTCATATCTTGAGAAGGTAATTATTAAACGAATAGATAAGTAATACCAGGCCACATTGACGATAAAAATCTGTCTTTAAACAAATAAAAAACAAATTTCATTCTACACCATATTGATTTTGTGTTTTCTCTTTTGTAGATGACTTCAAAATGTTGACAAAGTATTTGGGCAACACATACTCTTCATGAAAGTAATGCTCACAACAATTTTTTATCTTTGCACATAATGCTCCTCGGTCAAATTGAAACGAGCCGGTTTTATTTCAGAACAAAGTCGGACAGTTAAAGGAGGAATGTAATAATAGGAATAAAAATAGATTAAGCCATTTGCATACGTGTCAAAAGCAGAAACGAGGCCAAAAGGACCAACATTATAGATCAGAGGGCCGAACCAATATCTATGATGAACTAAATAAAGCATTTCATGTGCTAAGGACCAAAAGACCAGTCCATCCGGAAGAAGTAGAATTAGGAGAACAAAAAAAGAGGGTTCTAAGAGTTTTCAGAAACTATTTAAAAGAAGACAAGGTTTGTCTTTTTTTTATCAGATTAAAACAAAAATATAGGCTTTTTGATTTTCATCTTAAAAAAAAAAGTATCGTCTTGTTTATAGATTCACTTGAATTTTTCCTCGCGTTAAGCAAAATAAAAAAATCTGCTATATTTTCCCTTCCAGCTGTAGATACCACATAACAAATAAATTTAATTTTCTTTAAGAAATAAATAAAACAAAAATATAGTCATTGTTTGAGATTTATACGATTTAATCTGAAATGTTGAGATGCGGTCTGGTGTGACGTAGATTTTAGAGAAACATTTTCTCTATCGTGCCAACGTTTCGATCTTTACTGAGATCATCTTCAGGGCTCAAAGCGTTTGTTTTCTGCTTGTTGACTCAACACAACACACAAGAATGGCACAATTACGCAGAAAACAGACACTCCGAGCTCTGAAGATGATCTCAATAAAGCTCGAAACGTTGGCTCGATGAAGAAATTATTTTTCTGAACATCACACTAGGCCGCATCTCACCAATTCCAAATAATCATGGACTAACCGTCACCAATCATCACATAAATATGATTTAAATTAAACAAGTTTGAATCCATTATTTTAAGAATTAGACCGAACGCCTGTTCGTACTTAAATAATAATTTTTTTTTAAATACCACCTTGTATGGAATGAGGAAAAACAAAATTCTGACTAATTTTGTAATATAAGCTTTTACAATGTTTTCTTGTATTTCGGCCTGAACAGTTTGAACAGTTTAACTTATGATTTTTCCTTCTCGAAGGTGGGATTTTAGGTCCGCAAGGGGGGGGGGGAAATCGGATTTATTTTCATACTTCCTCAGGTGAGTTAACCACTGCATTAACTGGTTGAAAAAATTGGTTAGAAAAACTGTTTTTTTGTTTGTTTTGTTTTGTTTTGAGATAACCTATTATCCCACCTTTGAGAAGGAAAAATCGTAAGTTAGCTTTTACAAAAAAAAAATAAGCTAAACTTGAGACAATTTTTCTTGTTTTACGAAGGAGCAGTCATTATAATTTAAAAAAAATATGTTCAATTCAATAATTTTATGGTCCGCTTGGCCAATTAATATATTACAATTAAGGTTTTTAGTTGAAAAATGGCAAAAAGGAGGGAAAATTCCAAAGGTGGGATTGAGTTGGGAAGTTGGTGCTCGAGCGGATCGAGGTCACGATAGCTCAAGCGGTTGAGCAGCGGCGTATCTGGCCGAAGATCGTGGGTTCGAATCCCGCTCGTCCCATTGACTTTTTTATTTCAACTAAAACTCTTAATTAATGAAATAATAAGGGTTCAAAGATACTTGTTATGTTGCAAAATTTTTTAAATAATAATAGTTTTGTACTACAGGACAAAATATTTTAATGCTATTTTTTTTTTTTTTTTTTAATGACTGCTATCTAAATATGATAATTTAAATTATAATAATTATATTTTTGAAAGTATTGTTTTATGAATAAATAGCATTTGTTTAAATTATGAATTTCAGGTCCTGAAATTTTTTAATTTGTTACCTGAAAATAAAAGGGTTGGTTATGATGTTAACTTATTAAAATGCATTTTTTTAATTTTTTTTAAACTAACTTTTATTGTTAGATGGAAGACAACAGGGTATACGCATATACTGACAGTGAGGGTGTATCAGATGAGGGCTATACAGATGAAGAGGAATACAAAGGTAACGATTGTTTAATATATTTTCGGCATTTTCATTCATCAACTTCACACACAGCTGAGTTCAAATCGAGGAATCAACATGAAGAAGGTCAAAAAACACTGGAGCAACAAGCTTCAACTCATCCTTCAGGTATTTAAACGCTTAATACAATTTAAAGTACGTTTAATTTACTTTTTCGTTTTGAATCCAAGGAGCAGCTATTCCAGTAGCAACAACAAGTGCTCTGCCAACTGTAGAGGCGTCGAAAGATATGAACAAAAGCCAATCGAAATCGCCGAAAGCTCCAATGGGGGTACGTACAATTTAAATTTTCCATTTAACCCTTTCTATAAAGCTATTTTTTTTTTTTTTTTTTTTTTTTACAGTGCTTTGAGAATGAACAGAAGAAATTTGAAAACATACACCTATCAGATTCCACTGTTCTTGAGGAACTGCGCATTGCCGATCAGAGGGCGAACAATGCTGCTAAAATGCTTGAAACGGTCCGAGAGCAAATTGCACGATATGCAGAGGTGAATAAAAAATTAATAATTTTTTAAAAATTGATACTATTTACTTTTTTAATTTTAATTTTTTTTTTTTTTTTTAATTTTAGAAAGAGGAGATGACAGAAGAAGATATACAGATAATGCAAAGAAAGCAGGCTGAGCTTATGGAGAAAATGAGCGAGTTTGAAGAAATCACGAAACGTGTTCAGCAACTGGTTGGCCTGAGAGATGTGAGTTCTACACACCTTGGCCTACCAAACAAGCCGATTACAATCAGGAAATCTGATAAATGTGTTGAAGAGCTGCCAAAAGTCGGTGAAAGTGTTATCGAAAAATTAGCCATCTGTTTAAAATAAGCACCTTTAATTTTTAGGTGGTCATTTGTGGTCCAGGCGGGATAGAACAAGTCCCAAAAATAATTGTCTGCTCCGACAAGAAAGCAAACAAACAGATTGCCCCACAAGGACATGCCATGCCGGATAATTTGCATCTGCCTATAGAGTCTCAAAACGAGTGCATGCCTTATTACAGCCAGCCGATTACCGGAGAACCTCCGATGCAATCTCAACCTCAGGTTTTGGAACACCAAATTCAAACGTTTTCAATTAGCCAAGGGGCGTATTCAATCCCTCAAGGGATGAGTCAGGTGCCGATGATGGCAGGATATCCAGAGCCTTTCGTTCCTTACACAAGTCAACAATACCCCTGGGGACAGGTAAGAGAATTAACATAGTTTACGGTTGATGTTATTTCATAATTGTAAAAAAACTATTGCTATCTTGTTTGAAAGTAAACTACTGTTTGAGTTGCAAAGAAATTATGAATGAAAACTTAATTATTGAAACAAACACAGCATGAAGATATTAAATAAAGAAGAAAGTTAAAAGCACAGTGCATTTATTTTTGGCACCAGTGCCATGTTGTCAATTTAAAAACTTAATTGAAAGCCTAATTTCAATACAATTTTCAATTAACATGGCATCGTTTTCGTAGGTGGTAAACTCTGCTGGCAAGCCACCGCGGGAACTGGTGCCAAAAGTAAATGACTGTAAATCAAACAATTTGGATCAACAAACTAATGTGACAAGTGAGGATGGCACTGATAAGAAATTGTCAGTCCTAGACACCGAAGTTCAATGGGCACAACTTAAGTGGCAGGAGAAGTCTTTAATGGCTCTCTTGAAAAATATCATTCAGCAAAAAGACCTTCACATGAATTTGGTGGGCGAACAGTACCTCTGCTCGAACTGGGAGAAAACGCAAGACAAACTGAAAGAACTATATGCACAACATCAAAAAATGTTAAACGATCAAGTTCATCACAATACGCAACAACAGCAGCTCTTTCAAGTAGAATATATGAAGAATGGGTTAGAAAACAGGCAAAAACTTCAAATAAAACGGCAGATCCAAAGGCTTCAGCAGCAACAGAAAATTAACATACTGATGCAGCAAAATGTCTCTAAGCAAGAATCGATTCAGGATATGTTAAGAAAATTGGACTGCACACCTCAAAAAGTCATGGAGGTCTACGGCAACATACACATATTACAACAACAACATCAGAAGTTATATGAAGGGCTTTTTCAACAAATTATCAACCAGCAAGAACTGCTCCAAAGCCAATTTCACACTGAACGACTACAGGAGCTTCACGAAAAAGAAATAAAATTATTCAAAGAGGAAGAGAAAGCGACATACCAAAAGAATTTAGAAGAGCATTCATCCGTAAATACAAAAAAGCTTAAAACAATGGAAGATCGAGAATCAGACGATACTATTGAAGAAATATCATCTTTGACAGAAATTGAAGAACAAATTACAGAACTGAAAACAATGACTGAAAAGTGCATAGAGGAAGATCGAACAGAAAACCAAATAGATAAGGATGAGCTGTCGATCAAATGGACGGCTTCTAATTTTAAATTTCAACTGAAAAGGCAGAAAAGCAATGAGAAATGGGAGAGGGAAAATTTAATACCATTACTTTTTCCAGGCGATAGTAAGAATGACCTGAACTCTGCAGACTACAGTATCATGTCCTTGGAATTTTCTTCGGAACAAGAGACATTGATAAAGGATGCAAAAAATATTGTATCCTCGTGTAAGAACAGTTTAAACAGTCATATTTCCCCTTGCTATAACCAGACCGTATCAAAATCCAGGATCGTTTCCGATACAAACTGTATTAACGATCCTGATCTCGAGGGCCTGCAGTCGTTAGCTAAGGAGAACATTCAAAGACATAAGGTCCA
This sequence comes from Cimex hemipterus, assembly GCA_039619505.1. Classification (NCBI taxonomy): domain Eukaryota; kingdom Metazoa; phylum Arthropoda; class Insecta; order Hemiptera; family Cimicidae; genus Cimex; species Cimex hemipterus. The sequence continues at coordinate 9,150,321 of CM077111.1, read as the reverse complement.
TGAAGTTCTGCGCCAAGTGTTGAATACAGTGCAGGAAAGATTAGAGATCGGATTCAGATTTCAAAAGTTACAGCAAGAAAAGACTAAAGCGTTGATTTATAAAAATATGGAACAGCAACAACACTTACAAGAAAATTTGCTGCACACAACGTTAACCACAGATCAGAAATATGTCGTACGTAACAAAATTCTTCATTTATACATTTTATTGCAGCAATTGCTCCAACAGCAGCAATTTGAGGAGAAACAGATAGACAGGATCAAAAGAAATCAAGAAATGCTTAAATTATTGATAAATAAAAATGTCCAACATATGGAAAACCTTCTATATTCTCTTAAAAAGCAACAACTCCAGATTCTCAACCATATAAACAATAAAGGCAGCGAGTTGAAAAAACTGATTTTGAGCCACTGCCTAAATAGCACTCAAGAGAAACAGGCCAGGAACACAATATTCAAATTGCACCAATTGCATTCAAAAATTGTAATACAGCTGCATACACAAGAAACGCTTTTCTCTCTTCCAATGACATTGGCTTCGAGTATTCCAAATAAGGTAAAAAATGAAACAGTAGAGAAAGAAGTTCAAAATAACGCCCCCATAGAAAAGACAAAGCAAGTGACACAAGCAGTGCAAATAAGCAAAAAAGAACTTGTGAAACCAAAGCAAAAAACAAAAAAAGCAAATCCCAAAAGGGCAAAATGTTATGAAGAAGAGCATACCGATCTAAACTTTTCTTTGGGAGAATTCAGCAACTTGACAAAATATAGCATAGAGGCAAAACAGCAAAAAGGGGTATTCGATTTTGAAGGGCTCTCAAAGCTCACCGAGTACCTCGACGATAACACGGAGAAAAATGAACACCTCGCTGAAATCCAAAGGAAACTAGCCATTATAACGAAAGAACAAGAGAATATACCGCCAAAACACAAAACGACAAAAGTTAAATATGAAAGGCAGAAATCCCAGTATTGTCTTCAACCTAAAAAGATGAATTCTGAAGAACTGGATAAAGCAATCGCCAACCTACACAAACTCCAGACTACCATCGAAAGCTTAAAAGAGCAAACATTGAGCCAGCTAAAATAAGTACAGAATGAGGACCAAAAAACACACACAAAAAAGTGTTATTTTTGAATTTTGTCCTCATAACTTCCTGTGCACTTTAGAAACAATATCAAAAATAACTGTGCCTGCATCTTTGCACCTCAAAAGAACTGTAGTGTGTTGCCTAAGTTGAACTAACATCAGCCCTTCTAAATTATTTGTAGTTCAAAATTTGTCGAGAAGAAAAAAATTGGTAGTTGATTAGAGGAATAAATATTTTTTAAACGCTTTTATTCATTCATTTATAAAATTTAATACAATAGGTTAATTACTAATTTATATTTTAATAATTTGCAAGGGATTCATAAAAAACTTAAGTCTCTTAAAGTAGTTTCAAATTTTTAAGCAATGAAATTGTTTAAATCAGATAAAAGGAGCAAAGAATTATTTTTTTAATTTAATCTTTGATAGCGAGTTGAGTTTTTTTTTTAGCTGAATAAAAAGTATTATAGTTTCTTATTACATCTTATAACAAATATAAAATTTCCCTGTTTTACAAAATTATTTCAAAAATATACCTAACATTACAATTTTTTTTTTAACGAACCCCAATTAGTTTCCTAACGATAAAAAAAGTTTGGTGATAATTTAAAAGCCATTAATGTTTAACAGCATATTTTTTTTAAAAAATAAAATAAACCTAAGCTGCTAATAATATTTCAGTCATGTTATCAGCAAGAAATGGGGCCTTATGCAGTACCATTACAGCCGCACAAGTTTCAAGATTACTACGAGACTTCTGCAACATCGGATATAAGGTATTTTAATGATGCAGAATCATATTCTATCAACTTGGCGTGAAATGTGCAAGATTGGCATCATATGATATGTAAAATTGTGCATGTTGTGTATGAATCATTTTACATATGACAGTATTAATAGTTATGTTTTACTAAAAAAAAAAAAAAAAGAAAAAGAAAAGAAAATAGTTTCAAATTTCCTCAAACTTAACTTACGAAAACGTTTTTTGTTGTAATAAGATGTTTTTGTAATAAATACAAATTTAGTAGAGATCAAATTAAAATAAGACATCTTTAAACGAATATAAATCGAAACTATTTATAATAAAAAAAAAGTATATTTGACTTTTGAATAACATATGTCTTGCATCCAGATGCTTGGAGTGTGATATTCATAACAATGTAGTTACACACAACTTATAACAAAACAAAAATATATTTATATAAATATTAAAAACTAAGTAAGTGCACAAAAAGAAACAGAATACAATATGGTGACTCCGCTCGTTGTGAAATGTTTTGCAAAGGATTGCATTGCAGGAGTGGTCATTTTTTAAAGAAGTAAGGCCGGTACAATAGATGTTTTTGTAGATCAGCTCCATCAGGTGACCAAACAAACGACGATTCTCAGGCGCATTCGGCTGGTCTCACCGACCCTAACAACTCAAGCATACCACTAGGGCAACACATGGAATCGAGCAAGCACCAGCCTTCTACGTTGGAAAAACAAGCTACTGTGGTAAGACTTGTGCAATTTACCAAATCGGATTCGTGTTTTCATTGGGACTCTGTCACTGTGAATTTTTTTAATTTTATTTTAAAGTTTACCACAACAAACAACTGTGGGTATAATTTTGAGAATTGTGTCAGCTGGATTTAAAACAAGTTATGGTTTAGTTTTGTTTTCCCTTTCAACAATTCGAAAGTAGTTTTTTTTTTTAATAATTGCAATTTTTATTTTTCCGTCAAGTTTTTTTTTTAGTCAGAACTATGAAGGTAATACTAGCATATTCACTTTTTGTAACATTATAGTTTTTCTATTTTCAATGAAACATTCTTTCGTTCAAAATTAATCCTCAGAATCTTATAAAATCCAATCTTCATGTTCTACTCAAGAAATGAAATACTTAAAAAAAAATTGATTTCGATAAATCAATGAGAAACACATTGTTTACGATCTAAGCAACACATAAACATGTGAAAGAAAAATCTGTTAACATTTACCATATATATATCACACTACTTCAATGAAAACAAATTATATTCTTATTTAAATTTATTCTAAATATTTCTAGCAGTTCGTTTCATCTGGAAGACATTTTTTAAAGAGAAATTTTACACAACTTAATCGGTTCAATGACGATCGCTTGTATATTTTTAAAATTTTAATGTTGAATTTTGGTACAATTTTACCTGTAAAATCCTGATGCTATATCAAATTTGAAGCAGTACTTATATAATTCAAACATAAAAACATTTTTCAATGAGACTTGATTTTATACCAGGAATATTTTTATTTTCTCCCCCAAGTCTCTGATATTTCTGAGTTTATTTTAAATACAAGGCTTCATTAAAATCCAAATTTCAAAGTGAAGTTTAACTCAGTCATTTCTCAACTTTTTTCATTTGCCCACTTATTTGAAATCTACCTTCTTAAACTGGAATATTAATACTAGGTCATTGATGACTGAGATGAATGTTATTTTAATTATTTAAAAAAATCATATTTTTCACATTTGTATTAGGATAAAAAAATATTAAACAACCGAATTCTATTGCGAATAATTTAAGAAATAAAGTGCTCTCTTTGTGTCAGTAAATTCAATTTTTAATTTTTTTTTTATAGAGTTCCTCAAGAAAAGTTTTACTGTTGATAAAAAATGCTTGCTTGTTTCAATTAAGTCTACCAAAGTTGAAATTATTCGACCAACTGACCCAATACAGTTTCTGACAGCAGTTTAAACAATTGGAATTGTGTGGCCGCTGGCTTTATTTTTAATGATGAGTTTCAGAAACACAAATTATACAAATTATCTTTGGTCTTTCTTTGACATAATAATTAGCTATTTACTTGTTTAAAATTCATTTTTTTCTGACTGTTTTGTCCCTTGATTAGTTTTCTTAAGGAGTGTGATATATTTTCTGACAAATGAACAAAAATTAAAGCAGCAATAGAACTGTCTCATTAAATTGTTCTTTTTGGCCTATTTTCAGTACACAGAACATTTGCAACGTAAAGAAGGACCGATATGTAAAGCAGACCTTTACCAAAGTATGGGGCTTCCCGTGCCCGCAGGCTCAAACCCCAATTGTCCCGCCGCCATGGTTTGTTGACGCATTTCTTAAGCATAAAAGTTCTGAGTCGAACACCGAACACTCAAAACTTTTAGCTGCTGTGGTAGTCAGGGAAATGACAGAATTAAAACGTGCATAAATTTTTCTTTTCCATCCGAGCGCAGATTAACTCGCTAGCAGGTGCTGGAGGTGGAGCACCTGGAGGGAAGGTGTGCAAAGCTGAACTTTGGAAGGCGATGGGGGGAGGAGGTGGACCAGGAGGAGGATGCGCGCAAGGTTGCCCTGGTGCCCAACAAGGCATGATGGGCGACGCACCGGGTGGTGTTTGCAAAAAGGCTTGGCTAAAGTCTCAAAAATTTAAAAAAGACAAAGCCGACATGGTATGTTGTTTCTTATGAAAAATGTATAATGGTTTATATACTTCGGGTCTAAATTCAATAATCTACTTTTTCTTTTAATATTGAGGTTTTTTGTTTTCCTACTTCAACCATTTATGTATACAAACTGAACTAATTGAATTTAAAAAATCAAATGAAAAAAAAAAAAAAAAAAAAAAAAAAAACAGAATAAAAGGAAAACACAAAGCACTTCCAATTTGAAAGTACAGTTTTTGTTACACATTTAAGAAATTATCAACACTCACCTCTGTAGCTGCCATGTATTAATTGTAAGTCATTAATAAGACAAAACAAATATACAATCTATAGGCAATATATACTAGTTTTCATTGCTGTATATAGTTATAAATGATTTCACAAAATAAAAACCTGTTACTCTGAAAATTAATAGAACAAGAATCAGAAGTGTAAAAACAGGTAACATGGTAGTTATATAGTTTTGTATATTTTAAAGATAATTGTCAGAAAATATTAAGAGGAAATTTTTCGTTAAAGTAGAATTAAATTCATTATTGTATTTTTTTATTTTATCATGTTTAGCAATAATACTACATGCTGACAGTATTAAATTACTAAATTAGAATAACGATTGTTTTTTGTTCTATCTGTGTTAATTTGATCATTATTGATTATAGATGTACAAAATTCTATATTTAATAGAATAACTAAAAGTTTTCTTAAAATAAATTGCAAATCAACTGTTGTAAAACTTAATTATAGTAAGTTAGAATAGTGCATGTATCGTGAAATTATATTTTATTAACTATAAAGTACTTCAGAAGAAAGCATTATTCAGTTTCAAATGTTGTATATAGAAAAATACGTTCTTCTATAAAACAAAAATCTAATTGTAATTTGCACAAGAATTTGTACATATTTAAATGTATTTGTTACTGTGTCTGAATGTATAATAGCTGTATTAATTAATTATTTTTGTGTACGATTCTATGGATGCGCAGGTACTCAATTAAGGTGAGTCTTGATAATGACATATAACCATTGTTCATTTTTCAATAAACACCCACTTTACAATTCTAGAAACCCTTCCAAAGATTTGCTTTGAACATCATCCAAATCTTTTTTTTTTATTAGGGTTGATACTGTTTTGTTTTTTTTAAAAAGGCGTTTTGGGTTTTTCACTAGGTTCTGTTTAATTAGGCCATTCATTGCAGAGTTGTAGGTGGTGGTTTGTTTTTTTCCATTTTGATTTCAACTCTAGTTCATCAACAGAGGTTTTGTCAAATTCCTGTTTTGTTTTTTAAAAAAAATTCACTATCAATACTCACCTTAAAACAAAAATCTCTAAATCGCAAAGTGATACCGGTTCAACTTAAATATGAAACTGAATCAAGAAATAACCAAAGAAGACGAAAATTTTGAAGAAAGAAGAAAAACTCGTAATGGTGATGGATAGAAGATATTGAGAAAAGTTCACAAAGGTATAGAAAATAAAGAAAAATACTATCAATGCCAAATGTCATTGCATGAGAAATTTAAAATACGATTTAATGCTGCCGTTGGGCAGATATATTTAACTATTGCCTATAGATGTAAATTGTAAGACATATTGAGTAAGAAATAAATGACATGAAAGGTACAGAGCTGACAGGTAAAATTTCTTTTAATATTATTTTTAATAAAAACCTATATTTTTAAATTAAAATGATCAAATTGAGTGAACAGAGATGTGATTTTGATGATAAAGAATGAGGTAGTATTTAAAAACACAAATGTATATGGTTTGCTTGTACTTTATAGGAATCAATAGTTAAATCCATGGAGGAAGAGGTGAGATCGATTCAAAAAGAACTGGAGCTTGTGCAAGCTGAAAGAAGAGGGCTGGAGCTGCAGAAGAAACTGCTGACATGTGCAGCAGCATCTCCTGGCGGGGGCCCATCAGCGACGAGCGTCGAAAAACCACTGACAGTGTGCACAAACCGACCCATTCAGCAACAGACGACATACGAGACAGAGGGCGTAGACAGAGCCCAGGCACTCGAGTGCCAGCTGAGCACAATGAGGGAAAAATACAAGAAACTTCAACAAGACTACAACGCCAAGGTTGAGGAAATATCGCTCGTCCGTGTTGAATTCGACGCGGCAAAAAGAGACGCTATGGCCCTGCTGGAAAAGAGCGAAGAGGCTGAAGCGCGAGTGGACGACTTGTTGGAACGACTGAAAGCGGTTGAAAATGAAAAAATGAGGGTATGAAGGTTTGCCGATTCTCACTTTTACCCGACATTATGGATTTCCCTTCAGATTGCAGGTTCAAAAGACCAAATGATGGAGATGGAGCAACAGCTCGTCCTTGCCAAACAAAGATACAGGGAAGGCCAGGAAGAGATCGAGGAAATGAGAACCAATATGCAAGATGTGATGTTACAACTGGAAGACTACAGAAACAAATATCTAAATGCTCAACAAACAGTCGAAGAGCAAAGACGCCAACTTGATATAATGGAATTGGAAAATAACAGAATTGGAGAACAAGTAAATCTCGAAATTCAACGAGTGAAGGTACAACCATTGTCTAAAAAAAAAATTTATTGCTAATTGAAAATAAGAACATTGAATTCCACCAATGAGAATGTTGAAACGTTTCAGACACAATTCCAAGAAAAATTGCAAGAACTTACTCCTCTTCCAGACATGCTAAAGGCGACACAGTTGAAACTTCAGGAAACCCAGCAGCTGAGATTGATCGCCGAGAGGACTGCAGAACAGACAAGGAAAGAAATGGATGAATTAACTGAAAAGGTAATGTTGTAAACTGTTTGATGGTTTGTTCTAAACTTGTTTAAATTTTAGCACCAGGCCCTCTTGGAAGAGCTTGAAGAGTACAAGAAAGATTCAAGCAATTATGATGCTGAAAAGGTCCATTTGAAAAACAGTTTGACAACAGGCGAAAAGAAAATTGAGGAAATCAAATCAGAGAATGCGAAATTAAGGTAAGATCCTACTTGGTTTTAATTGTTTTGTTACAGTAAAGATGATTTGCTTTTAGAGCGACCGTCGCACGCCTTGAAGAACTGGCTCTAAATAACGAACGGAGGTTTGATGAAAAGACCCACGAAGCTTTGCAGTTGCAGACGCAGCTTGAAACGCTCAGGGAAGAAAGTGCCCGTCAGGTAGCCAGGACCAAGGATCGGTGTGAATCTGTCCGAAGGAATTTGCAGAGTCAGATTTCGGAGCTAGAAAGACAACTTGCCCAAAGCAGAGCGGCAGCCAGGACCGCTCAAAAAGATCGCGATGAAGTGGGTCACTTTGATTTTAAGGATTTGACACATAGGGTACTGACTGTGATTTATTTTCAGATAAGGCAGAAGATGCAAGCCCAAATAACAAGTTTGAACGACAACTTCGAACAAGCCCAGCTCAGAATTCGAAGTCTTCAATCCCACGTGAACTACCTAAAGAATTCCTACACAAACATTTTTGCTCCAGAACAACAAAATGTTCCCATAGAATCAGCGCAGGGGCCATACTAACCAGATGTTGATTGTCCTTAAGCCTTGTTCTGTACTTTGTAATTCTCTTGTAACATATGATGGTCAGCAAAAAAAGCATCATAGAACTGGAAGCGGTTAATTGTCCTCTGTCCTTATTCTTGATTCTCTAATTACAACACTTAATAATTATAAAATATAATGAAAATGGTTGATCAACATAATCAATTTTAATAAAGATGCCTTTTTTCTTTATATGTTAGCCAATAGCAAACTACCGCTAACAACTTATTAACTAAATTTTAATTATTATTTTCACCGTAGAAATTATCTTCCATTCATCTTCCAACCTTTCAAATTCAACAAGATCTATTGTTCATGTGATTCATAAAATGAAAGACAATATCAAATATTTAAAATTTATTAAAAAACTACTTAGGTTAAATTAAAAAGTAATAAATATTAATAACATACATCATATTCCTAAACTTTAGATTGTCCACCCCAAGTTAGTCGCTGCATGTGATCCATCTTCTTTTTTGACGATTTTATGAAGCCCATATATTCCAGTTCTGACACAGCTTGGGTGAATCTAGCTCTAGACTTATATTAAGGAAAATAAAAAAGAAAATATTTTTTAATGTGTTATAATCTAAAATTGCATCGGAGCAAAATTCCTGAATCTTCCGAGGTTACGTCCATTACATGTAGGTATGCCACTCCATTGCAAATGAAAAAACAATAAATTGGCCTTAATGTGAGTACCAGAATAGGACATGAGATTGCAGGTGATGAAATACAGTTCAGTGCACTACAGAATATACCAAAAGTGGGGCTTAACACCGATAATTGTAATAACCATCCAACTCTGAATGTTATCAATTTTTCCACAAAATTCCAGAGCTTGTATTACAGACTAAACCAGTGAGAATAAGCAGGCCAGTGTGATTAAAGACAATAAAATTGTTATTTTTCAGTGGAATGAATTTTTTTTTCAATAAAATGAAACAATTTTTCAAGCAAATGAAACTTAATATTACAAGAACTGAATCGTAAGGCTCAAGTACAAGAACGTTTCTTGTGAAGATCCCATTTTGAATGCTGGGATTTAGGGGAAAAAGTTTTGAATTGGGATTAAAGGTGATAACGAATCAGAACAGATTGACAAGATTATTTTTAACATTGGAAAACTGTTGGGATTTTTCTACTGCTAGGAGTTCAGCTGTGCAATTGCTAGCCGGTTCAGTTAATCTGGATTTGTATTTTAGCTTATCATCAAGTTGAAGGGTTTCTACAAACATGAATTGTAAAAGTGAACCTGCTCATACCCTGACGATGAGCTAAAGGGCTCGAAATCCGATTGTTGCAAAACAACTTACTGTGAGTAGGAACCTTTTTTTTTTTTTTTCTTTTTTTAAGAATTCAACTCCACCCCACTCCATCATTTATAATTTCTATCAAAGAAAGTTGTTTCTCGCTCAAAAACACTTTTCTATACCACTTAATTAAATTTCGACAGGGTGGATGTAGAAAAGTTTGAATATAGATCTCCATAAGAAACGTTCAGGCACATAAGCCTTATGATTAATTATTGTAATATTAATATTCAACCATAGAAATTATTGTTAGTACTATAATGTCATTTATTTATTACTCTATCATCATTAGGTTTCATTTGGCTGAAAAAAAGGTTTCATTTAATTGAAAAAATGCTATATGTAAGATGCTGCAGATCAGACATACCCATTCAAAATGGCAAAATACTAAAGGGCATCTTGCAGACCAACGAGGAGGTGCCAACTCAAATAGGTGAAGACCGAATTATTTTTATTAACCGAGTACTTGCTAACTCAGCCCGCCTGTTAGGCTATTGGATGCTGACTGCTTGGTGATTTCAGTTGCTAGAGTGCTTTACAAGCTAAAAACGCCTTCTCTTCTTCTCTTATCCTTTCTTATGAACATTATCCATGTTTGTCTTTCTTTTTACAAGAATTTGCAATAGCAAGGGTCACTCAATCTCAGGATTTTTTTTGGAAAAGAGGGAAATATTTTGGGTTTGAATTTAAGGCAATGAAATTCAAACTCAAATCACGAAAATTTGCTTAAAGTTGTAACTATTGTAGCCACCAATCTCTGACTTATGCACTATTCAATTAGGTAGGATACATTGAGCTACATGCTCGACGTATGGGGCTTCAGTCCGAAAGTAAGTTTGTCAACCGCTTGAGGATGGCCCTTCTTCTAAGAGACAGGTTCTCGGAGAGATGCTTATCGTCAGTGCTCTTGATACATGAGGGCTTCTCGGCTTGCCGTTTGCCATTTTATTTTGATCATGTTTTTCATATTTTTTTATATTGCATTTGTAGTGTACTGGTTAAATCCAGAGGTTGGGATGCCCTGGCCTTAGTTGCTTCATTCGCTTGAGGGTTCATAGCTGCAGATGTCAAATTAACCCTTGAAGTATCGGTGTTTTTGAAAAAATTCAATTTGTAAGTAGGTCGGGTATGAATGGAGGGCCACTGGATAAGAGCCCGGGGCCTTTACCTTACAGTAATGAGTGCTGTGTCAATACCTAAACATCTTTTTGCTACTCTTTACACTGGTTAGAACCACTGTTTTGCGGAGAGGCTTCATGTTGTGGCTTTTCTCTAACAAGAGCACGAGAGGGTCAAGGGAGTACGTCACGGACTGCAGTAACCACGAAGAGAGTGGTGCAGCCCAGGTAAGAAGAGCCACCGTTGTCTCGAAACACTTCAACCTAGTGCAAATTCCTGTACAATTCCACCATATAGGGATGACCATGCAATAACCAGCACAGGCCACACCCTCACCGGTCTTAAGACTATCTGCAAAAACAAGGTAAAAACTGCCATACCTCAGTAAAAGTATGGTGGAGTAGATGACTTGGATTGTCTTGGACAAACACGGCCAGAAGGACCAAGGACAGTCGGTCGGTTGCCCAGCTCGAGTACCGTTCCCAGTGTCATTCTTACCCCCTAAAATTCGTTCGTATATTCCGTTGTGGCATCTCAAGATCGCATCCAAAAGTGCATGCAAAAGTGGTACTCTTAAATTAGTAAAATATTTAAAAGGATACTGAACTTTAGGATCAATATCAGTGTCATTTTTCCCAGGATTCACTATTATATTAAAAGACTAGAAGAAAATAAAAGTTAAAAATATTATTAAAATTACAGTAGTTGTTTATTAAAAGTCATACCTGCAGCCAATCATACATATTAATCAAGTTTCCACTTTCCAAGTGCAGCTTATAAACAATACAGATATCCGGCATTGTCGGTAAAATTTCACCAGGATAATTCAGCTTACAGCAATCACACTGTAATTAATAATCAATTGCTTTATAATTGTATTGTTTAAATTTTACCAACTTACAAGAAGATAATTGGCTGGGTTGTTGAGAGCGGTGTGAATCGGAGCTCGTACTCTTGGAACTACACGGTACCTAGCATCGGATTCAACTAGTGTTACCACCTCCCACAAAGGTTTAGAAGTAAACGGTATTATTGCCTTTGGGATCACTTGGCCCATTAATTCATCCAGAATTTCACTCCTTATTTTATCGAACTGTGATTTGTCTCCACCCATCTCGAACACTCTCTAAACGGTGTTTCGATTAGCCTTGGACAAATTTTTTTTAAATTTTAAATTCTACCTGTCTAAGTTCGGCACGGCTTTTGATGTTCGAGTTGATAAATTTTTTTGGACTTTTAGATGGGCTCTTGGTAACTGGCTTTGTATCTAGAGATTCAAGTCTTTCTTTGAAATCTACTATCTTTTCGGCGATTTCAAGGTTCCATTCAATAATTGAATCATCGCTTAAATACACCAGTAACTGAAATTAATCTGAAATGTCATTATCCAGAGAACACCAAGATAAAAGACAGAAATTTTGCTCTAATACCTCTAATAAATAAGATAAAAACAATTAAAACCAGACCAAAGAAGCCTCAGGATGACCTTCCTGACACTTTTAAAAAACTATTACTTCCAAAATACAGTAAAAGGAGAATGAAAAAAAAAAAAAAACACTGGTCTCTTAAAAATAGAAACACTGCCAAACTGTGGCAGGTTAAGAAACCCGTTGGTCCCTTGTCAATGGAGAACAGGTCAAAAAGGGAAAAGTCATTACTGACAAGACTACGCATAGGACGTACGAGAATAAATCATGGGCACCTTCTCGTTAACCACGTAGGCGTCCGTTATGCAAGTATAAAATGACAATCAATTATTCTTTTTATCTAAGGTTTGATTGAGATGAAAAAGTTATGGTCATGAATGGGATTCAAACCCTCGACTTCTAACCCCTTGAGCTATCATGCAGTGGTAATTAATTAACTAACGTGTCATGGTTTCCAATCCTGAACATGACAGTAACTTTTTCATCTCAATCAAGACCTTATATAAAAAAATAAAATTAATAATTAATTGAAAAAAATTAATACAGTCAATTATAACCACTAAACATATATAGATTAATATAATAAAATAATAGTCAAAAATTTTCAATTGTAGAAGGCTTGTTTGATAGGCAATATTCTAATACATCACCAGGCCTGTGCATAGTCTTGGGGCTCGGTGGATGGTACCTCATAACGAATGGGATTTTTAAATGTATATAGTGTTCGTGTTGTGTCTATGTTAATTTATTGAAAGTGATTCATTAGTGAGAAAGGAAAGAGTTAATTTACCTAGTCCTTATTTTAACTTAGGAAGTTTAGCTAAGCTTTAACTTACCTTTTCCAATTTGTCAATTAATTTTTCTTTAGACAAAAACCCAAGGAGTTGCCTGCATTCCTTATATTCCGGTAATTTTGTAATATCCTTATTTAAAGCTGTACAGTATATCTCTCTAAACTGTAGACGGAGAAAAAAAAAAAATTAAAATATGTGATAGGGTAATTCAATGTATATATAATTACATGTTTTCCCAATGGCGCTTGAGGCAAGTTAGATACGAGGATGTGTAGAAGGTTCAACCCTACGTAGAACTCTTTTATGGATGTTTTGAGTTGAAGCATCAGCCTCAACACTTCCAGCCTTGTGTGCTCATCGTTTTTGGCCAACTGATCGTCAGCTACTGTTTTCACGTAGTTTTTAAAAGACTCCAGGTTTCTTATCCATTCGAGGTCATCGTGTTTGAGCTTTCCGACGGCACCGTTGATTTTCTCCTCGGTCGTACATAGTAAGCCGATGGTCTGTTGGCCTTCGCGGAAATGTTCCATGAGACAGTACTAAAAACAAGTAATGTACAAGGAGGAATGTAAATTTTAAAATAATAAATACCTTAATGGCCTGGATAAAACGATTGACCGAGAAATCATAGAAAAGGAAGACATTTGTGAAAAACTGTAGTAACTTCCTGCTCAACTGAAATGGACACTCTGGAGTCAGGAAAATCTAAAAAATGATATACAATAATAAATGCCCAATTATTTGGTTTAACATTTTCAATTTTCCTAAGTTTTATGTTTGATAACATTTCCCTATAAGACGATTTAATAAGTTAAAAGTTTTACTTGGCCCGATGAGATAAGTGGCCATGTCAACAGTAATCGCTGCACCACCGATGCCCTTATAATATGTTTAGATGTAATTACTACCAAAAATAACAATTTTCCCTTGTTTCATTGTCATTGTTTCAATTTGCATTTATCTGAATTTACTATGCAGTCTACTAAAAGAATTACAATGCACATTCAAATTTTAATAATCTTGGATTTGTGTAATTTTTTTTTTTTTTTTTGTTATTTTGCATCATGACCATCTACATAATATAATAAATACCATAATTACATTCTAGAACATATTTTAAAACAAATTTTCTTTTTATAGTTAATATTATACTAACTCTAAATGATATATATATATATATATATATATATATATCTTTTTCTTATAC
>CM077111.1:9108390-9136011 GCA_039619505.1 Cimex hemipterus | reverse complement strand
TTTTTTTTTTTTTTTTTTTTTTTTTTTTTTTTTTTTTTCAAGAAAAGTATTTTAACTACGAGGTAACTTGATCCCTCAGTGTTCCTGAGTATTGTAGAGAAAAAACTATGGGCTCATTTCATTGACACAATATAAATCCCAATAATAATAAATGACAACTACAAAGTTATATGAACCGCTGGTGTGCCAGTGTTTTAAGTTATTAGTTATATTATATAAAAAAAAAATTAATGAGAGTATTTCAAGGTGATATGAACCATCGGTGTGCCAGTTCAAGGAAAAAACTGTACTCTTTTGTATTGATACTTAATATTATAATTCCTAACAATAATAATGTGTGTGTAGTATTTAGCGACCATTAATTAATGGTTATTTAAAGATGGTGAGATGGCGGTCTGGTGTGATGTAGGTTTAGAAAAACATTTTCTTTATCATGCCAACATTTTGAGCTATATTATAAACCCCTGGTTCTTAAAATCCTAAGTCACACCAGATCGCATCTCACAATTTCCAATTAATCATTAATTAACAATCACTAAACACTACACATTAATGTTTTTGTTTATATAAGTTTGGATATGAAGGAGTGAGAAGGAAGTTGGGACAGAAATGGGCTCTAGATAAAAAAAATCAAGATGCACAATAGATTTAGAAATCGTGAGATGCGGTCTAGTGTGATGTAGGTTTCAGAACAACATTTTCTTTATCGTGCCAACATTTCGATCTTTAATAAGACCATCTTCAGGGCCTGGGATTTACAAACATTGTTTACATTTAACAAATACATTTTGGATGTGGAAAAAAGTGAATTTATACCAAGCAAAATATATGTATTTTTTTATTTTCAATCGAAGTATTTCTACTCACTATCTTCAGGGCTCAAAGTGTTTGTCTTCTGTGTAATTTTGCCATTCTTACGTGTTGTGTTGAGAATGCCGGTCAAATTTTGCTGTTTTATGTAAATCCTAGGTCCTAAAGATGATCTCAATAAAGATCAAAACGTTGGCACGACAAAGAAAATGTTTTTCTGAAATCTACATCACAACAGACCGTATCTCACAATTTCTAAATAATTATCGATTAACGGTTAAATAATCACCACACATTTCTGATCAATCTTTTTTATGTGATTTTATGTCTTCGTGTATTATGCTGTTCTACAGCAAGTCAACGGTCAGTAGCAATTCTTATTTTTGCTGTATTGCTTGACTGTCTATTGACTCTGTGTGTGTGTGTGTGAGGTTGTGCATGAGTATTTATGATAACTATCAATACCAATAGGTTTTCATCAGTCAATTTGAATTATTGGTTAATAATCTTACAACATCTAGCAAAAATATCGCCTCTAAGAAAAGAGTTTTATGGACGCTTACAATAGGTAATAAATCTCTAACTTTAGCTATTCATTTTTCATTACTTGTAACTTACTTTATTCAATGTGTTGTTAAGGAAATAGACAGATGGTTGTGACTGAAAAGTTTTTAACAGAAGTCTTGAAGTGGTTTTATGGTTCAACATATCTGAAAGTGCTGTTATTGTAGTTGCGATTCCGAATATTAAAATAATAGGTAGACGATCTCGATAACCACTGAAATTTTAATAAAATACATTAGTTATTCACTAAACAATAATGCAATTAAAAATATACCTTAAAATTTGAATAAAATCGTGTAAAATTCTATCACAAAACGTTTCAAAATCTTTAATGATGATTATTAGTTTCTTTTCGGATGTTTTAACTTTTTTTGGAGGGCTTCTAGAGTTTGGGTTTGTGTACCATTCGACAAGTCTAGGTAGAGTGCATTGATACCTCTTCAATTTTACATTTTCTTCCTCATCGCTGCTATCAACTGTCTCGTCCTGAATTTTTTTTAAATGGGTCAGTAGAGAAATGATACAATAAAAGAGGGGCATACCATCTGTTCAGGGCAGGATATGAGCTGTCCGACGGCTCTTTCAACCGTGTGCCGAACCGAAACGCAATCGGCTGACCTAAGAGTGGCTACGTTTCTGGCGACCCCTTCGGCCTTCAACTTCTGCTCCAACCGGCCAAATAGCAAGTTGTGGTCCGGCAAATTGATACCTGGAAATTAATCGGTTAATTCGTAAACTCGACATCACGAAATTTCTACCTGTAAGAATAGCAGCTGTCGGGATTTGCTGTGAGGGGGGCGCGTCAGATATAAATTTGACCAAATCTTTCAAAAGGGACTCTGTCACACTATCATCTATGTTCTGGAAAAAAAAATTGTAACCAGAATAATTTAATTTTGAAATGAAATAAAATACAAACTCACCTCAATTTTCTTTTCGATACTTTCCCATATCCTTTTATAAGAACTGTGCCATAATTGCTTTGAAAAAATGTTCAAGGGGTCTGGAAGCAATACTTTTTTCTTCCCATTCAAAGCTTTGGGCCGAAAAGCAAAACATCCCTTAAAATAATCTACATGTTATTATTTTCCGGCCCTTCTTTATTGATTGGTTGTATATTATTTGTACATTTTAGGTTTGAAATATCATCAAACTTTTTTATAACATGTTTTTCTTAAACATTTTGACCTCCTGTTCACGTAACTGTGCCATAGTTGTGAAAGAGAGAGCAAGGTGCCCCATAAATGCATAACAAAAATATAAAGAGAATAGGTTGGATTAAAATAATCAACATATTATTCTCCAGCTCTTTTTTTGCACTTTGTTTTCTCCTATTTGTAGATTTTTGGATTTTAATGAAGTAATACAACTTTTGTTTGTCCTATGCTTTTATTACGCATATCTGCTGTAACTTGTCCATTCTTCTGACAACTGTGCAATTGTCAATTAAGGCTGTAAATTCCATTAGAATTGTCAAGTTGTCTGAGCAAGATACAGCCCCAAAATGCACAATAAAACATAAAATAACAGTTGTATTACTTCATTGAAATAATCAACATATTATTCTCCGGCTCTTTTTGTTTGTTTTATGTTTTTATTATGCATTTCTGCTATAACTTGTCCACTTTTCGGTCAACACTGTAATAGAAATGATGAATTGTGGTTGTCAATAAATGGTTGTGAACTCTGGCAAAGTGGTCAAGTTGTGCGAAAGAAAGGGCAAGAGACAGATTCCAAATGCATAATGAAAACATAAAAAGAAAAGGTTGTATTACTTCTTTTAAAAAAATGGACATATTATTCTCTAGCTCTCTTTTGTTGGTCGAGTTTTCTTATTTGAAGATTTTAATGATGTAATCCAACCTTTGTACATTTTGGCCGTAATTTGCCCCTTTTTTAGACAACTCTGCCAGCATTGTTGAATTGTCCGAAGAATGTGCAATGAAATATACAGCCCCAAAATGTATAATGAAAACATAAAAAGAAAAGGTTGTATTGCTTCATTTAAAACAATAGACATATTATTTTCTAGCTCTTTTAAGTTGGTCATTTTTTTCTTATTTGAAAATTTTAACATGTAATCCAACCTTTTTTTTTTTCGTTCGGACAACCTTGCCGGAGTTGTCAAGTATGATTGTAAACTCCTGCAAAGTTGTATGAAGGGGAGGCAAGATACAACCCCAAAATGTATAATAAAAACAAACACAAAAACATTATATAATTAAAAAACAGAAAGTAAAAATAATCAACACGTAAAAAAACCATTCACTCATATTTTAAACTTTTTTCATAGTTGAAGATGACGAGAGAAAATAATTGTAAAATCAAACCTGTGAGACCGATTGCGTTTCTGACATAGCTTCCCAAATAAATATAACAATATTAAATAAATAAAAAATTTTCAATTGATTATTGTTCAACAAGTGGCTTCTTCATATAGAATATAACCAGATTGGTCGTTTCTAGATCAAAGCCCGCCCAAAAATGTCGATTATGTTATAATCGATTAATAATCGAATATAACTAGTTTAATTTATACGCTTAGACAATCAATATTAAGCGTAAACTTTGTTAATAACAATTTTAAATAACTTATTTTGATTATGTTAAAACATTTAATGTCAAAAGTGTCAATTATAATATTAAAATATAGTTTCTAAAAATAAATAAATATAATCGATTCTTTTAATTTCATTATGTAACTTTCTTTTTATCAAACTGAGGTTTCATAGGTTTAGGCTATAACAGTCGGAAGGTATGTTCAATTTTAGATAAACTATATGAACATGTTAAATATTTTTTTATCAGCCAGTTTTTTAACGGAATGACCACCGCAATTCCCAAGATGGTAGCGGTTGCTTTCGATTCTGCCGTGTCAATGAGCAAGTTTCGCGGTTGTATGCTGGGCGCCCTACTCGGCGACTGCCTGGGCTCACCGTACGAGAACGAAGAGTCCGTATCGAAGGTGGTCCTTCAGAAGTATTTCGACAAGATGGAAGGACCTCCGTTCAAAGGTGATCAACGTTCGTTTCCTCGTTGTTAATTGATCTAATATCTAGTCGTTTTTTTTTTCCAGCCCCTGTCAAAAAATATACGGATGATACCGCGATGACAAAGTCTGTCGCTGAATCGCTCATTCAGCATGGAGCATTAGACGAGAAGGACATGGCTAAAAGGTATAAAGATGTTCCAGCAAATTTCACCTAGAGGAAAATCTCTTCTTTTATTTATTTACACTTGCGAGTTCTCTGGATATATTTGTGTTTCATCAGTCACCAGGTCTGTATTAAGTCAGACAGCAAAAGTGTTATAAAAAATTTAGCAACTTGAAGACAGATTATTTTTGTGCAATTATTAAATGAACTTTTGATCTCGATAAAGAAAACAAGAATATGGTTTTCTGTTGGGTACAAGATCACAGTGGTGTAAAGAGTAAGGATGGAGTAGAAAAATTGGCCAATCGTGCCACTCCAGTAGCTTTCAAGATTTGAAGCTCCTACCATTTGTTGTGCTTAAGTCATTTAATAAACTCTAGATCAAAGAGTGGCAACCTATTTATTATATCTAAAGGGCCTTATACCCAAAGATTTATAAAACACCCTGGTATTTAAACATAGACGGTAGTTTATGATTATTCAGAAATCATGAGATGTGCTCTGGTGCGACGTAGGTTTCAGAAAAACATTGTTTAAATTTAACAAATACATATAGGATTTGGAAAAAAGTGAATATAAAAAATATTTTTTTGCATTGTAATACATTCATTTTTTCACACCCTAAATGTATTTGTTAAATTTAAACAATGTTTGTAATCCCAGGCATTGAAGTTGATCACAATAAAGATCAAAATGTTGGCACAATAATGAAATGTTTTTCTGATAACTACATCAGACCAGACCGCATCTCATAATTTCCAAATAATCATCGACTAACAATCTTTAATAATCGCACAGACGGTAGTAAGGGTTGCTTTATTATCATGACAGGAAATCGAACTGAACATGAAATAAGCGGTGCATACCTTTACAAAATAAAACAGAGACGATCCACCAATTGTTCCTCTTGCAATATATCTGAAGATTTAAAACATTTCCTTTTTCGAAATCCAGAAAACCAGAGAAAATTTCATGCCAGAGGTTTTTTAAATTAAATATTATTGACTATCCCTTTAGCCTTGAGACAATGTTACTTCAGAAAACATGTTGATGTGCAAATTGATATTTAAATTTGTTTAAAAAGAAATAATAATTTAAATATTTAAAGTTAACTGTAACTATAGCAGATCTGGAAGGAGGTATGCTTCTTTGAGTTCAGGTCCATTGTGGCGGGGGTCCTGGTGTATCAGTTCATCGGAGCAGTTTGGGTGTCTTCTATCTCAGGGCTCATGGGGTGTGGACGATGGCAGTACCTGCAGGTTTTCAAAAGTGGCTCTGGTTTCTAACGTATCTCCCTCAGGGGATGTTTTTGTTATGCAGTTCTGTCCTCAATTCGTCTTGCGTTTTTGATCATGGGGGGGGGGCAGCAGTTCATCCTTCGGAGGTATGCTACTTCTTGTACAATGGCAAGATGTTGAAAAATATAAGGAAAAAAAGCATCTAAGAAATGTTTGACAGATGTACCTTGCCATAGACCAGGACCAGAAACTGTGGGGTGACCAGGAACTGGTGGAGTTACCCTAAGCACTACAGCTTGTTGTATTTCATTCCTAGTTCCATTTTTAGGGGCTCACAACACGCATGTGAATTTGGGCCCCTGGCGTGCCAGTGTTCTTCCAATCATTTTGCTGGACCGCATCTGATCCCATCCCAGACTTTCATTGATGAGTGTTGTATCAATTTCTTTCAATTGCTGCCACTGTTCCCCTTAGGCTCAGAAAAAAAGTCCAAAGGTGATGGTGAGAATCGAACCCATGTCCGCAGGATCTACCCACTGAGAGTCTGACGGCTACCACAATCCCCCGACATGACGGTTAAACATATTTCAAACTTAAAATACCATTAGAGGATAATAATTGCGAAGACATCAAAAATATGCATTAGTGATTTTTTTGATTCCCAATTATTTAATTTGAGCCAAGATTTGGTACGGATGCAAGTGCTATACAGTAGTAAGAAACACACCTATTGAAGCAACAACTAGCATTCAATAATATCAAATTGTCAATATGAAATGTAAGGGCTTTATAATTTTTTTGCAGTCCTTTTATCATTACAAATAGTTAATTATGGGGTATAATTTGGAGATCTAAAAATTTTTTAAAAAACGTTGAAATACTTTTGTGTGGTAATGTGTATTATTGTAAATTCTCAGATTTATAACTGAATACTTCAAAGAGCCAAAGCGTGGGTACGGGCCCGGGGTTGTCAAGGTGTTCACAAAACTAAAAACCAACAAACTCGCGGATCTGTGGACACCGGCCAAAGAACAGTTCGAAGGCCAGGGCTCCGCCGGAAATGGCGCAGCAATGCGAATCGCCCCCGTCGCCCTTTTCTGCCATGACAACGAAGACCTCCTGATCGACACGGTGACCAAATCAGCAAAGCTGACTCACACCCACCCACTTGGTATCAACGGAGCCATATTGCAGGTGAAGCTTGTCTCACTTCCCTCGTGAATTTTACTAAACGAACGTCGATTCCTTTTTTTTTTCTTTCAGGCCCTAGCCATCAAGCATAGTTTCAATCATGACCCAAAAACTCCAATTGATGTGGACAAGTTTTCATCTTATCTACTTGAAAAAATGACTGCTTTAGAAGACACTACTTCGTAATTTACTAATTATTTATAAAATTATATATTTTAAAAAAAATAAAAATATTTCAATTTTGTAGTATGTCAGATAATGAGGAGGAATGTTACAAAACACAACTTGAAATTGTACAAAAACTGCTTAAAGTCGGAGAAGTCTGTGATGATGAGGTCGTCCAAGCTCTGGGGAATAACGCCTTAGCAATTTTTTCCGTACCTACTGCAATCTACTGTTTCCTACGATCGTTAAAGCCAATAAACAAAATTGATGTATGTTATGTTAAACAAAAAAAATTTAAATCTAAGTATGTATTTAACGTTTATTTTATTTTATAGACGGACAACCCATTTAGGAGGTGTATACAGTACAGCATTTCCCTAGGAGGTGATACGGACACAATAGCCAGTATGGCAGGCGCCATATCTGGCGCGTATCATGGCGACGAGCTCATAAATTCAAGTTTAAAGAGCCAATGTGAGGCTGACACGTATGTCCAAGAACTAGCTGACAATCTCCATCACGTTAAATTCGGCTAGTAATGTGTAGATAACAGAAACATTGTGCCTTTAGGTTTTAATTTTTTGTTGTTAAATAGAAATATGAAATTTTATTGGTTGTTGACTCTACCAAAAGTCTCATCATTCCCTATCGATTATCCATAATTTTATACGTAGTTCCACTAAAAAAGAAAAAACGACTCAAAATGTCCTGGCTTTGCTTTAAAACTAAATAAAGAAAAGAAAATTAATTATTAAATTTGCGGTTTGCTCAATTCTAATCATGTTGCTTTGGTCAAACTTGGAAATGATTAAACTATTGATTCATTTCCCTTCGAGCATCAACAAGAAATATCAGAAATAATTAATTGCCATTGACAGGAAATATCTCGCTTGGTGCGTATTGCCTGGAAGCTTCGTAGTCACGGCAAAGCATCAAAACCTGTCGGGACAGTTGATCATTCATACTGTTCAAACGTCTCTCTGAAAATCGACTAAAAAAATGCTTTGGGCAGAAAATATTTATTTGAAACATGAACAATTGCAGAAGGTCTTTCCACGTTGTTTAGAGAAGTGAAAGTATGGAATTTACAATATTGTACATTTCAGAAGTGGTACACATAAATTACTAATTTCAGAAAGAAAATTGCAATGTGTTGACTTGTATGACCTAATTTTAAAAGCCATTAGGCAAAATCGAACTGACCGTTCACCAGTGACTCACGTGGTCAGTTAGCCCTGTGTAGTTTCATATTTTCCAAGTGATTAAGGTTTTTAGTTGAAATAAAAAAAGAAATGTTACAAGCAGGATTTGAACCCACAGTCTTCGGCTAGATCTGCCGCTGCTTCACCACTTCAGCTATGTAATTTTGATATCCAATCAGACGTTGAATTTCCCGTTTCAACCCCACCCTTTGAATTTTCCCTCCTTTTTGCCATTTTTTAAATGTATAATCAGATCTCATTCTCAACGACCTCAAAATTAGTGAATTTAACGATTTAAAATGAAGTATACTTCATTAAAGCTCTCTGCGGCCATTTCATTTGTCATTGAGAATCCAATCCGATTACACGACATTTGAAAAATGTCAAAAAGGTGGGAAAATTTGAAAGGTTGGGTTGAGATGGGAAGTTAGTGTCCGAGCGGATGGTTCGAAGAAACGATAGCCTGCGTATCTAGCTGAAGATAGTGGGGTTCGAATCCCGCTCGTCTCATTGACTTTTTTGTCTCAACTAAAACCCTTAACTAATTGTAATATATTACTTGGTCAAGTGACCTCCAAATTAGTGAATTTAATAATTTTCCAAGTGGTTGTTCACAAGTATCAATAAGTTAGTCTTCAAGGTAATTAGACCCCGACGGAAACAGCTCCTTTTCACCTTAGCATTAATTCCACATAGGTTGCTATTTCTTGGTCTAAGCTGCTTATTACAAACCCCATTTTTTTAAATGCATTTGCATTTTTTTTTTCTTCTGTGTTGGTTGGTGCAACAATAAACGTAAAAACAAAAGATAGAAAAAAAATTGTCATATTTGTACTTATTTTCAACAGAAACGACCATTTTGAGTCGTTTGACACAATAATTGAGTACTATAAACATCATAGTTTATAGAATAAACACAAGCAACCAAAAAATCCATTTTTTTTCTTCAATATATCTCTACTTGTTTTCAATGGAAATAACCATGCTACTTGATTGGTGCTTTGTGCCATATTAAAAAAAAAAAATATTCAGAAGGTCTGGAAACAATACTTTTTTTTCTTTCTATTCAAAGCTTCGGCTGATATGCAAAACATCCTTTAAAAGCTTCTTTGTTGGTTGGTTCTTTCTTATTTAGAGGAAATACATAGGTAATTATGAGCCTTAATGTATATTTCATAAATGATTTTTTTTGTTCTTAAGTAAGACATTCTTTTTTTTTTTTTTTTTTTTTTTTTTTTTTTTTTTTTTTTTTTTTTTCAGGCAAAAGTTGAGCGGCTGAGAATTTTTTTCTCAACGTGGAAGCCTTAATTTAATTTATTTTCCAAGTATACACTAAGGCATGATATTTAACTCTGATGACCTTGTCACAACTCTCACATAACGGGCAAGTGCAAGTAAACTCCTAGAAAACAAAATAGAAATAGTTACGGTTTTACTAAAATTTCGCCGAATTTTCTACCTGTTGAAGTTTTCATACAGATAGTAAGTATATACATGTACATATTGTATTGTATAAGATATACATATTGTAACAATAGTCTTTCTTAAAACTGTTACCGAAAAATAGTCTGACAAATGTATAATTGGCATTATTTTAGTTCATTTTAGTATTAGCCTTTTTAATAGTTGGATTTTGAATGTTATTCAACCTGACTTTCAAAGCAAAAATAAACATTAATCTGTTCTCTATAATTAAAATTTGAATAGGACGATAAACTAACAATGTAAAATAATAAGTTTCTGGATAGTTTTCTTGCTTGAAAATAGAATAAAGCTATGCACAGTAAAAAGATAGAACGATGAAATGATTAGGTTCCTTAATGATTGTGCCATTAGCTCTTTGTACAAAAAAAAAAAAAAAGGACACAGAGGTAGCAGGTGCTAATGTTATCTCCAGATTTTTACGGTACTCCTACGTTCCCAGATGTGTAAAAAAATTGTTACAATATTATTGTGAGTTCAAGTCCTGCTTGTAACACTAAATTTTCTTCTCGACTATCTTTGCATGAAAATAGGAAATAATAGATAATAATAAACAGATAACTAATTACATAATATTATTTATGGCTGGTAAACATCTAATAAGATAATACATAAAACAGAAAATTCTTCTTGTTTTTAAATTACCCATCTTTTTCACTGAATCTCTGAAACAGTCAAAGTCAATCTTTTGACTCTTTATTTGTTCTTCTTGCTACAATTTGTCAAATTAAGGTTAAAAGAATAAGACAAATAGCCATGCAAAAAAAAAAAAAAAATAAAAATAAATAAATAAAAAAAAAAAGCAGATAGAAATTTTGTTACAGATTCAGTGAAGAGAGAGACTGAATTTATGTACAGCATTATTGAAAATATTTTAATGAAAAAGTAAATTGCCTTATTCAAATATTACTATTTTCCCTACATTTGTTGTATGATACCAAAAACAAAACCGAGGAGAAACGGTTTAATGAACAAAGCCATAAACTTTTCACTGCAATGCCCAATATCGCAATTTAAATAAGAAAAATAGCTCCTTCAAAAAAAAAAAAAAAAGAAAAAGAAAAAAAAAGAAATATTATTGTGTGTTGTTTCTTATTATTGTTATGTAGAATTAGTTATCATACTTGAATGGAAGAATAAAAGGATAAAGATGAGCTAATCACGCTGAGATTGTTGCTAGTCTGACTCCATTATTATTAGCCATACAAGCCTATGGGGAAATTTTAATTTATGAAAAAAACTCACAATTTTAATTTTTTTTAAAAAAGAAACAAATAAATTTTATAATTATATTGAATTTATTGTAACTTGGCCTTCCAATTAAGAATTAAGAAAAGAAAATCAAAGCTTGGATGGCCATAGGATAAATTAGGTTACGAGTGAATGTTTGGAGTCAGAGTTTTATAGCACTCAGAAGAGTTATAGCAAACCTAAAATAGAATGTTTGGATGTTAGGGCGTGAAATGACCTTAGCCGTTAAAACGCCCTTAAAAACTAATAATAATAATAATAATAATAATAATAATAAAGCCATAAACTTAGCTTTTTGTCAAATCAATTTATTAACCAACAATGAATTGTTTCTTAATCACAACTTCCCATTGGAATTTGTTTAGTTTCCTATAAATAAAAAACTCAAGACACTTTTGTGTTTCACATATTTGCTAAAGATCTCTATGAGATTCACAAACAATTGGAACACATACCGTAAACTTTATTTTACTTAAATTTCTTAAATTAACAACAGGATGAGTAATGATAAACTATAAATATTGTTTCGTTTGGATTTTTTTAAATATATGAACTCTGTGACTTAGAGAATAGTTGATCATAAACTACTGAACAGCAGGAGTTTGCAAAGTGTTACAAAGAAAACAGTAAATTCTAAAAGGAGAAAAAAATAATGAATAAAGATACTAAACAAATGAATAGTGAATGAAAATCATTGTTTTCTAGACAATTTTTGCAATAAATATTATTATTTATAATGATTCTTTCTAATGTAGAGCTGTTTATAATCATACCTACTGATTTTTGTTCTATTTTCTCTCTTCAGTGCCAAAATTGGGAAGTTGAAGTAAAAAAACTTGATACGATGAAGTTTCATCACGTGTTTTTCTGGCTTGTTCGACTGCTCCCACAAATAAGGCTTGTATGAAATAAATAAACATGAACTTTTTTGATTCTAGTGAACGAAATTGAGTTTTAGAACGGCCGCAAGTGAAATGTGTGCTTGTACGGAATATAATTTAAGTTAGAATTTGGTACAAAAATTCCAAAAGATATAAAGAAAAATCTCCAAGTAATTTCTGTCATATAAGAGGGCTTAACGTTGTTGGTTGTCAAGGGTGAGTGATCGCAATCACTCTATGAAACCTTTTTCAAATTAAAGTCAATTAAAATTCCATGAGTTATTACGGGGATTTTAAGCTAGAGCCACTAGCCTGGCAAATATGAGTTGGGTGCGCCGTTCTAATAAAGCATTATTTACATCTATTTTGTCCTAATTGCCTGTAACTAATGTAAAAAAAAAGTAATTTATTTTAAACTAAATTTGTTTTTTCATCAGTGTAGATAGTAGTCCAGCATGAAATAAGCTGAAAACTTGACTATAATTTTTTTCTCATTCTTTGTTGTCCTCCCCCCTAATACTCGTATATTTGTTTCTTTCAAACCGTCAATATTCTTTAAAAATTAAAAGTCATGGCTCATCACTGAAAGTTAAAGATCCCGGGTTCGAATCCAGCAGCACTGCATTTGAACCCGACATTACAAATGGACTTGTTAAAAATAAGAAAAAAAATTTTTTTTTTTTAAATAAAAAACACCGACACCTTATGCTTTGACCTCTGCCATTGCGAACCCATGTTTAAAAAAAATTTCATTTAATTTGGTTAATGTTAAAAATTGAAAGTAATGTTGTTAATACAAAATGCATAGTTTCAAATAAACAACAAAACCCGAAATATTTACAAAAGGGCTTGTTTCTCAAAACCACCGACACCCTTACGATTTGACGTCTGCTGTTGTGAACCCTTGTTTAAAAAAAAAAAATCATGAATTTCTGATTTCATTTTATTAGGTTAGCATTAAAAATTGAAAGTTTGTTGTTATCGATGTAATTTTTGTGTGTATGTGTGTGTGTGTGTGTGTGTGTGTGTGTGTTTGAATATATATCCACCATCATGTTACAGACTGCAACCAATTCTCCAACACTTTGAAGGAAAAAAAAAGCTGGCCAGACATTTCAAAAGTGTTTCAAAGCAAATAAATTTATATGTCGTAGGGAAAAAAGAAAAGAAAAAGAAATCGTAATGAGGAAAACATAAATTATGGTCAGTTGGGAGGGAGAATCTCATACACCAAACTCCCGATAGCTCAAGTGGTACAGCACCGAGGTGTAAATCTGGTCCCACTTATAACACTAATTTCTCCTCATCCTTCTTTGCATTAAAATTGAGAAAAAAAAAGATAATAAAAAATGATACCTAATAAAAAAATAAAATATAACAGCTATTTCTAGTTGCGTTTAAAATATTTTCTTTGTTTCTATAAATTTTTAAACAATAAAGATTAAAAAAAGCTCATATTTTATTGTATATTTCATTTAATTACAATGAACTTATTGTAATGTAAACCAAATTAAACAAGAATGCCAAGAGTTTTAATTAAAATTACTTAATTATGATGGTTGGAAAGAAAATACTACAAAGCACTAGATTAAAATTCATGTATCAATTATGATATCACAAAATGATTTTCTGTCTTATTCAATGTTAATTCAAGGGTAGTGAGTCCAATTGGCAATAATTTAATCTATTCTCCCTCAAGCTTTTCAATTGCTACTGATGGAATAAATTTTTAACAGATTGTAAATTCATTAGCATACATCATGAATGAATGCTCTATAACAATTCTTTATTCCAGATAAATTAGAAAAGGTTTTAATTAATGGAAAAGAGACAGTGTGGTCCTTTGTTGGAATGAGGAAGTCAATAATGAATTCCAGGCATGGACTTTTTACATAGTTTCAGCATGAAGTCGCCTTGGATGAACTATCTCCCAATGTTTTCCCTTCTCTCTCTGTCTCTCTCTTTCTTTTCTTTTCTTTTTTTAAATTCTTGATTGGAAAGAGTTGTTAGCCTTATGGATATTGAGATCTGTCTGAATAGAAGAGATTATCATAAGACGAGAGAGGAAAGGAATGGTCCACTCCCCCTCTCCTCACATATCTTGTATTAGGTGAGATAATGGTACAGTCAGATGTGAAAAGACAGTCTGCCCACCAAGAATGGTCAAAGGGCTCTGAACTGAGTTTTATTCTCTCGGAGCACATTGAATGGGGGAGTAGAAGTGGTTGTCCTTGACTGGGCTCTCTCTGATCTCTGGCTGCATTTGCTCACTGCTTGTTCAGTCTTGCAGGCCTTTCATAACAAAACTGTCAGGAACGAAACCCCATCATTCCAGTCTCTCTCTCTGAGGAGCCGACTACTGTGTTGTCCTGCCCTACATTCTGCTTGGACTCATCTTCTTTTTTTGTCTGTTTTTTTTTTTTTTTTTTTTATTGTTGTTTACCTCTATGCTACTACAAAGGAGAGAAGATAGGAGCAATCAGTGTAAGTTTCATTTATGATTTTATTTTTGCTATATAATTTATAATATATTTTCTAATATAATATTTGATGTGATTTTATAATATAATATATATTTTTGACCAAAAACAATATGTGTGCCCATAGTTCATATAAATAAAACTACGTATTAATGATTAAAAATTTAATCTAATCATAGAACTTTAAAACTAGACAATTATCAATGTAAAGTTGCAAACATATACTAAATGGTTAAAAAAACCATTGACAAAATAACTGTCTGCAAATTTTCTTTGCAATGCAAAACAAACAAAAAAACAAACAAAAATTCAAGAAAAGTGAAAATGTTATTACATAAAACATAAATTCCACAATAAAACCAATATTTTAGACGAAAATAATTTTTTGATGGCGTCCATCCTGATTTTGTGCAATGCCGTAATAGGATGATGCATTTCAGTGACTTTTCTTTTATAATGTCGTTTGATTTTTTTACATTCTTATAAGTTCAAAAGTGGAAGTCTGGATGACCATGAACTTGGCGAGCAGTCTGTCAAGAATATATATAAAGAATATTATTGACAGACTTCTCGCAAAGTCCATACGCGTAGAGGCAAACACTTCTGAACTTACAATAATGTAAAAAACAGTCAAACCAGTTTGTATTAAAAAAGAAAAAAAAAAGCCACTGAAGAAAGTCTAGACTGAAACACGTCAGACGTAATATTGTGTACCCTATTGTGGAAAAGATAAATAATTTCCTACCCATCGACTTATGACCAAAATATTCTCTTTGTTTCTGTTGTCCTTTTTTTTTTTTTTCATTTTACTTATTTTTAGGGCTTCTTTGAAGGCAGTTAATGAAATTTTCAAATGTACAAAGTACAACAAAAAAAGTACTTCAAATTTATAATTAAAATTATACTACTTGATAATGACACAAAAGTCCGAAATATTGTATATTTGAAAATTTCTTTAGCCACCTTCAAAAACAGCCTAAAAATAAGAAAATTAAACCATGATAAAAAAATATATACATTTAACAGAATGTAAAAAAAAAATTGATTTAGTTTAATTTATTGAAAAACTAAATGCAACATATTAAACAGATTTTCTTTTGTCTTGAATTGTCCTTAAATCATAATTAGTTCACTTTCAATTTCCATGAGAAAAAGCATTCTAAGCTAAAAAAAAAAAAATTGTCTTCTCAGCAGAAGCAATTGTTCTTAATAACTGTTAAACTGGAAGATTACAGTTGACACAGTGTTTTAACTGGATTTCATTCCCTCGGCAAGTTCCAATTTGAAATTCAAACGGCATAAAACTGAAGCCAGAAACAGTGAGACTGCTGTTTGGTCGAACGATTTAGCATGTTTCTGATTTTTTTTCTTATGTATACTTTTTCGTTGTCAAGTAAATAATTAAAAACATTTTCATAAAGGAAAAAAAATTGAATTTTCACTTTAAAATAAATAAAACAACTATTCAGTAGTCACTGAGAGTTCAAAAACGACTGAATTGGTAAAATTTATTGCATAAATAAGTAGCAGTAACTATAATGGAAACCAGAAAAGAAAAAATATATCCAAAGTGTATTTTTTAAATTTAAAGGCGAAGTTGCTGTACATATCGATATTTAACTGTAGAAAATTGATCATAGTAGGCGTATCATTTCGTAGATTGCTGGTAAGACTGTCACACTGTAGGAATTAATCACATTTTGAATTGTTCTTATATATTTATTTTGAATTTTAGTAATATTTGTATCCTTTTTGTGTGTCGATGTCGTGAAAGAGATTCTTTCTGCTGATTATACAAAAAAAAAAAAAAAATCAAGATTTTGATCTGTTTTCACAGTGGTGTATTACGAGCTATCTGAATACGATCAATGAGATTAAAATGAGTAATGCCAGATCTTTTATCTATCGTACGACAGAAAACTAATCTACAGAAACTGAACGATGAAAAAAAAATTGTGTCGGAATTTTTTCCAATTCTGGATTACTCCAGGAAATAGTAAATATTGTTTTTCTTTTATGCTGTTTTTAACCGTCTGTCTTAGCAGTTACTCATTTAGACTTGCCATTAGCATTAATTATTCTGCTTTTGTAACGTTTTGGAAAAATACTGTTCTAAAAATTAAAACTTTGACAAACGAACTACAAAATATATTTCAAAAATTATTCCCATCTAGGAAAATAATCTACAAAAAAGTAACTATTTACAAAACGATATATATGAATATTTGAAATTTATTCGAATTGGTAGGAATTGATATGCTTGGGGAAGAGCAGATTAAATTATTGCCAATTCTGCATGGCTCACTACCTTGAACTAATATTGAATAAGGCCAGAAAATCATTTAGTGATATAATAATTGATAGATAAATTTTAATCTATCACTGGCGTTTTTCCGGTGTTTTGTAGTATTTTCTTACCAACCATCACAATTAAATAATATTAATTACAACTCATGACATTCTTGTTTAATTTGGTTTACATTATAATTAATGTAACAATAAAAATACATACTAAAATATGAAATAAACAATAAAATATGAGCATGATTTTTGTCTTTATTATTTAAAAATGAACGGAAACAGAAAATATTTTGAAAAACTAAAGAAGCAAAACAATCAACTAGAAAAGAGACAAACAGCGTTTGAAACAATATGTTCATAGCTGTTCTGTTTTATTATTATTATTATTTTTTGTATTGTTCATTATCTTTTTTCAATTTTCATACGAAAAAGGTTGAGGAGAAATTGGTGTTTATAAGCGGGGCTCAAACCCACAACCTCACATTTTATGCCTCGGTGCTGTACCACTTTAGCTATCGTGATTTTGGCGCATGAGATTCCCCCTCTCAACCGGCTGTAATTCAAATTTTCCCCATTACGATTTTTTCCCCTACGACATATGAATTTATTAGTTTTGAAGCACTTTTGAAAGGTTTGTCCGGCTTTTTCTTCAAACGTGTGGGAGAATCGGTTGCACTCGGTAACATGATGGTGGAGAGTAAGCCGGTCAATGCTTAAAACATGCTAAAAATAGAATTTCTATACGTTGTATTATTTCACTAATCACAGCCCAATATATTGATCATAGTTGTTTTAATTATTATGGTATTTAAACAAGAAACATTTAGAGAAATCAAACTGATAAATAGGACAAGAAATAAAATATTTAATATACGCTCAATGACAAAAAATACACTTGTATTTTTATGTTTATTTCAAACAATACATGTTTTTTTATCATTATATTAATTAATGTAAACCAAATTAAATGGAAAAAACATGTTTTTTTGTTTAAATAATTTAATTATGATAGTTTGATAGTTTGAAAGAACATCCACCCGAACACTAGAAAATCATTTAGTCATAAATTAAAATTTAATAAACAATTTAGTTAATTTTTCGGTATTTTGATGAATTTTCATTCAAAGCATCATAATTAGACATTTTGATTAAAACTCATGAGATTATGATTTTGTTTAATCTGTTTTATATTAAAATAAGTATATTGTAATTTATATAACGATAAAATGAAATAAAATATCTATTAATTCACTATTTTCATGGCCCGCTCGACCAATTAATATATGACAATTAATTACGGATTTTAGTTGAGATGAAAAAATGTTAATGGCACGAGTGCAGCGGCGTTTTCTAGCCGAAGGTCGTGGGTTCGAATCCCTCTCGTACCATTAACTTTTTTTTCGTCTCAACTAAAATGCGTAATTAATTGTCATAAAATATCTACGTTCTCTTTTTATATTTCTTGGGTTCATTTTCATTCAACTAATTTTCTCTTTATTTTTGATCAATTTCGGGGGCATAAGCGTCTTCTTGTCAATCTAGTTTTCTTTTTTGGAAACACAATAAAAGGATAATGATTTTGATGATTGTCTAGTTCCTGAAAAAATCCAAAGAAACAAGATTAGGGATGGAAACAAAACATTCGTGTTTTTTTTATATTTTTTATTTATCATTCTACAAATGAAAATTTACTATGTTAAATGTATGCATTTATTTTATTTGAATTTATCAGAAAACAGGTCACCCTTTGTTTTTCATTTTCAAACAGAATGCCATTTTTTTTTGTTTATCAACAAAAGAAATGTAAACAATGTTGAACTTTGATGTCTTAATTTCTTTTTCTTAAACCAGTTCACCCAATGCCAAACCGTGATCATCCATTATTAATTAAAAGGTAAAGAAGCTAAAGAAAGACTTTTGTAACTATTCCACTGAAATGTGAACTCGGTGTACCATTTCATGATGTATATATGTCAAGGCTATCACAGTGTTTTGGAGGCCTTGTGGCCGTCTCTCATTATCCCTAAGGTTGAGGCATTTCCCCTTCAATTCATCGAATGAAAATGTTACAATAATTTTTTTCTCTGTATTATATTTTTATTTATTTATTTTTTTTTAATTTTTACAGAGAATCATGTGATTGAACACATTCCCTGTCTGGTTCTATCTCTTGTTCAAGATGGATGGTGAAGGGGGTGATGGCGGCAACAGCCAAGAATATAACTACTCAAATCAAGATCCTTACAGTCCGTCCAGTGGCTACGATGACAATTCAATAAATAAGGATGTAATTAATTTTAAATAATTAAATATATTAACTAACCTTATACTTGTACAACCATGGCGGTAACAACTTTACGAGTCAATCTGATAATGTACGTTATAGTAGTAATATGAAATATTTGTGGGCCGACAAACATCAAGTGGTCATCGCTGTCTGAAACAGAATTTTTTCCCCTCTTGCAACTTTGTCACTGACACTGTATTTTCTTAACCAACATCTCAAAGACACCTCAAATTGTCAAATTACAATTAAGAGAAGAAGAACATACAAAGACAGATTTTCACACTTTCCATCTTTGCCGGATGCAGGATTAGTAATGCCCTAGTGAAGAGCCGGCAGACAAGACAAATAGTAGTAAGTGTAGGCCTTTTAAATAAAATATCTGGGTTTAACAATGGATGGCGTGATGTCCACTAGGCACGCGGCAGAATGGACCGTGGTAAAACTGCTATCACGATGTTGTTTTCTTCGCTAATACATGACTCCATTATGGGTCCTTTTAATAATACAGCAGCATTGCTAAGCCCATGCTTCGGTACGGGTGTCCTGCTAGGAGCACAACTTGCCAGACAAACCAAAAAAAAGTACGCTAAAATAAGTTTTTGAGGTTTATCGCCTCCTTCCCAAGATCGACCAGGATTAAGCGCCTCCACGAGATGGCCACAACGAAAACCATTGCTATGGAGGTGAAGTCAAAAACACGCTTCTTCAGCACATGTGCTGCAAGCAGGAATGCCCCTTCATTGATTGATTGATTGATTGGAAGTTTTCAGGGTGTGTATACTGCGCCCTTTAAGAGCTATTGTATCCCCCGTTCTCTGCTTAAAGCACATCGGTGAGTCCTAGTTCGTCAAGGAACTTGATAATAGGCCCGGTTTTATTGGTTGAAGCTCTTCTATGGTCACATTGTACATCCCAAAGCACTTCCTCCTGCGGGCTAATGTTGCTCCGCAGTTTGTTGGTGTTTCTTCCGCTTCTTTGCAGAATCTGCATGTGCCATCTTGGTTTACTCCGATTTTCTTTAAATGTCCATTTAGTCTACAGTGTCCTGTTAGGAATCGCAGTCTATTCCTGCTTCCTTTGATGCATTCCTTGATTTCTTTCTTTCCAAAATTGGTTAGAAAATTCTTGGATTGTTTATGTCCAATAAGTGAATTCCAGAGTTCCCTTATTTTCTTTTTGTCCTTCTGTCTGAGATAATCGTTAATAGTGTGGATTCCTATTCCACAGAAGGGTTCGGGTCCTGTTAGCGGTGTGGCTGCCCCTTCTCTTGCGAGGGTGTCCGCTTTCTCATTGCCTTCTACTCCCACGTGTCCTGGGACCCAGCAGAGGCTTACTTTGTTCTGCGCACCTAATATGTTTAGTTTTGTTTTGCAGTTCAGCACCATTCTTGAACTAATGATGTTTGAGCTTAGTGCTTTGATGGCTGCCTGGCTATCTGACATGATAACTATGTTCTTGTTTTTGTATCCTTTATTTAGATTAAATTGGACACATCTTTCTATTGCATGAATCTCAGCTTGGAAGATACTGGTGTGTTTTCCCATTGGTTCCGAGTATTTGGTGCCTGGTCCAAATACTCCTGCTCTTGTACCCTCCTGTGTTCTCGACCCATCTGTGTACCAAAGGATGGTGTTTGTAAAGGAGTTGATTTCTTTTCTTTCCCATTCTTTCCCATTCTTTTTTGGTGCTCAGATGTATTCGGAATTTTTGATTGAATTCAAACATCCTGTTCATGTCATCCCTAGGAGCCATGAGTGATGGATGATTTTTCCACAGTTTGTTGCTATCCCTCCATTTCAGTTTTATTCCTGTTGGAGGTTTCTCCCTAATGAGGTTGATTGTGGTTTTCTGTGCTGTCCTTTCTACCATGTGATATAGGGGTGTTAGTCCTAATATTTTTTCCATGCTAATTGTAGGACATGTTCTCATTGCTCCAGGAATGCCCCTTAAATAAAACAGCAGCAAGAAAAATAGGAGCGTATGACCACCGGTGTGTAAAGAACATTCTGTTTAGAGGCTGAGCTGTGATTTTTATTAAGTCCCTACAATTTTTAGTCCGTAAATGTACATAGTCTTTTCTTCATTTATTAACTTACCTAACCCCTCAAAATCTATTTTACGAATTCTCTTGCCTAAATGAGTGGTTTTTTAAACACTTTTTTCCACTTCTCAAATCCCTCGCTGCGACGATTTACAAAAATTTAAACAATGTAAGAACTTTCTGGTCGTAGGTAACTGACTTCCCACTGACACTCAACTTTGTAATTGTGCACTAACGGCAATGTATTGTTTAATAAAAATAAATTTCATCTTTATAAAATCTTAATCAATATCCAAGGGAATACATTAAATGGAAATCATTTAATAGATTCTAGAGAGAGACAGCCAAACAGAGAAAGAGAAAGAGAGAGAAATATGGAGAGAGGTAAAGTGAAAGGCAAATCGAGAGTGAAAGAGAGAACTTACTCTCTCTCTCTCTCTCTCTCTTTCTCTCTCTCTCTCTCTGAATTGCAATTTCTAATGTTTTTCGTATTATTTTTGCGTTTGTAACCCAAGTTTTATATATGGATTTCTTCGCAGGAAAAATTCAAAGACGATTCTATTGAGCCTGAAAATAATAAGAAGTACGATGAGACAGACCTAAATCAAATAATTCTCGACGAAGACGAGTCCCACCCCGATGGAGCGGTACCTCGGTTTGTCATACAAGGCCTGGGCGACCCTCCGGAAAAGCCACCCCTCAACGGGGACGTGCCTTTGTCGAGCATGTCCTTAAAGGACGGCAACGACACAGACCAGAATTTAGACCGAGATGAAAATAATGGCTGTGGCAGTCTGGACTGTATGTACTATACGCTAATGTGCTGTGAATGTTCAGTATTGTGATTTTTATTTATTTTGTGAGATGATTAATGACAAATTTGAAAAAAAAAAACGTGCAATAAATTTTATAATTTTTCTTGTGTATTTTTGTTTCTCTACTTCTTTTTTTATTGGCTTCTTCCTGGAAGTTTCATATCTGATAGTTTTTTTTTAATTAATTTTTTTTTTAATTCAAGTTTATTAATGTTGTATGTGTATATATATATTAAGCTAAAAATATTAATTTAAATTCTGTAATATTAATATTACCCAAAATACAAAATTGATATTCAATTTAACATTTTTTCCTGGCTTCATTAGTAATTGTTAAAATTATGAGATTTCTCCGTGCGGTCTGAATGACGATGAAGTGGCAGTTGAATCAGCACCGATCATTTTTGATTGTCTTGTCCTCACTGGTTTGGTCTGTTCGATGCACATTGGCGTTTTCCCATCTTCAGCATTGGGTCTGTGAATATTTCATCATGCTACTACGTTCGTAAAAATCATTATAATATATCAAATTACATAATATAAGAACCTAACAAGACAAAGACACACCTTTTTGACCAGCAGCACGAAAAATAGAAGAAAAAAAAGTCATCTGATAGACCAAACCAGCAAATACAGGCAGACCAAAAATAATAAAAAACCAAGTAATAATTAAAGTTTTACAGTAATAAACAAAAACTAGGATAAAAAGTTCATGCAGGAAAGAAAATAATTTAAATCTATAATTATGAAGTTTTAGAAGGTTTCTAGTATTTCTATCTGGTGAATTATGAATTATTTTGTACAACTTTGTGTCAGTCATAGACATTAAGACA
The DNA here is from genome assembly GCA_039619505.1 of Cimex hemipterus. Lineage (NCBI taxonomy): Eukaryota > Metazoa > Arthropoda > Insecta > Hemiptera > Cimicidae > Cimex > Cimex hemipterus. Next base: position 9,113,315 of record CM077111.1, on the reverse strand, counting down.
TAAAACATGCCTAATCACTAAAACCAATTAGTTGATCGGAGAAAAAAAAACCATTAAACCCTTTTTATTAAGTTTACAAAATTTCTTAATCATTAGTATCACATTAATACTACAATCATATAAATTTGAATATTTCTAAGTTTTTTTTTTTTTTTTTTTTTTTTTTTTTTTTTTTAAATTAGCTAGTAGAGCTTCGTGATGTCACTGTGTTGACAAAAGCCCACAAGTCATTTGCTAGGAGTTCAGGCACTTCAAACGCTGCAAAATGCCCTCCCCTTGGAAAATCATTGAGCTGCACTAGGTCTTTGTAATGCTGGCGGAGCAGTGAAGACGGGTAGAAAGATATTTCATGATTGAACCTTGCACAGGCGGTCGGCGTCAAAATCGGTATCCTGGATACAAAAAAAAAAAAAAAAAAACAAAAAAAAAACAATGCATATCATTACAATTACATTCAATACGTGTTTAGGCAAAAGTTACTGTAGTATCTTCAGGAAACTGTTTCCTTTTGAACAAGCCTCCGCATAAAGTCTCATAGATGATGTTATGCTGTCTGTTATCCAGTAAAACATTACGTCGTCAAGAAGGGCCGACGTACTGTAGTATTTTAAGCCGCCGTCTTCGAGCTCTCTCCAGTTTTTATTAGTGCCGGTGGAAAATTTTTCCAAAAGATAAGATGCAAGGCCAGCAGGCGAATCAGTCAGGCTTACACCTGAATAATTTAAAAAAAAAATGTTCAAACATTTCTCTTTGTTTAAGTAAAATTTTTACCCATGGTGTCAGGCTTTGTAGCTTGTATGTGGAAGTATCCAGATTCTTCTAACATAAAACTTAGGTGACTGGAGTATACCGATCGTTTATGCTCTTCAACAAATAACGACGGAAAGAACCCAGCGACAAGAGCCTGGAGTTGGCCGAAAAGACTGTGCACCATGCAAAAATTTGAATGAAAGCCCAAAACACTGAAAAAAATTTTTTTTTTTAAACATGTCCGTTATTGACAGTGTAGTGTTTTACTTCTCAGAGTGGAGAATGGATATGGAAGCTCCGATTCCTGATCCCCAATCACCTCCTTGTATATAATATTTATTAAAGCCCAAACGGACCATTAAATCGTTAAAAATTGATCCGATTTCTCCAGGTCCTAGGCCAGGCCTGGATGCAGCATCTGAAAATCCGAAGCCAGGAATCGATGGGGCGATTACTTCGAAAACAAATTCATACGAAGAGGTAGGGTTGGTTAGAAGAGGAATAAATTCATAGAATTCTCTAACCGAGCCTGGCCACCCATGAAGCAGTAGAAGAGGCACTACCCCTTTCCCTGTAATAACGACAATAATTTAATTTTTAATCTAGATCGTAAAAAGGAGTCATTTTTCTAAAATTAATTCCTTGTTTATTGTTTTGAAGTACACATATAAAAGAAATAAATTTTTTTTGTGTCTTATCTGTAGCAGGAAAATCTTTGTAAGTTAAACTACAACTTTTGTGGTTAAGTACATAAAATAAAAAGAAAAGTAGTACAATCATTAACAGCTACTTAAATCAGCCTGAAATGTTGTCAGATTTTGAATATAATTTTAAATTATTGTATGCACTGTCATCTAGTTGGGAGTAGGCTTTTGAATTAAAAAAAAAAAAAAAAAAAAAAAAAAATTAAAAAGTAGTACAATTTATTATAATACGATAACTATAATACAAGCAGTAACAAACAAAATGAAAAGCAAACTGTCAGCATTATCACACCGCTGACTTTCTTAGCCTAACAGTCTTAACAAATTTCCAGATGTCCGCAGCTAGAACGTCAGGGACCTCGAAAGCGGCAAAATGACCGCCGTCGGCATAGTCCGTTAGTTGAACTAAATCTTTAAAATTATGTGTGAGCATTGAAGTCGATGGAAAGAGAAATTCGTTTTTGAACCTTGCGCAGCCTGTGGGTCTCAACATAGGGATTCTGAAATAAAAATAAATAAGTAACAAATTTTAAAACTTTTTTTTTTTTTTTTAATCAAACTACTCACTCGTCCAAAAGGAGAGCTTGATAATTTTTGCTGAATGCTTCACTGTACAGTCTCACTGAAGTAGTGATACTATTCGTAATCCAGTAAATCATAACATTATCGAGCAATGCAGCTTTGTCGTAATGCTCTAGACCTCCATCAGAGAGATCCCTCCATGCCTTGTTCGTCCAGGTCGAGAATTTTTCCAAGATGTAAGCTGCAAGCCCTGCTGGAGAGTTGCTAAGAGCAACACCTTAAAATAAACACTGTTAACAACAGTTTTGTTTCTAGAGTAAAAAATATAAATAAATACGCACCAACAGTGTCGGGCTTAGTCGCCTGAATATGCATGTATCCACTTTCGAGAATCACATTAAAAAATGTGTTTGCATAATCTTCCCGCATGTGTTTTTCGATCAAAAAAGATGGGAAAAAATAAGCAGCCATTGTTTGTAACTTAGCCAAAGCACTGTTTGCAAAGCACATGTTGGAATGATAACCAAGAACACTACAAATACAAAGAAAATATTTAAAAAAACGTATTCCAAAATAAATAAATAAATTACTTGTTCGGTCTGATGACTCCCAGAGAAACTCCGATGATAGAACCCCAGTCACCGCCTTGGATATAGTATTTTTGGTGTCCGAGTCTAACCATGAGGTCATTAAAGAGCGATGCCATATGGACAGCGCCCAGTCCAGGCTTTGAAGCACCGTCAGAAAACCCGTAACCCGGAAGCGACGGGGCTACGACCTCAAACACAAAGTCGTGCTCAGGCTTTGGGGTTGTGAGCATGGGTATGATTTCGTAAAACTCTCGGACTGAGCCTGGCCACCCATGAAGCATAAGAAGTGGTACGGTTTGTTTACCTGAAAATTCAATTGTAAAACTCAACATACAATCAATATATCTGTGAATAATGGTAATGACACGTGAAAGTGAAATGCGTTAAATTTTGTTGACAAATAACATAAAAAAATATTCTTTTTAATTCAACAATTGATTTTCTGGTTATATAGTTTGCTCAGGAAACTCAAACAAGCAGAAGGAGGATCAAGAAAATTTAAATTGACAACTAATTACTGATTTGTATGTACATAGTTAATTCTATAATTTCACAGTCCATTGGCAATTACAGCTTTTATACTTTACAATAAATTACTGGCATTCATCGAGAATCACCCACGTTGAGTGTTGGCAGTACAGGGTCATATGTTGGTTCTATCCACCCAGCTATCTAGGCTCTGAGTGCTGTCAACAGCTAGGTCAATTCAGGACCCAACAGCACTTTCTAGATCCTAACCTGTTCAACCCTCATCCATTCTTAAGTACATCCTTTTCTCTCAATTAGGATGGTGGAGTATTAGAACACCCCTTTACACCTTTTATATAATTAAGTAGTAGAGGATTGCTAGAGTAGTCAATATTCTACCATCAGCCCTTTCACATTATGCATTTACGCTAATAAATACGTTCATTCCCAATGGCCACACAAAAAGACAATAGTAAAACAGCCCCATTTTCTACAAAAATCGGAACAGGTGTCCAAAATTTTTTGCTTCGTGCTCAACCACAATTCTCGTACAGGTTCTGTGCCTACATGCTCTCTATATGGAGCCAAGGTGTGGAACCCTTCAATTAGGTGGGACACAACGAGCAAGTTTATTTTCTGGACACTTATATGCTTTGGCATAAAAGTAAAAAGTAAATGTCCGTATGTCAACCCCACGTGGCCCATCCTTAATCGGATGAGTATGACTCATGGTTTATGACTCATATTTTTCGAGGGCCACCTGTCGGCAGTACCCTTGATACATGAGAGTTTAAATTTATAAGATATATGGATGGATGGTCACCAGGGACTGGAGGAGTTCCCTCCTAAGCACTGCTGTTCAGCTTATTGTACTATACCCTGGCTCCATTTTTGGGGGAGGGCTCATAACACAAAGTGAACTTGAGCCCCCATCGTACCAGTGTTCTTCCATCGAAGAAACTCATTTTTGAAGGGGGTTGGGACCAGGTTCAGGGTCGCTGAGATCCAGTCCCGCCCCATCCATTGGTGAGTGCCATGTCAATTTCTTTTAATTGCGGCCGCCAGTCCCCTTAGGCGTCAGAAAAATTCCAGAGGCGATGGTGGGGATTGAACCCATGACCGCGGGGTCTACTAGCCGAGAGTCTGATGCCTTAACCACTCGGCTACCGCAGCTTCCCTATAAGATCTATAATTAAATAAATTATTTTCAGAAGTAAGTTGTATGAGATTGATTTTGCTTATTGACATGGGCAGTCACTGGCTTCTTGCTTTAAGATTTAGAATTTTTTTTGGGGGGGGGCGAGACATCATGCGTGTCTCACCCCCACCGGCAACAAATTTTGGGGCTTCATGATTTAATAATCATAATGTCTCACCCCACATACAAAAAATTTTGAGTATAATGAATTGCATCATGTGTCTCACCTAACACACATAAAATTTTGGGATCATGTTTTAATAGTCATAATGACTCACCGCCACAACTGCAAATTTTGGGGTATCATGATTTTCATCATGATGTCTCGCCCAACATACAATTTTAGGGCAACATGATTTAATAATCAAGGTATTTCACCGAACACACACAAAATTTTGAGGGATCATGATTTCCTAATCATGATGACTCATCCCACAACAGAAAATTTTGGGGTATCACGATTTGCATCATGATGTCTCACCCAACATCACAACATTTTGGGGTATCGTGATTTAAGTCTCACTCCCCAACCGAAATTTTAGGGTGTCATGATTTTCATCATGATGTCTCGCCCAACACTCTCAAAATTTTGGGGGATCATGATTTCCTAATTATAATGTCTCATCCCACAACAGAAAATCTTGGAGTTATCATGATTTGCATCATGATATCTCACCCAACACCACAAAATTT
>CM077111.1:9071760-9085844 GCA_039619505.1 Cimex hemipterus | reverse complement strand
TTTTGTTTAATACCAAAATCCTGCATTATTTTCCGGACAACCCAATATTAGGAAAATTCAAAATAAGAAAATAAAAAATATTAAAAAAAATATTATTATATCCAAAATATATGATATTTCAAATTGAAAATAAGATAAATTAAGAAAGAAGAAAAGAGTTCATATTTTGAGCAACGTGCTAGGTGTTTGTAGACTTTTTACTGGATGTACTATGTGATGGCTATTAATGATTCAGGTTTTTTGCCATTTATTCTAGTTTTTTTTAATTTTATTTTTTTATTAATGAGCAAATTATTGATCTTGTGAGATTCAGTTTGTCAGTGATAATGATTTGTTTAATTTTCAACAGTTAAGTGGCAATTTTTAGTTTTAATTTTTATGGAATTTTAATAGGAACTGAGAGACAAACTTGTTGTTCATATAAACGAGCTTGGTCAAAAGGAGGGCAGGGAGAGGGACAAGATACTGAAAGAGCTCCTGTCTAAAAGTTTTCCGCTCGTCCGCCTGAAAGCCCTACGACCCATCGTCATGTGCATTCTGCGTAACATTCCACACATAGAAGACAAATATCTCAGGGTTCTTGTAAGCGTGTGAGTTTCCCACCTGAAATTACACTTATTTTTTACACGACGTTCTTTAAAGGTAAAAGACAGAGAGTTGTACAACGACACCGACACGGAAGTGAAACGTCAGATATGGAAAGACAATCAGTCCTTGTTCGGTGATGAAGTTTCTCCGCTGCTAACACAGTATTGTAAAGAAAAGGAATTAATACTCTTCGACCATCAGAATTTGACCAACCTTTTCTTCTCGCCGTCCCCAAAAGTAAACGACACTGATTATTGTATAATCAGAATTTATTAATTAAATTTTTATTTTTTTTTTTTAGGTCAGACGTCAAGGTGAAGTTGTTCAAAAGCTAGCACATATGATAGGTTCAAGTGTTAAATTGTACGATATGGTCCTACAGTTCTTAAGGACCCTTTTTATAAGGACGAGAAACGTTCACTACTGCACTCTAAGAGCTGAACTCTTAATGGCCCTTCACGATCTAGAAGTGCAGGACATTATCTCCGTAGACCCCTGTCACAAGTTTACTTGGTGTTTGGACGCTTGTATCAGGGAAAAAAACGTTGACATCAAAAGATCTAGGGAACTACAAGTAAGGATTTGATGTATTAAAAAGAAAAATGGGGGTGTCAGTGGTTCCAAAGTTTAAACGTGGCACTGATCACTGGAAAGTGGTCCAGGTCCTGGGTTTGAATTCAGGGCTGCTGGTTCAACCCAACATTTACAAATGGATTTGTTTAATTAATAAAATCAGACTTGATGATTGTATATTTAAGTTCTCATTGTCATGATAAAAAAGTAATACAACCCTTGATTAATTTATGTATAAATTATTTTGTAAAGTAAACAATTACAGGGCTTTTTGGATGGTATTAAACGTGGTCAAGAAACTGTTCTTGGCGACCTTTCAATGACTCTTTGTGATCCGTACGCGATAAATTTTCTTGCGACTTCCGCAATGAAGATTCTTCAACATCTTATAAACGTAGAAAATTTACCAAGGGTTAGTTATATAAATTATTTATTAAATGATGTTTGAAAAATTCAAGTATTGTAAAGTTCTTAATTTTCTTAGGACAATACAATTTTAATTCTTCTTTTACGAATGCTCTCTTTGGGTCTGAGCGCGTGGGAGATGATAAATTCACAAGTAGGTTTTATAAATTTGGTTTTAATATACATTTTTAATTTTTTATGGTGTGAATAATAAACTGGGGAGATATTTTAGGAGTTTAAAGAACCAAAACTTGACCCAGAGATTGTGAGTAAGTTCTTACCAGCACTGATGTCGTTAATGGTTGACGATCAAGTGCGTAATCTTAATGCAAAGCTTCCACCGGATGAAAGAGAGTCTGCGATTACAATCATCGAGCACTCCGGTAAATGAGTTTAAAATATGTAACCATTTGAGCGAGTTGAAAATGTACGTTTCTAGGCCCTGCTCCTGACGCTTGTCAGAACTTCGTGCAGTACTCGAGCGTCGCGGCGATCATAGCTATGTACTACACTTTGCACACCGCAAAACACAGGGATCGAGTGGGATTGATGCGTGTTCTCGGCATCCTGGCCAATTGCGAACGGGCTTTTGATGATCCTTTCCTTCATTTCCTTGTTTCGCTGCTGATCCACATGGCTGACGAGTTTGCGACCGAGGATTTCTGCACTGTCGTCTTCGACGAGTTCTTCTATGCGGGAATTACTAAGGAAAACGTGACAAGGCATATTCTTAAGCTTTTGTGGTACATTTATCCAAAATTGCCTCAGGCGAGACTCTACACCCTCATGAAAAGCTTGACGCCTACTTCACAGGTAATATTTTATAATTAAATCAAAAATATTCATCTTTGACTAATGACAGTGTATGAAATGATTAAGTAATAGTGCAGACTAAATAAAAATATATCACAGTAAAAAAAAAGAAAAAAAGTGAGGGCTGCTATGGCCCATTTAGAGCCAATTTTTTAAACTAAAATTTATGTTTATTTATTTAGTACATACATAGACTGATAAATGTATAAATAAAAAATTTCATGTGCATGCTAAAATTTTACACTTTATAGAAAAATTCATATGTATAGTGATTGCCTCAAGGATTTTTCAATTAATTAAATCGTTTTATTTAAGGTATTGGTTGAGATATGAAAGTCAATGGCACGAGCAGGATTCAAACCTACGACGCTAGATACGCCGCTGCTCTACCGCTTGAGCTGTCGTGACCTCGATCCACTCGGACATCAACTTCCCAGGAGCGAAAATTCGAAAGGTGCGGTTGAGATGGGAATTTGGTGTCCGAGCGGATCGAGGTCACGATAGGTCAAGTGGTAGAGCAGCGGCGTATCAAGCCGAAGATCGTGGGTTCGAATCCCACTCGTGCCATTGCTTTAACCTTGATAGGTAAACCTGAACAGCCGAACGAGCTTTTCAAATTCGAAAATGAACAATAACGATTACATTTTTGTTCCAAAAAAAAAAAAAAAAAAAAAAATGACTTCATTCGAAGAAGACTGGTAGAGGAAATAAATTGGAAATTAGATAAAAAATGAATAATTCAGTCAGCACAAGTGACCCAAAATGGCAGTGCAAGTTTATAATTATAAACCAATAAAATTTATGTATTTGTGCTCAGTTTCTGTAATATTTACAATTTCCCATCTAGAGTTTTTATATACTTATTTTTTTTTTGCCTAGAATAATGATGCAGTTCATAAACTTTACGATGCACTTCAAGAAAAAATAGGCAGCCAGCAAGAACCGCCGTCGATACCACCGAATCTGGATTATCTCGAATCACCGTTAATGAGTGTGCCTACCCCAGCTCCGCTGTGATCGGTGGTTTTATTTAAAAACGATATTAGTATATTTAATAGAATGATTATTTTGACTATTAGACGTCGATCTTATTTAACTAAATTTTTCAAAAGTAAATGTTGGACAGAGTTTTTAAAATGATCTCAATGGTGACACACGTGGTGACAAAAATAAAAACTTTTCACAATATGTTTTAACTATCTTTTTGATTGTTATTTAATATTGTATAAGGTCTGCAATGATTATATGATTGGATCCGATAATCGTAACCAGCGTTGATCATGAGGTGCCCAGACTGTTTTAAGTGCAAACAAAACGTGAATTTAAAAGTTGTTCATTACCACAAGTGAATTTTGATGTAAATATTTTAATGAAATTCGTGTATATAATTTAGTATTATTTTTTTTTCTGCCTACATTCCGGTGATGTAGGTTTTTGGTCTGGTGTTAACAAGTGGTGGAAAAAAGGTTGAAAATTGTTTCATGCTGTAAAAAATAACTTTTAAAGAGATTTCTTTTCATTTGTTTTGTATTTTAAATATATATTTTTATTACTTGACTGTTTTTTTTGCCCTTTGCCAACTTTTTTTATCTAATTTTTTTGAAGCAGGTTTTTTATCTATTATTATTATTTTAACGTCTAAGGTCACTTCACGTCCTAACATCCAAACATTCTATTTTAAGTTAGCTATATTTCTTCTGAGTGCTATAAAGCTCTGACTCCAAACATTCTCTCGTAACCTAATTTATCCTATTGCCATCCAAGCTTTAATTTTCTTTTTCAAATTCTTAATTCGGAAGGCCGAATTACATTAAATTTAATAAAATATAAAATTTCTTTCTTTCTTTTTTTAAAATTAATAAAATAAATTAAAATCGAATTAAAATTGTAAAAAAATAAATTAAAATTGTGAGTTTTTTCCATAAATTAAAATTTCCCCATAGGCTTGTATGACTAATAATAATAATAATAATGGAGTCAGATTAGCAACAATCAGCGTGATTGTAGGCTCATCTTTATCCTTTTATTCTTCCATTCAAGTATGATAACTAATTCTACATAACAATAATAAGAAACAAAACACATTAACATTTCTTTTTTTTTTTTTTTTTTAAGGAGCTATTTTTCTTATTTAAATTGTGATATTGGACATTGTAGTGCATTACCCCGCGATTTTTATTGTCTTCCATTTTATTTTTCCACTCCGGCAGCCTCAAAAACATCTGAAAAAAGAAACCATGCACGCACAACTCTTATGCAGACATTAGCAGGCATTCAGCGGTAAAATAATTTGGAAAAAATTGTCCAGAACTTTGAAGGTAGATCATTATTTTCATTTCTTCATTATTTTTTGAGAGGTCGTGCTGGGTGTGAATTAGTAAAACATTACCTATTGCAAGCAACATTGTCATTTGCAATTTGTGAAAACTGACTTTCGTCATTGAAAAAATTATAAATTTATTGATTGTTTATTAGAGAAGAATGTCTGGTTGTCAAATTTATGAAGTAATATTCAGAGTGCGCACTTTGAGAGCTATTATAACTATATACCCCACTGAATAGCTTCAAACTGGTCTTGCTGAAGAATGGGAGTCTGCTTCCCAAGACGAAATCCAGTCTCTCATTTAATCAATATCTACGAGACTTAAGACCCTCCTCGAAGCCAGAGGTTTTATGCACTGTTAAAAGCAAAACTAGATAATAAATTGTGACGTGTTGTAATTCATATTACTAAAATATAAAGATACATTCATTGCACGGCGCTCAGGTTCTTTAGTTTTGCATGATCGGCAAGTCATGATGGTTTAGTATAACTGCAGAGCCGTAAAAGTGTCGAATTTCTATTTCCTTAATTGTAATTGCTGTTAAAAAAAAAATCGAAGTATAAAAGGTCAAAAAACAAACATAGGTAAAAAAATATTAAAAAATAAAAGTATATTTTTATCAACAAAATTTATATATATATATTTTTTTTTCTGTATAAACTTTTTTGCATAAATTATTGCAGATGTGTAGAGATTAGTGACCGTTAGCGGATAATTATTCAGATATCGTGAGATGCGGTCTGGTGTGATGTCGGTATCAGAAAAACATTTTCTTTATCGTGCCAACGTTTCGATCTTTTATTGAGATCATCTTCAGGGCCCGGGATTTACAAACATAGTTTACATTTAGAAAATACATATAGAATTTGGAAAAGTGAATTTATACAATGCAAAAATTATATTTTATATTATATCAAAGTATTTCTACTCACTCGAAGTGTTTGTCTTCTGTGTAATTGTGCCGTGTCGTGTTGAGAGTGCAAGTGAGATTTTACTGTTTCACGTTTATATATGTTGGATTTTGAAGTGGTGGAGAAGGAAGTGGGTATAGAAGAGACAATTTTGTATAAGTCGTCGGCTTCTTTGAGGTGAAAAGAGCCGACAAAGAGAAACAATGTGTTGGTGATGTTTCGGCCAGTTTATCCTTTCAGGATTATATAGAAAGGGATAAATGGGAAAAGGAAAATTAGATTGTTGGACAATTAGACTATGCGAAAAATATTTGATGTGTGGAATGTAATGTGATGATATATGTATGTTATCTGTATTGAATTTGATTAATGATGGCGTAGCTGCGACTGAGTTTGCATGTATCTGTTCTGTAATTGATACTGTGTTTATCCTTGTTGATGTAAACCATTTATAAAAAATTACGTTTAAATTTGTTTTGTTCTGTATGTAGCATTTTTGAAGTCAAAATTGTGTTGTTGTTCAAAGTGGTGGGTAGCGAGTGCTGTAGGATTTTGTTTGGGTTTTTTTGCAATCGGAAATATGTTGTTTTACTCTCCTGTCCAGATATTGGGATGTAAGACCAATGTATGTAGCTGGACAGTTTAAACAGTTGATCTTGTAGATTACGTCAGATTTATTTGTAATTGGTGTGGGGTCTTTAATTTTGGAAAAAAGTGTTTGGATTGTTTTATAATTTTTGAAAGCTATTTTGAAGTTATCGGATGAGAGAAATTTGTTTAATTTGTGTGATAGGCCTTGAATAAATGGGATAGAAATGTATGTTGGTTTGTATGCATCTGTTGTATTTAATATAGTATTCTTAGTAATAGTGGATGCTGTTCGTGTTGAGTGGTAACAGGATAATCAGCAATCCCAACACGACATGGCACTATTACACAGAAGACAAACATTTTGAGTGAGTAGAAATACTTTGATAGAATATGAAATATAATTTTTGCATTGTATAAATTCCATATTTTATATGTATTTTCTAAATGTAAATTATGTTTGTAAATCCCAGGCCCTGAAGATGATCTCAATAAAAGATCGAAACGTTGGCACGATAAAGAAAATGTTTTTCTGATACCTACATCACACCAGACCGCATCTCACGATATCTGAATAACTATCCGTTAACGGTCACTAATCTCTACACATCTGCAATAATTTATGCAAAAAAAGTTTATACAGAAAAAATATATATATAAATTTTGTTGATAAAAATATACTTTTATTTTCTAATATTTTTTTACCTGTGTTTTTTTTTTGACCTTTTATACTTCGATTTTTTTAACAGCAATTACAATTAAGAAAATAGAAATTCGACACTTTTACGGCTCTGCAGTTATACTAAACCATCATGACTTGCCGATCATGCAAAACTAAAGAACCTGAGCGCCGTGCAATGCATGTATCTATATTTTAGTAATATGAATTACAACACCAGACCGCATCTCACGATATCTGAATAATTTATTGCATATCTTATTGTATTTTTATTCTCACCTCTAGTATGTCACGTTTTATATATATTATTGTGTATATTTATCTAAACAATTTTTTTACTATATTATTATTTTTTATAATAAAACACTCCCAAACATTCTTATAATACGCTACCACCGCTCCGTTCGCCTGATTTAAAACTATTATTTTCTCGAGACCACGCATGAAACTGTTATAAATTAAATATAATTTCTATTGTCAGACAACAAACGTATACAACAAGAATATTAAAAAAAGAGATAGGACCGCCAGGATTTTGCATATTTGGAAGTCAATTTTATTTTGGGTTCTGGTGAGTGTTAAGTCCAAGAAGTTGATGCTGTTGTTCCTTTCAGTTTTTTTGTTGTATTATATTCAGGTTCCTAAGTAACAAAAATAATTGTAAACATTAACCTTTCTTTCTTTAATATTTTATTTTCTTATCTATTTTATTTTAGTTTTTTATCCTTTATTCTATAATAAAAACATCTCTTACAATTAAGACGATAAAGATCGGTCACTTTCACGGCTCTGCAGGTTATACTAAACCATCATGACTTGCCGGTCCTGCAAAACTAAAGAGCCGAGCGCCGTTTAATAAATGGAGTGTTTTGCAGACTCTAGATACATGGTATTTAAAGTTGGTGTAACATTTTGAATTTAAAATTCAATAAACACAAAACATTGTACAATCAAAGAAAAAAAAAAACTAAGAAGGACACTCGTATTTATTAGCAAATGTATACAAGAATATAAAAAAAGTGATAGGACCGCGTGAAATTTTGTATATTTGGAGGTCAATTTTATTCTCGGGTCTGGTGAGTGTTAAGTCCAAGCAGTTGATGCTGTTCATGTTTTCAGCGAGATTTTTATTATTATTATAAGGTCCCTAAGTAAGTTTTCTGGGAGTTGTCTGTTATGGCAGATATGTCGTCGATGTACCTAAATCGATTTTCTTTAAAAAAAACAAAAAAAAAAAAAAAAAAAAAAACCTGTAAACGTTAGGGGTCGCCTACGGACATGTTTAGGTGGGACAAATGCCCTTCCATCAAAGAAGGTAGGTGAATCAAATTTCGGGCTAATAAAGACTCGGCTTCTGATCTCTGCAGCGGATTGATCCTAGCTTCTCTAACTGGTTCGTAAGTGCTTTTCGTCTCCACCGATTAAGCTCCTCCTCTCGCTCAATTGTCGGTTATTAATGACAAATTACCGAAACTTTAAGGCCTGTTTATTTTTAGTCTGTATAAATTTTATCATTAAGTTAATAAATTTAATTTGGTCAAGAAGGTTTTGCTTTACTTTGCTTTTCGTTTTACTTTTCTTTATTTAAATTTCCCCACGCTTTCATTATAGCGCACTCTGGTAATTTCGCAGTCCGTCGGCATTGTTATTAGTTAAAATAAAATAACCTGAAAAATTCTTATGTAGGCTAATTTTTAAAAAAATATATAACTGTTATTTCCTCAAGACCATGTATGAAATTATAGAAAAAAATTGATAAATAAAATACAATTTATAATGCCATAAAATAAATTTATACACGAATATAAAAAAAAGCGTCAAGTCCAACAGAAATATTGCATAAGAGGCAGCTCACTCTCCAGAAAAGTGAATTTTTTGTTGCTTTCTTTGGTTTGCTTTCTCTTGTTAATATAATTTTGTTGTTGTGATAGTGTTTTAATTATTCTACATTTTGAAACGAATCATAAACGAAGATCTTAAACAGGCATTATTAAATCAACATTTTCAGTAATTCTTGTACAAAGAATCAAGCCGTTTCTTCCGACTGGGGCCCCTGATCCCCATGAAAGAAACAAAATTACTTCTCAGCGTCTGCAGGGTGAGGTTGAGCGCAGTTTAAAGAAAGTTCGCATGCTGGCAGAAAAGCCCCGAGAACATAATGGACAATGTAAACTCCGGGAGAATAGTAGATACCGCATTGTTCGACGGGTAAAAGCCCTTTTAAAAGCTGAGCAAAAGCCCTTTATAAGCCCATATCTGAAAAGACCAAAGGAAACAAGGAAGCTACGGCATTGTTTTTCCCACTGTAAAGAAAGGATAATTACAAGAATATAAAACTAATTGACATATTTGATTACTTAAAGAATCGAATTTGATTTTAAAAAAATTGCCACATTACTTTACCTAGTCTGTCGATTTTTCTATTAAATATAACATTTTAAATAGTAATACTGTACATTTTATTCTGATTGATTATCAAGTGTTATATTATAAAATAAAAAAAATAAAAAATTAAGATACAACGCGTAATAAAATATTTAAAAAAGGTATAGGACCTTGAGGTTTGAAAAGAATTGTAAGATTTTGTAAATTCAAGTGAAGTTTTCTAAAATTAGTTAGCTCTCTCTGTTGGAAGCTTTTTCTGAGTATCGCCGTCATCACTGGCTACTGGGCTATTTTATCATCCTGACAATGGTGAATCCATTGTTTATTTTCATGGCTGCCATAGCGATATTTAAGTAGGAGAGCACAAAAATCGAAGTTAGGCCGTTATCAGCGTTAGAAATTTGAAAGCCTTCGGGATGAGGAGGGATTTTACATTAAAGTTCACATGAAGTAGAAATAAAACGAAAAATCATTGTATAAAAAACTTAAAGGTAAAAAGAACGCGGTCATTCCGTACGTAATATGATTTCCACTGCGCTATACGACAACACAAATATCAGACTAGAATCAGTTTCTACAGCGTCGAACAAAGAAGGCCAAAAAATTATCAGGACTGAAATCAACGCAAAAATAGCACCTGGACCTAATTACTGGCCGAAATTTCGATTTCTCTAAAAAAGCGGAACTTCAAATGAATGGGATCATCACCGCGGCCGCCAGAAAATCGCTAAACTAAATCGGATAAACCGATCATATAGACCAATTTGTCTGCTACTTAAAAGGACAATCATTGCTGAGAAGAAAATAGAACCGAAATTGATCTCTACGATTGACTTCATTCACCGGATAATCCGAGTCAAATTGAAAATAGGCTGGGTTTGTTTTTTCTAAATATGGCCAAAGCATTCGATTAAGTCTTGCATAAGGTCTTAAATATAAAATAAATTTATTTAGAAATCGTGAGATGCGGCCTGGTGTGATGTAAGTTTCAGAAGAACATTGTTTTTTACCGTGCCGACGTTTCGATCTTTATTGAGATCATCTTCAGGGCCTGGGATTTACAAACACTGATTGTGTAATTTGGTTGTTAAAATGGTTTGTAAAAACGAGTTTTAAGTAAGTATATAGCAAAATTACAAGTAATTAAGGTTTCTAATTGAGATAAAAAAAGTCAATGGTACGAGCGGGATTCGAACCCACAACCTTCGGCTTGATACTCCGCTACTGTACCGCTTGAGTTATCGTGACTTCGATCCACTCGGGCACTAATTTCTTTTCTGAACTGTACCTTTTGAATTTTCCCTCCTTTTTGCCATTTGTCAAATGCCCAGTATTTCACTATATTGACCTTATGTGTTAAGGTTTTTAGTTGAGATAAAAAAGTCAATGGTACGAGCGGGATTCGAACCCGCGATCTTCGGCTAGATACACCGCTGCTACTTGAGCTATCCGTGATCTCGATCGACTCCGGCACTAACTTCCTATATCAACCCCACCCTTTTTTAAATTTTCCTTTCTTTTGTTTTTTTCCATTTTTCAAATGTCTTGTAATCTACTTGATTTTCGGCGACAAATGAAATGGCCACGGAGAGCTTTAGTGAAGGTACACTTCATTTTAATCTTATTAAACTCATTAGTTTCGTGGTCCGCTCGAGCAAGTAATATCTTCCAATTAATAAAATTTGTATTAGTTGAGGGAAAAAAATCAATGGTACGAGCGGGATTTGAACCCACGGCTTGATACGCCGCTGCTCTACCGCTTGATCTATCGTGACCTCGATCCGCCCGGGCACTTCCCATCTCAACCCCACTTTTCTATCTCAATAAAAAACCTTAATTAAATCCAATATATTAATTGGCCAAGCGGATCACGAAATTAGCGAATTTAATAGATTTAAAATGAAGTATACCTTCAATAAAGCTCTCCGTGGCCATTTCATTTGTCGTCGAGAATCCAATCCGATTCCACGACCTTTGAAGAATGGCAAAAATGAGGGAAAATTCAAAAGGTGGGGTTGGGAGTATTTAGCGGAAGATCGTGGGTTCGAATCCCCCTCGTGCCATTTACTTCTTTTTTTTGATCTCAACTAAACACCTTAATTAATTGCAGTATATTAACTGCTCAACAGGACCTCAAAATTAGTGAATTTAATATAGAATAAAATTGACACGATACTAAAAATTATATTTACTATCAATTTTCAGTATGTTTTGTAACCATAAAAGTAAAAAAAAATTCTGTTTACAATAAAAAAATATAATTAAAAAATAAACACTAATTCTTACGCAAACCAAAAATAATTATAAATTAAAATTCAATTTTCTTATCTAATTAATGAAGAAAAAAGATGCCCTTCTTGTGAATGGGGATTTTTCTTTATCGCTCACCGTCTACTTATTTTTTTGAGTGAAGTTTGCGGTACCGCGTTTAGCGTAGGGCTGTCCACCTCTTCCTTTTCTTTGTTGATCTTGTAGGTTCACGGCAGCGCTGTTCGACAATGATGCTGCTGCGCAACAATTGAATTCTACTTTGCTGACAAGTATTTCCTCAGAACTAGCCCGGAAGCCTCATTCCAAACTCAACGAACCTTGCCGGAGTACCACAAGGCAGTGTATTAGGCCCCGTCTTGAATCATTCCACTAGCGATAAGCGGTAGGAGAAAGCGATGCTCAATCAACTCTTACATCGATCGAATTCCATTTTCCCCAATTTATAAAACGGGCGAAGGAAAGCGGAGATTAATATCAAATGAAGAGAAACCGGTACACGTGGAATTCGCCGACCGGAAAAATCAATACATACCAGCCTAAGTTAACGGTATTGAAACTCCAGTTAACGAGGCAATGTACCTTGTTATGATATTAGATGCACGCTTACGATGGAATACACGTCAAAAAATAGTAAAGGGCTCACCATCAAATTGCGGAATATGTAAGGTTTAATGGGCAGAAGCTCACCTCCCCCATTGAAAGAAAGCTTTAGCTTTATCAACAGGTCCTCAAGTCGATTTGAACGTAAGGCTATATAACTTTTATTAGAAAAACGCTAATACATATTAGCTATAATAAAAACTAGAAGCTCATATTAATTTCTCAAATTGCCTCATCTGAATCTGAAGGAGGATTTCAGGATTAAAAATAAAGAATGTCTAAGGACTGTTTTAGTTTGTAGGAAATTCCAAGAATGTCAGATTCAGTCAATTGTTCGGGTCGAGTCTAAACAAAATGGCTTCCAGGCAGTATTTTTTTTAATGCTGACTCTGTGACGCTTACAATACTAGAACCTTTTTTTTTTCAATTTGGCGTAGGACGGAATCCAAATTGGCGCGTTCTATGATTCTATATAAAACTAGGAAGTATTAAGTAAAAGTTTTCAAGTATTTCCATCCCGAGTTAACAAGATACCGTTCCTTTTTCGAGATAGAAAGTAATTATAAAACGAAACGGACAAACGTAAACAAATTGATGATGATTTTATTTCGCGTAGAATTTTTAATTGTGTCTTTTTCCAGAGATGGAAAGAAAATGCTTTTTTTTCCGGGAAGAAAATATAAATAGACGAATTTTCAGTTCAAATATTTAGTTCGTGCCTTTTAGAGCTTTTCCAACTTGGTCTGTTATCTTTATCAAGAAGGTAGTTAATAAAAAAGAATTTTTTCCCCTCTTTTAAAAGTTTTCTAATTGGTTTTTCTCGTCCTTAGGAAAATTTTCTCGTTGGAGTCATTTATATTTTGGTTATGTCTCTTTTGTATGTGCGCTGTTAAAAACTTTTTCATGATGCTTCTTCTGTTTTTTTATTTAAATATTTTCTTTATTTTGCTTGGTTTATGTTATTGAATGGTACGTGTTTCGTTTTGTATGATTCATTTGTTTTTTGGTACTGATTTCAGTTTTTCAGTTTTGTTTCTGTATGGGTTTTTGTGAACATTTATGTGTTAGTTTTCTGCTCGCGAAATTTTCTGCAAGTTTTTTTTTATAGGTGTTGCTATAATGAGTACGAATTTTTATTAATTTAATTATTTAGAATTCGTGAGATGCGGTCTGGTGTGATGTAGGTTTCAGAAAAACATTTTCTTTATCGTGCCTACGTTTCGAGCTTTATTGAGATCATCTTCAGGGCCTGGGATTTGAAAATATTGTTTGTATTTACCGAATACAATGCAATTGTATAAATTCACTTTTCCACACCCAAAATGTATTCGCTAAATGTAAACAATGTTTGTAAATCCCAGGCCCTGAAGGTGATCTCAGTAAAGACCGAAACGTCCGCACGACAAAGTAAATGTTTTTCTGAAACCTACTTTACACCAGACTGCATATCAGGATTTCTAAATAATTATAATTTAACGGTCACTGAACAACACACATTAATAATTTAAGTTGTTGTTAAATTACATCTCCCACTGAAATTTCTCAAGATTTTGAACATTAAATAATTCACGTACCTGTACTGTCGGTGTACGTTTGGGAAGATTTCCACCCAAATCATTAAAAAAACCCCGACCTTTTGTGGTTTTTGCACGAAAAATTAGCCAAATTTGGAAATGCATATTTCCTCAACCTTTTAAGTCAAAGAACCGCCCTAGGTCTTTTTTTTTGGAAAGTTTTACGCTGAAGAGGTTGGATTTTTTTAATACCTTTTTCTGGTTTTTTAATGATTCACAATTTAAAATTCTGGAACGTGTTAATTTTTGAACTTTTTAAGAAAACACGACTCGTCAAGAAACTTGAATGAGATTTCAGTATGCCAATTTTCCCTTTGCCCGATTTATCAACCGTTTTCGTTTTAACCACGATTTTTTTTTTTTTTGGGGGGGG
>CM077111.1:9007820-9047875 GCA_039619505.1 Cimex hemipterus | reverse complement strand
AGATTTTTCGGGTTACCCCGCACAAGTAGCAAATAAACTATTTCAAGAAGTCATAAACAATACATTTCCCAACTTCCGTCTTGTATTTACGGATGGGTCCGTCCTTGGAGGTGAAGTGGGATGTGCCTATTACGACTCTTATTCTCACAAATTCAAGAGGTTCTCTCTCCCGGACGCCTGCCCTATATACACTGCAGAAACCTTTGCCTTAAGCAAAGCATTGGACTACATACTGCTCACAAAGGAAATTGTTAATAGCTGCATTCTTACGGACAGTAAGAGCGCGATAATTCAGTTAATGGATCTGCATAGCAACTCCAAATGCGACTACTTAATATCCGGATTACTTAATAAAAAATTAGAATTGGAAAAAAATGGGAAAAAGGTAGTATTCTGTTGGATTCGAGGGCATGCAGGTATTGAAGGTAATGAGGTAGTAGTAGAAATGTTAAATGATGGGGTGAGTGTGGTGTTCAATACCTCAGGAAGTCCTTCAACCTGATGATGAGCTAAGATGCTCGAAATCCGGATCGTTGCAGAACAACTTACTGTGAGTAGGAACTATCCTTTTGGAAGGTAATGAGGTGGTAGACCGTTTGGCAAAAGAAGCCACTGGAGATGGGGAATTTCATAATATAAAAATCCTGAAGACTGATGCTAAACGTCTCATAAATAGCAAATGGACTACGTTATGGCACGAGTCATATAGAAGGTGTACAGCGGGGCTATCGTACAAGACCATATTCCGTGATTTTAATTCTTTACCTTGGTTTACGGGAGTCACTGAGCCTAAGTCATTCTTCACAACTGTCTCTCGGTTAAGAAGCAACCACGGCATTTGTGGCTCTTACCTTAATAAAATCATAAAAAGCAGAGACACTCCCAATTGCGCAACATGCGATGAGTATGAAGACTTGAAACGTATAATAATGTTCTGTGTTGAATTTGAGGAAGAAAGGGAAAAATTGATGAAGCCCTTAGATAAATATACTACTCTCGAAAGGCCGTTCAGTTATGAAACCTTAATAGCAAAGTCGGACGTCCAAAATTATAAAGTAATATATAATTTTTTAAAAAAGATTGACCTTCAAATTTGATACAAAATTAAAATTATATCATAGCACATAGCAGTCTGAAACAGTAGGCTATACAATCTAGAAGACGTGGCTAGATGTAGTATACAAAGAAAAAAAAAAAAAAAAACCTATAGAAAATTGCGACAAAATTACCATATGTTTTTGAATAAAGAATAAAATATTCGTATTTAAAAGAAACGTTAATAAAGAGAACAAGTTTTTTTTTTCGAAGATGATGACGAAAGGACGAAACTATGACCTAACAGGAATACTTTATAGTTCGGTTTCCTTTTATTTTCATTAGAATACGGAAAATAGTAATAGTGAGTAGACACAAACAGGAATTATTTAGGCTCAAATGTATTCCTAGTTGATCCCGAGAGGAAAAAAAGAAGTTAAAAATGGACAAAAACGCCATGAAAAGGAAACCTGAACACAACAATTAAAAAAAAAAGTGAAAAAATACAAGATAATAAATAGTTTTATTTTTATGGCCGACTTGTCGGCCGAGTGAGTTCGGATGTGGACTTAAAGAATAGTAGAACTTTCCATTCTATGCGATCTTTGTTCGTAATGGATGTTTGACCGGCCGTGGGTCGAACTGTCCAGCGTCGTAGGTTCATCGTTCTTCGCCAATGTTCAAAACACCCACGTTGAAACATGTGAAGCATCCGACGTACTTTTTAATACGTCGTCTTTTATCTTGGTTATAATGGATCTTTCGTAATCTGTGATGGCGGAAAAGTCGTCCATTTTGCTCCGGCTTTGAAAATTAAACTCTTCCAAGCTCAGGCACTCGGGGGAAGTGCGCTTTTTGTAGAAATCGATGAGGATATTGAAAGCCATTTTGTTACCGAGGTATTCGGTCCACATTTTGGAGAAAGTCTGAGGAAAGAAGCTGCCGAGTGTAAATCGCACGCCGTCACTGTTCAACACCAATTCATCCCTGGAATGATTGGTGAGCAGGGATTTCAGATTTGCATTATCTTCCACCAGATTTTTGATGAAGTCTTCGAAGTAAAACGCGTACATAATTTGTTCGCTGACATTCGTCCCTTGCATTAGGCACTGTTTAAAATAATCTTTTTTTACAGCGAGGAAATGTGTTTTGCAAGTGGTTGTGGCCTTTTCGAGTCTCTTGCTCGCCTCTTTGTGCTGGACATTTTGATACTCGTGGTTTATCGATGCGACGTTAGTTTCAAATTTTAATATTTTTCGTTTTTGAATTTGAGTGTGTAGTGACCGTCTGACTCGCGTTGCCGCCTTGACGAAACTGGTCATTTCCAAATTCCTTTCGTGCAAGGTGGCAAGGCGTTCTTTCATTACAGCCAGCTTCTTCTGAAGATTTTCCAAGACCATTCTCCTCACGATTTCCTTCCATTTAAGCCCGTTTATCGCTATGGAAAGCTTTTGAACGAAGAAGAAATTGTTTTCGGTTATCCCGCTGAAGACGTGAAGGCAGTCTACGAGCTTTTTGGAATTGTCTTGGGAAACGGATTGCATTCTGTTATATCTTGATACAACGTATTTGTGATTCGTCGCGATGATTTTCTCGCTGAGTTTTCTCAGTCTCTGCTTCAGCCGAAGGTCGAGAGCGCCTTCCTTATCCTCCGCGTACATGTCGAAGGATTTTATGTAAGAGACTTTCTTAACGTCGTCATCTTTCCAAGATTCGTTCAGGTACGTATCCATCTCTTGGTGGATATTGATTCTTTTTCTGTCTAGGTAGATTAATTTTCTTATCAGGGCGAAGTTTTTGGAGTCTAAGTCTTTCATGACTTCCGCTAACGCTTTGGTGTATGTCAATGCGAGGTGTCGTGCCTTGGAATGAACGCGCAAATTACTTTCGGCTTTAGCCACTCTAACTATTTCAGGTAATCCGATCTGTTTTTCGAGATAAGAGTTATCCATTTTTTTCTTGAGGTTGCTGTTGAGACGATGCGCAGTTTGATAGTCGTTCATAGTCTTCGTCCATTGCTCATAAAATTCTTCTTTCGATTTGCCAGTTTTCGTTCTAATCTTCTGAACACTTTTGATCTTTTTGTCCAGTTTCAAAAGTTTTCTTATAAAAGCCTTCTTTTGAAACGGCTTGGGTTTCCTTTTCTTCGGCTTTTTCTCAGGTGAAGACGTCTCTGTGGTCGTCAACTCTTCTTCCTCATCTTCGACGGATTCGTCCGAGCTCGTCGAGTGCAAGTCTAAGTGCACCGAAGGATTCAAACTCATCATTCTGTGTTTGATAAAGTCCAGAATCGAGCTGTTCCTTTTTTCAGGCCCAAGATCTAAAGATATACGCGGTTTTCTCGACAACATTGAACTATCGCTACCTCGCCTGTCGATATCATCGTATTGCGGAACTTTCGGTATTTCTTTGAGTTGAAACGAACCGGCATCACTATCCATTTTGAACAAGTTCTACTATCTTTTCACTTAAGATTTAAAAATTTATATAGCATATAAATAGCTTAATTTTAATAAGATATTTACATGAGATTTACTCGTAAATCTATTTCACTAGTTCAACTACTTCATTTATTATAAATATAAAAAAAAGAAAACATATGATTTAGTCTAATCATAAAAAAATAAGCAAATTTAATAATATTTCTAAAGGGTTACAGCAATATTCGTTGTTCTTAATTGAAATTTTATTTATTTAAATCAATTTTTGAGTTCAGTCCAACCGGCTCAAAGTTAGAATGTTTTAAACAAAATTTAAAAAAAAAATTAATTATATTTAGTGATCTATTGACCAATTTACTTCATTCAATTAATTAATCTTTTTTTTATGTAAGGTTTTGGTCGAAATGAAAAAGTTAGTGTCACGAGTGGGTCTCGAACCCACGACCTTCGACTTTATACACCGCTACTCCACCACTTAACCTATCGTCACTTCGATCCACTCGGACAAACTTCCCGTCTCCCCCACCTTTCGAATTTTCCCTCCAGTTTTCGGTAATCAGGATTCGATTCTCGGCGACGAATGAAGCGGCCAGGAGGGGCTGTTAGCGAAGTTGTACTTATTTTGACTTTTTAAATGGTTATGGATGGTTTATTTTTTTATTTATTTTTTTAAACGAGGATTCGCAACAGCAGAAGTCAAATAAACCCCCAGGGTGCCGGTGTTTTTGAAAAAAAGCCCATTTGTAAGTATGCCGGGTTCTGATACAGGGCCGCTGGATTCGAACCCGGGACCTTTACGTTACAGTGACGAGCGCCATGTCAACGCCTAAACCGTTACGGCCACCGACACCCCTGATGGTTTATTGTCCAAATTACTTAATCTTTTTAAGGTTTTTGGTGGAAATCAAAAAGTTAATGCCACGTGCGGGTTTCGAACCGACGACCTTCGGCTTAATACAGTAGCGGCTACCACTTAAGCTATCGTCATTTCAATCCACTCGGACAAACTTCCCGTCTCAACCCCACCTTTCGAATTTTCCCTCCATTTTTCGAATGTCATGTAATCAGGATTCGATTCTCGGCGACGTACGGAGCGACCAGGAGGAGCTGTTTGCGACGTTATAAGTTTGACTTATTAAATAGTCAGGGAGTTTGGGTTGAAATGAAAAAGTCAGTGTCACGAATGTGATTCGAACCCACGACCTTCCGCCAAATCCGGCGCTTCACTACCACTTGAATTATCGTGACTAACGATTTAAAAAAAATGTCAAAAACGTAAACTGATGATCGTTAATTGTCTCTTCCATCAACCATCAACCATTAGAGGAAAACAGGTCAAACAGGTTTTCCTCATTCACCCGACCTTGCACCGCCCGATTTTCATCTATATCTGTCATACGAATCGAGACGATATTATTACAATTAACAAAAATTTAGCGCGTGTTTCGCTTTCATCACGTCATCATAGAGATTGATGTAAACAATTGAAATAATCAAACACTCAAAACACAGAGACACGCGAGCGCACGCAATAAACCAGCACATACAGACAATTATAAAAACAGGTTTTGCGGTTTATTTGTCATCCAAAAAACATTCTCACGGAAGTAGAATTGAATTAATTCTTCTATTGATTATTTACATTATTACACGCAAAAATCGACGAGGCCGACAAAAACGCGCGTCATATTTCTTGAGGTTTTTAAAATCCGCTCCGAATACATAATACATAGAAATGTGTATAATACAGTATTTTATTAAGTTTAAAGATTAGTGATAGTGGAGTAGTATTTCTGATTACTACATTTGATACTATACATGCTTTTTCAGCATTTTTAACTACCTTCCTGGGGAATAGTCAAAGGCTTGTGTGACCATTTGACGGACACTCCTTGATTTATTCGCTAGCGTCTGAGATATGTCGCATTTGATCATATCGTATAGAAGTTTTTCTTCTTTTTGTATAGCGTCCTTCACAGACGTGAAATCCTTCTCGTCAAAGTTCAACGTGACCTCTTTCTCGTTTTCGAAAATGGAATTGAAGAACAAATTGGGTCGTAAGTACGACAACACGACTGCCAGGTTTTGGTTGTAATCTTGTAAATTTTCCATTATAGGGACGTTCCAAGGGTGTGTGGCAGTTATCTGATCCGAGGAAAGAGTCGGCTTCAACCTTCTGTCATTCGCGAAGTCCAAGTCCCAAAAGTTTTTCACCGTCTTAAGATAATGAGTGAAAAAATTATATTCCACGTACGCACGCTTCGAGGCTATTTCCATTTCTTTGAACAAATCAATTTTCGTTCTCATGTAGGCTTTTGTCAAATCGGTTTTGACACTGTTCAAATCCTTTTCAGTTTCTTTGTTTTTCAAATCCAAGAGCTCTTTCTCAACTTCAGACTTAATTTTCTGTTTTTGGAGTTCTTCGTTCATTTTTCTCACCCTCATTTTTATATGCTTGAGAGTTCGGAAATAATGGTAGTATTGCTCCAAGCATCGGATTCTCTCTGTTAAGTAGCTGTGTCGTTTGGTACTGGCTGTCAACTCTTCTTTGAGTTTTTCTTTCTCTTTTGCCTTCAATGAGTACTGATACCGGGCTTCCGTCAATTCCTTGATATGATAGACCACAGATTGGACAATCGATGACGTCGCGAATCTATAAACGGAAAGAATCTCTTCGACGTTGCTGTAGAAGTCGAACCTTCTAAATCTATCCTTGTTCCTTTTAATTATAAATCGAAGGTCGGAATCATAATTCAACTGTTTTCGGAATAAATCCGTCTTAAGTTTTAGAGCTTTTTCCTGCCGTATTGTATAACAAGTGTCACTGTAATCCCGGACGAAATCTTTATTTTCCGACAGCTCTGTTTCTCTTTGTTCAATTCTAGTCTCCATTAGTACCTTTAATTTTTCAAATCTACTCCGATTGTGAAAATTTATGTTTGCTAGGAGCTTTCCGTGATTACGTTCTATTTCGGTAAACGATATACCTTTCGTGAAGAGTTTTTTTAACGACATCATTTTGATGTTTTTAGACATAAACATGGTATTTCTAGTTTGGCGTGCTTCTTCCCGACTTCTCGCTTTGGCTGTGAAATATTTTCCGATGTACTTCCTGGAAAGGACACAATTCCGCGCCTGCACTTCAATTAGCCTGTCCATAATAATTTCCCAATCTGCGTATAAGCTTTCCTTTTTAGCCCTTAGCTTCTCGATGTATAATTTTAACGTTTCGATTTGTTGCTCTTTTTCGGCTAGTTTGCCTATGTAGATGAAACTTGAAAATCTCCTGGATCCATAGGTCGATTTTCGATTTTCATACTGTACTGACTTCCTCGGGAGCGGACCTTCGTCCCGGACTTCAATCGGCCTGACCGATTTTTTTCTTGCGGACAAAACATTACTTTCAGAATATTGTCTCATAGTCGGTAAAACAACAAACAATCTGTTTAAAGATACTAATACCCGATAATAAAATGTATCAAACGATCTACAAACACCGAGTGCCACCTAAAACGAACCTCAACGATATACCAGCTGATTTGCAACATTTTACATCGCGTGAAAACCAACGTATGATTGAAATTGTTTATTTAAAAGACTTTTAATATACTGCTTCAACAATTCAAGATTGAAATAATTTTTTCTCTCTTAAAAAACAAACAATTAACCAACGATCAACAAGCGAGGAACGGCTTTTTTCTCATGTCGTCACAACAAGCGAGCATAAAATCAACAAAAATCTTGTAACAACGTCGCCAGAAAATACGCTTTTCTAAAGGATTGGATCAAAACCGCTCAATAAGTGAAATGAAGCAGCTCTTTTTCACGGCTTATTGCGCGCGCTCATTAAATTTATCATACCCGCAAATCACTTTCAAATTCTACAACTTTATCGGGTTTTTCGACTTTTGTAGTATCAGGCCAGAGACAATTGCAAAGCTTGGTTCTCTGGATTCCATTATTGTTACGTTTTATGAAATAAACCGTTCAACTCATTTCTATTATTGAAAATAATAAAATTCAGTAAAAAAAAAACCAAGCATTAAAGGAATAAAGTCGAATAGTTCGTGATTTACATATTTTTTCTTGTGTACGAGCGCTCAAGTTTTTTTTTTTACTTCATTTATTTATATCTACAACTGTATATGCATGATATACAACCAGCAGATTGGATTTCAGACTGTGTATTTGGCATTATGGGCGTTATACAGGAAGCTACCCACTGGCAGCCCCTCTGGATTAATGAAACGATATTAATCATTTAAGAGGTCTCTTATCCATATTCTTTTCAGACGTTTACGTGGTAATTGTGGGGGAATGAAGTAATCGTATTTGTGTGTTGGTGTGATTTTGTAATTTACTATGAAAACCTCTGTTATATGTTTTGATGGATGAAAAAAAACTGTCGGGATTTGAAGATCTCTGTGAAGTGTATTTTTGTTTACATAAAATGGGGCGGAAACAATTAGTCTTAAAATCTTGTATTGAAAACTTTATAATCTTTGAATATTGGAATACTTGGCCGATCCATATACTTGGCACCCATACATCCAAATTGGTTTGAGTAGGTATGTGCATGTCGAAAGTTTTGATTTTAATGGTTAGGTTAGGTTAGGTTAGGTGGCAAAGGTACTAGGAGGTGGGGTTTGTGTGCCCCAGGCACTGCAGCCTTCTGGTTAATTGTACCTTCCTAGTTCTTTAGTTTAGTCGATCCTTTTATTTAGGATTATCAAGTCATTGACTGTTATTGCTTCAATGTGGTTCTCTGAGTCATTTCTGTGCGTCAGATTGAATCTCCATTGAGCCGTTGCTCCGCATTCGAAGATGATATGAGTGGCTGTTTCCTCCTCCTCATTACATAGCCTGCAAATTGGATCACTATTATATATGCCCAGTTTTGTAGATGTTTTCTCAGGTGCCAGTGGCCGGTTAGTAGTCCCACCACTCCTCTGAGATTTGCCCTCTCCAGTTGTAGCAGTGTTTTTGCCAGTTTTGGAGAGGGTTGTTTTATCATGAGTTTGCTGTGTCTAGCACTGCTAGAGTTTATCCATTTTTCTCTTTGTTTTATTTGGATCCATTCTGCGATGGAGGATTCTACGTTTGTTTTGGATATCCCAAGGATAGGCTCGGGGCCTATGTACGGTCTTGCGGATCCTCCTCTGGCCAGTCTGTCTGCTTCTTCATTACCCAAAATTCCCCTGTGCCCTGGCACCCAGGATACCGTTACCTTGTTGTGTTTTCCCAGGTTTTGGAGATTTTGGATGCATTCACTGACTAATTTTGATGTGATTCTTGTACATGTCAGTACTTTGATAGCTGCTTGGCTGTCTGATCTTATGAGGATTTTTTTGTCAGTGTAACCTCGATTTTAATGGTAATTTTGATTGTCTGTTGAATAGGTCATAAAGAATTTTAAATCGTTTGTTCAGTGTCTGTTTTTTTTAATCGTGTGTGTGGATACCATGTTAGTCTTCTATCAAATGTAAGTCCCAAATAGTTAACTTAGTCGGATTTGGAATAGGTTCATTTTATAAGTATATGCTAGGGCAAGTCTCACGACGGAGTGATATGTTGTGACTTTGAGGGATTAAACTTTATTTTCCAAAGATTGCTCCATTTCTCAACTGTAGATATGTGGTTTTGTAACATGAGTGAAGCTTGTGTAGAAGAGAGATGGCTTGTTAATATGGCGGTGTCATCTGCGTATGTGGCGGTAAGTGTTTCATCATTTGTGGGCATATCAGAATAAAAATTGTGTACAACAGCGGAGCGAGTGTTGACCCTTGTGGCCCGGGCCCAAAATAAAGGTGCAGCCCTGAGAACGTGGCGACCTCTCTAAAGCACAAGCTGTACTCGTGTCGGCCCGAGGTGATCAGAGGCACGGAGGGGCCAGTGCACAGGATCCTATCTGTATAGATGGGGGAGTGTGTATGACCATCTGTACCACGGGGTGACTAAATGTTTCCAAAATTCGGCCCTGTCACAAGTGAGGTTGGATTCGTGGTTGGCCGTGGTGACGCCCCTGGTGGGCGCTAAGGCAGAGGCTGTCTTCTATCGGTGACCTTCGTGAGTTGCGCAAGACCGACGTATCCCGTTCGCGGGCGGCGTAATCTGTCGGGTGACGTAATGATCATGACTTATCCCCTCGATTGCGTGGACGAGCGCTAGGTACGGGTAGTGAATCGGCGGTTCTCTGGATCGTGTGTGCTTTGCACGGCTATGCGTATGACCGGCGTTGAAGCGAAGGGCTTGGGGAAGCGAAGGATCGGACCACCTAAGCTCGGTCTATGGCGTCCCTCGAATGCGTGTAGCAGGTGTAGGCTTAGCGGGGTGCGAGACCTTTGACTGTAGACAGTGCTCACCTCGGGGGTGGGTAGCAATCTCACTTAAATCCGAAACCGTTGCCGGGGAGTTCCCGGAAATTTTTACGCTAGGGGAGCCTCTACATTCAGAGAGATAGAGTCGCCTTCTCTATCTAGGGAGTACGCGGGTGAGCTGGCCGATGTATTTCGGTCAGCTAGCCTCACGTGCGGCATTAACCATTCTGACGAGGTGGGAGCGTGGCGGTAGCAGCCCTTCGGGGTGCGAAACCTCTACATCGCCGCTAAGGCGGACTGTCCGCTAAGAGCTCTATAGCTTAGGTACGGACATTAAAGATGCTCATGTCAGCCGGACTACGAGTCCGGGAAAGAATAACCCTTGTGGCACATCCGCAAGCACTTCTTCCATCCCAGAAGTCTCCGTACCCTGGTTTATTGCGAAAAATCCCTCTTTAAGGTATGATTGTATAATCAGATAATATACCTGGGGTAAAAATAATTTTAATTTATATAATAATCCCTCATGCCATGCTTTGTCGAAGGCCTGAGAAACATCTAGAAACACTCCAGTTGCGTACAGTTTCCGCTCGAGACGCGAAGTAATGAAATCTGTCACTCTGTGAAGTTGATGAGTG
Organism: Cimex hemipterus; assembly: GCA_039619505.1. NCBI lineage: Eukaryota > Metazoa > Arthropoda > Insecta > Hemiptera > Cimicidae > Cimex > Cimex hemipterus. Next base: position 9,037,444 of record CM077111.1, on the reverse strand, counting down.
GTGGAATGATGGGTTCGAATGCCAAATTGATGGAGATAATTTTTTTGTGAATTAATTTTTCGAACGATTCAGAAGGAACGGGTAACAAACTAATGGGACGATAAGATGATGGGGAGTTTAAATTTTTATGGGACTTTGGGATCATTTTAATGAAAGAAATTGGAAGTGTGTAGTCCTCAAAATTGCGATAAATAATGAAGTCAGAAAGGCGACTGCTTTTTTGGGAAGTTCTTGTAGAACTTCAGCTCAAGACTAAAATCAAAATGAAATAAGTTCACATGTGAAAATAAATATTCTGATTGAGCATAAAATGATAAGAAATAAACAAAAGGAAAAAAAAGCAAACTCTGTTAATTTATTTGTCAAGTTACTGATCTGTATAATACAAAATTTCAAGCGGTTCATTGCTCGCTCCGCTTTTTTGCCATTTCGATCAACTCACGAGCCTATCATTCGAAACGCCACTTCGAAATAATATGAAATTATTGTTTTATCATTTTTCTGAAGAAATTTTCTGTTTTAAAAACGAATTTTATCAATTAGTAACTAATAAATATAAATTCGTTAGTTTTACGCGGTCCGTTTGACTAATTATTATTTTTCAATTAATCAAGGTTCTTAGTTGAGATAAAAAAGTCAGTGTCAGGAACGGGATTCGAACCCACGACCTTCGGTTAGATATTCCGCTCGAACGCTTTAGCAATCGTGACCTCGGTCACTAACTTCCCATCTCAACCACACCTTTGAATTTTCCCTCCTTTTCGAATCCCGCTCATGGCACTGGTATTTTTTTTATCTCAACCTTTTATTTTTTATCTTACGTAAAGATTAATTAATTGAAAACAATTTAATTGATGAAGCGCACCAAGAATGCTAATCGGTTTAATAATAAAAATGAAGTATGCCGTCATTAAAGCTCTCCGTGACCATTTCATTACAAAAATGAGAATCAAATGGATTACTCGACATTTGAAAAATGTCAAAAGGAGGGAAAATTCAAGAGGTGGGGTGGAGATTGGAAGTGGTAGAGCAGCGGCGTATCAACCCAAAGATTGTGGGTTCGAATCCCGCTCGTGACACTGACTTTTCAACTAAAAACCTTAATTAATTGGGCAACCGGAGCACGAAAGACGAGACTTTTCAACATTTTGCCTTAATCAGTACAGTGAAATAAAACAAAAGAAGTTTTATTCAAACACAGATTCTCTACAAGAATCTCTCTCTTTCTTTCCTTTATAATTTTCCTGTTTCGGCTGCTCTCGATAGTTAATCGGTTTAAGTCAATTACATTATAGACGGATTTAAGTCATGCCTGGTTCTCGTCCTTCGGTTTATATATTTATTCGACTATTTATTTTATTTTAAACTCCCTTGGAATTTCTCCTGCCAGGTTGAACTCTACTTACATGGTTTTGGTCTTGATAATTCTCAGAAATTGCGGGTGACATTATGATACTGTATAGGAAAGAACTGGAACGATATCTTTAGTTTATGCTTTATCCATGATTGTACATATGAATTTCTCAAGAAATGCAACATAAGCACTTGAATGCAGTAATCTTCCATTTATTTAGTTCGCTTCCATTTTATATCATGTGTATTTGTATTATTTATTCGTATTTGCATACTGTAAGATCACGCTAAATATTGGCCTGTTTGTTGTAACCCGATCTGTAAGCACTTTTGATTTTTTATTTATCGGGTTGTCCGGAAAATAATGCAGGATTTTGCTATTAAACAAAAAAAAAAGAAACTAGTTACTTTAAAGCAATGTTCTTTAATCAAAATAATTTCCCATACTCTCAATACATTTCTCCCAATGTGTTGGTAACTTATTAATTCCGTCTGAGTAGAATTCAGAATTTTTAGAATTGATAAAGTCAATAAATGCATTTTCCAGTTCCGTTTGATTTTTGAATATTATGTGTTGTAAGTAGTGGTCCAGGTGTCTAAAAAAATGGTAGTCAGTAGGCGAGAGGTCCGGAGAGTAGGGTGGGTGAGGCAAAGTTTCATAGCCAAGCTCCAATAATTTTTGTGACGTTACACGTGACACATGTGGTCGAGCGTTGTCATGCAACAAAATGGGCCCTTTCCGATTGACCAAAGAGGGCTTCATTACTGCCAATTTCTGATGCATGGTATTAATTTGGTTACAGTATGATTCAGCATTGATGGTTTCGCCAGGATTTAAGAAGCTGTAGTGTATTAAACCAAATGAAGCCCACCATACCGTAACCATTACCTTTTTTTCACTTTTCCAATCGCCTTGAGGTGGTCAGCGACGGTCGTTTCACTGACTTTGAGTTGCTCTGCAAGTTCTCGAACAGTTGTTTTGGGGTTTTCTTCCACCACTGATCGCAGAACATCATCATTAAGAGAGGAAGGCCTTCCACGACCTTCTTCATCTTCAAGGCTGAAATCTCCCTCCCGAAATTTTGTAAACCACCTTTGCACAGTGCACTCATTAACACAACCCTCGCCCCAGACTTGGTTAATGTTTCTAGCCGTTTGGGCTCCGCTTCGGCCGAGTTTAAACTCGTAAAAGAAAATCGTACGAAATTCTCGCTTTGACATTATAAGGATGACTGAATTAGTTCCAAGTAGCGGAATGCTACAGAGGTAAACAAACAATATCATTTGGAAGAGGATTAATAAGTGTTGACATTCATACAAATGAGTAATCCTGTAAACGTAAACAGAATATTTTATATAGATTTTTTTTAATGAAAACTTAAAATCCTGCATTATTTTCCGGACAACCCAATAAAAACAATCTGAAGTATGTCTGAAGATTGATATATTGAAGTTTTTTTTGACAAACGAACTCAAATTTCCTTGAAGACCGACTCAGTCCTAATATTGCCATTTTCATTTTTTTTTTTTTTTTTTTTTAATAAACTGAAGGTCGTTACAGTCATCGGGAGGCATATTTAAGACGGTTTTGCCTGATGATGACCTTGACCTTGAGTCTTTGTGAGTAAAAAATCGGTCAATATTGCTAATATCAAAAACAGAAATTTTATCTATGGTTAAGGTTTTTAGTTGAGATGAAAAATAGTTAATGGCACGAGCGGGATTCGAACCCACGACCTTCGGCTGGCTTATCTATTTTGCCATTTTTCGTGGAGGGAAAACTCATAAGGTGAGATTGAGAAAGGAAGTTGATTCCGAGTAGATCCAGATCATGATAGCTCAAGTGGTAGAGCAGCGGCGTATCAACCCGAAGATTGTGGGTTCGAATCCCGCTCGTGCCATTAACTATCTTTCATCTCAACTAAAAACCTTAATTGTCATGTATCAATTGGTCAAGCGGACCACAAAAGTAGTGAATTGTTTGTTTATAGCGGTAGAATAAAATAAACGTGAAGGTTTAATTACCAACAATATCATTCTAACATATGTTTCTTTAAAAATTTAGATTTTATGGTGTAGAATAGTTAGATTAGTTGGCTAGTAGTTAGTAATTATTAGTTTTTTTTTGTTCTTTTTTAACTCAACGATGTTAAGTTTGTCGGATATTACTCAAGAAATAAGAACCAGCATTAGTAGGTCGTTTCCCAGCGGAAGATATTCAGCAGAAGTGAGTTACGTCGACAAATTAAAATACGCAATAGAATGGGCAAGAAAAAAAGGAGTGCAAACGGCGCGGGTGAGCCTACCTGAAGAAAACAGCGAAGATACAGACGAAGATGATGAACTCGCTGGTAAATCGACGAACACAACATATCCAGAGAAATTGACAAAACATAAAATCATTAGAAAAATACTACAGACTGAGAAAAGTTTAAAAATGTTAGAAAAGAAAACGGAAAACTTGATACATGCCCGTGTAAAGTATTATATTTATTGGGAAGACATGATGGATCGGATAAAAGTTGCCAAAAGAAAAAATTGCATTCTTAAAAGAAAAAGTGAACTGTTGAAGTTAGAAGTTAACCGCGGCCTTTGGGAAGCGGTTCGACTCGAAACTATTCATTTATTCAATAATGAACACCTTAGGTCGTTCGATTTACAGACATTGTGCAACGATACATTACAAGGGGTACTCGGCACGATGAATGCCGAATCGATGGAATACAGCCAAACGAGAAAAAACATAGTGAAGGAGCGTTACGTACAGTTTGACAAACTGGTCACTTTGTTCGTCGAGTGTAGGAAGAGTGGCATGGACGAAAATGAATTCAATCTTCTCGAATATGGACGACTGCTCAAGAGGAAAGAGGAAAGGCTGAAAGCTACCTGGGCTAGCAGATATTCCGAGTTGAACGAGCAGATTAAAATGGCCAAAAAATATCCTATACTAGCTAGGGAAAATCAATGTAAAATCACCTCACGTTGGAATGTGGCCGAGTTGAGAAAAGTCATGGAGGAATACAAGGACCTCATTAACAAAAACTTCTCCAATATTAAAAGTCTAACGCAACAGCTCTACCAAAAACTCTGCTATGAAAGGCATGCTAAAAAATTGAAGGATTTACACGAAGCGCAACTCATGTCCGCCAAGGCTCGCATGTTTGAAAGTAAGGAGAAATGTTCCGAAATGAAAAGGTTAATCCCGTCCGGTAAATTGATAAGGGAAAACTTGATGAAAGCTTTACGTAAAAGAAAAATGCTTTGTTATAAACACACGAAGATATCCATTGAAAAGGAATACATGGCGGCTCGGAAAGAAAAGGCCACGGAGAAAATAGAAGATTCCTGGGACGAAATAAAAAATTTATTTTTTGAAGGGAAACGCAGGTGCTTCAAACAAATACACGCCGCTATGGAGTCGCAAAAGCACCAAAATCTTTCTCTACTAATCTTCGCGCAAACAATAGAAAACTGGTGGAATCTGCATTTAATAAAAGAGCCCCATGAAGAACAAAACGAACACTCGTTTCCTGAAAGGGGTGTCACACTTTCGACCGTAATAAACCCAATACCGACAATAGATTACCTCGAAAAAGAATACAAACAGACCATTACTCTTTATGACTCCGCTCTCAGGATATACGTTGAGCATTTGCAACTGGGCTGTATGGCCGACAGCGATCTAGGCCTGAGAAAAAAGAAACGAAAAATTGTCCAAACTTACAATAAAATCGTCAACGAGGAGAAAAGGGTGCTTTCCTTGATTCAAACAGACATGGAAAATGCAGGCAGGGGCACGTAAAACGCATTAGGACGTTGTTCCGTCGCGCTTTCCTTTACGCACAACACTTCGCCCTGCGTGGCATAAAACCTCGTGGCTGGAACGGCGATTCATAAAATAAGCAAAGTACAAACGCCTGCAGGGATTTCAACGAGAAAAAAAACCCACCGACCATCAAATAAAATAACAGCTGTAGAATTTAAACATTATACCTTTAAGGGGTGTTCTTTTTTTTTCAAAGATTTCATTTTCTTCAAGATAGCGCACAGATCGTACAATACAACAAATTAAAAAACGACGTGTAAGCGGACGACCGAATTATCTCTCAATACTCGCTTTCTTTTTATAAGCGACAAGAGATAAGTCGGCGTAAGCGCGTCGCTACTTATTTTTGTGTAGGGGAAGGTAAGGTTCTGGAATACAATAAATCAGACAGTATTCAGAGACATTTGTTGAACAAAACTCCTCTTAAATACTCTAATTGCTAATATTGATTTATCTATTGGTCAGCGACAACTCTACACCTGGGATGAGTCTATTGGCAACGGGACGCGCCACGATCCAGGTCCACAGCATCTCTTGTCTCGACCTCTGACTTGTCACGATGGGTCGAGACGAGCGGACCTCGCTGGCTCTGGTTGGTTGCGTCTCCTTGGTGTATCCCAGACAGAGTGCGGCTGCTTCTGTCCCAATCCTGGGATCTGATGCCGACTGACTGGGAGTGAGCCTCTTATCCTTGACTGCCTTTTGGTTTTCCAGTCATCCCTTTTTATACCGGGTCCCTCCCGGAGTAGGGGTGAATAGGAAACTCCAAAAGTCGGTGGCAGTTCTCCCGACGCGGCTGGGCCGACGAGGACGGCGGTATCGTACAGATTTGACATACTCCCAATTTACGAATCCCTCTTTCCTTACTTAAATGGCTCCTGGGTAGCCATTTCCCAGCCAGATGCGCCGGATGTGTCCTGTTCTTCCCGACTGGGTCTGCTTCGCGTTTGGACGTTCTTACCTCGCTGGCTACGTGCGTAACCATTTCCTAGCTAGATTTGCCAGATGTGTCACGTCGTGCCGGTCTGGGTCTGCCTCTTCAAAGGACCACTTTGTCGGTTTTCCTTGTTTACCTAGTTAGTTCTTAATTTACAGTTTAACTAAGACGCGGCCGGCTTACAGACGGAAAAAATTGTTCTGCAACGTATCAAGGGTTGATCAAAAATTTATAAATGAACACTCCAGATCAAGGGAGTCTTGAAGAAAAAGAGAGAAAATTTAGTTGTTAATTCCTAACTAAATTTGCCTTCTTCTTCAAGACCATAACATGATCCAGTGTGTTCATAAATAAAAACGCCTTCGGTACTTCTAACACTGAGAATTAAAAAAAAATCCTATTTCCTCGTTCAAACTTTTAGAGCATTATCGCGCCAGAACGTTTCTAAATTTTAACCCTAGTTTTAATACCGCTTAACATTTGCTCCCATAGACAATTACTGTTCGATCATTTGCATGTTTTATTGCATACAATTTTATCTCTTACGGCCTGGATTTCATTGACGTTGGATGGTACACCATTAGTTAATCGGAACGGCTGACAGCCATTCCGAGTGCTCCGGGCAAAAATAGCGACCGTAGGTGAGCCGCCGAAAATATTTCGTATTGATTAGCGATTTGCATACTTTTTTTAACTCCTCTATTACGCCATTCCGTAAAAGAAGCCGTGTTTGTAAAATTATTACAATTATTATCGAAGTAAATAAAAAACTTTCAATTAATTAATTTTTATGTAAGGTATTGTTTGAGATAAAAGTGTTACGAGCGAGTGATTCGAACCCACGACGTTCCGCTAATTAACTAAAAGAAGTTTGGTCAATAGGACTTCGAAATCTAATGGATTTAATAAATAAAATGAAGTACGAATTCATTTGCTCAAGTGGTAGAGCAGCGGCTTATTTAGCCGAAGATCGTGGGTTCGAATCCCCCTCGAGACGCTGACTTTTTTTATCTACACCCATACTTTATTTTATTATTTATAAATTATACAGAAATGGTAGGATGCAGTCTGGTGTGACGTAGCCTTCATAAAAACAATTCCTTTATCGTACCACGTTTCGATCTTTATTGTGATCATCTTCAGGGCTTGGGTTTTACAAACATGGTTCAAAGTATTTCTACTCGATTTAATATTAAAAAAAATATTTTGCATTGTATAAATTCACTTTTCTTCCACATCCTACATGTGCAAACATTGCTTTTAAATCCCAGGCCCTGAAGATGATCTCTATAAAGATCGAAACGTTGGCATGTCAACGAAAATGTTTTTCTTCACCACACCCCTTACATAAAGATTTATTAATTGAAAGAAATTATCTGGTCGATCAGACCACGAAATCTAATGGGATAAATAAAAGCATTCGTTCAAATAAATTTTAATTTGTACAGTAGCCTTTCCCGTAATACTTTTTCGAAGAGGAACATAAAAATTACAAAAACAAAACCAACAATCCCGTACAACATTAAAGACAATTCTTTTGAGTATTAGTTTGTCCGATGGTTTTGAAGATAACAAGCTAGAAAGTTAGATAGGTAAGATGATGGGGATTTGTAGTTGGTTTGGAGAAAATTTTAATATGATTGTGATCACGGTTTGCTAAAAAATATGGTTTAGTTTGAGTTTTTGGCAATTAATTAAGGTTTTACGTCTAGATAAAAATGTCAATGTCACGAGCCGGATTCGAACCCACGACCTTCGGCTACGCCGCTGCTATAACGACTTGAGCTATCGTGACCTCGATCCACTCGGACATCAACTTCCTATCTTAACCGCCCATTTTTGAATTTTCCCTCCTTATTTGCCATTTTTCAAATGTCATGGAGTCTATTTGATTTTCGGCGACAAGTGAAGTGGCCACGGAGAGCTTGACTGCTCTATATTTCATTTTAATTTATTAAGTTCACTATTTTTCGTGGTACGCTTTACCAATTAATATCATACGATTAATTAACGGTTTAAGTTGAGATGAAAAAGTTAATGCCCGAAGGGATCGTACTAGAGTAGCGACGTATCAGGCCGAAGGTTCGAATCCAGCTCGTGACACTGATTTTTTTAAAATCCCATCTGAAAACCTTAATTAATTGTATGATATTAATTGATCAAGCGGACCACCAAAAATAGTGAACTTTTACAGTACATTAGGCCGGATCTCCTATAATTTCATAGTCTACGTTTTTAATCCTCGAAAAATTATCGTTGCAATATTCTTATAAAATTTAAATTTAAATTTTAATTAGGCCTTTTAGTTCGGTAAAGCACCATTTACATATTTTAAGGCCCTGAATTTAGTTGTTACATTTAACACTAGCACTCTCCACGCGACACGTAAGAACAATTACACTGAAGACAACACTTTGAACCCTGAAGATGATCTCAGAAAAGATAGAAACGTCGACACGATAAAGAAAATGCTTTTCTGGAACCTTCATCCCACAAGACCGTATCTCACGATTTCTAAATAATTTATATTTAAGTTTAATATCAAGGTTACGACATTCATATCGTAATTGATGTTATTTTTAATAATAATAAAAATACGTGGAAAACATAATAAATGCCGAAAGCTTGGTCGTAGTGCAATAATTTTTGTTCTGAGGCCCCTTATCTCAAAACATCAATAATGTAAAACTGTTTTCATGTATAGGAAAGTTTGTTCAATCAGAAATACCGCAACTGCTTTTTATATCTTTTAGAGATTTATGTTATCAAATCATGATCATTAATCAAACTATTGTATTACAAGAAAAATTGAACACACTGTATTAATCAGTTACAACGGATGATGACGTGTTCCACGGCGCAAGGGTAAACGTTTACGAAACACTTGCAAGTCGTGCGGGTTTAGTCTAATTGATAGATAGACAAGTCGCTGATTTCTATTAAAAAAAAGTTACATCGTAATTAAAATAAGATAGATATATTGCTCATATTGCTCAAGTAGAAGTGGATGTATGATAGTCAGATTAAACGATGCTCGTTAGAACTATGAAAGTTAGGATAAAAAAAGCTGCGACAAACGTTTAAACCAGGTTTAAAAGCATTTTCAAAATTGAAATACAAGTAAGGTTTTGTATTTTAATAACTTTTATAAATGACGACAATTACAATCTAAAGAAAGAAAAACCTCTGACCGGCTACTGTAGTGTATAGGGTAGGGCCAACAACCATTTTTCGGCGTCAACGTCGAAATATGAGGTCATGAGTTGTCATGGAAGAAAACGTTCCCGTTTCTACGGAACTTCAGATTACTTTTCCCTTGATAGATGCACTCTGTCTGTCGAGTCTGGGGAAAGTTCATTCGACGAAATGGGCCCGTTTCGTTCTCAGGGGTTCGGCAATCTCACCAATTATCGAGACTGCTAGTAATTTTTACCACAGGCATTAATTCGTTTGTATAACGAAAAAAGCGTGTTCAAAACAAAAACAAATTTCAGTTAAATATTAGTGCGTTAGTGCTCTATTTTCGATTCCTGTATTTTGTATAAGCGGGATAATAAATGAAATAAATCTTATTCCTAAGATTAAAGATTCCTAGATGAATTTTATAAATGTTCACTAATTTTCGCGGTCCGCTTGACCAATTAATAACATTCATTTTTCGCCGAATATCAAATAGATTTCACATTTGAAAAATGGCGAAAAGGAGGGAAAATTCAAAAGGTGGGGCTGAGATGGGAATTTGGTGCCCGAGGGGATCGAGGTCACCATAGGTCAAGTGGTAGAGCAGCCGCGTATCAAGCCGAAATGTCGTGGGTTCGGATCCCACTCGTGACAGTTACTTTTTATTTATTAAGGTTTTTAAGTTGAGATAAAAAAGTCAATGTCACGAGCGGGATTCGAACCCACGGCCTTCGGCTTGCCTCTACTGTACCACTTGAGCTAACGTTCGAACTCGGGCATCAATTCCCTCTCAACCCCACCTTTTGAATTTTCCCTACTTTTTGCCATTCTTCAATGAAGCCGAAGACCGGTGTTCGGATCCCATTCGTGACAGTTACTTTTTTATCTCAACCAAAAACCTTAATTAATTGTAATGTATTAATTTTAAAATCGAATTTAATTCTCGTTTTATAAAGAAAAATAAAAGTACAGAAAATTATTATTACAATTAAGGTTTTTTTAATTGAGTGAAAAAAGTTAATTGGACGAGCGGGATTCGAACCCACGGTCTTCGGCTTCATTGAAGAATGGCAGAAAGTAGGGAAAATTCAAAAGGTGGGGTTGAGAGGGAGTTGATGCCTGAGTTCGAATTGACGTTAGCTCAAGTTGTACAGTAGAGGCAAGCCGAAGGCCGTGGGTTCGAATCCCGCTCGTGAACCTGTTATTTTTTTTATCTCAACCTAAAAACCTTAATTAACTTATAAATATTAACAAAACAAATATATTAATGTAAAATCCTAATATATTTTTCGTTTGTATTCAATTTCATGTATTTGTTTTTGTTTACAGGTATCATTGACAGCCACAACTTATTATTATCCAAAATAAGTGACACGTGACACAATGAAGACGAAACAAACAGTCTCATCAAACACATCACGGTAAATTTTATCCTTCTGAACATCCTTAATGTAGCTTTTCTTCTCTCTTAATTTTAATTTATTGCCGTGACTGTTTTCGACTTGTTGGATCAGCTTGGTTTATCTTATCACTATTTAGAATTTACAATTTAAATAGTTTGCATATTGTTCTTAAGAAACAATCGATTGTTTAAATCTCGTGAGGAAATAAATATAGGTCGAGGCAATCTTTTCACGACTTATAAATCATATTCTAAAAATACCTGACCGGTCCGTTAATATTTATGAATCAACAATGAATCGATTGTACGCCATCTATCAGTTCAAATTTAATTGTGTTTGCGTAATTTATAGCCTTCAACTTTTTGAAAAATCGATTTGTAAATGGAAAGAAATAATCCCCGCCTGTCAAGCACTGTGACGGACGTTGTCGGAAAAAATTAAGTTTTTCTCAAGTAAAGCTTTCCTGATGATTTCTGCATAGAAAGTTTTAAATCGTAGCGTCTTAACAAGTAGGACAGTACGACGTATTGCCTGGCACTTAATTTCTATAAATTGCCCTACGTCCCTTGGTTGATAAAGGAAATTGTCATTACTTTGCTTCAGTAGAAAAATCTTTATAGTTTCAATTGGTTAAATTATTTTTTCTTCAATATATTTATATTTGAGGGCGTCGGTGGCCGCAACGTTTCGTCCTTGACACGGCGCTCATCACTGTAAGGTAAAGGTCCCGGGTTCGAATCCAACGGCCCTGCATTTGCGTTCGAACCCGACATACTTACAAACGTGCTTTTTGCAAAAACACCGGCACCCTGAGGGTTTATATAACCTTTGCTGTTGCAAACCTTCGTTAAAAAAAAAAATGATAAAATGTATTATAAGTTTAAGTTACGATTTTCACTTAAACATGTTCAAAAAATGTATGCTGTGGAACAAAACTATTTAAACTATAGTTTATATTCCCCACAGAGTGAATGGTTTGATTAAATTAAATATATTTAAAAAAATATATCTTATAGAAATGTATAATTTAATAAAAATATTTGACAAGATCAGATAATTTACTTGGAAACAACAATTCAAATTATTTACTGTAAAAACATGCCTGTGGAGAATCAAAGTTAAAAATGTTTTGGTGTAAACTGCTGATCCAATTAGTCTTAAAAATTTTCTATCTTAAAGTTTTTCCTAAAATATTTTTTTATTTATTATTTTTATTAAGTTCAAAATTTGAATTATTTTTCTTTCGTCACTGATTGATCCAATTGAAACCGAATAACAATTTACACTTTTTTTTTGCACAAACTTCAAATAAAAATTTAATAAGCTGTATCTTGTTCATCGTCAAAAAAATATTTTTATTTTTATTACCATTTTATGAATTTTTCTTGTTGAAATTTTAATTAAATTAGATTTGGGAAGATTTCTATATTTTTTCTCTGTTGTTTATTTTTTTTAAATTTATTGCATGTGTTTTAATTATGATTGTTTTCTCTTTGGTATTGCTTTAAATGTTCTGTGTTGGTGTTTAACGTTTTTTTCCATGTTTATAATGATAAAATTACGTAAGATTTGTAAATACGGACTACATAAGCAAACCCACTCGTTTTTCAATTTCCCCGGTTCAATTCTGAAGATCTGCTATTTTTAACATACAGAGAAAAAGAAAGGGGGTTTTATCAAAAATGAATTGTTTTTCGTTGAATCAATCAGGGTTATCGGAGGTATAAAAAAATGAAATAAATTGAAATAATAATACATCAATTTTGCCTCTTGCTTTTTCCTTTCTCAACTATGATTAAAACTTGCCCTTGGAGTAGTTAAAAAACTCGGAAATAATAAAATAAATTTACTTAATTAATAAAACAATAAAATAAAACTATAAACTTAAATTAATTTTTTTTTGTTGAGATAATAAAATCAGGAGAAACATGTCAAAAAGGAAGGAAAATTCAAAAGTTAGTGCCCTAGAGGATCGAGGTCACGATAGCTCAAGTGGTAGAGCAGCGGCGTATCAAGCCGAAGGTTGTGGGTTCGAATCCCGCTCGTGACACTGAATTTTTTTACCTCAACTAAAAAACCTTAATTAATTGGAAGATATCAATTTGTCAAAGGGACCACGAAAATTAGTGAATATAAATTTAAAATTACCATCTTATCAAAATTTTCCCCTTAGTAAAAGTTGCGTCAAATAAGCTCCAGAATTGAATTATTCAAAAAAATATAGTACCCTTATCTAAAATAATAATATTAGTATCATTTCACAGCTAGGTAAGAAAGTTACGTTAAATCTGTTACCATCGCGTGATTTCCAGCCAAAATTAACTTGGGATTACCTTCTCCCGAGTTTTACTCTCTCGTTCCTTACCAAATATCTTATTGGATGACCAAAATTTCCTGGATAAAGTTATAGTCAATTTAAAAGAAAGAAATTTATATACAAAAGTTTAATTCACAAGATATGTGTACATGTATGTGTGTATGTATGTGTATATATGTATACATGTGTATGTGTGTATGTATGTATATGTGCGTATATGTATATATATATGTGTGTGTATGTATGTATGCATGTGTATGTGTGTATGTATGTGTATGTATGTACATGTATGTGTAATGAAAGTTGATCAAATAAATGAAAAAATTAAAGAGTTTTCTGACTAATTGGCTAGTAGCTTTGAACAAAAGTATAAAACACAACAGTTAAATCAATTTAGTAATGAAATGGAGATTGGGGGGGGGGTGTCTGTGGCTCATGGTGTCTGGTGGCGCGGGGGGGGGCTTCTCCTGCCTGGGACTTTGTTCGCGGAGCGCGAGGTGGAAAAAAAAGCCAAATAGGTCTACGGCTCGGAGGGTCTGTCTTGTGGCAGTGCAGCTGTGTTAAATTCAAAACTGCCCGCGCTTTTTTTTCCCCAGGGCCTTTTTTTTGGGGGGGGGCTCCCCTGCGCGCTGCTTCTTTGGGTTTGCGGCCACCTCTACCAATAAAATTAATCATAAAATAGGAGACAAACGAACATTGTGTGTGTATACGTATGTGCATCTACTGGTATATTGATTAGGAAGTTTTAATTTAAATATTAGAAAAAAAAACTTGGGATTAGCATAGAACAATATTTTTCTAAAGTTAATCGTGCCAGAATTAGATGGGTGGATTATAACTCGATACACCCTGTATATTCGTTTTATCGGGAAACGTTGTAAGCGTTACTAAATAAAATTTAAAAAAACATGCTTCATGACGAAGAATTCTGTTATAATTATATAGAATTAGTTTGTTTGGGACTGGGATAAAAATCTTTCAAACTCATCACAATAGGACGTCCAGTAAAAAAAATAAAAATAAAAAATAAAAAATTGAAGCATAATGTGCTGATTACCACAATCTATACAGAACTGCGAAGGCTAAATATATCTTTTTTAATAATACGTTTAGTTAACTATTTTTTTTACAATGGATACCAGAGATTGGTTGAGTTTTCCTTCCCCTAAGCTCTGCAGGTGTACAGTTTATTGTACTTTATCCCCGGCTCCATTTTTTTTTTTTTGGGGGGGGGGTCGTGACACAAGTGTGAATTTGAGCCTCCGTTGTGCCGGTGTTCTTCCATCGAAGAAACTCATTTTTGAAGGGGGTTGGGACCAGATTCAGGGTCTCTGAGATCTGACGTCGCTCCTTCCGTCGATGAGTGCCGTGTCTATTTCTTTCGATTGCGGCCTCCGATCTCTTTAGGCGTCGGAATAATTCTGGCGGTTGGGATCGAAACCACGACTGCGGGATCCATTGCCGAGAGTCTGACGCCTTAACCACTCGAACGGCCGTGGTAATCGAGCCTTAATTAATTAATTGTAATAATAATTTCCTTTACTTTTATTCTTCTTTATAATTTTTAGTTGAGATAAAAAAGTCAATGGCACCAACGGGATTCGAACCCACGATCTTCGGCTAGATACGCCGCTGCTCTACCACCTGAGCTATCGTGACATCGCTGGGGTCGCTGAGATCCCAATCCTTCCATTGATGAGTGCTCGATTATTTTTCAATTCGGCCACCGGTCCCGTTATGCGTCAGAATAAGTTCAAACAGTGGGGATCGAACCCACGACCGCGGGATGTACAAGCCAGGGGTTTGACGCCTTAACCACTCTGCTACCACGGCCCTCTTCATCCCATTTCATGTAAACCGTTTCAAAAAATTTACGTTTATGTTTGTTTCGTTCTGTGAGAAATATTTACGTATTGTTGAAGTCGAAATTGTGTTACTGTTCAAAATGGTGGGTCGTCAGTGTTGGTGGATTTCTTCGTGTTTTTTTTTTCTTCGATCATAGATAACCTCTTATCCACATATTGGGATGTAATTCAATAAGTTGCCGGATATTATAAACGATTGATTTTGTAAATTACATCAGACTTGTTTGCTACAGGTGTAGGAGCTTTAATTTCAGAAAAAAAGGTGTGAATTGATTTGTAATATGAGAAAGCTATTTTCAAGTTATCGGACGAGAGAAATGGAATTAATTTATATGATACATGATCCTGAAAGGAAAATCAGGCCGAACCATTAGCCATTTTTTACCCATCGTCGACTCCTTTCACCTTAAAGAAGTCTACTACTTATATAAAATTGTCTTTTTTTACCGGCTTCCTTCTCCAGCCTTTCAAAACCCAAAGTATATAAACATAAAATATCAATGTCTCACTGGAACTTCCAACACGACACACAAGTGTGAAATATCCAAACAGAAAACAAACATTTTGATTGAATCTAAAATTTCTCGTGTTGCATCAATTCAATTTGTTACATCCTACATGTATTTGTAAAATTTAAACAACGTCTATCAATCCCAGGCGCTGAAGATGATCTCAATAAAGATCGAAACGTTGGCAAGAAAAAAATATTTTTTTCTAAAACCTACGTTACACCAGATCTCATCCTACGATCGCCAAATAACTTCCTTCTCCACCCTTTCAAAATCCATTGACACTTCAAAAGCGACAGACAAGACTGACACATCTAAACAGAAAACAAACGCTAATGAGTAAGGACAAATGCTTTGATTGAGTCTAAAATTTCTAACATTGTATAAATTGATTTTTTTAACATCCTACATATATTTGTAAAACTTAACCAATGCTTATCAAACCCAGGCGCTGAAGATGATCTCAATAAAGATCGAAACGTCGGGTCGAAAAAGAAAATGTTTTTTTTTTCTAAAACCTACGTTAAACCAGACCGCATCTAACCATCACCAAATAAATAGAAAGAAAACTAATAGAAGACAGAAAAAGTCCGGAGGCGACGGTGGGGATCGAACCCACAACCGCGGGATCATTGCGGCCTCCAAACAATTCTCTTAGTGGTAGAAGTTTTCTAATTGATTATAACGAGTTTCTCTACTACGTACTAAAGATCGTCGGAGCTCGTGCTTTTATGATTTAAAATCCCAATCGAGTAGTTAATCTAGTAGACATTTGTCCAATGAGACAGAGCAAAAATAAAAACAATTCGATCAGTATTGAAACAAGTTAAGCAGGATGAAAAAAATTCTATTCGAAGATTTACCAAGATTAATAAATATTGTAAAACTGAGCTACGAGAAATTTCGAAGTTGTGTTAATTTATTACACAGAGATAAATTGTCGATAAATACATCGCATGTTGAGCATTTTGAATAGTATAAGCAATATCCACTTACAAGAGAAAGTAGACCGTTAAACGAAATGTCTTTATAAAGGGGTTTAAAGGCGGCTAGAAACTGGGTCAGAGATGACATTAGCTATAAGTCATCTTGTAATCTCCTATCGACCCAAGGAGCGTCGTTGGAAGCTTTTATACTTAATTATACAATGTGGTCTTCCCGGTTGTAATCCCATCTTTACATTAACCTGGCTTTCGACCACCGGAGGCCGTGACTTCTGAGACCCAGCTGGGCTAATTACCCGTAGTCCCGATGATGAGTCGTTTTCCGCGTAATTTCTCCCATTATACATCCAAACATTGGCGAATATTATAAAGGGAAGCCTAACGTACGCATTTTCTGCCTTAGCTAATTGCTATGAACGTAAAATCAATAATTTTAATTAACTTTTATAATGTTCCATTACATTTTTTTATAGTTTTTTAAGTCATATAAAAATGACAAACATTCTATCATTCTCTTTCTCACTTTATCTCTCGTCAATTTTTCTATCAATATTTTATCAATCTCAATTATAATTAGGTAATGATTATTTTTATACTCGTTTGAAATTCTATACAGTGTGGTTTGTTGCATTGTTTATTCACTTCCTTTACCCATAATTGTTCTTTTTTCTAACGTTGTCTCTATCAGGGTACTTTCCCTCGCTGTTATCATTTTCCAACTACCTGCTTGCTCTTTTTTTCGGAAATACCATGAACTAGACCATACAAAATGGTAGCTGTTGACTGGGTACCTGGACAGGTCTGGAGAGGAAAGAAAAGCGGTATCCCGCTTCGTTATTTCAAAAATATACAAAACAAAATATTATTTGCAGATCGTGAGATGAAGTCTGATGTGACGTAGGTTTTAGAAAAACGTTTTCTTTATCGTTCCAACGTTTCGACTTTTATCGAGGTCATCTTCAGGACTCAAAGTGTTTCTCTTCTGTGTTGATGTGTCATTCTTGTCTGTCGAGTTGAGAATTTTCTACACCGGAAGAACGATGAAGTTGGGATTCTGCCAGCAGATTTCAACTTCACATGGACACCCAAGCAAAGAGTATTGTGAAGGATATCGCCAACAATGAAAAGAAACTTGAATCAGAGAAAATTTTTTTTTTGTTGAAATGCAGACAACAGAAGGTGGCACTCACGACATAGAACAATGATACATCTATATAGAAAACAAGCACTTTGATCCCTGAAGATGATCTCAATAAAGATCGAAACGTTGGCACTACAAGGAAAACGTTTTTTTTCCGAAGCCTATGTCATACCTGACCACATCTCACGATGTCCGAATATTCAGAAATTAACGGTCACTAAACACTAAATATAAAAAATGGTTAAAACAATCTAGCCCAGTTGGTTGTCCAGATCGGCCGAGAAGTACGACTCTAACTCGTCATCCTCATTCGATTAAGGTTAGGCCATGCGAGGTTGACTTTATTCAATTTTTGGGCTAAAGCCGCGTATGCGTCAGGCGCATACATAGAAAGGTTGCTTGATGGGTCGTGAAATTCCTTCGGTCCTTGAGCACGGCAGCGGGTATCTTCCTCTGTTTTGAATCTTGGAAGAAAAAAAGGTATTTTATTGTATGGAGCAATTTATGGTATTTAGTGACCGTTAATAAATGATTATTTGGATATCATAAGATGCGGCCTGATGTGACGTTTTTACAAAAACAGTTTCTATATCGTGCCAACGTTTCGACTTTTATTGTGATCATCTTCAGCGCCTGGAATTTATAAAATTTCCAGCATTTTATGAATTCATTTTTCTTTCTTTCACATCATGCATGCATTTGTAAAATTTAAACAATCCTATTAATCACAGGGATTGAAGATGATCTTAAAATTGGTCGAAACGTTGGTACGGAAGAAAAATGTTTTTTCTACAACCTACGTCACACCATATCGCATTTCAAGATCTCCAAATGATCATTGTCTGTAATACTGAAAGTTAATGTATTTATTAGCATGAGTGTCGATGGAGGAATATGGAGTACTCCACTACCCAAATTAAATAAACGTTATCTAAATTGAAAATAATGTATTTAATAACCAGTGAGAGCTGATGCGTTTGGATCTAGAAAGTGGGAAGGACGCCGCAGTGACCCTGCTGTTGACAGCACTCGTAGCCCGACTTCGGTGGTTGGTCGGAGAAGACGGATATCTTGCCTCGGACTGCCAATACTTGGGGTGGTTAGTACACTGGCAATTGATTGGAAATTAATATAGCTTGAATTTCCGGTGAACATCGTGAAGTAATAGGCTCAACTCTTATATGTATATACATACATGTGCAGATTTAGGGCTTATGGGAAAAGTCAACATTTTTTCCTTTGAGCTCTCTCTCTCTCTCTCTCTCTCTCTCTCTCTCTCTCTCTCTCTCTTTCTTTCTATCTATCTAGCTATATTTTTTCACTCTTATCTTTTGCTTTTCGGTTTACGTTTCCTCTTATATACTGCCAATATTGCATTACTTATGTCATAGTAGCAAAATACAATCACACCAATAAATACATTCACTTATACAAGACACATAAACAATAAAACATAACTTTTGTTTTTTAAATGGCCTCATAAACTGTGCATATCCAGCCAGACAATATATTGTGCATTCGTTTTTTTTTTTTTTTTTTTTTGGGGGGGGGGTAGGGGTATCGTGAAAAAGGAGCCAGAGGCGACGGCTGGAATCGAACCCGCGACCGCGGGGTCTACTAGCCGAAAGTCTCTCACGATAACCACTCGGCTACCGCAGCCTTTAAAACATAACTTATTTCTATATAAAATAAAAAATTTCCAATTCTCTTGAAAAGCGAAACAGGTGACCTTGAGACTACCTGTACGGGAACCCTCTTTAAATCTGTCGGCAAGCATACTCGCGCCCTGTAGAGAACCAAGGCACGACACGCTTCGACTATGTGGCACACATCGAGCAACCTTTTCGGTGCATAACTGACACCTGTGGGGGATTGAAATCATGTGTCAGCCGGGTATGGCCTATTGTTAATCCTGTAAGAGCTATTTTTTCTTTTCGGCTCAGATCATCCGACGGCCATCTACAGGTCGTGCACTTAACACGAAGGTGATAGTCTGTTCATTTTTCGATTGTGTGCTCAATGATCAGTGGTCGTCCGTAGGGTTGATCTTTATCGTTCCGTTATTCACGGTATCAACAGCTGCCGTTCGCCGGACCTGATATTTGAAAGTATGATTCACGGTCCTTAGCGACAGCATACATGAAATAGAGGAAGATGGCAACCAACATTTGGCTAGTTCTTCGTTTTTGTTGACTCGATTGATTTCATGTCCAGTGATTTCGATGTTGTTTCAATGTAACAAGTCAACATTCATTTCTTTGGCGATAGGATTTGTTATTAACGTCCATAATGTACCGGTTTAATAGAATTATTTCAAAGACAGTTTTTTGTCGTCGTTCGAAATACCCAAAATAATCACATTTGCCTTGAATTTAAAATGAAATAGCTCATCAATGTCGCCTATGTAGTTGAAAAATATTTGCGCTCGATCCATGTTTGAATGAGTGGAAACGGAGCAGGCAAAGTGGTTTTATGTGTAACAGCTCTGACGCCTGTCATAGGCATCGCTGACATCAATCGATACTCCACGAACTCATTTGGACCATTTTTGAAATTAAAGTTTTACAATTCCATTAAGTCCGCACTACGGGAAACGATTTTATTTTAGCATTTCTTTTAAAAATGGTCAAAGTATAAACAAACGTGTCAAATTAAGCAGAGGAATTAAAATAAAAAAGTGATAAAAGCAGCGTGTTAAATTTTTGAAGCAAAAGATAAACATGGGCATGTTAAACATTACGTTTCTTCCTGAATGTTTTTTCCTCGTCATAATATCGCCGAGGGAAAACGGTCATACTTTTTCAATGATTGATCCGAAGGGGACGTGGAAGTGAAAGGATAATTTTCAGGAGGGAGGTGATAAAGTTATCGACTCACTTTCATTTCGTGCCCTCTTTTCGAATTAAAAAGACCAATACTGTGAGAGGCTCAAATGACCTGGTAATAAAAATAGATATTTTGTATATGATTATTCATTATATTCTACAGAAGGAGACAAAGGAAAACGCGCATTTGGAAAAAGTTGCTTTATCTGCCTAAAAAACAAAGAACATAGCCACCACCTATTTTTAATGTAAATCCTTGTAATCGTTTTATTTTTTATTATTATTTTTTTTGTATAAAACATAGCTAAATAAAAAATAAAATAATTTTAATTGCATTTTCAGATGTCCAAACTTTTTTTGGCGGATTTGACGACAATCAAAGGTGGTACATTTAGAAAAAACTAGGAAATCGAGGTTTTGTACAAAAAAACCAATTTTGCATAGATTTATGTAAACGAAAGTCCACCGGAAAAACAACCATGCGAATTAGTATTAGTAATAAAACAGGACAAGCATAAACCCTAAAAAATGGGATATGGTACATCCGAAATAAAGTAAAATGAAATCATCAGAAATGTTCTATTTCAATCCGGTCGAAAGTTATGAATTTTTACGTATTTTCCCTAAAAATTCGACCTTTTAGCCGTGGTGGTGGATGGTGGATGGATGGTCACCAGGGACTGGAGGAGTTCCCTCCTGAGCACTGCAGCTGTACAGCTTATTGTACTATACCCTGGCTCCATTTTTGGGGGAGGGCTCACGACAAAAAGTGAACTTGAGCCCCCGTCGTACCAGTGTTCTTCCAGAGAAGAAACTCATTTTTGAAGGGGGTTGGGACCAGGTTCAGGGCCGCTGAGATCCGGTCCCGCCCCTTCCATTGATGAGTGCCGGGTCAATTTCTTTTAATTGCGGCCACCGGTCCCCTTAGGCGTCAGAAAAATTCCAGAGGTGACGGTGGGGATTGAACCCACGACCGCGCGGTCTACTAGCCGAGAATCTGACGCCTTAACCACTCGGCTACCGCGGCCCCCATTTTAGCCGTACATCCGTCTTTTTTCAAAACCTGGAGAATTTGTACCGCTTTTTAACCACATTTTTGAATTATGCCAAAAAATTTTATAAGAAAAGGCTACTTTTAATATTATGAAACGTTTATTAATTCAACCCAATATGACAAATTTTAAAAAAAAGGACAAACTTTTGATAAATTTCCAAAATAAGTGTTTTTCAACGGACAAACAAAAAACTTTTTCTATTTACAATCTTTCTTATGGTGCACTCTAAGATCTAAAAACTCAACCCTTACAGATAAAATCAATCCATTTTATTTTGTGGTCCGATTGACGAAATAATTTATTTCAATCGAGATTAATTTTTACGTTAATGCCCCGAGGGGGATTCGAACCCAGGCCGAATTGGGGGCCGCGGCAGCCGGGTGGTTAGCGTGACAGACTCGACTAATTGATCCCCGCGGTCGTGGGTTCAATTCCCACCGTCGGCTCCGCCCTGTTTTTCAAGACACTCCGAAACAAATACGCATAACATTGCTGTGTCGTATTGGCTTATATGTTAAATACATGAAGACATTAAAAAAAAAAAAAATTAAAATAAAAAAATAGCCGAAGGTCGTGGGTTCGAACCACTCGATTCAATTTTTTTTTCAACCATTACCTTAGATAAATTAATTATTCAAATATCGTGTGATGCCGTCTGGTCTGATAGCACTGCCAACATAACACGCAAGAATGGCACAATTGCACAGAAGACAAACACTTTGAGCCCTGAAGATGATCTCAATAAAGACCGAAACGTCGGGACGATAAAGAAAATGTTTTTATGAAACCTACATCACACCAGACCGCATCTCACGATATCTGACTAATTATCGATTGAATTATTATTCTTTAAATCTCTACACACACCTTGCATAACGATTAAATAGATAAAAATCAATCAGGAGTTTAAAAAAAAACAACAACACGTAATTCAAATATGTAAATTTAACGCATGCATCAGAAGTGTGGTCTATGCGATTTCGAAAATTTTAAACAGCATTGTTCATGGTGCAGTATTTAAAAAGAGACTGAATTATTCGAGATTTTATGTATATATCTATTAACATCCGTTAACGACCGTCGGAACTAATTTTCAGGATACAACCGTTCTCCGGCTTAATTAGCCATTTCAATAATTAAAATCCGCTCCATAACGATGTACGTCATCATTAATATTTGCATTTGCCTGTAACAACAATCAAAGTAAAACACACGTAAAGGAGCTAATTAAGTATAGGTGTACGTCAAATCGCGTAAGCTTATTAACGAACCTTGTGATTTACGGCAGGAGAATTTTAAAGGGAATGGAACCTTTGTGGGCCAACGCGGATTAAAATTTTGTACCCAATGCGTAGTTAATTATACGTTTCTACAAATGTCAATTTTTATAATTTATTTGAACGATTTTTTTGACTGTGTTTGTTAAAAATACCTGTTGATTTTACTCAGGATAATAAAAATTAGGTTAAACTTGTCTACTAGAAAGCTTAAATATTTTTCGTATTGTTTAAGTCGTAATTTGAAAAAAAAATTTTTTTTTCATATTATCTTTAAATCCGTGATATAAAAATGATAGACCAGCTGTTGTTGGACAATATATTTCGTGGGATCGGGGATGTGGCCTAAATTTTTGTGGTGCTGAAATTGAGCTTTCGGTGTTTTATTTCACTTTACTCAGGGCTCTACAACGGATTCATGTATATATAATATTTTACAATGACTCATGTGTGCGCGTGAAAATCAAAAATCAACTTGCTTTTCCAACTTAAAGATTCACTGTCAATGTTTAAATTTTTTTTCACTCGTTTTGTCATCCTTTATACTAAGAACAATGTTTTCAATAAATAAATCGATAATTTAAAAAATTGGCACTTATTACAAATTATTAGTAACCTTTATTGGTGGCTGCAACGGTTTAGACGTCGACCCGGCGCTCATCACTGTAAGGTAAAGGTCGCTGGTTCGAATCCACCGGCCCTTCATTCGTAAACTACATGCTCACAAATGTTTTTTTTTCTCAAAAACACCTACACCCTGAGGGTATATTTGACCTCTGTTGTTGCGATCCCTCGTCAAAAAAATAAAAAATCTAACAGTCAATTAACCATTGTTTTTGGGTAGTTATTATTTCTTAAGATTTGGAAAGCGCGCTTTTTAAATTCACTTCAGAAACAGTCTTCTTTAATGGCTAAACTCTATGAATCAAATAATTATCACAATTTGGTTTTTGGCCAAAACAGTGAGATTTCCTTTGTATGAATAACCTATGCATCAATGTGCCTGGACCTCTGATCACTTCCGCATCTAAACAAGGAATAGAGATAATATTTTCAATTTCGTACGCGAGTTGTCCCGAAGATAACTTAAAATTGTTAAGGAGATTTTTTTCGGAACACGCTAACAAAAATTAATTTTTAGGTCAAACAGCTAGCAAAAAATAATATCTAATCACGCAGCCCGCAGTGATGGAGAAATTCTTGGTGTGAAAGATGCCGTAAAATCCCGATACATAAAATTCCACCACTTCCTTTCATTACACCTCAAACCTAGGACCCAGTAGACTCGCGACATGTTGGGAAGCGAGACGTAGAACGTAGGTCATACCAGTATAGCCACCACTGAGTGATCCAGTGCCAAACGTGTAAATTTCAATTATTTTACTTGTAGCATGAAAAAATAAAAATAAATACTGTAAAAACAAAGAAAAAATTGTTTCCCTAGTTGGACGATGGCGCCATGTTCATAAAACAAATTTAATTTACCTTTCGCAAATTGAATTTAAAATCTTCAAGCGTACTTTTCTGATTGGAATGTTTACAATTTCTATTAAAACATTATTTCGATTTATATATAATGAAACGACCAGTTGATAAATTGTTAAGATAAATCCGTAAATATTCCAGCTAACTGTGACAATGCTTATATAAATTAAAATATTTCATGTTCTTTTACGTTTTAACCCCGTCATTATCATTGATACACCGATGATGAGGCGAATGTCAACTTTATTTTGTCTTTTAACCCGAATCCTACCGAAGTGCAAGCCAACATCCAAGAAGATTTGGGCTTGGTGTAAAAAATGGAGGACATGACTGAAGGAGGAAAAATATACAGGGTATATTTGAATTGGAAAAACACCCTTCACTAAATTTCCAATAAATAAAGACTCAAATCAAGAGTCAAAGACCCATTATATTTCAAGGTGACTTTTTTCAATTAATTAATCTTTATGCATTAATTGAAATTTAAAAAAACCTTGAAAAAACGGCAAAAAGGGGAAAAACGAAAGGTAGGTTGAAAAAATGCAACTGTATTTATTTGAATTATTGGATTTTAAATTCAAAATTTTTTTGCAAAAATAAACGTTATCTATCTAGTATTGCAAGGGTACACGAACTAACCCATTTATTAAAGGCGCTCGGTTCTTCAGTTTTGCACGACCGGCACGTCATGATGGTTTAGTATAACTGTCGAGCCGTGAAAGGGTAAAATTTCTATCTCCTTAAGTGTAAATGTTTTTTTTATCGCAAAAAATGGTTTAAAAAAAATAAAATACATAAGTAAAAAATTATTAAAGAGACAAAGGTAAATTTGTATAATTATTTTTATTAAGAAAATTTATCTTTTTTTGTGTACGTTTTTCTGGCATAAATAATTACTTATCTTATTCCATTTTTATTTTGACTTATATGTATTTCATGTTTTATTTATTATTGCGTTTATTTATCTAAATAACCTTTTTCACTATCTTGTCGAGCCGTGAAAGTGTGAAATTTCTCTCTCCTTAACTGTAAATGCTGATTTTGTCATATAATAAAAAAAATATATACTTGTTATGTAAGGTCTTGGCTGAAAAGAAAGCGTTAGTTCTACGAGTGGGATTCGAACACACGACCTTCGGCTCATTAGGCTGGCGCCAACCAACCGTCAAAAAAAAGGAAAAATTCGAAAGTTTGTACGTTGAAATAGTGAGTTGGTGTTCGAGTGAATCAATGTCACGATAGCTGAAGTGGTAGAAAAGAGGCGTGGAGTGACTGAGTTGACTCTCAACACGACACGCAAGAACGGCACAATTGCACAGAAAACAAACGTTTTAAGCGCTGATGATGATCTCGATAAAGTTCGAAACGTTGGCAAGATAAAGAGAATGTTTTTTCTCGAGCGTACACACCAGACCGCATCTCACGATTTCTAAATAATTGTGTTAATTTTGGCCGAACCTATTGTTTTATTAGTACTTCACCCTTCTTAGTGCAACTGCTGCAAATTTTTGTGTCGATTTTTTAAATAAAATTGTAATGATTTGTAAAAATTTCGTTGTAATAAAAATGAAATCGTTACCGATGTTGACATAACTACACCCGTAGGCAAATACACAAATAAATATTTATGCAACAGTTATAAACTTGCAATAGGATAAAATCATAACGAAAATATATTACGGATTGAATTCAAAATTATCCGTTCCATTTATTTCCATTAGTAGCCCTTTTCGTTTACCAGAAATTACTGTCCTATTGGCCATCCTTACGGACCCTATATAATTCTATAACGGATGGTCATGATCAATCATTATCAATTATTTTAAAACGTGACATAGATCGATTCATCACAAGGCTTGTAAGCGGCTTTAATGGTCATCTCTTGTCTCTGAATTTAGTCTTGCAGCGGTTAACGTACAGAGTGTGCAATCCAATTTTTTAAAGTTTATTTATATATATTAGTTTCCTTTCTATTTATTTGGCGATCGTAGGATGAGATCTGGTGTAACGTAAGTTTTAGAAAAAAACATTTTTTTCTTGCCAACGTTTCGACCTTTATTGAGATCATCTTCAGCGCCTGGGATTGATAGACGTTGTTTAAATTTTACAAATACGTGTAGGATGGGACAAATTGAATTGATACAACACGAGAAATTTTAGATTCAATCAAAATGTTTGTTTTCTGTTTGGATATTTCACACTTGTGTGTCGTGTTGGAAGTTCCAGTGAGACATTGATGTTTTATGTATATATACTTTGGGTTTTGAAAGGGTGGAGACGGAAGCCGGTAAAAAAAGACAATTTTATATAAGTAGTAGACTTCTTTAAGGTGAAAGGAGTCGACGATGGGTAAAAAATGGCTAATGGTTCGGCCTTTTCCTTTCAGGATCATGTATCATATAAATTAAACCCATTTCTCTCGTCCGATAACTTGAAAATAGCTTTCTAATATTATAAATCAATTCACACCTTTTTTTCTGAAATTAAAGCTCCTACACCTGTAGCAAACAAGTCTGATGTAATTTACAAAATCAATCGTTTATAATATCCGGCAACCTCATTGGAATTACATCCCAATGTGTGGATAGGGTGAATAGAGGGTAAAGCAACTTATCTATCGAAAACAAAAAATCCAGCAACATTTTGAACAGTAACACAATTTCGATTTAAACAATAAGAAAATTTTACACACAGAATAAAACAAACATAAACGTGGCTTTTTTTGAAATGGTTTACATCAACTGGGATGAAGAGGGCCGTGGCAGCGGAATGGTTAAGGCGTCAAACTCTTGGCTTGTACATCCCGAGGTCGTGGGTTCGATCCCCACCGTTTGGGCTTATTCTGACGCCTAAGGGGACCGGTGGCCGAATTCAAAAAAAATCGAGCACTCATCAATGGAAGGATTGGGATCTCAGCGACCCCAGCGATGTCACGATAGCTCAGGTGGTAGAGCAGCGGCGTATCTAGCCGAAGATCGTGGGTTCGAATCCCGTTGGTGCCATTGACTTTTTTATCTCAACTAAAAACTATAAAGAAAAATAAAAGTAAAGGAAATTACTATTACAATTAATTAAGGCTTCATTGAAAAATGGCCGAAAGTAGGGAAAATTCAAAAGTTGGGGTTGAATTGGGAAGTTAGTGTCCGACTCGATGGATAGAGGTCACGATGGCTCAAGTATAGCAGCGGTGCATCAAGCCAAAGATCTAAACTAAAAAACCTTAATTGTAATATTAATTTCCTTTTCTTTCTAAAACAAGAATTAAACTCCATTTTAAAATTAATATCTTACAATTGATTGAGGTTTTTAGTTGAGATACAAAAGTCAATGGCACGAGCGGGATTCGAACCCACGATCTCCAACTTCATTGAAAAATGGCAAAATGGAGGAAAAATTCAAAAGGTGGCATTGAATTGGGAAGTTAGTGTCGGAATGGATCGAAGTCACAGTAGCTCAAGTAGTAGAGAGTAGCGGCCTAGCCGAAGGTCGTGGGGTCGAATCCCCCTCGCGACACCGACTTTTTCATCTCAACTAAAAATCCTTAATTGTCATACATTAATTGGACAAGCGGACCACGAACTTAGTGAATTTAATTGTTATTATTATTCATTTTTGACATCACCAATTAGAGAATACAATTAATCTTTTAACATGACTTTTAAAATGAAATGATATCTGTTTTATTTTTCTTTATAAACTATAAATTCTTATAGTTCTGTTACAACCCTTTTTAAATTAAAATAAAATTTCTCAATTGTATTGTGTACACTCCAATTTTTTCTTTAATGCAAATAAACAGCACTTAAATATTCAGGGACAGAAAGAGAATTGTTCTACTGTCCTAGCTCTTAAGGACTCAAAGAATAGCCTTCTCCTAGCCCCTACTTCTTTCATTGTGCCGACGGGCAAGGCGTTCCATTTAAAACGAAACGTGATACGTATAATCCTAAAATGCTTAGCTATTTAAGTACCCTAGTTTTTTCTAAATAGCTTTTTGTTCAAATTTGAATATTGTTCTGCAAGTTAGATATAATTAAAGCAATTTAGAGATTTAAAGAGACAGATTTCTTCCAGTCTTTACGACAAAGATTCAGTTTAATTTTTTTTATTCTGCCCTTAGCGTGAAGAAAGAACACGATATTAGATTTAAGGGAAGTGTCTGTGTCATCTTTTCAGCCTAACAGATTCAATGTCGACAGACCGTTCCATCATATCTGTCACCACTGATTGAATTGACGGGGGAAATCAGTTTTGAACGATTCTACGAATAAAGCAAGTACAACGGCGAGGATGATTTAAAAAAAAAAACGTCATATGAAATTTCCAATACGTGTTAATGTGATTCATGACATTCGCCGTTGAAATCCGTACAAAAGCGTCACTTCTACAATTTTCCGATCGCATTTTGTCTCACGCTTCGACTATTCCGATCCGTACTGCATATTTGCTTTTTCCCGACGGAACAGGAAATATTCAGGATATTCCATCAACACGAGGCCCGCGGTAATAAACCAACACACGAGCTGAACGTGGCAGTATGTGCCCTGGAGAACGGAAAAGTAACTGGGACGCTTCTTCGTGTCGTTTTTAAAACCGACGAGCTTTTCGGAGAATCATATCGTCAACACTTTCATATCATTCGATCATAGTTGATTAAAATAAGCCAAAAATAATCGCCCCATGTGTTTTTATTTTGAGGCGAAACATTTGAAAGGTTTTTAAAAATAAACCTCTTTCCTTATCTTTTATCCTTAACAATTCATTTTTGTCAATCTCGGATTTATTTGTGTGAAATAATAAAACCATGTCTACGTTTTTCTGGCATTTTTTATTCGAAAATTCCTAACGTGAGAAAAATTTCATCAGGATATACAGCCCTTTTCGGTCAAATAACACCTCTTGTTGCCTAATTTTCTCTCGTTAGACGGCTTCACAAAGTACTTCCTTTCCGCCATTCAGACCCCTCTCTACACGTTCACTAGAAGTCCCTTAACAGTTCTGATACATGAGCTCGAATTTACCAAGCTTAGGAGATGACTTTTTCAACGGATACACCACTCTCTCTGGCACTGGACACTTCAAGACTCAAAAAATAGATGTTTTTATTTGAGGGAATTTTATTTCACAAATTAGGTTTAAGTTATTTTAAATTTCAAGAGTTTTAAAATAATGTCGGGTATATAATAATATCCGTTTTACTGTCGAGATAACTATACATTTAGCCATCTGTGCCACTTATATTTTTTCAAATAACAAACAACAATTAACATATTAAGAACATTTCTGCCCTTTAATTTTATCGATGAAAGGTTTTTGAGTAAATTATTTACATATTTAGAACATTTCTGCCCATAAATTTTTTTTCGAATTACAAATCTTTTCCAACATATCAATTAAAAGATGTGAGTAACTTATTTACAAATGTAGAAAATATCTGCCCTTTAATTGTATCAATGAAACGGTTGTGAGGAAATTATTTACATATTTAGAATATTTCTGCCCTTTAA